>OU862921.1:53826507-54569211 GCA_917880885.1 Limnephilus marmoratus | reverse complement strand
AAGAACAGAATTAACCAAACGCGCACCGAATGTAATCAGATTTATTTTTTTTTGTGCAAATTTGCGCAACTTAACGCGGAACGAAAGGAAAAATATTTATAATGAGTTAAGAATGAATTAAAATGCGAAGGAATTTAATTGTGATTGAAGCTAAACAACGGAATATTATTTTTAAAATTTCTTACTGTTTGCTTTACGGCTGGTGAAAGAACACTGGTTTGTGCCGCGCTTTTCAAAATGGCAGCTTGGTATTCGATGCCAGATGTGGGGGCACGTGGTAAAAAAATTCACTAAAATGTCACGTATGCACTGGGTAGTATTGAAATTTGAAAAACAGAATTAAACCAAACGCTGGTACGGACCGAATGAAAAATATCACTTATGCACTGCGGAGTAATTAATTTGAAAAACAGAATTAACCAAACGCGCACCGAATGTAATCAGATTTATTTTTTTTTTTTTTTTTTTTTTTTTTTTTTTTGTGCAAATTTGCGAATTTGCGAATTTGCGAAATAAATAAATCATCTTATAATGGACCTATTTTTCAAAAATCAAGTGTGGTCAGTCCAGTCAAGGCGGCGATAATAGTCCTAAATAAATCGGTCGCTGCCTCGTGTGTTCTCCTCCACAATTACAGCAACAGTTGCAACATATTCATTGAAGCCCAATTTCAAGGCACTCCTCTAATTATTGGCTCAATATATTGTCCCCCAAATGAAGATATCGACGCCAGCCTAGGAAAAGCAAACCAGCTACTAGATGCAAATACGAAGAAAATCATCATCGGAGCGGACGCAAATGCTAAAAGTGTCTGGTGGGGAAGCAAAAAGACAGACAACAGAGGTGACAAATTGAGTGACTTCATTGCCCAGAAACAACTACATATTGTCAACGAAGGAACAACACCAACCTTCGAAATCATTCGACAAAATACACTTCTGAGCAGTGTGATCGACATCACCCTATGTTCCGGCAGTTTGATAGGATATATAGATAGTTGGAAAGTTGACAAAAGGATTGCAGCCCTGTCTGACCATAACGGTATAACATTCAACATTTCATTCAACAAACCAAACACAGATGAATTTCCAGATTCGACGTTCATGTACAGAACAAGCAAGGCAGATTGGGCCAAATTTGCCAAGACGCTGAAAGCCAATGCAGAATGCAGAAAATTATCGCCTCAGGTAATTGACTCAAATATGCAACATAGCATACTCAACAAGCAGGTGTCCGATCTCATGGATATCATATCTGATGCGTGCAGAGCCTCAATACCTCCCATGAAAAAATCGAAACAAAAAATTTGCCCATGGTGGAATGAAGACTTGGAAAAGTTGAAGAAAGAAGTTCTCGCAGCAAAGAGGAAGCTGATGAATTCAGGTCCAGCGAGAAGAAACGCAGCAACACTACCAACATACCTCGAACTAAGAGAACGTTACAAGGAAGAAATAGCGACTGCGAAAGTTCAAAACTGGAAAGACTTTTGCTCCAGCCAAGGAAAAGAAACCGTCTGGTCAACAGTCCTTAGGGTTCTCAAGTCATCTCAGAAGACCCCTCCCGAAACGCTCACTTTCAACAACAACCAGTCTACCACGTCCGCCCAAGAGACGGCGTCTACACTGTTAGATCACTTTTTCCCCAACGACACTCAAGCCGGTGAAACACTAGAACAAACTCGCATTCGGAATAATGAGGATGCTGAAAACCTCAGTGAGATCGATCCCCCGTTTACAAAGCTTGAATTAAAAAATACTCTCACTTCAATAGACATTAAAAAATCCCCCGGAAGGGATCATTTCACAGCAGATATCTGCTCACAAGCGTTCGAAGCTCTCCCTGACATTTTTATGGCAATCTACAACGCGTGCCTACGAATTGGCTGTTTTCCGATCCTTTGGAAGATCGCCAGAATCAAGATCATCCGGAAGCCGGGAAAAGAAGACTACGGCAATGTGTCTTCCTACCGACCCATTGGACTTCTTCCGGTATTTGGCAAGGTCCTAGAAAAACTTCTCATCAAGAGGGTTACTTGGAAATTTACCACAAATGGAAAACTAAATACAAATCAGTATGGGTTTACGCAACAAAAAAGCACCGAAGATGCAATGCTTGATGCGGTTAACCACATCAAGCAAGCATCAAAAGAAGGTCTCCACACTTGTCTAATATCCTTGGATATTAAGGGAGCCTTCGACAATGCATGGTGGCCCCATTTGCTATCACAGCTTGCCAAAAAAGACTGCCCAGCCAATATATATAAGGTTTTTAAAGACTACCTATCAGACAGAATGGTAGAAACTATATACGCTGGCGCCTTGGCTCGTAAACATTCAAATAAGGGCTGCATTCAAGGTTCGGCGTGTGGACCTGTTCTCTGGAACGTAGTCATAGATGAACTCTTAAATTTACAACTAAACTCAAATGTACGAATTCAAGCGTTTGCTGACGACGTTTTACTCCTGATTTCTCACAAAGAACTGGCGGCTCTACAGCAAATAATAAAAGATACATTATTAGTAATAACGGATTGGGGAAATAAAGTAAAACTCCAATTCTCTGAAGAAAAAACTAAAGCACTCTTCATCACAAAGAGGAAGTCGCCACCACCTGTGGTTATAATGAATAGCAAAGTTGTCCCAATCTCGAAAGATTGCAAAATACTGGGGATTGTCATAGATGACAATCTAAACTGGAGCAAACATGTGGATATGGTATGTCAAAAAGCAGCAAATATTACCAAGAAACTTGCTTTTATGGCTAAACCCACATGGGGCCTCAGCTCAGAAATTTTAAGGATCATTTACATAGGAGTAATTGAACCAATAATTACATACGCAGCAACCGTTTGGGCCTCCGCTGCTAAAAGAAAAAATATACAGAGTAAACTCAATAGAATACAAAGGGCAATCGGAATTAGAATATGCAAAGCATATCGCACCACGTCACTTACATCTGTTCAGGCAATAGGTGGCCTGACTCCATTGGACCTCAAGCTTAAAGAACTTCAGTTAATCGGTGAAACTAAACGAAGTGGAACGTTACACCTACTACCCAGTGATAGGAAATACCAGGGAATAGTGAAGGTGGCCCTTCTACCCCACCCAAGCAAACAAATTGGGGAAAATGTAAGCTTTCCTGAAAACCACAAAAGAGTTTCTTTTGAAGAAAATGAAATAGACATCTACACAGACGGAAGTAAAGCTGAAGGAAAAGTTGGTGCGGCCTACTCAGTTTTCAACGCAAGCGGAGAGATAAAGGCAAAGAAATTACCTATGGCTGACTACTGTTCAGTGTTTCAAGCTGAACTCTTCGCTATAATGAAAGCACTAGAGTGGGTCAGTGAACAGCAGCGGCATTGGGACAAAATTAATGTCCTAACCGATTCGCAGAGCGCTGCTCACGCACTGGAGTGTGGGACACCTACCAATCCGATGGTGTTCGATATACAATGCTCTTCAATAAACTTAAAAGAAAGAGGATCTTTCTGCAAATTTATGTGGATCCGGGGGCACAATGGACTACACGGCAATGAAAGAGCAGACGAGTTAGCAAAGGACGCAGCACTAAAAGACAAAAACCGAAAGCTCTACTCGGAATTTCCACTAAGCTATGCGAAGCTCAAAATAAAAGAATCAATTCATGAAGAATGGGATCTGAGGTACAAAAACTCTGATACAGGCAAAGGAACCCGACTATTCTTCAGAAGTATAAGCGAAGCTAGAGATTTTGGAAAGAAGACAATACCTACATTTGAGCTCACCCAAATTCTCACCGGTCACGGTGCCAATCTATCATACCTCCACAGGTTTAAGATAAAAGACAGTCCAGCGTGCCCATGCGATAAGCAAACGGAACAAACAATACAGCATTTACTGTTAGACTGCCCAATGTTTTCTAAGGAAAGGTGGTACCTAACAAAAGAGAGCCAGAGGAGAAATATCAATATAAGCGATCTCCCGGAGGTCATAGCAAATGAATATTTAAGAAAAATCTTCATCAACTTCGCTAAAAATATAGTGACTAAAATAACAGAGCAGAACAAATAACACCAGGAAAGTGGAAAGTAAAATCACGCGTGATATAAGCAATTCGACAATAATATTTTAAATGGACGGAACGCACAAAAATTAAAATATAGTAGAAACTAAAAACACGCGCAATGTGCACGCGCACACGTCAATAAAATTAAACAAAACTTACGTCAACAAAATTTAATATACATTTTAACTACAAAACAACTAACAAACTTCTCACTTCTCTTCCCAAAAAATGGGCAACATAAATAATTTGATCCAAGAAACACTAAATTAAAGCAAAGTAAATATTAAAATCACGCGTATCAGAATTCTTCAATTAAATTAAATACATTATAAGTTCAAAACTTGAACCAAAACTTACGATGGCAAATAAGAAGAACACTTCCCCTTCCCAAAAAATGGCCAAGTTAAGTGGGTAAGAAACTATCCACTTAACGAGGCATCCAAATTTTATTACAGATCTTCAACACTGCTCCGGCTGAGGTTTTTCATGGTTCCCTCGAGCTGTAAAATGAATATTGGAGCAGTTAATAGCCCATGATAGGATCCTAACCCAACCAAATCCTTTCCCTTATCCTCAAGTAAACATGCATACTAAACACCCAGCCCTTTCCCGCATGCAAAGATTTAAAGAAAAAACACATAGTTAAGTAAACTCATAGATGAAAATAAACCTTGATAAATAATAAGCAAGGTAAATAATAGAAAGAACATTCAGAAAAAAAAAAAAAAAAAAAAAAAAAAAAAAAAAAAAAAAAAAAAAAAAAAAAAAAAAAAAAAAAAAAAAAAACCTAACCTAACCTAACCTAACCTAACCTAACCTAACCTAACCTAACCTAACCTAACCTAACCTAACCTAACCTAACCTAACCTAACCTAACCTAACCTAACCTAACCTAACCTAACCTAACCTAACCTAACCTAACCTAACCTAACCTAACCTAACCTAACCTAACCTAACCTAACCTAACCTAACCTAACCTAACCTAACCTAACCTAACCTAACCTAACCTAACCTAACCTAACCTAACCTAACCTAACCTAACCTAACCTAACCTAACCTAACCTAACCTAACCTAACCTAACCTAACCTAACCTAACCTAACCTAACCTAACCTAACCTAACCTAACCTAACCTAACCTAACCTAACCTAACCTAACCTAACCTAACCTAACCTATTAGTTATTATTTTTGTTTTTTTAATCGTTTTTCTTTTCTAATCGTTGTGTAACTGCAAGGTGTTGGATACCCTGTAACATGGCAGCGGAACACTTCTTTATAGCAATGTCACAGAGACGAGAACTGAACCATATAATGTGTCTCGTCCTTATCCCCTCCATTGGGGGTGGCTTGTGACCCCGTCCCTGCATGTGGACACCGGAGTGAGGACGACCCGGAGCGATGTCTCATGGATGGCCCGCGCCTCCCCTGGGGGGAGGTGTGGGTCGTAAGGATGTCTCGCGCGAGTAAGGGGACCCTCCGCCCTGCCTCCGACAACCCGGCGCTGATCCTTCTTAGAGTCTTTGGGCGTTCTGCCACCCGCATCCGTTAGCAGTGTCGTCGATGCATCACCGAGAAGTTGGCTAAGGGGCGCGGAAACCGACCCTCGCGCTTGGCTTTCCTGAAAACATGCACCTCTCAACAGGACTGCCGGGCGTACCTGTGACACACTCGCTCCCTACCAGCAACAACGTTAAAATTGAGTTATTATTTATGTACATTAAACAGTTTGAGTAGGCATATCGCCTACATGTAATTATTTTATTTTCCCCTCTGATTTTCCCCAATGAAAGAGGTAATGTATATATTTATATTTATTAGTTACTAACCTGTACATATTATAAAGCACTTGCATACTGCTCGTTAACACCGTATGCGGGGACATTGGGGGTCTAGCTTTGTTCAAATTAAATGTAGAGACGTTCAAATAAAAAAAATTAGCTTCCTTGTGAGAGCCCTGAAGGAGTAACCATAAGTTACTTATACCGGGGTGGGTATGCGGTTGGAAACCTCCAGTGTCAGTATGTGACAGTCAGAGTCGGCATGAAGTATATCTTGGAACAGATTACAAGATAACTGGTCGAATTGAATCGTTGGCGATCGAAGTAACTTCGTGTTGAAGGTAGTTTGTCCCTTAACATCGACATCGAAATTAGTGACGCCTGACGCGGTTGTAGAAGATTGGCCTAAGCCACGGATTTTCTGAGAGCTGACTGGACGCTCGGCAGTGCGATTGGATACGAAGTGTGCTTGACTGTCTGAATTGGTCAACCCACGAAACGTTTGAAAACTGCCGGAGGGATCACGATTGCTAATATGAGCAGTAGGCAAACGTACGATGGATCTGTCACCGAAGTTAGCGAGGAAAAGAACTGGAGGATCTGAAATAGAAGCTCCTTGAATGGCAAACGTGGTGGGTCGTTGGTTCTCCAAGACAGCAGAAATGTTGTCTTCCCTATGAAGACGAGTGTGGTGCTTACGATGACATTTCTGACAATCAAACACAGATTTGCAATTCGTGAGAGAATGAGAAGGCGTGAGACAATTCAGACACCAACGGTGTGCCTTGGCGAATTGAGCACGTTCCTGAACCGATTTGAGTGCAAATGATTTGCACTTAGCGATATGGTGAATACCCTTGCAAAACGCGCACTTTGAAGTGAACGCAGTCAAGGACCCTTTGGTTTCAGGTTTTGCCTTATTCATGTCACAAGTAAACGATGACGTTTGTTTTATGACAGCTTGATCATGAAATGTTGAAATGTTTAATTTGAATTTAATTTAATAATTTGTACATTTAAGTTTACAAATTTCTAATTGATTATAATATTTCATATTGCAGTTTTTTTTTTTTTTAATTATAATATTTTAAATTCACAAAATTTTTTGAAATCACAATTTTTTTTGTTTTTGTTTTATGTAGCTCCTACAATCCATCTTGAACTTTTCAATTGGTGAGGACTTAAGAGTTTCTGGTAGTGTGTTATATAACTTAATTCCTTTGTACAGCAGACTGTTTTGCGTATTCGTTTTGTCCTTTTTGTTTAATCTTATTTCCTTGCAAGTCGGCGAGGAGGAGTGTGTGTTAAATTAAATATAAATCGGTTAAATATCAAATTTTCATTGCAATCGGTTAATTGGTTTAGCAATGCGTAATTTCATGATACCAGAGCTCACTGTTGTACACAAAAACCATTGCCGGCCTGCGCACATCAAATCCCCAAACGCAATCGGATGAACGGTTTAGCAATGCATAATCTTATGATGCCCAAGCTCACTATTTTATACAGAAAGAATCGAAGGGATGCAGCAATCAAATCCCCAAAGTTTCATCGCAATCGGATGAACGGTTTAGCAATGCATAATTTCATGATGCCAGAGCTCACTATTTTATACAGAAAGAATTGAGGCGATGCGCACATGAAATCCCCAAATAAAATCGTATACAATAAGGACATTCACAGACATTACACAAGGACTTGCAAGGAAATAAGATTAAACAAAAAGGACAAAACGAATACGCAAAACAGTCTGCTGTACAAAGGAATTAAGTTATATAACACACTACCAGAAACTCTTAAGTCCTCACCAATTGAAAAGTTCAAGATGGATTGTAGGAGCTACATAAAACAAAAACAAAAAAAATTGTGATTTCAAAAAATTTTGTGAATTTAAAATATTATAATTAAAAAAAAAAAAAAACTGCAATATGAAATATTATAATCAATTAGAAATTTGTAAACTTAAATGTACAAATTACTAAAATAAAATTCAAATTAAACATTTCAACATTTCATGATCAAGCTGTCATAAAACAAACGTCATCGTTTACTTGTGACATGAATAAGGCAAAACCTGAAACCAAAGGGTCCTTGACTGCGTTCACTTCAAAGTGCGCGTTTTGCAAGGGTATTCACCATATCGCTAAGTGCAAATCATTTGCACTCAAATCGGTTCAGGAACGTGCTCAATTCGCCAAGGCACACCGTTGGTGTCTGAATTGTCTCACGCCTTCTCATTCTCTCACGAATTGCAAATCTGTGTTTGATTGTCAGAAATGTCATCGTAAGCACCACACTCGTCTTCATAGGGAAGACAACATTTCTGCTGAAGAGGAGAACCAACGACCCACCACGTTTGCCATTCAAGGAGCTTCTATTTCAGATCCTCCAGTTCTTTTCCTCGCTAACTTCGGTGACAGATCCATCGTACGTTTGCCTACTGCTCATATTAGCAATCGTGATCCCTCCGGCAGTTTTCAAACGTTTCGTGGGTTGACCGATTCAGACAGTCAAGCACACTTCGTATCCAATCGCACTGCCGAGCGTCCAGTCAGCTCTCAGAAAATCCGTGGCTTAGGCCAATCTTCTACAACCGCGTCAGGCGTCACTAATTTCGATGTCGATGTTAAGGGACAAATTACCTTCAACACGAAGTTACTTCCATCGCCAACGATTCAATTCGACCAGTTATCTTGTAATCTGTTCCAAGATATACTTCATGCCGACTCTGACTGTCACATACTGACACTGGAGGTTTCCAACCGCATACCCACCCCGGTATAAGTAACTTATGGTTACTCCTTCAGGGCTCTCACAAGGAAGCTAATTTTTTTTATTTGAACGTCTCTACATTTAATTTGAACAAAGCTAGACCCCCAATGTCCCCGCATACGGTGTTAACGAGCAGTATGCAAGTGCTTTATATGTACAGGTTAGTAACCAATAAATATAAATATATACATTACCTCTTTCATTGGGGAAAATCAGAGGGGAAAATAAAATAATTACATGTAGGCGATATGCCTACTCAAACTGTTTAATGTACATAAATAATAACTCAATTTTAACGTTGTTGCTGGTAGGGAGCGAGTGTGTCACAGGTACGCCCGGCAGTCCTGTTGAGAGGTGCATGTTTTCAGGAAAGCCAAGCGCGAGGGTCGGTTTCCGCGCCCCTTAGCCAACTTCTCGGTGATGCATCGACGACACTGCTAACGGATGCGGGTGGCAGAACGCCCAAAGACTCTAAGAAGGATCAGCGCCGGGTTGTCGGAGGCAGGGCGGAGGGTCCCCTTACTCGCGCGAGACATCCTTACGACCCACACCTCCCCCCAGGGGAGGCGCGGGCCATCCATGAGACATCGCTCCGGGTCGTCCTCACTCCGGTGTCCACATGCAGGGACGGGGTCACAAGCCACCCCCAATGGAGGGGATAAGGACGAGACACATTATATGGTTCAGTTCTCGTCTCTGTGACATTGCTATAAAGAAGTGTTCCGCTGCCATGTTACAGGGTATCCAACACCTTGCAGTTACACAACGATTAGAAAAGAAAAACGATTAAAAAAACAAAAATAATAACTAATAAACCTAAAGAATAACGGAGATAATTTGGGTGCATTCCATACATGAAACCGGTTTTTCAAATTTTGATAAGCCAGGTGGGACCAATAACACGTGTTTACTGCCTCACGAACCCGGAAGCGTTGGAAATGCTCCTCCTCCCATTATAGGAAGTAACAAATAATAACTAATAAACCTAAAGAATAACGAAGGAAATTTGGGTGCATTCCATACATGAAACCGGTTTTTCAAATTTTGATAAGCCAGGTGGGACCAATAACATGTGTTTACTGCCTCACGATCCTGGAAGCGTTGGAAATGCTCCTCTTCCCATTATAGGAAGTAACAACAAACATATTTAATAATAATAAGAAAAAAGTGGTTGCATACCACACCTGAAATTGGCTTTGGATTTTTGGGGAGATAAGTGAAGGATCCGAGGTAACGATTTTTACGGCACGCCAATAACGGAATGCTTAAGTGTCAATGAAAACCGATTTCAAGTGAAGTATATCTAAAGTGTACGAAAGAATTTTACATAGTGCATCAGAGGTCATTGAACTTTATGCTAGTGCGAGACAAAATACTGTTTTAATGCCTAAAGATTAGATTAAATTTCGGACTAATACACGGCAACATTCAGGGATATTGCCATGATACAATACAGTCCTCAAGCGATCTACTTTGCTTCATTGTGTGTTGGAGTGCCAAAAAGTATAATAAATTACTCATTTTACCATAGACAATATATAAAGTCCTCATAGAGTTTTAAGAAATTCCATAGACTAAGCCCCGTTGTCCATAGACAATAATTATTCTGAACATGTCATTGGTGGAAAATAGCCAAATAAATATAGATGATACGAATTTATAGATAGTTAACAATAACCAAGAAATTTATCTGTGGTTTTTTAGCAAACCACTTTCATGTTCAGTATGCATCTTTTGTATAGCCCACTCGATTATATCCCAATCGCGGGAAGACCATACCAATGTGTGCACAGCAACATAACTCAAATTGTTGTATATCTGCGCCTTAAACGGGAAACCGTTTACGTGTTTGTACTGCAACCTCCTATTAGAGAAAGATCACATCTTTGGTTATGAACTATATATATTCACATACTGACAACTGACACAGGAGCGACTGACCTACTTCGAGATGTTGAGATCTTGCCATCGCTTTTGAGACCCCAATTAGCGGGTAATCTTCTCCAGCCTTCAGCTATAAATTCACCATTCGGTTGGCTTCCTCTGGATTCGGTTGGTTTTGCTACCGATCGTCAAACAAACTCCTTCATCGAAACCAACCAGTATCGTCTTCCAGAAGAAGTCAAGAGACTGAGGGAGTTGGACATATTTCCTCAGTCTTCACAGCCCACTAAACAACGTCATGACCAAGTGTATCGCATTTATCGCTCACGTGACTTTTCTAATCAATTTATCGAAACCAACCAGTACCGTCTTCCTGAAAAGGTCAAGAAACTGAGGGAATTGGACACATTCCCTCAGTCTTCACATCTCACCCCTGAAGAACAACGTGATGAGCAGGTCCATCACACTAATCACTCACGTGACCCTTCGGGACAATTCATCGTAGCCTTACCTTTTGGTGAAAAGGATAAGGATATCGCTTCCCCAGGTTCGCGCGAAGCCTCTTCGCGCATCATCCTTTCACTCGAACGTAAACAGACATTAAAGCTCAGTTTACGTGAACCGTACTTCGCTTTCATGACTGACTACTTGCACAGTGGTCATATGACACGTATTCCTGGAAAAGATTTACTCAAGGAAATGCATCACATACTTCGTCATTGCATTCTTCGTCCGGGCACTATGTTGCGAATGGTCTTCGATGCCTCGGTGACGGAGGTGAATGAATCATCGTCAAAGATGCCTTCCTTATCGTTCCCAAGCTCCAAACGAACATTGCTGAACTTCTGCAAAACTTTCGTTCACCATCTGTGGTGTTCATTGCTGAGGTAGGGCAAATGTATCGCCAAATATTTCTTCAAGAGCCAAATCGCGCGTTCCAAAGAATATTTTGGCGTCATCAACTATCGGATTCTACTCCGGATTACCCATTACACCCTGTGACTTCTAATATCTCTGCCTTTATTCTGTCCTATCGTATTGTCAGATCGTTGACAGAAAAGAAAGGTTACGGATTATCACTCACACCCCACGCGATCACTTCGAACTCAAATATCGATTCTATCGTCATCGGCTGTTCCAGTCTGGAACAAGTTCAACTAACGCAATCCGAAGTCATCGAACATACCAAACGAGGTCAACTGGAACTGCAGAAGTGGGATTGTAGCAAACCGAAACTTCGCGCCTTTCTACCGTCGGACTACTATCTCACTGATGTAATTTTTAAAAATGTTGATCATTCTTTTACTCTCAGGGTATTGGGATGGAAATGGAGGCCACCGGATGCTTCACCCGATGATACTCGTCACAGGAATCGTTACACCGACCAATTATCGCTCTTGACAGTTATCGCATCTAACCATCGGCGTCAAGCATCATCGGTTGATAATCCATCGGATATCGCTTCACGTGGCCATTCTCAGGCCGTTCTTATCCGTAACGTGTTATGGTGGGCGGACTCCTCCGGGTTTGTCCAGACAAACGACTCTTGGCCCATCTCAGATGGCCATTTTAACAAAACTGAACTCCACTCTGAAGAACGAGTTCAATCGTCATTAGTCCAACGTGATATATTCTGCTAGACTTTTATTAAACAAATTATATCGTATTCGGAAACTCCAACGTCTTACTGCTTACTGTTATCTATTCGTACACAACTTTCATAACAAAGCCTCTCGTCGTTCGGATTTTCTACTTAATCATTTCGAAATTCGTATTCTATCTTTAACCAAACATTGGACATCACTCTCTACGGAGCAGGTGATTAGAATCATTATTAAAAATCTTGTGCTATCGTTACGCTTCGTACTTTGAATGGATCTTCTCTTACAAGACCATTCACCTAATCGTGTCCATTGCCTAGGCAATGTGACTAATCATCATCGTTTCGCTGTTCGTTTTATTCTTTTACGTCTATGTTAATCGTATCATTTAGTTTCTTTTCGTCTAGTTTATCTACATCTAGTTATCGTTTAAAACTAGTTCTTCTGCTTCGTCTTCTTTTCATCGACGTTACGTTTCATGGCATTCTGCGTTTCGTTTAACGTTCAACTTTTCTTTAAAATACAATTTGCTGTATTTTGGTGGGCGGAATGTTTCATAACGCCGATGGATTTCTTTCGTTTTGTGCTCCGATTGTCATACGAGATCGGCAGGAACCCAGACTTGGGAATTCCGCACAATAAGGGTGCCTAACTGCACGCTCAACAAGTGACAAGCGCTTTATCGTCAACAAGTCAGTCCGTTGCTAACCCCCGACCGTATCGTGACATTTTCGCACCACGCCGAAGTGTTATCCATCATATCGTTACATAAAGTATAAACCTTATCGTTTTCATCGTATACTTTATGTGAACTTGACGTGACTCAGATTTCTATCGTTTATTTATCAAATAGAACAATATCGAGCGCTCAAGGACATCTATGACTGTCACCAAGCTAGAAGAACAATCGTAAGTACCACTTAATTGTGATATACCTTTCTTGTTTGGTGGTTGGGCATAACTCAGCGAAATCCTTAAGCGTCTTAGCAAGAGTAGCCGCAAGGTTACTCTCATCCCCATGCCCCGTGCATGAACAGACAGTGTTCAAAAAGTTTGCAAATGTCTTCCTCATATATCTCCCTGAGCATTGTCATGGAGTCTTCTAGAGGTACATTCGTAAAAAGAGAAACAACGTTAAAACTGACAAAAATGTCTCTTTCATCAGTCTTCACCTTCTTAAGTTTACTGATCAGATCTGTGGAATTCAGCTGGCAACACGGTATTGCTTCGAAGTACTTAAGCACACATTTTTCATCTCTCACATTTACACATCTGCCCTGATGATGGACACTGTAACGCTATCCGAAACGTTGGCTAAAGAAGGAGGTAGCGCAACACAGCGTAACACCCCAAAAACAAATAACCAATATTTTAAGTGTTTGAATGTTCTTGAATTATTTTCCAAACGGAATAAGAATCCTTACATTCTAAGGGCTTTCTTCACAATTATATGAATATGCGCCTCGAATGTAAGTTTACTGTCAAGTAGAACACCTAGATCACGAATTTGAGTAACCCTTTTGAGTGATTGGCTGGCTATATGGTAATTATGGTCAAATTTTATTTCTATTCTAGTGAAGGTAATCATATAACATTTTTTTTATTTTTTATTATTGTATATTTTATTTTGATATAAAATTTGACATCTTATATCTAATGTTATCTTTTCTATGACTACTACAATATTATTTACTACTTACTGACTAAAATTTGGACTTTACAACATTAAGACATAATCCATGAAAAACTGCAAGACTTTTAGCCTCCTTAACATTTACAGGGAGTTCATTGAACATTTTAAAACCTTTATAATAAATATTATTTTGTGTTCCCGATAAATTTGTTTTAGGAAGCCTAAAATCGTTGCAGTTTCTCGTAGGATAACAATGAACTGTATTGTTGATTCTAACATTATTCAACATATAATCTGGTAACATTTTATTTTTTAACTTATAAATAAAAACTAGGGTATTGAAAACTAATCTTTGCCACACACTTAATATATTGAGTTGGCGTTGCATGGTTTTTATCCTTGTATATCTGCTTACAGCACAATATAGATCTCAAGCGTCTGTTCTGAATTATTTCCATTCTTTTAATTTGTGTTTTATTGCTCAGAAAGATTACACTTGAGCAATAATTCAGATGAGATGCTACAGTTGTGTTATAGACCAATTTCCTAGTTTTAATGTCTAATTTTCCCTTTATCCTACTTAAGAAATTATTCTTTTTGCAAATTAGAGGTGTTCATGTTGAGATGATTAATTATATAATAGTCATTAAGCCACAGATCTTCTTGTAATTTGAAGCAGTCAATAATAGAGTTAATAGGGAGAAATATTTTCATATCATCAGCGAAGAGTAGAACATTTGCATAATTAAAGCATTTGATAATGTCGTTGATGAAAATTGTGAAAAGTAACGGTCCCAGGTGAGATCATTGGGGCACACCGGAAGGTATATTTACGAACTCAGAGATGAAACCATTAATTGTTACTCCTTAAGTGCGCCCATAAGGTAAGAGACTAACCATTGATACAAATCCCCGTGAATTCCCAAAACTAGTAATTTGGATAAAAGAAGACTGTGATCAATTTTATCAAACGCTTTCGAGAAGTCTGTTTAGATTACGTCAACTTGGGTTTGATCATCCATTGATTAGTAATTTGTTCAATGAATGTAACAAGATTGGAGACAATCGATCTTTTTTTCATAAAACCATGTTGGTTCACGAGTACTACAGACTGAATGCAGTTATAAAGTTGTTCGTGAACAATTTTTTCAAAAATTTATTTAATATTGGTAATTTAGATATCGGACGGTAGTATTGGACATCATTTTTAGCCCCAGACTTAAATACTGGTGTAATAAGAGCACACTTCGAACGATCCGGAAAGATACCTTTTTTCAATGAGGATTGAAAGAGCAATAATAGGGGCTTCGAGATGATTACCTTGGTACACATTTTGATAAAGAATGCTGGAATTTTATCACTAACCGCACCCAATGAGTCAAAAATAGTTTCAATTATTTTTTTCTATTTTTTCTTATGAAACTGATACCGAAGAGATGTAGTAGTGATTGCGAATCTGTTGCGCGGACTGCACAGACACAGACACAGGCGGAGAACACGTATCACACGTACGAGTAACGACGCCGACGCGGGCGGTGAGGGGCGCCCCGACGCTCCGCCAGCCGCCACTACCGCCAGTAGGCCGCGAGCCGCGACGCCCCACGGTCGTGCTCTCCCAGTCATCCACTTTTGGCGGGTTACTTTACGAGTTGATGTTATTATCGAAACAAACTTGTCGGTTTTGAAGTTTAGTGAACTACGGCGACATGTGTGCTACGCGTTATTAAAACTTGCAGCTGCCAGAATGTCTAATCGTAAGGTTTGCTTTAGATTGTGGGAAGTGCGTTTGCTTTGGATTTTCTTGTGTTTATCAGGATTTAGACTATCATCAGGTCACGAGTTGCCGCGCAGTTGTGAAAGGAGGGGCTCCCTGTTATCGTGCAGCCTCCGAACCATCGGCAGTCAAAAAGTTCTTCTAGGAAGTCTACCACTTTCAGTAGCTGCTCATATTTCTGAACTGCATGTGTTGTGCAGTGATATATTACTCTTCGAAAGTTTTTTGGAACACACAGATCAAGAAAACAAGTCATCTGGAATCTTATTCCAGTTAAACAAATTGACAACTCTACGAATCGACTATTGCAAGATCCGCACCGTGCCACCTAAAGTGTTTGCTGCAATGGTGCAACTCAAGAGTCTAGTTCTCAGAACCCACAACAATGACTGGGCGCCTATGATGCTGGATCTGTCCACGGAGAGCTTTTCCGGTTTGAGGGAACTTCGGCATTTGGAGCTTTCAGACAATAACATTTGGACCTTGCCATCAGAAGTCTTCTGCCATCTTCACAATTTGAAAACATTGAATTTAACAAGAAATCATATTCAAGACGTGAAACAACTAGGGTTTTCGAATCAGGGTGAGATTACAACCTACGACTCCTGCAGCACCGCAATAGAAGATTTGGACTTATCTCAAAACGACATTATAAAAATCGAAGATAATTTTTTGTCAAAACTGAGGTCACTGGTGTCTCTTTATTTGCAACAGAACGCGATAACTTTTATAGGAAGTAAAGCTCTGACAGGTCTCACAACTCTACAAGTGCTAAATTTATCCAGTAACTTTATATCTTCGGTTCCGTCTGATTTCCTGCAAGCATCACGAGATATAAAGCAAATCTATTTAAATAAAAATAATTTAAGTGTCTTATCCCCGGGGTCATTTGATGGACTGGACCAATTGCAAGTATTAGATTTGTCGAATAATGAATTGACCAGTAGAGGTTTGAGTAAAGATTCGTTTCTTGGGTTAGTGAGAATGATAGTTCTAAATTTAGCTCATAATTCTTTAGTCAAGTTAGATTCACTCTCTTTTCGTAATCTATATAGCTTACAAATTCTAAACTTAGAGCACAATTCGGTTGAATACATCTCAGAAGATTCATTTGTTGAATTAAAAAATCTTCATGCTTTAACTCTATCTCACAATAAAATAAAATCAATCGGATCAAATTATTTTTCAGAACTTTATGTTTTAAACCAACTTTACCTTGACCATAATTGTATTTCGTATATACATAAAAACGCTTTTGAAAACGTTACAAATTTGCAAGACTTAGGTGTCAGTGCAAACGAATTAAAGGTAGTACCCGATGCAATTAAGAACTTAAGATTTTTGAAATCACTAGACTTGGGAAGAAATAACATAAGCATTTTATTGAATTCGTCTTTCGAGGGACTTGATAAGTTGTATGGTCTTCGATTAGTTGATAACAAAATATCCAGAGTTGGTTTAAATAGTTTTAAAAATTTACCGTCATTACAGGTATTAAATCTTGCTTCAAATAAAATAATAAGTATCGAAGTAGGTTCGTTCAACATGAACCCGTCGTTAAAAGCTATACGATTAGATGGGAATAAGTTACGTGAAATTCATGGTTTATTCGAGAGACTGTCAGCTCTTGTGTGGCTGAACGTATCTGATAATGAAATAACGTGGTTTAGTTACGGAAACTTTCCGCCCAATCTGGAATGGTTAAATATAAACACCAATATGTTGAAATCTCTTCCAAATTGTGAGAACGTGAATCTAAGTCTGAAAATATTGGATGCAAGTTCCAATAAAATCGAAAACATCACTGGTAAAGTTATACCACGCACAGTCGAGCACTTATATTTGAATGACAATATTATCAAGTCGGTTCAAATCGCAACATTTCTTCAAAAAAATAGTTTGGTGAAAGTTTTGCTATACGGAAACGCCATAGAGGCAATGGACATAGGAGCACTTGCCCTGAGTAATGTTGATGGGGAAAGAGACGTCCCTGACTTCTACATCAGTGGCAATCCCTTCAGATGTGATTGTTCCATGGAGTGGTTACAACGTATCAACCAACTAGCTCACACGCGCCAATATCCCAGAATAGGCGATTTGGAAATAGTAACCTGTTTGCTTATGCATACCAGAGGGACAGGTTCCAAGGGGGTCCTCGAACTCAAACCTTCACAGTTCTTGTGTCCATATGACATCCACTGTTTTGCCCTTTGCCACTGTTGTGATTTCGATGCTTGTGATTGTGAGATGACATGCCCTAAGAATTGCACTTGCTACCACGATCTCACGTGGACGGCAAATGTTGTAGACTGTTCTAACGCCGGCTACACGAGAGTTCCAGCTAAGATTCCTATGGATGCCACCGAATTGTATTTGGATGGTAATGATTTTAAAGATTTAGGAAGTCACGTTTTCATCGGTAAAAAAAAATTACAAGTTTTATATTTAAATAATAGTAACTTGTATAGCGTACATAACAGAACTTTTAAGGGAGTCGAGTCATTGAAAGTTCTGCATTTGGAAAACAACATGATTCAAGAAATCATAGGGGATGAATTTGACCTTTTATTTAATCTCAATGAACTCTATCTTGACCATAATAGCATATCGAGTGTAGGAAATGATACGTTTAAAGCTATGAAAAATTTACAAGTTCTCAGACTTGATGAAAATAAAATAGTTCATTTCTCTCCGTGGCAGCTTTTAGCATCGTCATTAGGTAAGTTACCACACGTGTCCTTAGAAGGAAATAAGTGGTCGTGTGACTGTAATAACATTGTTCGGCTAGATTCTTGGCTGAGAATGAATGCGGGAGATGCGGAAGAACTATTTTGTTTTGGGAATAATCACGAAAGAGAGACCATTACTACGGTCCTGAGTCGTTGTGAAACATTCGTGGAAAACTCTCTCGCCACTTCGGTAGAACGCCCGGACACCTTACAGAATTTTTTCGAACCAACATTTATCGGGCAAAACTATGTTTCCATTTTTGCATCAATTTTTATTATGGCAATTTTAGTTTGCATGATTGGTGCTTTGATATTTGCTTTTAGACAAGATTTTCGCTTATGGGCTTATTCAAGGTACGGCATTCGTTTGTTTAAGGGCAATAAGATGTCTAGTTCGGCTGACTTTGAAACGGATAGACTATACGATGCGTATATCATTTACAGTATTGAAGACGCGCAGTTCGTGACCACGGCCATATCCTCGGAGTTGGAGCAAAGCGGTTACACCATTTGCTTGCACTATCGAGACATTCACGCAAAGAGGGGCAACGGCAACGGCAACTCGTATATTGCGGACAGTATATCGAGCGCCACCGAAGCTTCGAAGCGAATAGTCGTCATTCTAACGATTAACTTCTTATCAATCGAATGGGTGAACGATGATCTTAGGATTGCATTACTGTCGACATTAAAAAGCCTCAGATTGTCTGCAAAAAGTAAAAAGATTATATTTATTTTATCGACTGATGTCAGTGCACTCAATTTGGACGCTGATCTTCAAGTCTATCTCCGCTCACACGGAGTATTTTATTGGGGAGAGAAGAGATTTTGGGATAAACTTCACTTCGCTATGCCAGACGTGGTACATAATAAAACTTCGATCGCTAATTCTACCCATTCTCTGAAAAACCAAAATTTTAGGTACAAGACAACACCCCAATTGGCGGATAGCGTTCATCGGTACAATAAAACCCTGCCACCCCCCTGCAGCGTTCTGTGGTCCTCCGAGTGTGGGGCGCACGGGGGGCTCGAGTCCGACGCGGGGTGCTCCGGCACAAAGGGCAGAGCCGCCCGCGCCGGCTGCTCCACAGGCCGGGCGAGCGGGCGAGGTCGGGGCCGGACCTACTTTGTCTAGATACTCGTATATGCTCCGTGATCACTTTTAATGGCTGTGAATTATAAGTACGTACCCTATGTTTTTAGTATTATGCCTATTATTACTATTCCTTTCAATAGTTCACATCGTTTAAACTTTATCAAGATTTCGCATGACTGAGGTTGTATACTGCGCACACTTTAGGCCATCGTTCCAAAATCTATTTTATGTTGAAATTATTCATTTATTTATTAATGACTTTTGCATAAGGTTGGACTGATGTATGTACGATTTAGCAATACTTGTTAATTATTTCACGATTTTATACTTTTATTGGAGTGTGAAGATCTCTGAGATGTTGATCAAAAGTTAACATTCAGTTTCGCAAACTTATTGTATACATCTTAAAACAATCTAAGTACAATATGGGAATATTGATTTGTCTATGACTTGAAACCTCATTCAGAGACCCCAATATTTTTAGTATATAGCAAAATATGTTGTTTTTCTTGCGAATTTTATATCTGATATTAACAGATCTTTATTTATTGATGGTTTCTTACTTATTTATTGATGGTTAATAGGTATACAATATTACAAAGTTCCCTGTTTCATGCCAAAAAGCAATCAGTTTCCTCCACCATTGGTGGTAAAATGGTTAAGGTAAAATCAAGTTTAATTTATCCAGAAAGGTATTGCCATATATTATATTTAATTGCGTGCTTTTATGTTAACCGACTTCAAATCGAATACATTATTGGTTGGTAAGAAAATTTACATGATTGTTTAAATGCGTTGTCTTATGACTTTCTAACTAACCACCAGACCTGGCTAACTGATAATGCGTCGACTAGTTACAATAAACAAACGAATGTGCAATAAACATTATAAACAATTCCTCATCGTCTCAGTTGAATCAATCTCAGCTGAAATTCGATTCTCGTCATATCAGTTTTCAAGAATATTACATCATTCGAACTACAAGTACGCATTGTGTCATTGTAGGTACTTCAAACAATACATTATAAACCAAATATTTTAACATTATTTAATGTTTTCAAATTGAATTTGGAGAACTGCATTTTTTTTATAATAAGATACGTATTTAATTTTGATATACGGTTAATTTGTAAAAAAAGTTCTGCTAGGTAATTATTATTACGCGTGACAATTATTTCGCCTTCACTATAATATTAACCATTAATAGTATTCGAAATTTTTCTAATCCTTCTAAACTCCTTAGTTTGATATTGAAAATTAAAACAATCTGTTAAAAAAATTTCATTGTATGTAGGTACTATTACGTTCACCTTACATGCATGGAAAAAATATATTAAAAAATATCAAAACAGCTTTCACGCTTAAAACAAATTACTTAACAGAACTTTTTTAAATAGTAAATCGTTTAGAAAATTAAATTATAATACTTAATTTAAAAATATACAATTAATATACTTTTGAAAAAATATACATAATAAATATGAACTTGTATTTATTATATTACTTTTACCATTAAAAATATTTTTTTGGAAATGATTTTGAACATAATAAACTTAAATACAATTAATTACATCGGTAATTTTTTTTATAATTTGTATTATGTGTTGTCTGTGATCGACGTGAATTGTGAATCAAATAGTACTCGTACTACCTATCTACTAGTCTAAACTCCCGTGTTAAAAGTATTTTAATATGGTGTATAATATATTCAGGTACTGACGGGAAATATCTCAAGAGTATAAATATCATTACTATTACTGGAATACATTGTAACATATTTTTGTAAATGATGAAATTTTCTTACCGGGTGTATCAGGAAGTATCTGAAGGACTTTAACCAGCGATTCCTATGTTTATTTGGAGTAAAAAATGTAGACGTGGTTTTGCTGTCCGGTGTCATTTTTATTTAGATTAAAAACAAAATGTATGTTTTTCTATCACACAACACTATTGTATTCCCCTAACGTGTCACATTACGCGCTCCGTCTCCTTCCAGCAGCAACGTACAGAAGAGATCCTGATACACCTGTATAACTGTATATGGCGCTGTGTCTATTGCCAGTTTGTTGTCTATATAGTCTGCAGCAAATTAACACCTTTTTCGCACAACTTTATAGTATTAATATACCAATGTTGTACCTATATTCTTCACTCAACACAAGTATCGTACCTATATTTTTAATTGACGCAGAAATCGTCAAACTCGATTGACCATTTCCGCATTAACGCGATTATTTGTTAGAATACTTGTGTTGAGCACAATATGTGAATAATATAAAATGTCAGCTATTATACCAATAAAACAAAAACATATTCAAAGAGCAAGTTTTTTCAAAGTGTCAATGAACCATGAACATTTTTAGGCAGAAAAAATGCATTTTATGTAATTAATAATATTTGTTATTTATTATAATAATTATCGAAAAATAATTTCGCAGCACTAATAGGTACTGGCCAATTGTTTTAAAATCTATGTACAAACAATAAAGTACCTTCATTGTATACCTTTTTAATTACATACAAATTTACTACAGTAATTACCTTACGGAGGAGCCCCTGAGAAAAAAAAATTCCCTCAGGGTCTATTTTGATGGGTGGAGGATCTTTTTAAGGAAAGGGAGGAGAGGAAGTTCTGGGAAGAAAAAGGTATGAGGGATGGATAGGAATCTGGGAGTCAGTGTTAGGTGTGACGGACGTATGAACCAATCCCTTCAATTGGGTGGTGCAAAGCGTTGAATCGAGAGAGCAGCTGGAGTGGTCAAAGGGTCTCCCTAAGCCGACCTCTCTCGATCCGGCCCGCCACGCAGCTGGTGAGCAGATGCGTCTGCTGGCAAGACCTTAACAAACCTCACCCGAAGAACTCTGGCACCCCTGTTGTCGCCAAACACGGTGTACCACTCGGTGTGACCTTTGACAGAGCTATTGGTTATCCAATAAATGGCTCCCGGGTCGGCGGTATCATAGGCGGTATTTTTGTTTAATGTGGAGATTCCATCACAGTACATACTTAGAAGCAGAAACTGTCTTTATTAAACATTTAATTTTTCTATTGTTTTGACACTTTCATAAATCTTCCTATATATACTTGAACTTGTAACCGTCCGCCCCTTGTGCCCCCCCCCCCCCCCCAGAAAAAAATCCTGAATTGTTGATTTTTTTGCCCGTCCGCCCCTTGTGCCCCCCCCCAGAAACGAATCCTGGATCCGCCCTTGGGCGGTATCCTTACCCACCTTCGATATTGAAAGTATTGGGTAAACCATAGGTATGATTTTGACCTAATTTTATTTAAAAAAAAAGTAAACATAGCCGCCGGTTACGAAAACCTGACGATATTTTAAAATAAACTGCTACCATCACAGTAAGAAGAAAATGTTGCTTGTCTCTTGATGATGGACCTAATCCGCTGCGTTGGGCATACCTATAGTTTACCTAGTTTCTTTATAAACTAATATGATAAAGACGCGGATATTCCTACTTGCTGATAGGCTAATAGCGGTGTGATGTTATAAGTTTAAAAAAGCAATTATTTTTTATCCCCGCTTTTATTTTTTTATATCTAAAACCGAAAAGTAGTACTCTACTGTAGATTATTGCGTAGAGATTATTACTGTATACTGGTCAGTGGCTGAGTGGGCATAGCGCTTGGGTTCCACCTGGGCGTCGCGTGTTCGATTCCTCGACTGGCTAAGTCCTCTATCACAACATAAGCAACATTTTCGGCTTTCTGTGGTGGAAGTAGAAGATTTTCAAACATTGTTGGGTTATTCGTAACCCGGAAATGTTTGTCTTTCTTTAAAAATATATATATATATATATATTTATTATACTGCCCTAACGAAACTACGTTAAACTACCTATCGAAACTGCTGTTTCAACGAAACGATCGGCAAGAGCTATAAAAAAAGTGGTGTTAACAAGTTATTGTCCAATAATAATTGATGAGGACAGTAAAAATAAGTCACAATTTTAATTTTTTAAAGCCACAACCATTAAAAAGTGTTTCTTTGTTAAATAAGAAGGTATTGAATTCCTTGGTATTGATTAAAACAATATACAGGGTGTCCGGGGGTAAAGTGCATTAACTTCGGGAGGTGATTTCTACATGATGGTAGGAGTAAAAAAGATTAACAACTTTTTCCGAAATTCCAACATTTTTTTTCCCATACAAAAAGACGTACCTACTAAAAATCCTTAGTGTGAGGCACGTTCTTACTTGCTGAGAGCCTGCCGGGTACCCGACTCGATTGTGATTGGCCCGTACCGTAACAGCGGAAAATAATAAATCTGGCCGTACGCACCGGACTAATTTAATCTTTTTACCTCAAAACTACCCCTAAAACTTGGAATTTCGAAAAAAGTTAATTATCTTTTTTACTTGTACTGTCATGTAGATTCACCTCCCGAAGTTAATGCACTTTACCCCCGGAAACCCTGTATAAAATGAGATTTCAAAGATGTGTGATTGCTGTTCACCAGTAAGTTTTAAACAATATTACATTTGTACGTATTTTTAAAATTGCCTTTTTTTATTATATTTTGTGTCTCAAAATAATTAACTACTGTTTTTAATATTAAATTAAATGTGAATACTTATTTTGATAAGAAATTATCGGTTGCCATTTAACTTTATGGCTGCCCTATGGTTTACATCATGCAATATATTTAAATTTTGTAAATCAGTGTTAATGTAATACTTGAATTGAAATAACACAAAGCTGCGCTGTACAAGTTTTATATAATTATTTTTAATGTTATTAGCATATAAATTATTCGTATGAAACCAGTGATATATAAGTTAAGCATTTGTAAATATTTGTAGAAGTAAAGTGTTATGAATAACCACTTCTGTAATAAATATTATCTTTACAACTACTTGCGCTTTATTTACAACCCAGATTCTAAAGGTCCATTACACACAGCGGTTTGCATGCACAATTGCACAATCAGTTCGTCTGTCAGTGCGTAAATATGGCAGCGAACACTATGAGTAAAAGTCATAATCATTTCAAGTGAATACAAGTCGTTTATAAGTAATTATACACTGTATGCCGTCTTGGCCAAATAGTTTCAGCAGTTTTTTTTTTCATTTAACGCACTTGCTTGTTCAAATTAGAGTTTGTAATGAGATTGTGTGAGATTGAGCATGCAGACAGACATTAAGAAAAACTATATGCTTTATAAAGTACCTATGAAGCAGCTATTTAATTTAAAGTTATTCTGAAACGTGTAACTCAATAAAATTATGTCAGACCAATGTTCCACCAGAAAACTACAGGAATGCCGGTTATATGTAAGTACATGCACAGGTATGTATGCGTTTATATACGTTTGAGAAATTATGGAAAGAAAATTAGATATTTTTTTACATTAACTCCACGCAGGAGGTCACATAAAAATAATTTCCCCCAGGGCCTATTTCATCTTTGGAGATGCTGTGAGGAGAGTCTTTTTGAGGGGAGAAAGGGTGAACGGGTTATAGAAGCGAGGAAACACAAAATCATTCCACAGCCGAGCTGCTGAACTCAAGAACGAGTCGTAGAAGCGATCCGTTCTCATATGACAAATATCAACCGTGTACATATGTTGGGAGCGTGTTTGGCGAATTTCCCGACTATGCACAGGTGCACTATTTCCTTGGAGCATCTTACATTGTATTACCGGTAGAGGAAGGACAGCATATCTACCAGACGCCTGTCCTCTAAAGATTTCAATCCAGTGGTAAAGATGGAGAATCTATCAACAGATCGCCTATTCATGCAGATTCAAGGGTTTTTTCAGGTATTTTGGAGCTCGAGACCAGAGGTGGCCGCCAAATTCAACAGTGGGGTGCACTTGTGATTTAGGGTCAACAGTTGTGTACGCCAAGATTTTAAGATTCTAATACTAACTTAACTCAGGCTTCGATGGGGCCCCCATACCTGCTGAGCTGGTCACTTAGAGTTACACCAATCGTATGAATAGAAGCGCTGTTCGGATTATTGAAATTATGGTAAGTTCAAATTTGTAAAAAAATGTTAGCTATAAGATAGGCACGTTATTCCGAATCACTTTATGATTTCTTTGAACCTAAAAGTAACGGGACTTCTTTGTAGATTTTATTTATTTTTCATTTATTTATTTTTTTATTATTTATTCTTAGTACATTTACGTTACAAAGGTATAATATATTGTTCTCCACACTAGGAGTTCACCTGTGTTGTGAAGGACATTTTTCAGATGTAAATTATAAATTAAAAATTGTGAATAGTAAAACAAAAGAGTGTTAATAGCTAATATAAAAAAAGAAACAATAAAAATCAAAATATAAAATCGACAAAAATTATAAATTAAAAGTTAGAAAGATTGTAGCCAGTTTCTTATGTTTTTTTGTATTCAATAATATTAGTTGTTTTATATGTAGGAAGAGAATTGTATAGTTTTATAGCCTGGTATCTGTAGTGTTTTTGTCCAAAGGATGTGTTTGTTTTTGGCATTTGTAGTTGGAGAGCATGTCTTGTTCTAGTATTGCGAGAGTTTTGTGAAATGTTAAATGTGGATAAGTTCTTGTAAAGGAAAGTTATTATTTGTTTTGAATGTAATTTTTGAATTTTCAGCACTGGGAATTTTTCGAATATGATTGATGTGGGTGTTAGTATTAGTAACTTAAGTATTACTTTTATTAGGGTTTTCTGAGCTTTAAACCGTGTATTAATGTATTTTTTACTGGCACAGCCCCAGGCAATAATGCCGTATTCCATTATGGATTGTGCAAGTGCGAGGTATATATTTTTTATATCACATATGTTTAAAATATTTAAAAAGTTTTTAAAAAAGTAAATAAACTTGTTTAGTTTTCCTACTACCGAATCTATATGTTTATCCCATTTTATATAACGGTCGAAGTATATACCAAGATATTTAATATTTTCCGTTTGTGTAATTGGGGGACAGTCGCATGGGGTTTGTGTTGATATATCAATGGTTGATTGACAGGAATATATTTTAAGGTGGATGTTGTTGGAGGGTTGTTCATTATTTTTACACTAAAATTTGGTCACCTTCAAAGTGTTCACCATTAGAGTGTATGCACTTGTCCAACCTTTTTTTTTCAATGTTCAAAACAATTTTGAAACTCGCTGATTCGAATGTCGTTTGAATGTCGAAAGTTGATGATTTGTTTCACTTCTTCAACAGTTTGAAAAAATTTCCCTTTCAAGTCCCTTCTCATCCTAGGGAGTGTAAAGAAGTCACAGGGAGACAGGTAGGGCTAATATGGTGGGTGAATAATCGGGGTCATTCCGTGCTTGCTTAAATACTGCTTCACAAACAACGTGGTGTGAGCAGGTGGGCGTCGTGGTGGAAAACCAGTCCCCGTGCGCCAAGGATTCGACCTTTTTCGACAATTTTTCCTGATGCTCTCTCGCAACCTCTTTAGTACCTACAAGTAGAATTTATTTATTTACGCATATTTAGGTTTTTACATAAACATATCTAAAACAATATTTAGGAAATTATACTAGTAAATAGCGCAGGAAACGACTGCTTAAAACACTTGCACAAAAATAAATATAAAGTAAAAATATTATTGAATTTGATTCACACAGTATGTAGGTACAAAATATAAAAGATCCAAAATAGTTTTTTTTTCTTCTGCCCACAAGGGGGCGTTGTCGCCCACGTTGAGAACCTATGGTTTAAACTTAATTACTTTTTTTTACTTGAGCTTCAGGAGGCCCTAAGAAAATGATTTCCTCTAGGGCCTATGTCATCTTTGGGGATGCTGTATGGAGGGGTTTTTTTAAGGAAATGAAGGAGAGGAGAGTTCTGTGGAGGGTTTAAGGGGTGGGTAAGAATCTGGGGTTCAGTGTGTCCCGGTCATCCGCCTCCAAGACCTAGACAAACCTCACCCCATGAACCCGGGCACCCCTGCTAAATCACCAAACGTAGCGAACCACTTGGGGTGACCTATGGCGCAGAGGTGTTGGTTATCCAATAAAGGTTCCCGGAGCGGCGGTACCCAGTCGAATTACTACAAGATACTTCTAATAAGATTGAGGAAGAGAAGTAAATGCCATAAAGAAACGATTCAGATACAATTTACACACATTTTTATCAGATATTCATTTTATTAGATACATTTTATCTTTGTGACAGTAGATATTAGATATAATTATTGCCTTAAAAAAACTACACATTTCAAATGTTCTAGACCTAGACTCGTGGTAGTCAAAGTACGGCCGCATGCGGCCCGCAGCTTATATTTGTGCGGCCCGCACAAATATCTGGCGTTTTCTTTTTAAATATATTTTTTTCAAGTACAATTATACTATCCGTTTTTTGCGGCCCGCACAAATATCTGCCGTTTTCTTTTTAAATATTTTTTTTCACGTACAATTAGGTATACTATTTGTTTTTTGCGGCCCGCACAAATGTATGCCGTTTTCTTTTTAAATATATGTTTTTTCATGTACAATTATATAATCCTGTTTTTTGCGGCCGTTTTCTATTTAAATATATATTTTTTTGATGTACTATCCGTTTTTTATATTATAATTTATTATCCGTTTTTTTTGCGGCCCGCACAAATATCTGCCGTTTACTTTTAAAATATTTTTTTTTTCATATACAATTATATTATCCGTTTTTTTTGCGGCCCGCACAAATATCTCCCGTTTTCTTTTTAAATATTTTTTTTTCATGTAGATACAATTAATTATATTATCCGTTTTTTTTTAAATTAATTATATTGTCGTTTGAGACTTTCAGGGGGGCAGTAGAAGATCCAGAGAGAATTAGAGGGCATAGAGATGGCACAGTGAGGTTCTAGGTAGGCAAAAAAATGGTCTAAAAAGACCAAAAAACACGCTAATCACGTACAAATAAAGCAAAATAAACTTTAATATTGGTTAATTTTTGTTATTGTAATCATTTTTATCACGTGTGCGAAAATTCACACATTTCGATAGTTCGGGAAGTGGATGAAAATTGAACTGAAAGATTCCATTACACATCTACACAATTTTTTTAATATAATATTATGATTTTACATGTATTATATTTTTTTTACGCACCAGATTGAAATGTCCGGGTTAATTTTTCCCCCCAAAAAAAAAAAAAAAAAAAAAAAAAAAGAAGGAAAAACTAAACCCTTTCATACACTTCCCCAAATGATCATCTAGTGAATCCACGTTATGCAATTGCACTATATAAGTATTATAAATACAAAACAATACAAGAACAACATGTCAACCCACTAGAGACCAAATGGGAATATAATTCACCGACTCCAGATATTTTCATATCAGAGGGTTCGGCTCTGTGGCATTTCTAATTGAACCTATAAATCCTACTGATCCCTATTGATAAATATTTAAAAAATCTTTTGTAATCCTACATGTATTTAAAATTACTGCTTTTTGCATTTTTATATACAAATTCTGGAGTATTCTTTCTCCAGATATAATAATTTTATTTGACCAGGAATCTAATAATTCCTGGTTAGTATTTATAAGAATGTTGGCATTCTCGTCATATAAATTTAAAGGTGTAATATTTCTATCTGCCTTGCAAATTATTTTGTGCATTTCTGAGCTATTAGCTTTCCTATGGAAAAAATTTCTAAGCATTTCTACCTGATTGTGTTTCAAAGATGTTATTTTGACTACACCTCTACCTCCTAAATTTCTAGGTAAATTAATTCGTTCTATAGCTGAATTTGGATGATGGCAATTAAATTTTGTTAACGTAGTTCTAATTAATCGTTCTAAACTATCTAAATCTGTATTGGACCATTTAATTATGCCAAATGAGTACGTTAGTAGAGGTATTGCCCAAGTATTTATTGCTTTTACTAAATTTTTAGCAGATAGATTGCATTTTAAAATTTTTCTGATCCTAGTTTGAAATTTAATCCTAATATCATTTTTAATACTAGTGTGATCTAATCTATTCGATTGCGGGTATCCTAAATATTTATAAACCTCATCCCCTTTCATACTTTGAATTTTGAAATTTCTAAATATACCCTCGTCTCCATCTACAATTTTGACTTTCTCTATATGGATAGTTTTACATTTATCTAAACCAAAAGTCATTTTAATATCATCTGAAAAAATTTTAACTACCTTAATCATTTTCTCTAAATTTGATTCAGAATTTGAAAATAATTTTATATCATCCATATATAATAGATGTGAAACTATACTACTCTCTCTTGTATTACCCTTAATTTTTATTCCAAACTTGCTTTTAATTAACATTTTAGAAAGGGGATTCAATGCTAAGCAAAACCAAAGAGGGCTCAATGAGTCTCCTTGAAAAATCCCTCTTTTTATTGAAATGCCCGGTACTACTATTTTCTTACCTTTTAAATTAACTACCAAATCTGTATTCCAAAAGGACATAATATTTTTCAAAAAACTAATTATAATTGGGTTAACTTTATATATTTTTAATATTTTGATTAGCCACGAGTGCGGGACACTATCAAAAGCTTTTTGATAATCTATATAACAAGTATGTAAATTACGCTTTTGATTTTGAATTTGTTTTAAAATTACAGAATCAATAACTAACTGTTCTTTACATCCCATATGTTTTCTGCGACAACCTTTTTGTTGTTCAGATAAAATATTTTTTTCATCCAAATGAGTACATATTAAATCTGTCAAGCAAGAGGTTAAAATTTTGTATATTGTCGGTAGACATGTAATGGGTCTATATTGAGAGGGATTATTAATATGTTCGCTTTTAGGCAACATACAAGTAATGCCCTTAGTTAGAAAATTAGGAAAATTTTGAGGTTCTCTGACAAGTTTTGAAAGATTTTTTGCAAAAAGAGGATGTAAAGTAGTTAGACGTTTGTACCAAAAATTATGTATCCAATCGCAACCCGTGGCTTTCCAATTATGAGTATTTTTTATAATTTTGGCTAACAATTCAACCGATATATCAGAAAAACTCATTTGTTCAATGTCTGAACAATTGAGTTCTTCATTTTCTATCCAGTTACCTGCCTCATTATGTTTTATATCTTTACTCCAAATGTTTGTCCAAAAATCGCGCATATCTGATTCAGATGGCAACGGAATATTATTATTCGAAATAATATTCTGTTTATCGTCAAGTTTGGAATAAAATATTTTCTCATTTTTCTGAAATAATCTATTATTATTTCTTTTATTATACGTATAATTATATCTTTTTAATCTACTAGCTTTTACACCTAATTTTTGTTTTAATAAATCTAATAAATCATTGATTATATTTTCATTATTATTACTACCAATGCTATAACCAAATTTTCTCCCAATTTCATCTACATATCTCAAAATATTCCTACTTCTATTTCCATTTTTATATTCAATTACTCTAGCTATACTACTTCTTAAAAATACTACATCATTTTCTAATCTAATCTGCCATTCTGGTTTACTATAACTATATGATCTATCATCAGAGGATATTAATTTAACTCCTAACTTATTACATATAGTGATAGCACTAACTTATTATTTAATATAATATTATTATTATAAAGGTTTGTTTTTTTTATTAGAAAGAAAAAGTTATACAATATTACAGGAAATCAAATAAAATAAAATATTACAGAAAAAAGAAAAGTCCCAGTAAACTACTTTTAAGTAGTTTGTCAATGGGTGCTTTTACTTTGAAGTTTAAATAAACAAAAATTTTAACAAAACAAAAAAAATGACTTCAAAAAATTCACTAAAAAGTAAAAAAAAATATTTCGTATTCTTCTACAACTTCATAATCAACTTACTTTTTCTACTCATCAATATGTAGGTATGATTGTTATTTATGGAGTCAGTGTCAGTCAAGATAGGTTTGTAACTACATACATAGTTATAGGCGAGATGTGCTTGTGTTGCACGAGCGACTTGACGAGGCGAGAGGCTTGAGCGGGGCCGCGGCGTGAGGGGAGCTGTCAAGTGAACAAGCCGAGCCGGATACCTTTGCTGACACCGACTCCAAAAATAACAATCGTACCTACATATTGATGAGTAGAAAAAGTAAGTTGATTATGAAGTTGTAGAAGAATACGAAATTTTTTTTTTTTACTTTTTAGTGCATTTTTTGAAGCCGTTTTTTTGTTTTGTTAAAATTTTTATTTATTTTTTGATTTTTAGTGAATCTGAAGTACCTACACTAACTAATTTGTCTGAATATGGGTAGACCTACTAAACCTGCTGCTCATATGAGACAGACATAATTTGACCATAACGACGTAAGTGTCAAATTAAGAGATTCGGACGAGTTTCGTTAATTTGCTCCTAAGAATTGAGGTGTTCCGTTACTTTGTCAATCAAAACCTAACCAAACTCTCATCAAACTACCCTTGAAGTACATCCTTTCCAATAAAAAAGAATCGTCGAAATCGGTTGGCGTGGTATTGAGATATTCGTCCATGTGATATCTTGTAGTGCGGTTATTGTAGGTAGTAAATAACATACGATAATGTTACTATGTTTATTGTTGAAGAGATTAATCTGGAGAGAGCGCACAACTTTTGACTTTTGATTGATTTATTTTACAGAGTTCCTAAACATGAGTTTACTGACTCTAACATAATTATATAATGGATTATCTATAGATACTTTACTGGTAATTTTATTATTATGGTTGGTTTGAAAGTGAGATTAAAACTATACTGCGACTGTATGCAGGTTTATTTATTCCTTCCGGAGGACTATCTTGGGTTTTTTATATTTAAAATTATCATTTTCGCTATATTTCTCGAGCGTATTAATCGTAGGATTAGGGTGGCCGGGTAGGCCGGGGTAAAATTTAGTTGCTTGTGAGAAAATGAAATCTTTTATCAACGGAATGTTGGAGTCGTTATGGAGAGAAGAAATTCTACTCCATTTAGGCGCATTTAAAGCAAGTCTAATGGCTTTGTTTTGAAATATTTGAATCTTCTCTAAGAGACTGGGGGCCGCGTGCCCCCAAACGGGGCAAGCATAGGTGAAGCCAGGCCTTATGGTTGTTTTATATAAAAGTAATTTGTTGCCCGTTGATAAACGACTTTTTTTTCCCATCATTGGATAGAGTGAAGATAGACATTTATTAGCTGCTTTGATTTTTCCAGTTATGTGTTGCTTCCAGGTGAGCTTGGAGTCTAGCGTTACACCTAGGTATTTAATTGACTTTTCCCATGGAACATTTTCCCCAAACAGTCTAATGAATGGGGGCCGTCTTGGCCGTGTCTTTGAGAAAACGGTCGCGGCGCTTTTAGTCGGGTTAACACTTCCTCCCCGGACCGGGGTAATGGACTTACACTAACAAGGGTTTTACGCTGTATCTAAGTTGTTTTTTAAATCACATACTCAATAATTTAGGTTATCCTAGAAAAACTATTTGGTTATCGATCTGCATTTAAAAAAATAATATCGCATTACCATTTTTTAAAATATTAAATAATTTCTATCAAATTCCGGCGGATTATCTGTTCCGCCCCCCCGCTGTTATATCGGCTGGCACTTCCCCGTTCCCATGTCCTGTCAATGAAGATTCCGGGGTCTGGTAGCCGATCAGTAAAAGTTGCTTTTTAGTAGAAAGGTCTGTGTCTTAATAACTGAGTCACGCTGCCTTTGTTACTATTACTTTACCATTTTGCTTTACTTAAAAATTGACGAGAGCAAAAGTGGGCGTTTGCAAACTGGACAATTCAATCCGATGGCAACTAATAACAGAAGGTTTAAATAAAAAGGACAGGATGCAGTTCGCTTACACTACGCATCTAGTATGTTCTTTTTACAATGCTAAAACGTTCGTTTGCTTGTCCGAGATAGTTCTGTCTGGGACATATCCGGTAAACATGTAGGAACAAAATCTAGAGCAAAATACAGTATGGTTAAGGTATACAGCAAATAAATAGTGTTGTCAGTTTTAATTACCAACTCGTTTAATTTTGGCGATAAATAATTCTATGTAAGAACCGACCAGTTTCACCGTGCTACAGACATCTTCAGATTGGCAATTTTCTGTTTCAGGGGTGTAAAATATTATTTATTGTAGGTGCGCAACATTAAAATTTTGCAATTTAATTGTTTGCTTTTATTGATGTAATGAATGTTGAATATATCGGTGTCTAACTGCGTGTTATTGCAGCTTATTATGGGATATTTACACAAGTTGTTAATTTGATTCGTAAATTCTTACATTTTGTGATATATTTTTTTAATATATTTTATAATCTTAATATTTTTTTCCACATAAACATTATGTCCACGTTTTAAAATTTTCACGGCCAAAAGTATTTTCGTTATTTGTTTATGGGGTAGGTATTATGCCGTATTACGCTACCTCCTTCTTTAGTCAACGTTTCGGACAGCGTGCAGTGTCCATCGTCAGGGCAGATCCGGCAGATGTGTAATGATGGACATTGCAACGCTGTCCGAAACGTTGGCTAAAGGAGGAGGTAGCGTAACACGGCATAACACCCCCAAAACAAAAAAGTTGTTTACCAATATTTACCTTCTTTTAGGAATAGGTTAGTTCGTTATACTTTATGTGTAATTATTTTTGCTATTGGTTCATTAAACTCATATTTATTATAGAGTACGTACCTCAAATGAAAAGGTGTTTTTGTTATTTTTTTTATAAATTTCTTGATTTCACCACGCTGTTACGGTGGTGAATTGGTATGTGGGATATTATAAAATTAAATAAAAAAATGTGTTTATTACGAATGTCTTTTTCTATTTTCAAATGCAATTTTTCCTATTTTCAACGCGTTTATATATGCATCATTTACGTTAAGGCACTATGTTTTGATGCTAGATGATATCCTAAATCTATATATGTATATAAAAAATGAATCCCTGTTTCTCTCTTTTTTTTTTACAGTGAATACCGCACAAGAATCTCAACTGCTCCCGTCTGGAGCCAGTGAGACTATGGCATCCCCAATTGGGGTATGTTGCGAGGCTGGAGGTAGTGGGTAGGGGAAGGAGGTGGGGAAGAGGAAGGTTGGGAAGTACCTGGCTATTCAGATCTGGTCACCAAACACGGCTAAAGCCATTTTCAAGCAACGCTTCAATTCTGAATGGTGGTCTTACACCAGGGCGATACTGATGGTATCGTCCACTCTGGAACATGCCGCAAATATACTATATATTATTTTTAATGAATTAATTGTGAAATAACACAAATTTATCAAATAAAATTTATTTGCGCATGCCGGGTTCGAACCCGCGACCTCCGGATTGTGAGTCAAAAGTCTTACCCACTGGACTACGGAGGCCGTCCGTTCTCTTGGTCACGCCATAACTTCAGAAAGACTTTACCTATTTCATTCGTCTTTTTTTAAAGTTTTCTAATACTTTGTAGAAGGTTCTTACGGAAAGAAAAATTAAGAAAATTGCGCAAAAAATAGGTAAATTCAGAAAAATTAACGACTTTTTTAACTTCGCACATGAATGTGAATTTAGCAGGCAGTTGTTTTTTTTTAACAAAAGAATTGTCCGTAGATTTTTAAATTATAGATATTTTAAATAGATACCTATGTTAGGTACGAAATTAGATTGATGGTTCTTATAATATACGAAAATGAATATTTGTAATATATGAAAAACGAAAATTTTGTATAAAAAAAATTGTAATAGGTGGCACACGAGCCAACTTTATTTTCTAACTGAATGAACTGGGGCTGAATATAGGGACGGGGGAGCGGGAGGTGGGTGAGGGTAGGCGGGGAAGGTGAAAAGAAAACGCGGGAGAGGAAGGGGATGCGGAAGGGGAACGGGGACGCAAGTTTAATTTATTTTAAAAATGTCAAATTTATTTCTTTGCATATGGCATTGCAACGCATGCCGGGAATCGGCTAGTGTAAATATAATAAAAAAAATCACAAATTAATTAGCAGATCAAATTTAATACCTACATTAAATATCTAGATACACATATATATATATATATATATGTACCTACTCTAATATTGTGTACCTACCTACCAAATTTTATTCAATTTGGTAGTAGTTTTCAAAAACCAAGAAAGTAAAAAAAAATATATACATATATCCATCATTTACAGATCACCCTGTGCAACAAACTAGCCATCGACGCGGAGAGTGTAATCGCCAATCGCCAGTCGAGATTCGGAAACAAGGCGTTATGGTGGCTATCGGCCCGCCTTCTCTGTTTTCTATGGAAAAACACGCGTTATGGTCTAAATTTATTAGAATACTAGCTGGGTTACCCGGCTTCGCTCAGGACAACATTCGAGAGTGTTCTGAAATGTTTCACATTGATGTTCCCGATTCCCTATTACCGAACTTTCCACAATTTACCAGAATGTTCCGGGATGTTCTGGTTCGTTGTGGAATGTTCTCAAATGCTCTGACTGGGGTGTCCAACTTCGCTCAGGGAGTTGATGTGAGATTGAATTGACGTTCTAATCCACGACGGATCTTGCTTTATATACCCCATATGGGTAGCCCCATAAAAAACTTCAAATGTTCGAGAATAATGTTCCAGATCATTCCACAACATTCAGGAGTGTTCTGGAATGTGCCACAATGATCTGGGATATTCTGGTATATTCCTAAATATATTCCAGAATGTTCCGGAGTGTGTTGGAATGCTCAAGAATACTCTGAAACTTTGTACATTCCTATCGAACCATCTAGAATTTCCGACAGCTTTATGGAACCTTCTAGAATTTTTCGCGACCTTCTAGACACATCGACACACTCCTCCACTCCTATCAGCACTTTCTACAGCTTTACGGAACCTTCTAGAACATTCTACAGTTTTATCGAACCTTCTAGAACTTTCCGGAAACTTCTAAACCCACCGACGTATTCCACTATTCCTTACAGAACTTTGTGCAGCTTTATTGAATCTTCTAGAACTTTCCTGAACCTTCTAGACTCACCGACTTACTCAGCCACTCCTTCCAGAACTTTTTCCGGCTTTATCGAAACTTCCAGAACTTCATACAGCTTTGTGAAATCTTCTAGAATTTTCCGGAACCTCCTACACACACCGACACACTCCTCCACTCCTTTCAGAACTTTCTACAGCCTTATGAAACCTTCTAGAACTTTCTACAGCTTTAGCAAACCTCTTGAACTTTCCGAAACCTTCTACATACACCAACACACTCCTCTACCCCTTCTATTCTACAGCTTTATCAAACCTTCTAGAACGTTCCACAGCTTTATCAAACATTTTAGTACTTTCCGGAACCTTCTAGACTCACCGACTTACTCCGCCACTCCTTCCAGAACTTTCTACAGCTTTATCGAACCTTCTAGACTCTCCGACATACTCCGCCACTCCTTCCAGAACTTTGTACATTCCTATCGAACCGTCTAGAATTTCCTACAGCTTTATGAAACATTCTAGAATTTTTCAGAACCTTCTAGATACATCGACACACTCCTCCACTCCTATCAGAACTTTCTACAGCTTTACGGAATCTTCTAGAACTTTTTACAGTTTTATCGAACCTTCTAGAACATTCCGGAAACTTCTAAACCCACCGACGTATTCCACCATTCCTTACAGAACTTTGTACAGCTTTATCGAACCTTCTAGAACTTTCCTGAACCTTCTAGACTCACCGACTTACTCCGCCACTCCTTCCAGAACTTTTTCCGGCTATATCGAAACTTCCAGAACTTCTTACAGCTTTGTGGAATCTTCTAGAATTTTCCGGAACCTCCTACACACACCGACACACTTCTTCACTCCTTTCAGAACTTTCTACAGCCTTATGGAACCTTCTAGAACTTTCTACAGCTTTAGCAAACCTCTTGAACTTCCCGGAACCTTCTACATACATTAACACACTCCTCTACCCCTTCTAAAACTTTCTACAGCTTTGTCAAACCTTCTAGAACGTTCCACAGCTTTATCAAACATTTTAGTACTTTCCGGAACCTTCTAGACTCACCGACTTACTCCGCCACTCCTTCCAGAACTTTCTACAGCTTTATCAAACCTTTTACACTCACCGACATACTCCGCCACTCCTTACAGAACTTTGTACATTCCTATCGAATCGTCTAGAATTTCCGACAGCTTTATGGAACCTTCTAGAATTTTTCGGGACCTTCTAGACACACTGGCACACTCCTCCACTCCTATCAGAACTTTCTACAGCTTTACGGAACCTTCTAGAACTTTTTACAGTATTATCGAACCTTCTAGAGCTTTCCAGAAACTTCTAAACCCACTGACGTATTCCACCATTTCTTACAGAACTGTTTACAGCTTTATCGAACCTTCTAGAACTTTCCGGAACCTTCTAGAATCACTGACTTACTACGCCACTCCATCCAGAACCTTTTCCAGCTTTATCGAAACTTCTAGAACTTTGAACAGCTTTGTGGATCTTCTAGAATTTTCCGTAACCTCCTACACATACCGACACACTCCTCTACTCCTTTCAGAACTTTCTACAGTCTTATGGAACCTTCTAGAACTTTCTACAACTTTAGCAAACCTTCTTGAACTTTCCGGAACCTTCTAGACTCACCGACATACTCCGCCACTCCTTCCAGAATTTTGTACAGCCCTATCGAACCTTCTAGAACTTCCTACAACTTTATGGAACCAGCTAGAATTATCCGGGACCTTCTAGACACACCGACACACTACTCCACTCCTTTCAGAACTTTCCACAGCTTTATCGAACCTTCTCGAACTTTCCGGAACCTTCTAGACTCGCTGACATACTCCTCCATTTCTGCCAGAACATTCCAGAGTCTTATCGAATTTTCTAGAAGTTTCCGGAATCTTCCAGACTCTTCTTGAAGTTTCTAGAGTCTTCTTAGAACTTTCAGCCCTTATATCTTCAAAAGCAAGCCATTTAGGAAAAAACGAATACCCTTATTCCCTAGGGGGGATAGAGATCTACCATACCATATAACTTTCTTGATCGTACCGGCACTCGTTTCTGAGTTTTTGCGTTCCGCACGTTTTTTTGGACTTTCTTTTATAATATATATTGATTAATCATGACCTTATTTATCAAACAATTTAGATAATGACTTCTGAAATATAATGAATATACTTCCCTCTAATTATTACCAAAACAAATTTAAAAAAATTGTATCATTAACACCCTTAAAAAAGCAAAACAAATTGGGGGACCCGAGTGACCCCGCTTCGGATCGTGTGTGATTTTTTTCTTTCCGGGACGAAAAGGTTAATAGATATTCTCCATTTTTTACACCACTTTTCAGTTAGAGTGGTTTGTATCTGTACTCGGCGTGCAGCAGTGCCTCGACAGTTGAACTAGAAATGATGTTAGTGTCATCCGCAAATTGAGTGATTTTAACATTATGATCCACAACAGAGAGCGCACAACAGCTCGTACATGCCTTTTATACATCTTCATACTCGCTGTCTCGCTCTCATGCCGTCACACTCACACACATACATCTCAGTCCATTTGTCGCGCACATACTTAATGCAAATTAAATACTTATACGGTTTTCTCATGGATGCCATTGTCGGAAGTGGACCAAATTAAAATGGAACTACATGGGAATCACTCGCTTACAAATAAAAAAAGAATCATTAATATCGGTTCACCCACTCGAAAGTTCTGAGGTAACAAACATAAAAAAAAAAAATACAGTCGAATTGAGAACCTCCTCCTTTTTGAAGTCGTTTAAAAATAAAACTTATTATGCAGTTAGACATTTTTTTGTGTTACTACAAAAAATAAACTATTTCTAAATACAAACTATTTCTTTCTTTCAATATAATATTTGTTTTTACATTATTTGTACATTTTTTAATTTTAGCAGGTAACATATTTAAGCAAGTAGGTATCATGTAGTCAAGCGTTCTTTGTCCATATTTATTGAATATATAATAATAATAATTTATAATAATTTATAAATAATATATAATAATTTCCATATCATGAACACAAGAAGGAAGGAAGTAGCAACCCGGTACTTATATACAAAATAATTGCTTTTTTAACTTGCTAATCCAAAAGGTACAACACCTCCCCCCCCCCCCCCCCGAAAACATAAGTGTGCTGTCCGCGGTGATACCTCACATTGTCCTGTGTGGCCCTTGACCCGAAAAGTGTGACGACTGCTGCTCTAGACTCTAGGCTACACATATTAATTCATAACTAATTATAACATTATACTTTTTTTAATATGTTAAAAATTTCATGAAAATAATTAACTTTGCTTAAACGGAAATTTAAATGGATGTAATTGATAAAATCAATTGCAGTGTATACGTTTGTTGTTTGAATGTCTCTCAATAGATGTAGTTAGTGAAGGTAGTTATATGTAGTTTTTTTAAACTCTTTAGAGTCTCGATAGAGGTCAGTATTAGTACGTATGAGAGAGACAACTGTCGCCGAAGATGTCCGAACATATCCGATTGACAGCGAGCACTGCATTGGGCATGGGCAGCGCGGTTGCGGCGCGGCGCGCTTGGCAAAGGCAGTGGCAGAGACAGATTAATAGAGAGCATCCCCAGGGCGGACGTCAAGCCAGTTACATATTCATTGTAAATACAACACGATAATAAACAAGACTCGTAACGACCTCTGAAAAAGATTCCCGATCATCAGAATTGAAATATTCATAATATAATATTGTATTGCATGTGGGAAAAAATGTTTAATAGTGACGGCATTTTTTAGTGGAATATATGGAGCTACATTATTACCGTAAATACATATAGGGTCTAGTTTGGTAGGCGTTATTCCCGTAGAGAGTTTGTCAGAAATTAATCAGATTTTATTTTTGTAATAGCTTCACACAGGAGGGCCTGAGAGAAGTGATTTATCATACTTGGGGATCCCGTGTGGGGGTCTTTTAAAGGAAAGGAAGTTCTGGTAAGGAAAAATGCATGAGGATTGGATAGGAATCTGGACGGACTATTGAATCCATCGCTCTCACTGCGGTGCAAGGGTAGTACACACATTTATTAGCTGCATTAAGCATTATACGGGCGCTTTTTTCTCGGTGCGGTGATGTACTTGGCACCACCTTCCACCCGTGTCCCCATGCCGCCCCCAGGTCCCGGTGACCCCCCCCCGCCCCTTTCCCCGCCCATGTCATTGTGTTAGCACATAATTAGCAGCGACACGACGTTCTTATTAGCGCGCGGCTGTGAATAATTAAGATCCCGTTAAGAGTTCGGGATGTTGTGTACTGCGTAGTATGTACTGTGTAATGTGTATGGTGGAGGGGAGCCCCCAAAAGCAGGGGTGATCATATTATTTGTTTACCTTTCCACTACCTTAATGCTATTTTTAAGGTCCATCAATCAATAATTGAAAACAAAATTTATATGTTAGTTACCTATAAAATTAATATTCACAATGGTGTACATTTTTGGTTTATTTATCGCTTGCCGTGGAAGGGGTGACCTTATATTAAGGTAGAGAATATCCCATAATGGGTTTAAAATTTCAATGTAGAGTATTAAACAGCAAAGTTATTATTGGAAAAGCTACTACATACAGCGGCAAAAGTCCCATCGATGAAGACAGATTAACAAGGAATACGTATTTTAATCTATTCACATTAGTAGGTACATATTTTAGGAATCAACATAAGTAGGTTTTTTTGTGTAGAGCCAATGAATGTTCATGAGATTCTAGGGGTTGTCATGGTTCATTTTCCTTTCTTTATAAATATCTATTAATTAATCAAATTTATTACCAATACAATAACCAATTATTTTGATATTATAACCACTGAAGCGCTTTTTGCCACAATATGGCACCATTTAAAATACCTCGGATTGATACGTTTTAAGATTTTCACGGCCAAAAGCATTTTTGTTATTTGTTTTTGGGGTGTTATGCCGTGTTGCGCTACCTCCTTCTTTAGCCAACGTTTCGGACATCGTTGCAGTGTCCATCATCAGGGCAGATCCAGATCTTATTATTTTATCTTTCAGCAACCTATTTAATTTTATAGTTCCTTCTTTTTTACTTTATATCAAAAGAAATGTTTTTTGAAATATTTTTTATGTATGTAACAAAAAAAAATATTAATATATGCAATTTGATAGTTGGTTAAATTGTAATTAATGGGTTAAAAGTTAACCCGACTAATTGAAATTTATATGTGTTAAAAAGAGTGAAGACTACTGCCATCTAGCGGCGTATTTTTGTAGCCTATTGTCAGTTAATATGGGATTTTACAGATTAGCGACGTAATTCGAAACTAAAGGTAAACACTAGACGGTAAAGTAGATCTCTGGTTTTTTATATCGTATATTATGGTGACACGAAAGTGTTGTTTATTTTGATTGTGTTAGAAAACTTATTATAAATAGTCTGCCTTTCTAGTTTTAACTCTCTCTTAATTCGTGGATCTCCTATAAACAGCTAGCATTGTCTAGCAAGTGGTCAAAGTGACCAAATTTAGTGTTTTGTCGGGTCGGGACAAATTATTGTAGCAAATGTGCTTTGTGAATAAAACCAGGAATTCCTCCATTGAAACCAGATGTTTTTACTTGACGTCCTTCTGCTGAATTATCAATTTATAACATGGTCCTTCGAGCCGGATCTACCTTACGATCGGATTAAGGCATTAAAAGGAAACAATAAAATGAACCAGCGAGCTATCCAAAAATCCAGAAAGATGAAAAGATGAAAACATGAAGAACAAGGATCGACATCAATATAAGTATCACCTGCCCATTATTTCCTTCTATTCCGTGAATTCCTGTTCAAACAAGTGCTATTTTTTGTGTGTCAATGTACTTATTTAAAAACAAAAAAACTAACTACCCGCAGTGTAAATGCAAGTCATGCGAATTATTTTAGGTTAATTGTTTTAGAAGATGATTATTGTAAGATTCTGTCATTGTTCATAGCTTGAATTGGTTACTACGGTTTTCTACGCGATTATTGCACAGAAATTATTTTTTAAGGAACATTTTTAGAATTTGTTGTGTTGAATTATTGTCAAACGTATAAAAAATGGATAATTTAAAATCGTTGATTAACAAACGCGGAGTGTTGAAAGGTAAACTCACGAGATTTGCGGATTCATTAAACGCATTATCAGTTAACGAAATTAAAATTCGCTATGCGAGAATTGAAAAAATAATTGATGATTTCGAAGAGGTCCAGGAACAAATCGAAAGTCTTCCGGATTCCAACGAAATTGATAATAATTTGCAAAGAGAGAATTTTGAAAATCAATATTATTCAACCTTGGCGACTGCTAAAGGAGCAATTCAGTCTGTAGAGACTCCCAAATTAGAAATCAAGTTACCCAACCTTCAGTTACGAGAATTTAACGGAGATCCCAAAAATTGGATTAATTTTCTAGAAACATTTAAGACATTAGTTCATAACAATACTGCCATAAGCAATGTACAGAAGTTTTATTATCTGCAATCCTGTTTAAAGGGGAATGCAGCAAAGATCATCGCCAATTTCGAGGTATCAGACCTGAATTATATATCGGCTTTTGAATTGTTGCAGCAGAGGTTTGCAAATTTGCGAACTACCGTACAAAGACACATCCAAGCTCTGTTTCAACTTAAAGAGATGAAACATGAGGATCCAGTAGCCATGCGTTATCTGATTGATGAAACTAATGTAAATTTGAAAGCGTTGCAAAATTTAGGCTTGAAAATCGAACAATGGGATGCTTTAATTATATACGTAATTTCTAATAAATTGGATGCAAGTTCTAGAAAGCATTGGGAACAAAACCCATTGCAGGATGAGCTACCTACATTACAGGAATTTCTTAAATGTTTGACCTCGCGTGCGCAAGTTTTGGAATTAATGTTAAATTCAGATTCGAAAAAAATTCCTACCTACCCGAAAGCAAGTGGTAGCAACAATAATCCCAAAAAGGAATCGGTATTTTTAGCTGCTACCCACAATAATTGTATTTGTTGTAATGACAAAAGGCATAAAATATATTTTTGTAAAAAATTTTTAAAATTAAATTCAGGAGAAAGAGCCAACGCAATAAGGAGGTACCGTGCCTGCTTCAAATGTTTGAGGTTAGGACATACGGCCCCATATTGCAAAATTAATTTAAAATGCAAGCATTGTGATAGCGAGAGCCACAATACGTTATTGCACAGGGAGATGCATCCGAGCGATGACTCCATGAATAAAGGTGAATATCACCCAGGAGGTGACTGCCAAATGGATGCTGAACGAGTTTCAGTATCAAACCATTCAGCTTTAGCGAAGGCTGAAAAAACAATTTTATTGTCGACTGCTATCATTCGGGTAGTAGGTCACAATAATAAAGTGCATGAGGCAAGAGTCCTAATTGACTCTGGAGCTCAAGCCAATTTTATGTGCGAAAAGTTCGCAATGAAGTTAAATTTGAGATGCGAAAATATAAACAAGCCTGTGTTAGGTATACACAACAATGTTACCCATATAAAGAAACGTGTTGCGATAAAAATGAAATCTCTGAGGACAAATTATAATCAAAATATCACTTGTCTAATATTGCAGGAAATAACCACAAACCTACCTCAAGCAACAGTGGCCAGAAAAGACTTTAAGCTGCCGCCGGGATTACAAATGGCGGACCCAAATTTCAACGTAGCGGCGCCTATTGATATCCTGTTAGGCGCTGAGAGCTTTTGGGATATACTACAAGATGATCGGCTGAGATTGGATACCGGACCTACTCTGCAGAGGACTGAATTAGGCTGGGTTATATCGGGCCCGATCAACATTCATCAGAAAAAAAGGCCAGTACCGCAATTTTGTAGTTTATCAATAAACACATTATCTAATCAGATAGAAAAATTTTGGAAAATGGAGGAGGTGAATCCTGCGAGATTTCAAAATCACGAGGAGAAGGCGTGTGAAGCGGATTTCGTCGCCACGCACTCTAGAGAGAGCGATGGTAGATACGTTGTAAGTCTGCCGCGCCGCCCATGTGTGAGTCAACTTGGTGACTCGTTAAACACAGCGGAAAAAAGATTTAAGCATTTAGAAAAGAGATTTTTAATAAATCCTGAATTGAAATTGCAATATGTACAATTTATGCAAGAATATGAGCAACTAGGTCATATGGAGTTATGTGATAAATGGAGAGGGGATGAGCAATCCTATTTTTTGCCGCATCACGCGGTCATAAAAGAAGCTAGCACCACGACGAAGGTGCGTGTAGTGTTTGATGGTTCGGCAAAGACGTCGACCGGAATATCCCTGAACGATGCTCTGATGGTGGGAGCTGTCATTCAAAAGGACTTATACAGCCATTTATTACGTTTCAGAATACATCGATACGTCATGACTGCGGACATCGAAAAAATGTACCGTCAAATCAACGTATGCGCAGAGGATCGCAGCCTTCAGAAGATTGTATGGCGCGAATCACAAGAAGAGGAACTCCGACATTACAAATTGAAGACCGTCACATATGGGCTGGGACCTTCCTCCTTCCTAGCAACGAGATGTCTTCGACAAATCGGTATGGATAACAAAGTTAATTTCCCAGTAGCAAGTCAAGTCATAGAAAATGATTTTTATATGGACGATCTATTGACTGGAGGGGATGACTTGGAAGGTTGTTTCCAGTTAAAGAAACAAATAAGTGATATCTTGCTGTCCGCAGGGATGACCCTGAGGAAGTGGAGATCAAATATTTTGGAATTGTCATCTGGGCGGAGCCAAGGTGAAATTGCCAAACAGGGCAATTGTGAGAAAATGATCACTGACAATTCCAAGAATGAAAAAATACTTGGATTAATTTGGAATAATGAATTAGATTACCTGTCATATGAAATTACAAAGCCGTCAGGTAAAACGGAGAGCAAGCGTCAAATATTATCGTGCATAGCTTCCACCTTTGATCCTTTAGGACTTTTAGGGCCCATCGTAGTGGTAGCTAAATTAATTATGCAAAAATTATGGCAGTCCAAGGCATCGTGGGATGACATACTACCTGATGAAATTTTACTACCTTGGAGGGCTTATCTAGACCAATTATCGCAACTAAATGTGTTAAAAATCCCGAGAGGAGTTATTAGCGGAACACCAAAGACTATACAATTGCACGGGTTCTGCGACGCCTCTCAGAAAGCTTTCGGAGCATGCGCCTACATCGTCTCAACAGATTCGGAAGGTAAGAGGCACGCACAGTTAGTTACCTCCAAGTCTAGAGTGGCACCATTAAAGTGTATATCACTACCCAAGTTAGAGTTGTGTAGTGCATTACTATTGGCCAAGCTAATAAAAAATATCAAGTTGACGCTAAGTATAGAGGAATCGGCCACCTATTACTGGTGCGATTCAACAATAGCGTTGTGCTGGTTGAGAGGACAACCAGCTCGTTGGAACACCTTCGTGGCAAACCGAGTCGCTGAGATACAGGAAATCAGCGATCCAACCCAGTGGCGGCACGTATCATCGTCAGAAAATGCTGCGGATATACTGTCCCGAGGTACCACAGCTGAAAGGTTAGTCAGCACTTCAATATGGTGGAAGGGGCCAAGCTGGTTGACGGAAGATGTCAGCACTTGGCCAGTATCCAAGATGTCATGTTTGGATCCCCCGGAAATAAAAAGTAAAAATGTACTACTGGTAACTGATACTCAAGAATGGGATATTTTCGAAAAATTCTCATCGCTAACCAAATTAAAAAGAGTAATCGCTCAAGGTTTAAGATTTATAAATAATTGTCGCAACCCTAAGGATAAAACGTATGGCAATTTAACTGTCTCCGAGCTGGAAGCAGCTTTAAAATGTCTACTGAAATCATCGCAAGAACATTCCTTCAAAAGAGAATTGAAGGACCTAAAGAAGCATGGGTTAGTAAACAAAAACAGTAGATTGAAAGCTCTCAATCCCTGTTTAATGGATGGTTTAATTTGTGCAAGTGGACGATTGAAATTAGCTACTTATTTATCGCATCATCAAAGGCACCCTGTAATATTACCACCGTCACATAAGCTAACTGAACTTATTATACGTAATTATCATTATGAACATTTACATGCAGGTCCCCAAGCGCTGTTATCGGAAATACGCTTGAAATATTGGCCGATATTTGGGAGAAACACTGTTAAGCGTATCCTACATAAGTGTGTTGTATGTTTTAGATACCGACCTCAGGTTTGCCGGCAGATCATGGGAGACCTTCCAGTTGAGAGAATCACTCCCAGTCTACCGTTCTCTGTCACAGGTGTCGACTTTGCCGGACCGATAGACACGAAGGCTGGAGCGCTGAGAAAATCTCCGCTCATTAAATCGTATCTTTGCATATTTGTTTGTTTTTCTACCAAAGCGGTTCATTTGGAACTCGTAACAGATTTATCAAGCGATGCTTTTTTAAATTGTTTAAAGAGGTTCATTGCCCGTAGGGGTCAACCGGAAAAAATATTTTCTGACAATGCAACCACTTTCAGAGGAGCTTCTAATAAGCTCAAAGAACTATATGCCAGTCTAAGATTGAACAATGACAAAATCCATAGGTTTTTAGCTGATAAGGGAATATCTTGGAGTTTCATACCGCCTAGGGCGCCGAACCACGGGGGGCTGTGGGAGGCCGCCGTCAAGTCCACCAAGTTTCATTTATATCGAATTACTAAAAATAACCCATTGCAGTTTGAATTATTGTATACTTTGCTTTGTCAGATAGAGGCTTGTTTGAACTCCCGTCCCTTAACTTCCCTGTCTGATGACGTAGACGACCTTCTCCCTCTAACCCCCAACCATTTCCTCATAGGCAGGGATGCTTCGGTTATTCCCGAGTTGGATGTCCGCGAGCTCCCGGAGAACAGACTAAGCAAATATCAAAAATTAAACGCTCTAATTCAAAATTTCTGGTTCAGATGGAAACGAGATTACCTTGCTGAGCTGCAAAAACGGACCAAATGGCAGGCCAACAACCAAAAGGCCATAAAGAAGGACGATCTGGTAATCCTGATGGAAGACAATATGCCTCCTGCATTATGGAAGATGGCGCGCATATTATCTACTCATCCAGGCCCGGATGGAGTAGTGAGGGTAGTTACCCTCAAAACAGCACAAGGCACTTTTGTGAGACCCATCACAAAAATATGTTTGATGCCAATAGAATCAAACTTGGATCCAAATTTCCCGACCCGGCAAATCACTGACCTTCCCAAGGTCACAGCCTAACTGTAATTAGGGCTGAACCGATGCAACCAAACCACGTCAATAATTATGGAGCATCGGTATTGGTGTTGTTGACACCACTGTATCCAGCCTGAAGCCACTGGGGCTTCAAGTCAACAACCGCGAGATGATCATCCTCGCTGCAGATCCAATGGTACTATCTGCTTACCAGGGCACGGCCGCCCCTTGATTTATGATGATCTACCCAAATGATGACATACAGAAGTACATGCTGATGTACTTTTCTAAAATGATGACCACCCTGGACAAGATGGCCGAGTAGTCTACCCGGTGAAGTGTTCATTCGGTTTTTTGGCAGTGCCATGCCAGTGAAAGTTAATGAACTGATAATCAGTCAATAGCGAACTAACAATTTATTGCTATTTGTGAATTGGTGTTGGTTAAAAAATATAATTGAAGTGAAAATTTCTCCATAGAAACAATGAGACATTATTGATTTGTCAATTTTACAAAATTATTATTAATGTTGTGATTTTATTATTTTATAATTTAATTTTTTGCATGATTTTGTGAAATTTTTTTTTAATTTTTTTTTTTTTTTTAGGTTATTTTAATTGTTGGTTAGGTTCCCGGACCCTTCAAATTTAGATAGTTACACATCTTGTAAATTTTTAGTATATTGTGTGTAGATTTAGGAATTTGTAGTTTGATTTTTAATTTCAAAAAAACTTGTTGTTTTTTCTCATTCCCCGCCGGGCAGTATGTTAAAAAGAGTGAAGACTACTGCCATCTAGCGGCGTATTTTTGTAGCCTATTGTCAGTTAATATGGGATTTTACAGATTAGCGACGTAATTCGAAACTAAAGGTAAACACTAGACGGTAAAGTAGATCTCTGGTTTTTTATATCGTATATTATGGTGACACGAAAGTGTTGTTTATTTTGATTGTGTTAGAAAACTTATTATAAATAGTCTGCCTTTCTAGTTTTAACTCTCTCTTAATTCGTGGATCTCCTATAAACAGCTAGCATTGTCTAGCAAGTGGTCAAAGTGACCAAATTTAGTGTTTTGTCGGGTCGGGACAAATTATTGTAGCAAATGTGCTTTGTGAATAAAACCAGGAATTCCTCCATTGAAACCAGATGTTTTTACTTGACGTCCTTCTGCTGAATTATCAATTTATAACAATATGTATATCTTGGTTTTTAATCACTCTAACTAAAAAACTATAGTGATTAAAAACCAAGATATACATATAAATTTCAATTAGTTGGGTTAACTTTTAACCCATTAATTACAATTTAACCAACTATCAAAATCAAAATCATTTATTGTACAAAATTTACATTTAGTACAAAAGGTATAAATTATAGGTACCTATTGCATATTTTGTGAGAATGGAAATGGCGATACGCAACAAGATTTGCAACTAGAAAAGTATTTTCTTAATGGTTAGTAATGTGTGTTGCTATGATATATCTTATTAAAAACATTGTTTCTTGTTTTACTACGTTATTTCAAATCGTGGTGATAAATACCCAGTGTTAACAATTATTTATAAAACGGTTCTCTGATTTTGACACTGCGATTTAAGGTGTCTACTTAAAACGATTAAATTAGTTAAATAAAGCGAAAATTGCGTAAATTCTTATTGATAATTGTGGACAATGAATAGATAATGAATCTTTCTCATTTCATACAACTCGTACAACTTCTTTGTGATAAATGGTTCTAAATAGAGCAACAGTGCATTTCATTTTGACACTCCGCAATCTCAAAAATCTATAATATATTTTTGGCGCAAAATTTCCGATCAGGTGTTGGCGGTTAAAAAATAAGTTTTTTAGTATATATATATTTGCTTTTGTGGTTATCAAGTAGGTCATAAACAACGTGCAGAAATCAAACATATCCAATGTTGACTGGAAAAAGTATCATTTACGGCAATTTTAACGGAACTAACACGCAGGATTCGCGCGGTTTTAAAGTGTACGATTTAATAATATGTTTTTTTTATAAATCCTATGAATATATTGTGATAATCGACAAAAGATAGGTGAATTCATTGGCTTAGAATTAGAACAATAATCAATTTGTATGTCTTCGGAGGTATGATTTTTTTAATGTGGGCTAAAAATCCCATTCGAGTTTGAGTCCTAGTTGCGACCATTATCTTTTTTTGGTTTATGTCTTGTTCTCTTTTATATTTTCGTTTAGATTATTATTGCTATCTTTTTCTTCAATAATAAAAAAAGTCTGAAAAAGGAGTCTGGTGCAGTCGAGTTTTTTTTTATTCCTTTTTTTTCAAAGACAATGTATATTTTCGTTCACGAAACTTTTGTTACATGTAAAGATACATTTGAACACAAAATTATCTTGTTTTTTCCTACATTTCTATGGATTCTGATTCTAACGCTAAAAACCACATAATATAAAGTTTATCTTTACCTTTAAATTGTTCTTTAATCAAAAAATATAATCTAAAAGAAAAGTAAAACCTATTCTTAATTAGTTGGCCGGAAGAAATTGCCACCTGGCAATAAACCCACCTCTTTGTATTGATACAACAAAATTATTTTTAACATTACTCGATTTATTATTGGAATTATGCGTAGATAAGTATCCAAGTAGGATATCCGCTAGCTACTCGTACTTAAGTACCTACGTATGTTGCTATTCGAACAAGGCTGATTTTATATGAAAGCATTTTGTAACTCCCGCACCATTCGACGGTTGTGATCCAAAGGGAACAATGCAGATAAACATCTTGTTTATAGCGCCACGCACAGCATGTTTGATAAGCTCCTAACATATTACCCACAACAAATATTTGAAGCCTTGCCGACCGCAAATCCAGTCTTCCTTTCAGAGTATGAAGAGACGAGATCCAATTTTCAGGAAATACATTTTACGGGGCAGGATCAAGCCTCCTCCCCCCCCCCCTCCTTCCATACCAGACCCTCTAACCATCACAACGTAACGGCAAATATCCCGCCAAAGACTTTTGACTTTGTCTTATGACTCAAACATAACGTTATAGGTACCTCCCTGCAAAACCCGAAACAATACTTACTTTCACTGATAGATTTTCTTTTCAGTTTGGTTTCCATTATTGGCTGTGATGTTTCCCGTTCTTCAAACTTCCCTTACTCTCTCTTCTCCCCCATCGCGCCATAATCTTACTCGTATAATACTACCCACTGCCACCGGATTGTCTTCGTCGAATTGTCTTCCTCCGTGCGACCAACAGCACTGTTTTTTTTTAATTTTAAGTCTCCTGTTGTCTCTAGAGAGGGGTTTTACATTCCATATATACCATGCTCGAAATTTATTAATAGAGTAACAAAATTTATACAAAAGAAAAGTTTGAAACACCCTCCAGGACTCAATACAAAACAAAATCGCTTTGATCTGTTTGTCGTCATTGGTCTTCCCCCTTTCACGATTAATAATATTGCCTTAAATTGAATTACTACGTCCTATGGGGTCCGACCCTTTACATGAAAAATTTCCACACTGGGAAAGTTCATACGAGACTACATAGCCATAAGAAATATAAAAAATAAATAAAATAAAAAGCGTCAATTTTTATAAGAAAAACACTTATTTTATAACTTTTGAAGGTTATTCCCTTCAATGCAATATAACATTGAAGAAGAAGATAGCAATAATAATATAAACGAAAATATGAAAGAGAACAAGACACAGAAAAATATAATGGTCGCAACTGGGACTCGAATTTCAGTTCGAGTCCCGGTTGCGACCATTATCTTTTTCGGTTTTTCTGTGTCTTGTTCTCTTTCATATTTTCGTTAAGATTATTATTGTTATCTCTTTCTCCAATAATAAAAACAGTGTATGTGTTTAAAGGGGGAGTTGCGTTTTTTTTTTCAAAGATAAAAATTATTTTCGTTCACGAAACTTTTGTTACATGTAAAGATGAACAAGAATAAACGCTATTGAAAATTTGATTTGAATATGTATATATATAGCAGCCGCAAGCGGAGGGTCTGACCAAAATCTTGGAATCCTGGAATCCTTGAAAATTATCTGAAACATGAAATTCAAAAAAATATCTGCGTGGAATGAATGTAGAATGCGAATTAATCACTTAATTTTGCAATAACTTTGTCCTGTAATATATTTTATTATATTCCTGAAATGTATACTTTTTTAAGACGAGATTTAAATTTAATTTAATTTAATTTGAATGAAGTGAATTGGATAAAAATTAGAACAGCTACGATTCCAACCAACTGAAAAATGTGTTTCTGAGAAAAACGCGTTTAAAGTTTTCGCTTTTAACTGGGCCACTCCGTTCTCCGTTTTAGGTGATTGGCGCGCACCGCTTCTAACTATATTTCAAGAATGAATTTGATACTATGACTTTGGGAATTTTTTCTCCACATGTAAAGGAAGATTATATAGCTGTACCAGACTCCCCCCTAAAAGGGTCAAAATATTTATCTATTTAAAATCAGATACAATACTGAAAAAATATCAGTTGCATACAACTTGTCCGGGGGTAAAGTGCACTAACTTCAAGAGGTGATTTTAGTTGAGAATTTTACTTTTTTTCGATTTCCGATAGTTTGCAGATAAAAAAGAGATTAAAAATATATTTTTGGATGTGAAAAAATTGAATTTCGAAAAAAGAAACTAATCTTTCTTAATTTTACCACCATTTGTAATGTAAATATAACCTTCGAAAATTATTAGTCTTTACGCGCTGCGACGTCATGTAGGTGTGCGTGCAGTGAAGTTTGTAGGTAATAAATAATTGCTAGCCCGCTCGCAGGTTTTTGCTGCAAGGCCCTGCGGGCGGCTTTTGATTCGGCTTCGCCCGTTTAAGTGTGGGTGACCATTTTATAAATCCGATAGGAACCGGTTCCAAAAATAGACGGTTCCGCGGAAAAATAAACTCAGGCGATCCAGTGACAGCTAGTCACTGGTTTAAGCCGACAAAGTAACCGCGACAGACAATTTATTTATTTAATTATTTTCATATTACATTTGGTTATAAAATGACGTATTGCCCATCTCACTAGGTGTGAAACGCCTGTGTTGAGATGGCAATTTACAGAGTGGTTATCTAAGATTTTGTAATAATATTATGAAAATAGCAGGTTAATATAATTTTTTTTTTTTTTAAATAGGTATACAATTCAAGTATGCTATAAATATATATATAAATAGAAGATTGCAGTAGGTACATGGAACACAGTAGGTATAAAGGTAAGTTTGTCATTAAATACTTGTTATGGATATGTTTATTTGAGGTGATCAATGATTTTAAAAATAATATTTGGCTAATTTATATAGCGCCGTTTTTGTGAAAAATCACCTCAAGGGCGCTGTACTTTTAAATGTACTTTTGGTTTGCGTGTTTCTAATTTCAGGAGGTAGAGAATTGAACAGCTTTGTTGCATTATATTTAAAACTTCTTTGCCCATAAGAAGTTTGACAAACTGGGATGTTGAAAGATTTTACATTTGACTCTCTTAAGGCTCTTGTGTTCATTCGTTCTTCAAACATGTATGTATTTTTAAACTAATGAAGCAAGATATTTTTTTAATACAATTTTTGCAGGTTTGGAACATTTAGTGTCTTAAAAATAAAATCAGTGCTCGTTCTCAACGGGACTTGACAATGACTTTATATATAATATTGCTAAGTACACCTACCTGAGGTGCCTACCTTCTGCCGACAAACTAGCTCAGAATGGTCAGCAGAGTGGAGGAGACTATCATCACCAGGGTGGTAGGATCTCTGAGGCGTTTGTGTGGCATCCCTGAAATAAGTTCAAATCCTACGGGCTGGGGGAGACAGTGAAACAAGTGGCTACGGTAAATAACAGTTGTATTGGGTAGAATTCAGAATAATGCAAGCAGAGTAGTACAGGGTAGCAACAGTAATTCTATCTAAATCGGGTGAGTTTGGCCCTAAAATCTCTCTGGGGGCGGTCATTTATCTTCGCGTTGAATTTACAAGGAACACACGCAATAAAGAGGGGTTAAATAGCTCAGGTACTCACAGCAGGAGGCTGGTCTCTTTGAGATTCGGTTATGTGGAGGGAATTTAGCCGTTCTTGGCATTCCCGCAAGTCACTATGCAAAACACAACCGCCATGGCGGCTTCGCAGAATGTTCCGGAACAGCGCAACATGGTTCACGTACACGTGCGCTCGAAGCGAGCTCGGGGGCAGAATGGCGGGCGGCGGCTGGCTAGCCGGCCGGCCGTGGCTCGCGTTCCACCGCCGTCAGCGCGCGGCGCGCTAGCGGAGAGAAAGCGCAACTGTTTGTCTACACAGTGGCGTGCGCTCTAACTTGAGAAGGGGCATTTCGTATATCGTAACAATATATAACGCGTGGTATTATTATTCACAACCGCCAGTTACAATAATAATCATATTATCATCAATCTCTCCATACCCGGAGAGATTCAAGAAATTACGACAAAATCGACGTTCCTCACGCTGGCTGTTAAAGTAAGTGGTGAAAAACTTTTTGGCATTATTGGCTACGTGCTTTAATTCGGTTCTATTACAAAAGTAGCTTCGTAACAAACTTTTGAAGATGGTTTTGCATAAGTTGCGGTGCCAGAGATGTCTTCGAAGTCAGGTTCTTAAAATTCAACCGTACAAACGCAAGGCTATTTATGAGTGTCATATTTTGTTTGTTTCATTAACTCCGCACAGGAGGCATTGAGGAAGATAATTTTCCTCAGGACCGGTGTCATCTTTGGGGATGTTGTATGGAGGGTGTTTTAAAGAAAGATATGAAAAGAAAGTTCTGGGAAGGAAAAAGGGGTGGGTAGGAATCTGGGGATCTGTGTGTCCAGGAGGGACGAATATATGAATCCATCCCTCCCACTGGAGTGCAAGGTAGTGGCGGTGAGTCGAAAGAGTCCGGCTAGAGAGGTTTTTCCGAGCGTTTAACCAGCCAGAGGACGAAAATCCACATTTCGTCGAAAGTTGTTCTTCCGATCGCGCAGGGCGCTTACAATGAGAAAGATTAATTATTCTCCGTACCAGCTTTTTAAAATTATAACTCAATATCGAATTTATTTCAATTCAAATTAGCTTTAATTTATACCTTCATCCAAAAATGCTGAAAGGCGTGATGATAAAACTATTAAAATAGTGTACTTTTTGTAGTTATTTTTTGATTATAAGTATTTATCTGTTAGGAAACTTTCTTAGAAGGCAGGGAAAAAGGAAACGTAAAAACTCACTGTAGGTCTTTTGGCAGGCTGGATCCGTTGGTGTCCATAATATAAGAAGTTAATATTACACTTTTCGAAACTCTGTACACATTGTTCACCAAGATTTAGAATTTTACTTTTAACTAGTTTGTAATTCAGCATTTAAATTCAAATACTACACTTAAGACACTTAACCGTGGCTTGCTTTTTTGAAAGTTGTCACAGCACTAATTTGCAGGGCCATTCGTAGGTAGGGACTCAGTGTAGTGAATAAAAGGTGGGTAGGAATTTTGGGAAAGGAACAGATATATTCCAAATTACCGCCCACCAATTTTACGAAGGAAAATTTAACTAATGAAATTGAAAGTAATTAAAAACGAAAAAGGTAGTTTGCTTAAAATTAAAACGATAAACGTACATATGTAGAAAACTTAATTTTTAACTAGGTCCTTTTGTGCCTTTTTATCCTTTTCATTTTAACTTTAAATTATGTAACCGTCTAGATTTGAAGTTGTAGAAACCAAGCTCATGTGTTTCGGATTTCACTGTAAAAGGCACTATATAACGACCGTCACTGTGTTGATGATGTTTACGTTTGAAGTTTTCTTCACATTTGACGTGGTCAAGTTGTAGCAATTCTGTAGCAGGTGTTCCTTTAGTACCCCAAAATCTTTTTATAGATCGGTCAAGCGAAACATGATGAGAAGTTGATGTAGTCATTTTATTCGAAATATTTCCTATCAATACCAAACCGAAAATTGTAGATAATCCAGATATATTGCTATTATCAAAAGAAGTCCGCCCACCGTCAAGAACTGAAGGTAAGAGATTAGCTCCGAGCAGGAAGTCTATTTTTGAAGGAGTATCGAAGTTGTCGTCCGCTAATTCTTTTCTGGAAATATTCATTGAAGGTAAATCTAAATTAATTCCTGATGATGGGATATCACTAGTAATATTTGAAATAACAATAGCACTCGTTTTGATTTTTGGACCGTTCTGGTTTCTTGGTTTGATAGTGCAATGAACTTCGCCAATTATATTTACTGAATGTTGGGCTATTCCTTTGAGTTTTTCTTTGTAAGTCGTAATTTTCAGTCCCATACGTTTAGCGCATGGTTCACTCATGATAGATACCTGGGAACCGCTATCCAGTAACATTCGAATTGTATTGTAAGATCCATCAGCTGTTTTACATTCTGCTGAAATTGTACCTAGAAGAGCTACGTTACTGTATGATGATGAAGACATTAAGACTTCACTTGAATTTGACGTCACCAAAGGCCTATTATTTGTATGAAGTAGAGAATGATGACGCCTTTTACACGTCAAACATGTAAATTTAGATAAACAATTTTTAATCTTGTGCGCCTTTAAGCAATTGAAACAAAGTTTCAATGTCTTGATGATTTCATATCGTTTTTCTATTGAAGTATTTAAGAACTGCGGATATTGCATTATATTGTGTTCATTACTTTGACAGAGTTTGCATAACTTGATTGAAGCGAAATTATTATTTGTAGCAGTAAGTACACGTTTAACATTTGAATGTGTATTCTTGTTAGAAGAAGTAGATGGAAAAGAAGAAGAAGACATATGTAAAACTCGTTGATGATTGTGAAGAAATTCTAAAACTTTTCCTGAAGTAGGTATTTCATCTTTTTTTAATTGTAGTTAAAATTGTCGGTTTGTATTATGATCCAAGTTTCTAATGATGATATGAGCAATAAACATTTCAAAGATTTCCGTCTTATCGAAAGTCTGTAGTGCACAAAGATTGTCTTGAAACTTCGCAATATAATTAGACAACCCTTCTGCAGATTCTTTAATCATTGGTTTGACATTTAGAAGTTGTTCAGAATAATGGTTAAATAAAATTCTCGAGTTTTGGTAGTGTTGCCGTAATGTGTCCCAAACGATTATATAATTTTCATCGATTATTGGAACACCCTTTATCAAACTTAATGCTGAATCACTCAAACATGACATGAGATAGTGGTGTTTCTCTACGTTCGTATAGATCTCTTTGTCGTGGACCAAACTTGTATATAAAGCGTAAAATTCAGACCATTCTTCGATTTTACCACTAAATTTGGGCAAATTGATTGTAGGAGGCCTGACCAGTGGCGGATACAGGGGGGGGCGCAGGGGGCGCGCGCCCCCCCCCTTGGCCACCCTAAATACAACAAAATCTTTCTTCAATCATTCGCTCTACATGTCTAAACCATCTAAGCGTCCCTTTCTTAATCTTACTTATTACACTTGTATCAGCCTTGCATTATTTTCATATTTTTTTCACACTATCATACATGGCTTTCTATAGCATTTAGTCCTCCCTCTGCCAGTTTCATGCTTCACTGCCATACATCAGGGTTGGTACCCCGGTGTGTAGTCGGGAAACACGTCAAACGCGTGCCCAACATTTGTACACGGTTGACATTTGTCACATGAGAACGGGGCGTTTCTTCGACTCGTTCTTGTGTTCAACAGCTCGGCTGTGGAATGATTTGCCGGCCTCTGTGTTTCCTCCTTCCTACAACATGGGTCTCTTCAAGACCAATGTTCGTTCCTTCCTCTCCTCAAAAAGACCCTCCACACAGCATCCCAGACGACATAGGCCCTGAGGGAAATCATTTTCCTCGGGGCCTCCTGTGTGGAGTTAATGTAAAAAAAGCACTCCATTGTGGACTGCTAGCTTTGCTTCTTTCGACAGTTTTTTGTTAGCGCCAACGGCGTTCAGTCCTCCATAAATGCGGAGTTACCTGCATTTACCCTTCTTTCAATATCTCTATGAGTCTCCCCATCTCTCGTAAATATACTTCCCGAATACATAAACTTATCCACTGTCATTTTTGGGTAACTATTACAAAATATAACTATTATTATTTTATTATTTAAAAAAAATGTCTTTGGAGATGCTATGTGGAGGGTCATTTTAGAGAAATGTGGAAGGAAAAAGGTATGATAGGTGGTTAGGATTCTCTGGGTTAGTGTGTCCAGGAGAGATGAACGGATGAAACTTTCCCTCCCACTGCGATGCGAGTAAATGTTTTGAGGGATTCCTGCTGGAGAGGTTAAATGGTCTCCTTCAACCAGTCCTTTCCAGCTCGCCACGCAGTACGTGGGCAAACACATCCGCCGCTACCTTGAAAAACCACATCCCATGAACTCAGGCCTCCCTGCTAAGTCACCAAACTTAGCGATCCACTTGGGATGACTTATAGCAGAGGTGTTGTTTCCAATAAATAATTCCCGTGGCAGCGGTACCCACACTCGCCTTCTAAATTGAAACTTTTGCTTCATTCACATTCATAAGTCGTTTCATATAAAGGTACCCTTAACACGGCCCGACTCAAGTATTTGATTCCCTTGATCGTGTATTCCCTTGAATGCAGCCCTACTGCTCCCTGTGGCCAGTCAAGTTTTAAATGTGCGGTCCGTCAATCTTTTATTTATTTATTGAACTGGAAACTTCTTTAGCACCGTTGTAATTTGACAAACACATCCATCTGTATGTTATAGCCTGCGAGAGAATGAGATAGTATTTTTTTTACATTTACTCCACACAGGAGGCCCCGAGGAAAATAATTTCCCTCGGGGCCTATGTCATCTGGGATGCTGTGTGGAGAGTCTTTTTGAGGAGAAGAAGGAATGAACATTGGTCTTGAAGAGACCCATGTTGTAGGAAGGGGGAAACACAGAGGCCGGCAAATCATTCCACAGCCGAGCTGTTGAACACTCGAAGAAACGACCCGTTCTCATGCGACAAATGTCAACCGTGTACAAGTGTTGGGCACACGTTTGGCGTGTTTCCCGACTATGCACCGGTGCCGAAGGGATCAATGACGCTAGTTCCTCGGAGCATCTGCCAATGTAATACCGGTAGAACAAGGATAGCATTCCCACCCGACGCCTCTGTTCTAAAGATTGCAATCCGTCTGTTAAGATGGGAGAATCTATTTAGGGGACCGCCCGTTTCTGCACAGAGTCGAGGGTATTTTTTAGGTATTTTGGAGCTCCAGACCAGAGGTGGCTGCCAAAATCATAAAGTCGGTCTCCTCTTCGTGCGGTTCGTCGTATTCTCCCTGTTGTCTACTTTTTAGTTTTCTTATATCTTTAGCGCCCCCCCCTTGAGTTTTTTCTGTATCCGCCACTGGGCCTGACACACGTAGGACGAATTTCTTGTTTAAGTAACTTCTGAGTAGATTCGACTTTATTTATGTTATTTTCTGTTGCTCTGATTGAAAAATATAATTCCTCGAAATTAGAATCGAAAATTCCTACGTCATCATAGGTTTTATCATCTTTCAAATCTGAAAGTAATTCTTGAATATCCACTTGTAATTTCTGAAATTCGTTGTAATATTCATTTAACTTTTCTAGTCTAGCCCTAAACAATTGAATGTTCACTTCATTATCAAGTTGTGAAATTAATTTTGAGGTAACAGTCAAATTTGAAATTATTCTACTACGTTTCTTCTTTAGTATAGTAATTTTCTTAATAATGGTATCCATGATGGTTTGAAATAACTCTTGAGGTGTAGAAATAATGAAATATGTAATGAATTACTAATTTAATTGAAAAGTTCTTTGTAGGTTTATCGAATTATTATTATGAGTGCAGTGACACTGTAAACTGTAACTTAAATCCATGCGTTGAAGAAGGAAGTCTGTATTTAAAATATATTTCAACGCAAAGTATTAGCAAACACATGTAATAGAAGGAGATAGCTGTATGTTATGAAACTACGCTAGGATTAGTATTATTTGATTGCAATGCAAGCCATACGCGATTCGTGTAAAAGAATGAGACAGCTATATATTATGAAGTTCCGTCTTGAAATTGTATTTGAAATGCTCATTTCTGAATTCTAGGTAACTGAAATTCAACAAAGGTAACAACACTATTAATGATTGAATTTGGAACTCTGTAGTATGTAGGTATTCTAAGCAGCAAACCAGCAACTATTAAGATTAATCGGTATTTACGCGTCCTAATTCCAAGCAAACTATTTTCTTTAAATGGTTCATTATATCCGGCTAGAAGTGATCAAAAAATGGGGTATGTTAGGAAACTTTCTTAGAAGGCAGGGAAAAAGGAAACGTAAAAACTCACTGTAGGTCTTTTGGCAGGCTGGATCCGTTGGTGTCCATAATATAAGAAGTTAATATTACACTTTTCGAAACTGTGTACACATTGTTCACCAAGATTTAGAATTTTACTTTTAACTAGTTTGTAATTCAGCATTTAAATTCAAATACTACACTTAAGACACTTAACCGTGGCTTGCTTCTTTGAAAGTTGTCACAGCACTAATTTTTAGGGCCATTCGTAGGTAGGGACTCAGTGTAGTGAATAAAAGGTGGGTAGGAATTTTGGGAAAGGAACAGATATATTCCAAACATATCATTTTTCAATAATGTCTAAATTTAATAAGAATGTTAAAAAAATCTGAAATATATTAGTTTGTAAGTGCGCAAATAAATACACAAATGGACCAATTTTCGTCAAGAAACACATGTACGTACATATTTATTAATGATTTTATTGAAACTAAAATTAAAATTCTAAAACATACGTTTGCTAGATAATGTATTGATTTATTTTACTGCATGATTATATTATTTGAAATGGGTTGGTATAATACAAAAACTTTTTTGAAAATTTAACAAATCTGCCAACGACCTATGGAATAACCTTATTATACTAAAAATTAAAAAAAAATCTCAAAATTTATTACATACGAATGCTAGATAAAAGAACAATCTTTCGAAATCCATTTATAATTTTGTTGTGAAAAAGAGTCAATACGTCTAAAAACTTTTTTGAAAATGACGTATTTCCGGTTTTCTCTGGTAATGCCCTCTTAAGGCTCTGCAACCGGGCTCGAAAAGAAGAAGATGGAGAGATACGAAATTACGAATGTTAGAGGAGAGCGCTAACATTTACAGCGACAAAATCGATGCGAAAATTGCGAAAATGTTTAATAAAACACGACTCTTTTAAAATAGAGCAAAAATCTCGCGGGCATTGTCTTAAACAGCATTTAAAAAAACGCTGTGATTTTTTTCATACATATAACTTGTAAAATAACTGAAACAAACGTGTTTATAATAATTTTTGAAGCATACTTTGCGATTTTTTTCTATCGAGGGAATTTTATGTAATTTGCGTATCGGCGCGGGCAAAGTCTAGATATTATCTTCAAGAATAACATATATTTTTTGAACAGCTTTAAAACTTGCCGTGTTTAATGCGATCCAATAGTTCAGGTAAAAATCGAAATCGGAATTCACGCCCTTTATGGGAGGACTTTAAAAATACTTGAGAAAAAGCTTTTGGAAAGGTTGGAAAAGGTATTTGAGAATTTTTATTTGTATTTGGTATTTGAGAATTTTTTTTTTACAGTTTGATTTCGTAAAGGCCTGTAAAAAATATTAATTCCTGTTTTACGCATTGTTTATTGTAAGAAAACTGAAATTTAAAATTAATTTCACGAAACTAAGCGACGCGGAGTCACACGACTGTCTCCCGTGCCGGTTGGGGCGTGACTGATACCAAATAGGTGTTGCCCAGTGCATGATTCTTGTGCCCATGCCATAAGGGTCACTTCAAGAATCCAAATTCGTCGAATGCGGGCCGTATTGATTGATGTCAAAAATATCAACGAGAAAATGCATATTTTATTTTATTATGTGAAATTCGGGCGTAAATATCAATTTTTTTGTGATTATTATAAAATAAACTAAATTGCCACATTATACAATAAAACCAAATCCGAAAAGGGGTTTATAAATAGGAGAGTTTGGACTTGAAAGTGTTTTTTATAGACCTTATACTTTATTTTTTTAAAGGCTTTTTAAAATGACCGATATTTTTAAGGGCCAAGGTATGTTCTACACACAGTGTTTAATTGAAGTATCTATATTACTTCTAAGCTATCAAATTTTCAAAACAAAAACATGTGATTTTGTATGATTTTGCATTATTTAGTATCTTAAGGGAAATATGTAAGAAATTGGTAGAAATTCGGGTTGCGGGCCCTTAAGCGTATATTATTAGCATATTTGCTTTTGATTGCACTTGAGGTTTTTTTCATAATTGTCATAATATTTAACAAGAAGCACCAGGACTCCAATACTGACGCAATAAAAAAGTTGTGTTGAAAGATTGGTTTGATATAATTATAGCACTGGGAGAAGATTGCACAGAGTACCAGGGAAAGAGAGTATTTATTAAGTACATAATTGGTATAAACGATAACAGTATTTATAACCTAATAATTTGGTCGCGAAATATTTATGATGTCATGTTTCAAACAATAAAATACAATTTTGGTTTTTTTTTAATATATTTTTTTAACAAATTTTTTGGTCTTTTTTAACCCTTTAACAAGTTCTAATAAATCTTTTTAAATTGTGTGTATTCATACATATTTTTTAAGGAGATGAATTATGTATATATTTGTATCTTTTTACTATTGATTCACATAATTTGTATTCTCGTGCTTATTTTGTGTAAATTTATCGTACTCCTTTTTCTTTTTTCAAATATTTTTCTTTTTTGTATTATTTTCCGTCTCGGAGTAGATATCTTCTAGTAAATTACTACCATTATCAGAACATTTTATCTCAACAAACGCCCGGGTTGCTGGTAATTAATTTAATATGATTATTCCAATATTATAATGAGCTACTGGAAACCGGGTACCGAGGAAACTAAACCAATTAATAAATTCAAAATAGATTGAAAGAACCACCTTAATCAAAATCTGTAAGTTATAATTAGTATATTTTCAAACATAAATGTACAAACAACTAAAATAAAATAACTTGCATACTACATACATTCGAGAGAGCGCCTGAATAATGTAGTCGGTAAACCGCACTACATTCATTCTGTGTGAATTGCTGTTCTCAGACGAAGGCGCAACCAATAATGTCTGTTAAACTCGTCATATAAAGTAAATTTTATTTTCTTACTTACATAAGATATACTTACATAACTGCATAGTTATAAAAAATATATACTGTAGGTAGTAGTGGGCTTAGTTCGCCAAGGTTCTAACTGATTTTATTTAAAATTACCTTTGATTGCAATTATTGCAAACACACTTCTTTTGTTCATTTTCTATAACCAAAATATTTTCAGACCATTTATCGAGAGTTTTTTGCTCTATTTTAAACCACTCTTGTTTCATTAAATATTTATTAGTGCACTTTCTCCATCATTCGTATTACATATCTCCCTTTCAACACAGCTTCTTCTGCTTTTTACAAAGTTTTAAAATCACTTTTAACTTTTTTCAATTGCCATTTTGTTTTTATCGTACAGTCGATCGTTTTAGTGCGGTGTAGTGAGTTAGTCACTTAGTTGGATAGGGTTCTAATGTCGCATTACCATGTTTTGAGGTGTCAAAGTTTGCAAAAACGAATTCTTATAATCCATTTAATCAGTTCTGATTGTACGGTTCAATCCTGTATAAAGTATTTTAGTTTAACATATTTTAAAGTAAAATATTCGACGCAAGATCCAACCTCAAAATCAAAAATCGGTACACATAGATTATGAGAAATCGTCTTCAAACTTTGATAATTCATATAAGTTTTAAGATTTTCACGGCCAAAAGCATTTTCGTTATTTGTTTTTGGGGTGTTATGCCGTGTTGCGCTACCTCCTTCTTTAGCCAACGTTTCGGATATCGTTGCAGTGTCCATCATCAGGGCAGATCCGGCAGATCCGGTAGATGTGTAATTTTTAGTCGTGAAGTGTGTGCTTATTTACTTCGAAGCGATACCGTGTCGCCAGCACCACTAACTTTCACCAGTACAAAATACTCGTGACAAGCAGTGGCGTCATTGCCACGGAACGGAATCGTTTCAAACATAGTGATAGGGTGACCGGCCAACTCAGAATGAAACCAACTCAGAACCATCTCAGAAAGGTCATTAAGAGAAATAACATTAAAAAAATGGTTAAATAGGTTAAGTTAGGTTAGGGTTACCGGCTATATTAAAATATTTTTTTATAGCTTTTTATGACCTTTCTGAGGTATTTCTAATTTGGTTTCATTCTGAGTTTGCATGGAACTGGTAGATAGATACGCAGCGTTTTCAACGTGAAATATGTTTCGTGTCAATTAGGTGCTTGTCAAAACCATAAACACAGGAATATTTACATCGTTTGTAGGTGTTTGTTAGAGATTATTTTCTTAGGTACCAGAATATTACATTAAATACTAAAAAACTCGTTATTTGCCGGAAAAAAGCGAATTTTGCTACTTACGACAAAAATTCCACTTTAAAAATAAATACTCAATGTCGAAAATGCGAAATTTTTATCGTCTCAAGTGTTTTGTTTCACAATAAATAGAAAAAAAATACCTACGTACTAAAACAGGCGCTAAGGGTCACCCAATTGCATAATTTTACAACTCTGTTTTTGGGAAATATCACTTAAGAAATACTGCTCCCAAAAGCCATAAAAGACATTTAAAACATAGACAAATGGACGATCTATTCTGTTGCGTATATAAAAATAATGATCACTAAGTTTCAGGTTACTTGTACCCACATCAGTATCAGTAGTCAGTCACTCAACATCGGGTTCGGGTGATGTAAGGGAAGTAAACACTTCACACTTTTCCTTGAATCGATCCTCTCGACAAGTGTGAAGGTGTAGTAAATCACTTATAACTCCGACTTCGTGAAAGAAATGAGAATAATAACATTTAACAAACTAATAGTGGGCAGAGAAGATGAACCACCACATAACATTTGTCTGTATATAAAATCGCCTAAGTGGCTTACCAATGCTTTTAAAATACCACTTCTGATGATCTTAGGGTAATTATACATTTATGTATGCTGTTAACATTAAATTGGTCTTCTTTAACAAAATTCGTTTTTTAATAAATCGAGGGTGAACGGAAATTAGAATCGGGATATTATAAGGATGACGTTCATCCCCACTGATCCCTTGTAAAGAACACCCCTCTGCCATTTGAAAGCAGTTATTTTAGAAAGTAATCGAAGAGAGAGAGCTGTTGGGGTTAGCAGAGTTGGCTGAGTTAGCTCGTGCGGCCCCACCGATTGCAATTTAAATATTTATCATACAGTTTTGATAGTAAGTGCCGCCCTCTGGCGGGGAATCACAAAGAGATACAAGAGGGCTGGGGCGAAATAATGTTAACGAGTGCCGATACACAAAGGAGTTGGCAAACAATACGAACTAAACTAATTAGCTTTAATTTTTGACGGTAATTGGTTAGATTAGCCTCTATGTTTGTCGCGCAGTTTAATGTTCGCATCTGAAGCTCTTAAGGGAGGTGCGTGATACCTACCTATGTGTCCATTTACTATCATCACACTCACCATAAACATTTCTATTCAATTCCTCGTTGTTACATTACGTTGTTGTTTTGTTGTGAAGGTTTGAGGTGGGTACCTCAAACCTTCACAACAAAACAAACATTTGTTTTTCGAAAATCAGTTTTTTGTACGATAAATTTCAGTTTGGCCGTACGGATTTCCTGAAGGTCTTCATGCAATAATCCGTTTGTCGACAGCATCAACGCAATTTTTGCTTACGACAACATTAAAGCAATTTTTCGATATTAGCATTGTAGCACTCCCAAAAGTCACAAGCCGCCACTGGTTAGAACTATGGGGCGAATACTCATAGTCAAATTATAAATAATTCATCATTTTCGTTATTTGTTTTTGGGGTGTTATGCCGTGTTGCGCTACCTCCTTCTTTAGCCAACGTTTCGGACATCATTGTAGTGTCCATCATCAGGGCAGATTCGGCAGATCCGGAAGATGTGTCTGGTAGATCTGCCGGATCTGCCCTGATGATGGACACTGAAACGTTGGCTAAAGAAGGAGGTAGCGCAACACGGCATAACACCCCAAAAACAAATAACGAAAATGCTTTCGAAAATCTTAAATCTTAAATTTTCATAATATATCTTTTGCTGTAATGTGCTTATTTTAAACGATGACATACTCGACACAATACTATAATTTGTGCCTAATAGAATATGAATGATAGCTTAAAATAAGTAAAATTTTCAAAATTTTAAGCAACCCCCAACACAAAAAAAAACTTTAAGGTTATCCACCACTTACCCGCCCTGGTATAAGTAACAGATGGTTACTCCTTCAAGGCTCTCGCAAGGACTCTAATTTTTTTGAAAGAACGAAGCTACATTTAGTTAAGAACGAATTTAGACCTCCAATGTCCCTGCATACGTTGTTAGCAAGCAGTATGCAAGTGCTTAGCGGGAAATATAAGATGCAATATGTGTTAGTGGGGGTAAGGGATAGGTTGGTGAAAGTCCACGAGGTGACAAGCGCTGGGTGAGTGTATCCAGCATATTCTACAAGCACCTGTTTGGGAGGAAGACACAGTACATTAATAATAAGGATGGTCCGATGCTCTGTAGGGAACCCGATTGCACAGCGCGGGTGTAAACCGTGTGCCCTAAAGTTTAAGTTTAGACTTACGGAATTCAATACTTCGTTTGTGTGAAAGCACTAAAAAAACAAAAAAGAACTGATGACCTTGAAACGCCTGAACAGATTTTCATGAATTGCAGCTAAGAATCATTTCGATGACGTCAGCTTTCAAACAAAAAAAAACGCATCGCAATCGGTCCATTCGTTTAGGAGCTATGATGCCACAGACAGACACACAGACGGCGCGGCGGTCAAACTTATAACACCGCTCCTTTCATCGGTGGTAAAAAAACTTATTATAACTTACCGGTGGTTGCAATATTGCAAGTTGTTTATAATAGATTGACTAGTCAAGTTTATAGTTAGAAATGAGATATAGTTAAAAAAATATTTGTATAGCACCCTCGAGGTAATTTATTCAAAGATTAATACCAACTGGTCAGTGGCTTAGTTGGCATCGCGTTTGGGTCCCACCCAGGCGTCCCGTGTTCGATTCCTCGGCTGGCTAAGTCCTCTATCACAACACAGGCAACATTTTTTGGTTACTGTGGTGGTAGTTAGTCCAGTAAAGGAAGGAGTTGTAGAGTGCGTGAGCTGGAACCTAAGCGATTCTTTCAGGACTTGTTTAGGGTGCTTAGGGTGTGAACATACTAAAAGTTCTGACGTCTAGGTAGTGAGCTAGGGGGGGGGGGGGGGGGGGGGGGAAGGTCCCGATTTTCGGGTTTCCGTTTATATCTCAAAAACGGTGCGTCGCAGAGGAAAACTTTTTTAGAATAAGTAAAAGCTCATAAGATTATCTACAACTTTTATTCTATACGTAATTTTGAAAAATCCCAGCCGTTTTTGAGTTATACGCTCCACAAATGTCAATATTTTCGAAAAAAATCATTTTACCTCACATTTTTCATCAAACATTCCTTCATATCGTCTAAAATATTCATCCAAGAAAGAAATTTATCTAAAAAAAATGTAAATAATTTAATTACCTTTTAGAATATATATACATATGTAAATAAATCTCCAACCAGTAAATATTTACAGCAATTTTAAGTTTTTTCGTAAAATGTCATTTTCAGAAAAAGCTGTTTTTTCTTACCAAATTATTAAGACGGGTTTTTTCTTCATGGGAAATTCCTTATTAATTTTTGCACGCAAGAAAGCAGGTAAGTTGTTCTCGAACAGATGATTAGTGGAATTCATTTTATAATCATATTATTGTGATGGGTGATTAGGTTAGCCGTCGGAGATGCTACAATAACGTGCTACGATGCTGTTCGAGTTGGTGAAAAGGCAATGAATGCCTTAGTGGGCTTGACATTCTCAGACATCAAGTTGTCCCGCAAAGATCGGGCATTCCCAATATATTCTGTCAGCTCGTCAATAAAAATTCACGATGAAAGGATTGCAGTTGACCCAACATTGCTGTTTCAGCGGATGTGTATAAGCAAACGATCAGATGAGGATTTGATGAAATTCTTTGAGTATGAGTTGGCCCCATTTCCCTTGGCACTGTTCTCAATAACATCATGTTACACTCTCAACTTTATATGGATTCACGTTTTCATATCCTGTTTGGACGTGAGGGTCCTGGCAAGCGTTGTTCATCCATGGCATCGTCATTCTCAGTGGTGGATGTTCTTGCTGAAAGGGCTCTACGTCGTCTTCATCGTCGTCCTCGGCAACAGGCACGCTATTGAGGCATCTCCCTTGGCAGTGAAGGCACGCTGCAGAACAGGTCAGCATTGCTTTCGGCATCCACATTTGCCAATTGCACAATCCTTGGTGCAGCGGCAAAATATCATTTTCAGAAGGACCTCCGGTGCTGGAGGATCTTCTGTTGTAATTGGCGCCAGGGTGTCTCCTTCATGTTTCCACCCCCATTCTTCAGGGGACACCTCAATCCCGAGCCACTGCTGAACTTGGTGGTATGTCCGCCGGGAATGCTGTTTAGCTGCACTCTCTGTTGGAGGGAGGGAGCTGATGTTAGGCATCATATTTGCCACGGACCCTGTGAAAGACTGGAAGCGGTACTGGTTAAGGGAGGTCTGTCTTTTTGGCGCCGCATATCATTTCAGGAAGCATTTATTTCCAGCCTCTTCAACCTCGTCGTGAGTAGAGGAGGGGTTGTAAAAGATCATTGCCGCTTGCTTGATCATTTCTGACTCCAAGTACAATTTTGAAAAGCCCACCTTGCTTCTCCTGAAATTTGCAGACGTTGTATCGCATCCGGTAAATGAATGTAAAAATATGATGTGTTCAAATCCACGATGCTGCATCTCTTGGGTGGACAGTGCCAATGTTTTGGTTTTCCCTCGTCCGGGTTTCAGCAACAGAATATCTTAGGTGGGAGGAGTGGAAGCAATCAAAAGGACAGTGAGGTCCACATCCTCACCAAAGACAGCCACAGAGTTGTGAAAGGATAGTTCCACAGCAGTCTTCACGATAAGGACGTCAGCATCATCGGTGGCCTGATGAGTTTGTATCCCATTCTCCCAAAACTTAGTCTGTAGTAAGGAGATGAAGTTACTTTTTTTGGTAGGATTGGATAAAAAATCTTCCTGTTTAACGGGTATTGATTTGTTCCATGTCAAATTGATGTCGGCTGACCTTCTCAGTCTGTATCGTCGCATCTGTTCTTGTGATTTCGTACTATTGACTGGATTTGCGTACCCATCAAATACCACAGTGCGAGTCATTCCAGGATAGTGGTGGTTGACATAGGTGATATAACGATCACAAATTGCGGCAACGGAGGCATCTTTTTGTCAAATTACTCTGTATAATAAAGATAATATGTATAATATGATAGAAATCTTCCGTCCACAACTATGTTCATCTGAGACAGTAGAATAGTTTTTTTGGTAGGCTCGAATATGCTATACAGAACAGATTTATTTGTCTTTCGCATCCCACTTTCATTGAACAGTGCCGAGGGAAATGGGGCCAACTCATACTCAAAGAATTTCATCAAATCCTCATCTGATCGTTTGCTTATACACATCCGCTGAAACAGCAATATTGGGTCAACTGCAACCTTTTCATCGTGAATTTTTATCGACGAGCTGACAGAAGATATTGGAAATGCCCGATCTTTGCGGGACAACTTGATGTCTGAAAATGTCAAGCCCACTATCGCATTCATTGCCTTTTCACCAACTCGAACAGCATCGTATCACGTTATTGTAGCATCTCCGACGACTAACCTAATCACCCATCACAATAATTATGATTATAAAATGAATTCCACTAATCATCTGTTCGAGAACAACTTACTTGCTCTCTTGCGTGCAAAAATTAATAAGGATTTTCCCATGAAGAAAAAACCCGTCTTAATAATTTGGTAAGAAAAAACAGCTTTTTCTGAAAATGACGACATTTGACGAAAAAACTTAAAATTGCTGTAAATATTTACTGGTTGGAGATTTATTTACATATGTATATATATATTCTAAAAGGTAATTAAATTATTTACAACTTTTTTTAAATAAATTTCTTTCTTCGATGAATATTTTAGACGATATGAAGGAATGTTTGATGAAAAATGTGAGGTAAAATGATTTTTTTCGAAAATATTGACAATTGTGGAGCGTATAACTCAAAAACGGCTGGGATTTTCAAAATTACGTATAGTATAAAAGTTGTAGATAATCTTATGAGCTTTTACTTATTCTAAAAAAGTTTTCCTCTGCGATGCACCGTTTTTGAGATATAAACGGAAATCAGAAAATCGGGACCTTCCCCCCCCCCCCCCCCCCCCCCTAGCTCACCACCTAGACGTCAGGACTTTTAGTATGTTCACACCCTAAGCATCCTAAACAAGTCTTGAAAGAATCGCTTAGGTTCCTGCTCACGCACTCTACACCTCCTTTTGGACCATTCGTTTACTGGACTAAGTGGGAGATTTTTAAATATTATTCGTGGCCCGGGAATGAATGTCTTACTTTTTTTTATAAAAAAATATAATATTATTATCATTCATCACAGTAATTGGAACACGGGTAATGGAAATGGATATTATTTAGCTCCGGAAGATTCCTAGAAGATTAGTTTTTGGCCATATTCCATAATATTCTTGTTTTTGGAATTGGAGTAATCTTTATTTTTGTTATTATGAAAATCGTTCATTTTTAGCATTTTAATAATATATACCTGTTTCACCCTAATTTCCACTATTTTTAATTTTGCATATTTCTAAACAGGAGGTAGGACAGTTTGATCTACCCATATCCCCTTTTTCCATCCCATATGGCAGAATTTTGATACTTCTTGGTAATAATTTGATGAAATTATTTAACCTGGGTAAGATCTTATTTAGCTCTGACTCCGCTTGCTATCCTGCCGCAAAGAGAACGTCCGTCAAATGTTCCAAATTGAAATGTTGCTGTATGGAGCATCTATTTATAAAGAGAGAAAAATATTTCGTAGATAGGTAAATATTTTGAAACCCATAAAGGAAACTTTAAAATTATAGCTTTCCAAGAATTTTAACTACACCCCCGGGAGGCCCATTGGGCGCACTTTACAAACCTGGAGATGGGAGTACGAAGATTCAACAACGCGAAACATGTCAAACATAAATAAAAACTTTTCTCTTGCCTATTTTAGGACATAAATTTTAAAAAAATCCAGCACATGATAAGTACTCATACCAATACCGAAATAAATGTTGTCCCATTAATTACATTATACCTTCTTACCTACTTACTATCTACTGCCATTCCTATGGTTAGGGATTAGGGATGAGGGCTCTTACTCCAGTTATACTTCCAGTTTTTTTGCAACAGGTAGATTATTTTAGACAGCTGTCTCACGTTAAAGTGTTCAAAATTATTTGGAATGGCTCGATACTACCATCGCACTAAGCGAATATTATGTTGCTTTTGACATGGTGGAGGACTTAGCCTATCGAGGAATTAAACCTTCGCACACGGTAGGAACCCGACGCGTTGCCAACTCAGCCACTGACCGGAAGACAAAGAAATAAAAAAATATTTATGTCATGCTTTTTTCCCCCCTTTTATGTACACGCATTTCAAAAATATTTTTTCATACTTTCTAAATACAGTAAGATGCGAAACATAAGACACAAGTAATGTAAAATTTAGCAAAAAGTAAAATAGACAAAAGTGAGTAATGGGAATCCACTAAGGCACTGCTTGTGCGTGGGTAATATAAACAAAAATGCTGAATTACACAAGTAAAAAATGTACATTTTAAAGTAACGGTTTAGAAATATATGTAGGTATCTGTGAAAGTATTGTAAAACGTGAAATATAAAAGTTTGTTGTTTTTTTGTTATTGTTTCAAGAAAGTAAATAAAGTTAGTCTTGAAGTTACAGTAGAATTGTATTGAAAAGTGAAGTATGAAGGTTTACGTAGAATTTATAGGAAAAGTGTTTCAAAAACATCATTCAGCCATAATTTAAATTCTTTTATGTAAAGTAATATTTTATCTGTAATTTGAATTTGTTTTGGTAGAAGAAAGAGGACCAATAAAACTATATTTTTTGTCACTTTCCTAGGATATTGAATATTTTTTTCAATTTCAATTGTGTTTTTCGGTAGTTTGCATGATAAAATAATGGCGTAATAAAAATATTTACCTGTATTGTTCAGTGATAAAACGTGTTTTATATTTTAGAAGTATTGAAAATTCACATTTTGAAAAAAAATGTTTTTGTCAAAATGTTTTTTATTTCCTTTCTATAGCATTTTTTAGAGTAGGTTTTATATTAAAAAAAAACATTTTTAAGAACCTTTTGAGAACCAAATAATTTGTGAAAAATAAAATAAAATTATATGAAAATAAAAGGGTATTAATTAGTAAATAAATAACAAGGCCGGTACGTAGGTTTACACAGTGAAGGTTAAAAGCAGTTTTAAATTTACTAATAATTTTGGATGTTTGTATAATGTATACCCACCATAATTATTATTAGTACCTATTTCTTTTTATTTACAAATTGAGTGAGTGTTTGCAGTAGGCTGGTAGTATCAAATATCTACAAACTAATGGACCACCAGTCCGCAGTCCACATGCAATCAATTGCAACCAGCTTCTACCAAGCGTAGTGATACTAGGAGAGTTTATAATATTGTCAGGTTATTCGTAACCCGGGAATGTTTGTTTTTTTTTATAAAAAAAAGTATATTTGAAGATCGCATGCCATGTTTGGCGATGCCCTCCCCCTCCCCCACCCCGCCCTTCGTTCCCTTTTCCCACCAACTAACGCTGCCAACTGCTAAAATAATTATGAAAAGACAAATTGACATTTCCGTTCACGGGGGATGACGCTCCCTTCTCAAGGATCATGTGACATATATATCCCTCTTTTTTATAAGATCCCATGTTGTTGACTACCCTGCTTCAGAGATTATCTCGTATGAAGAAACATATTATCCAAACACACGCGTTTTAATTTGACGTCTATGATTGAAACAATCCGAGAAGGTGGGCAAGGGCATAGCGCGTAGCTAATCGTTCTACATTACTGCGTTGATTCAATTTCCTCCACATTTTTTGTTGTTGATAATAAATTTGTGATTCATTTTGGCCATCGCATCCGATTCAGCTATTTTAGGTGTTTTTTTTTACTCCTAGATCTTCTTGTATGTAAATTTGATATCAGTCTTACCGGTCTACGAATTTTGTGCTGTTGACTCTTTTGAATAGTAGAGTGAATTATCACCCAAATTATCATCATTTACACCCAAAAAGGTTTATTCCACATATCAAACAAAATATCGGCATATCGTTTTTAAAATACTAAAAATCCACTTCCAAATATTACTACTGGTAGGTATTGAGTGTGGATAACTATTAGGTATATTATTCATTAAAAAAGTAAATTCAATTTTGATTTTCTTCATGAAACATGTTCTGAATCAGAGAACCGTCATTCTCAAAAATGCGAATTTGACTATTATTGAAGCATAACTTAAAATAACTGTATATCAGTGTATACATATAACTTAATATATCTACTATACATGATTAAAAAGTTTGTTCTAAAGTTTTTTTGGTGATTTTTTTATATTTTGTTTGAATACCTCACAAGAGTCCCAGCTGCTCCCGTCTGGAGATAGTGAGACTATGGCATCCCCAATTGGGGTATTTTGTGAGGCTGAAGGCAGTGGGGAGGGGAAGGAGATTGGGAATAGGAAAGTGGGAAATGGATTGTATTACTAATTTTCTCTTATGCGACACAACTACATAGTTTATTTCATGTAGATAGTTATCAAATTGAGTTCAACTCCTAAATTTCGCATCAGCTCCACATGTGTATCCATGAGCCGCCGTAATTTAATAAGAAAACCATAAATTTTCATAACGCCATAAGAGAGATTAAGATATTAAGCCCGTGAACAAATTTCTTGCATTCTTTCACGTGTCGTAGGGAATCAACAACATGTTTAACCATAGTCCAACCCACGTGGTCCACTTTTGACAGATGTTGCACGCCGTTCTACTTGAACTTGGCCGAACCGCCTCCAGAATATATAATGTTCGAGGTCTTTACTTATGTATTAAATTGGATTTATTAAAAAAAAATATCGAGATAGGTACCTACGAAGTGACAAGATAAAAGTGTGGTTCCGTTAAAACATAAAGTTATCTGACACTGCCTCTATTCAAACTTCTGTCAAATCCTTACCAGCCTTTGCGTCTTTCGTGAATTTATTGCCAAAATATAAACACTTATATTAGGTCCTTACATATGAAATTGGCGTTTTTTATGGGAGGAACATAAAGTCGATTTTTTTAAATATAATATATTTATTTAATCAAAGTATGTACCATTGCTATCTATGCACTTTTGCCAACTCATGGGTAGTTCATCGATCATTTTACTAAAAAAACCATTCGGACGGGAATCAATAAAATCTTTGAAGGCGGTTTGGACTGCCCCATCGGAGTTGAATTTTTTCCCTTGCAAGAAGTTATCCAAATTTCGAAAAAAATGGTAATCTATTGGGGCAAGGTCCGGAGAGTACGGTGGATGTCTTATACATTCCAATTGAAGCTCCTCTAATTTGGGAGCCGTCTGTTGTGCGGTGTGTTGTCTAGCGGTCAACGCGCGTTTGTTGATTTGCTTCACTCAATTCGTGAGGTACCCACCTTGCAAGCTTTTTCACCTTCCCAATTTGCTTCAAATGGATTAAAACAGTTTTATCACTAATACCGCATCCTGCAGCTAACTCGGACGTGGTTTGCGATGGATCAGCTTCCACAATAGCCTTCAATTCTTCATTATCAACTTTGGTCTCCGGCCGTCCACGGGGCTTGTTCTACAGGTCGAAATTTCCAGAACGAAAACGTTGGAACCAAAAACGCACTGTGTTTTCTTTTGCGGCACCGTCACCATACACATCATTAATTCTTCGAGCCGTTTCTGCAGCACTGGTGCCACGGTGGAACTCGTACTCGTAAATAACGCGATATTTTAAGTTTTCCATTTTGTAAACTAAGTGACGCAAAGAAAAAAAACAAAAGAATTATAATTTTCGAATCACAAATACATGAGTAAATAGCTGTATAAATTTGAATTTGGAATTCCTAACCAAAGAGAAGATATTTGAGATCAAAGTTGCCAGTACGGCAAAACGCCAATTTCATATGTAATTACCTAATATATGGTTCATCCAAGGCCCGGGAGATGAGAATTTTTCCATAGCATTAAAAATAAGCATTGCATCATAAGCATTCAGTGGGAAACATACTCTCAGGCAGGTACCTACCTAATTAATTTCCCCATAATTATTGTTTAAGCATCATTTTTATTTATTTATTATGTGAATAGCTCATAAGGGTGTTAAACTTCCAGTGAGAATATGGTATCCCCAATTGGGGATATGGACAAAGAAAATGTTAGAATTAATTGAACCTTTTACACTTTCTTGAAACATAATACATTCATCAATATACGGATATACGTACGGATACGGTATACGGATTGAATAAAAAAGGAGACATATACAACCTTGTTTTACACCTTATATAATTTATAATACAAAGTTACAATTCATTTTAAAACAAATGCAAATCTTCATTTTAAGACATGGGAACGGAACGAAGCAACCGCAAACAGCGCTAAACATCGCTTAATGTTGCTTCTTTCCTTTCCCGTAATTTGCGGTTCGGCTCACATGTGTATACGCAATTTCCTATACAGAACATAAGAATCATGATCACTTCAAATACGGATGGATAACACCTGAATGTGATTGATTTTTAATTAGGTAAAGAATTGAAAAGTAGGTAGTGAAAGGTGATGATATAAGTGGTTGATTTGAGTCCAAGACAATGGGCTTAATAAGTTACCTGTTTGTTTAATTATGTGGTAGAAGGTAGAACGGACAGCTCCGTGCCTCCGGATCCTTTTAGCTAATAACCTAAACCTACCACAGTTTCGAACAGATTGCCGTTCCATAGATTCTTCCTTCCGTGGGTCGTTGGTACGTATTAGGTAAGTACATGCTTGTGTCGTGATGGGGGACTTAGCCAGCCGAGGAATCGAACACGTGACGCCTGATCGAATGCAAACTCAGCCACTGACCGCTTACTTGGTCTTTTTTTTTACATGAGCTCCACACAGGACGCCATGAGAAAAATAATTTCCCTCAGGGCCTATGTCATCTTTGGGGATTCTGTGTGGAGGGTTTTTTTAGGAAAGGAAGGAGAGGAGAGTTCTGGGAAGGAAAAGGGTTTAAGGGGTGGGTAGATCTGGGGTTCAGTGTGTCCTGGTCATCCGCCTCCAAGATCTAGACAAACCTCACCCCATGAACCCGGGCACCCCTGCAAAATCACCAAACGTAGCGAATCACTTGGGGTGACCTATGGCAGAGGTGTTGGTTATCCAATAAAGGTTCCCGGGGCGGCGGTACCCATTCCCGCCTCCCAAATTGAAATCTTAATTTGTGTTTCCGTAAGAAAATATTTCGCATGAATATTTTTCAACTACAAATTCAACTACAATTTCTAAACTTCTCAAGAAAAAAAATATTATAAAAAAAATATGCCCAGGTAGGTAAATTTTAAAGTCAAGGTATATAAAAATTGACCGAAATTTTGAAGTCAGAGAAAAATGTGGTGTGGATTGGCCTGGGGAAGTGGCTTCTCCACGTGACCCGTTCATATCTTGTGGGACACGCGAACTTCCTGCGACCGTATTTCACGGCCCATTGGCCCCGATTCTGTCCCCACTTCACTCGGAGAACCTGGACAATCTTTGCACCCGAGCAAACAGGTCATTATCATTTCTTCCAACAATTACCAACTACAGCTATGACTCGACTCTTTGTTCGTTAACTGAAATGTAACATCAGTTTTCCCGGGAGGAAAATGCTATTTTTTCGTTTAAAAATATATTATCCGTTCTTTCAAAGTAGAGAGCAGGGTATGGGGTGTGGGTAGGTCGAGTTGTTCGTGTGACATGTTTTGGAAACGTTGTGGCTGATAATGTTCCGTAAACATTTTCACACTTATCTTTGAATGGCTTTTATTTATGTCTGTGCACAGTGCAACAACTGATTAGTGACCGGGCTGTAACTTCCTATAAAGGAAAACTTCTCTGAATTTTCAGTGCATCGAATATTGATGTTATAACGCTCATAAGCCTAGGAATCTTGCAATCAGCACTTTGACCCACTCACGTCGACATAATAATCGTGGTGGACATCGGTGGTGGTGGTGGTGGAATTGTCACGCAAAAGTAGTACTAAAACTTAGGTATTTGGTTTTCGATATGGTGTAATAAAAGCAAATTGAATGAGCTCATTCTAGCTCATTATATTACCTCCACACGCCATGAGGAAAATAATTTCCCCCAAGGCCTATGTCATCTTAGGGTATGCTGTGTGTAGGGTCTTTTTAAGAAAAGAAAAGATAGTAAGTTCTGGGAAGGAAAACGGTAAGAGGGGTGGGTAGGAATCTGGGGGTCAGTGTGTGAGTGACGGTCGTATGAATCCACCCCTTCAACTGCGGTGGAAGGCGATGGGTCGAAAGAGTCCGGCTGGAAAGGTCAAAAGGCTTCCCTCAACCAGTCTCTCTTGATCTGGCCTACCACGCAATAGGTGGGCAGAGGCATCCGCCGCCAAGACCTGGACAAAACTCACCCCATGAACCCGGGCACCCCTGCTAAGTCTCCAAAAGTCACTAAATTGGTTTAATGTAAGCAAGTTGTTTAAGACGACGTATGAATGTGAATGAAGCAAGGAGTGTACCACAATAGTTGTGTGGAGCAGTCTATCCGATCGACCTTCCACTGCGGAAAAAATTGTGGTTAATTGGTTATAATTAAAATAATTTAAACACCTTCTAGATGAAGTTGGTCAACTTGAAAATAAAATGAACAAAATACTAACTATTGTTCTTGAAAATACAAGTAAGTAAGTAGCTGTTGCGCTTCTAATGAAAGCTTTTAACGTTTTAATGTTAGAAGAAATAAAATAATCTGACCTTCCATAAATTTCCTTCACACTCTTTGATGCTTATCGTAGACGAAAGGTCGTAACTTTCGCCCGCCCTTTCTATTTGAATAATCAGAAGTAATGAACTACGTTAACGATATAACGATAACGTCAAAAGTCGGCTATTTCAGGTCTGAAACTCAAACAAACTGCTCTCCAGCTAAATACCGATTAGTAAAAGTTATACGGCAACTAAATATTTAAAATTAAAAAAAAATCCCAAACTAGAAAATCTTAGGCACCTTTCCAAATAGGTGTAATTGATGTTTTATTGATATATTATGTTTAATATACATTTATCAAACAATCATGTCTTTTGACTATTTGAATAACTATATGAATATTCACATGTTGAAATCGAAAAATAAATAGGTACATCAGAAAATCAATTAAGTAAGAGGAACGTCACAGTGGATGCATGAAAATGTTGACGACAAATAGCAATGCAAAATCATTCGGTTTACTAAACACATCATAATATTATGTTGTGTTGTATCCCCGGAATAACAGTGGCACAACTCAAAATACAACTTTTTTCAGGAGAGCAGTTTTAATATTTCATTTCAGTTTCATATCAGTTTATTTATCTACCAACAAAAAAACATGGTTTCAAAAAATTTGGGAAACTTTTATGCAATTTCATACATATCTGAGTTTTTTAAATTTATTTTATTTTTAAGGTATTTATGGTAAAATTCGTTGCTAAAAACTTAAATTTTCTTAACCACAAAGTGATAGCTACATTCAAAAATATTAAATTTTCTACTTATGGCCCAAAGCAAATTTACGAATCATTCATAATCATGCATAAGGTACCTAATAACAACAAATAAATCACAAAATTGTTCTACCGCATTAGAAGTAGGATTTTAACATTCACGGTGGATAGAAAAAAAATTATAATCAACACCTCACGCTGAATCTTTTTTATATATTAGCTCCACACAAGAGGCCCAGAGAGAAATAATTTCTTTCAGGACTTATGTCATCTTAGGGTCTTTGGAAAGGAAGGGCGTTCTGGGAATATAAAAGGGGTGGCTAGGAATCGGAGGGTCTGTATGTTCAGAAGTGACATTTTAGTCGTAACAGTCATAACTGCGGTGCAAGGCGATGGGTCGAGAGAGACCAGCTGGAGAGGTCAATGGGCCTCCCTTAACCAGTCTCTCTCTATGCCGCCCGCCACGCAGTAGGTGGGCAGAAGCATCTGCCACCAAGACATTGACAAACCTCAGCCCTTGAACCTAGGCAACCCTGCTAGGTTACCAAACATAGCGTACCACTTGGAGTGACCCATGGAGGATGTAAATTATTTATAAGTGATTCCCGAGACCGCAGTGCCCACACCCACCTTCTAAATTGAGCTGTATCAGCATCAGCAACAGTGGAATCTCACAATTTTGATAATTCCTACAATAATTATAAATAGACAAAACAAATTTACTAAATAAATAACTAGATTTGCAAATAGCCCCACCTTACCCCAGGCACTTCCCTCCTAACTCCCCGCCAAAGTTGATGTTCTCTCTCCTTCTTCCATTTTTCCTTTAAATACTCTGTAACTCCGTATATGTTTTGTTGTTTAACACCCCTGATGAAAAATCAGGTTGAACCGAAACCGGTTGGTTAAAAATATGTACTAAAGTGGTATTCAAACGAAGTTATTCTATTGTAATTATTGTAATTATGTATAACCACAAAGTGTATGTCAAATGGGAAAAAATAATGAATTATTCTAATAAAAAAGCAGGAAAATAATATAAGAATAAGTAAAGTTTGTCAAATGGGGGCCCCGAGGAATTGATCAAATAGGATTAAATTTAAATGACAAACGACTGATTTATTGGAAAACAAATTTGTTATACATAAATTAAAAATTTCAACAGTGGGTTGGGAAAGATTATTTTTTTAATAAATACCTACTATCAAAAAATTACAAAAAATTGTCAAAGTTGCCTTTAAAAATTATATTTTATAATTTTAAACACAAATAAATATAATACTACGCAGGTGCTAGATATTGGCTGTACATATTTATTAAAAAATAAATTATTTTGTTTGGTTGGGTGCTTGGCCTAAAATCCTAAATTAAATTGGCGCGCAGCCATTGCTCTCAAAGCTCTCTGGGCGATCGTTCTTTTTCTGACCTTTGAGGTTTGTCAAAAAAAACTCTCAAAGACTTCGTGTAAAAATGTCTACTTCTCAACAAATCATTTGTGCATCGTAAGGAGCTCTATAGGATTACTAGCCAAGCATGGTGGTCGAAAAATCCACTAATTAATGTAACCATAATATTTATGCAATGAATAAAGAAAAACTAAAAAAAAAAATCTTCAAGTTTATTATAATTAAGCGCACTTGAAGTGAAATAACGCAAAACTGCGCTATAATAAATACAACGTTATTATTATTATTATTATGCATAACCAAAACAATTTTTGGAACCAAAGCAAACGGCCGGCGTAGTGCAGCGGTAAGGCTCTTCACTCGCACTCCGAAGGTTGCGGGATCGAATCCCGGCGTGGCAAATAACTTTTTTTGGTTAATTTGTGTTACTTACAAATTATTCATTTAAAATAATATATAGTATATTTGCGGCAAGATCCAGAGTGGAAGATACTCTCAGTATCGCCCTGGTGTAAGACCACCATTCAGAATTGAAACGTTGCTTGAAATGGCTTTAGCCGTGTTTGGTGACCAGATCTGAATAGCCAGGTACTTCCCCACCTTCCTCTTCCCTATCTCCTTCTCCTCCCCACTACCTTCAGCCTCACAATATACCCCAATTGGGGATGCCATAGTCCCACTGGCTCCAGACGGGAGCAGTTGGGACTCTTGTGCGGTATTCATGTAAAAAAAACCCTGCGGGCCATTAAAATATTTAAGTCAGTAATTGTGACCGGTCAGTGGTTGTGAGGGCATCGCGTTTGGGTCCCACCCAGGCGTTCTCTAGCTAAATTACTGTTTTTTTTTAATTACTTAAATAAATAATACGCATAACAATTTAAAAGCATAAATATGCATAACATTCATAATTTATTGTAATTCACTTTCGAAGGAATTGGAAAATTTATTATAATTTTTGTAATACATCATGTTTATGAAACTATTCATTTACTAGTTAATTATAATCATTTGTTCATATTAAATCCATTTAAACTTGTTTATTATATTATAGTGCTTATAGTGCTATTTACATATTATATACCTACTATTCCGTACTAAAACAATTTATCCAATTGTTGTTTTAGCATCAACATTTTACATATACACACTTATGGGCTGTCAGGTCACCTGTTTGGTGAATATATTGTTTATATGTTTTATCCAGATCTGGCAATTTACAGACCTTGCCCACGTCTGAAAACTAGATGCGTGTTTAAATATTTGCGGAGGTGTTTAAATAATAACTCTTGATGTTAACGCAAGTCACAATGTATTTACAACAGAAACTTTGTGTTACAATAATTTGTACAAGTTGTTATGGTACGCCCTAAACGACAGAATTCGAGTCCAAGAACACCGCCGCAGACAGCAACACCCCGCTCCCCCCTGTTTCCTGTTACCTACTTCCTCTCCCCTCTGCATTCCCGGCCAGTCGAGAATTGCAAGCCGCTTCGGGAACACGTTACGCTCCTCGGATCGAACACCGAGTTCGCGGCTAATTTCTGTCGATCAATTTGAACGCAATTACATCTGCGATGTTAATTGAAGTACATACGGGTTTTAGCGCTGGTATTCTGCCATGCCTGTGTGAACTTCGGGTCCTGTCCTAGACTCGGGAAGTGCCCCTGCTGAACCCGGAAGGCGTAGATCCCCGAACATCATGTAAGCTGTACAATTATTCCCTCTTCTGTTTGTGTCCTATAACGATAGACTGTAAACCCTCGCGAAAAGCCATCACTCAGAGAGTTTCGTTTTAGAGATCATGAGGTATAAACACGATAGCTAGGTTTGTGTAATATGCATTTCTTGTATTGAATTGTACTGTAATAACCTATGTACTGTGTTTTGAATTTGCAATACATGAATCTATTTAACTCAATCCTGTTGTTAATCTGCCTCGGCAGGAGTATTTCCTAGAGTGTATTTCCCGGACGACCGTGGGGGAGAGAGAGAGAGTTCCGAAGCATTCATGCGACCTGCCCCTGGAATAGAGGGTACTTTTGTCTTTGCTGTGAGCTGGCCTGGGACATGTTAGGGCCCATCATAACAACTGTCGCCATAGCGTGGGGCCTCGGAATTTTTTTTCTCTCTATCACGATCGCTTTGCGGAGTGCAACTTGTCGAAATCCTCCCTGTACAGGAATTGTTTTGTGAACATTAATTATGCCTTGATATTCTACACCCAGTGTACAGTGAATTCTGTGAAAAAACCACAGAAACCTATGTGTAAATTGGATCCATAACACAGATCTGATTGTAACCATGAATCACGCCGCAATTGAAAACACGGCCATTTTGGAAGCTACTAGAAGGACGCCAACATTTAAACCGCGAACTTGACTGCGCAGGCGTGACCCTTTTGTTCACCAAGCTACGGTCAATTTCGCGCCAATCTCAACGGCAAATGTTCACGCGGTAAATACCTATTCTCTGGATTGCGCGCGCAAGTGCTTTGTCTTGCGCCAAAATTCCAACGGAAAAAACCCGTCGGAACGAAATAATTAACTGTTGCTATGCAGCGTTTATAATCAAATCGCCTTTTTATGACTGAACCGGATAGCAACGGAAATTATTATAAATTTGATTCTGGAACCCTAGTTACTTTGCGAATTCCTTAATCAAAAATTTCGGACTTACGTTTTTTTGTTGTTTCTGCACAATATACCAATTGGCCCACTTGTATCTGTCAAATTAGTACAACTTATATTTCACCAAATGGACAAAATAATGACTTTTTTTTCCCATTCTACATTATAGGTACCACTTTTTTTCAGCATAAGTGTAAAGTGAATTGTGTTTTTTCCTTACATAAAGAAAAGTGAAATAATAATAAAACAAATGATTGATTCCATGAATAAATAAAATAATTTTAATGTGGTTGTCGTAACGAATCCCATATTCAGTTTTTTTTCATCCGGAAGTTTGTTCTTATTTGACAGAAGAGTGCCTTTTGTGAATTTTAGTGCCTTTCTCAGTGCAAAGTGAAGTGAAAAAAAATAAAAAAGCCGTTTTCTAAAGGTCAGTCCTGGCAATTTTTTTTGAAAATAAATAAATACTTGTGAATTTCACAGTTTTCTCAAAAGTGGTCAGTGAAACACAGAAACCTTTACTACTAAGGTCTTTCCACGCAAAATTTTTTTTCGTATGCCTTCCTTTGACAAAGATTCTGGTGTCATTTATACCAAATTGTAGTATGAAATACAGTTTTCTATAACTATTTTAGAAGTGCCAACCAGTGGTTACCAAGTGAAAAGTGCCTCACAAAATTAATTTTGCGTTTGCTAAAGGAAACCCCTGGCAAATTTTTTTTCACCACCCGGGAAACTCACAATGGAAAACAATCAAGCTATGGCATCATCCAATTTGGGTATCATTCCCAACGTGCACAACTTATCCAAAACTCACTTACAAACTGCTTTAAGGGATAGAGGACTCTCGCCATCAAGCAAATCTAAATCTACATTAAAGGCTTATGCACTCCTATTTAACAAAAAGTACATTAAGAGAATAAACCTCGCCCCCTCAAGCGAAAATAATTCACGCTCGGCTACGCAAGTTTTGGATAATCTTGTTCCTAACAAAGAACCTATGCTGCAAGTAATGGTAAAACAGGACATCGCACCCACCTTGACACAAGATAAAACTTACGATTTATCCTCTTGGAAAGTCAAATATAATGGCGTCTCCGATGTGCTGGATTTCATCGACCGTATCGAAGAAACGGCTACAATCAAAAATATCCCATTCGAGATTCTACGAAAAAACTTCATAGAACTCATCTCCCCAGAATTGATACCCTGGCACCGCATTCAAAAAACTAAATGCAAAGATTGGAATAAACTCAGATCTGCCCTAATCTCGAGCTTCGGAAAAACAGAAGCCCAGCACAGGATCAAATTATCTTTACTATCTATTAAACAGCTGGTAAATGAACCTGTAGCAACATTCATAGAAAGGGCTGAATCCATTAACATCAAGCTTTCACATCCCGTTTCGGAAGCTAAACTATTACCAGTCATAACTGATGGCCTTTTAAGCAGATACGAGAACATCATCACCTCGCAGAAAATTGCATCCCTGGCCCAGTTAAACGAGGTCTGTCTCCTTCTGGAATCATACCAGGATAGGAAGAACATAAAGAATGTGTCAAATAATGTAGTTGTGCCAAGCCGTCCGTCTGGTTTAAAACCAGAATTCGACAACAAAAAAGTGTGCTCTTTTTGCAAAAAAGTAGGCCATCTGGCCACTACTTGTTTCAAGCAAGCGAGGTTTCTGGAATCCAAGGAACCCCGAACTTTCAAGAGGCATCACTCTAGGGACCGCTCTCCTCCACGCGACGAACTGCGCAATATTTTCAAGAAATCAAGGCACAACATGGAAAGGTTACAAAACCCAAGCGATGTCAGACCTCAGGTGGATTTCTCCAAGCCCCCACCAAATTTCTACATGAAGAGGCCAAAAAACTAAATAATAACCTCTCAGGCACCCATTCTGAACCAAGGTCTAAAGAATGGACTGATTGGTTAGCACACATTAAGTATTTTAACCAGACCTTAAATGTTTCTTCGGTTTGTTGCAAACAAGCTAAAGATGGGAGACCCTATGCTTCTTTCTCTGTTAACAATGTGACCTTTTCCGGATTACTTGATAGTGGGGCATCTATCAGCTGTCTTGGCAACAATGCTCACCTGCCTTTTGTTAACAGTGATTTTAGAATTTCGCCCCAATCGACACACCTGACGACTGCAGATAATGTTTCTCAGCCGGTCATCGGTGCCCTTGCCCTGCCAATTAATTGTAACAATAAAATAGTTACAATCAATTTTCTAATAGTGCCCTCTATATCCCAGAATTTCATCCTTGGCGTTGACTTCTGGAAGGCATTCAATGTTGCTCCCCAAGTATTTAATACTCTTGGCGAAACCTCCACTGCCGCTCAAATTAGTGAGATCCGCACAATAATACCTCACGAAAATTTAAGCACGGACCAGGCTCTCCAACTAAAGGAAATGGTCAATAAATTCGAATCAATATCCTTCGAAAAATGTGGACTAGGTTTGACAAATTTGGTGGAACACCATATCAAAACCAATGGCCCACCCATCAAGCAACGTTATTACAACTTAGCCCCCAAAAACTTAAACTTTTAGAAAACGAACTTGACGAAATGTTAAAAATGGGTGTGGTGGTTCCCAGCAGAAGTGCATGGACCAACCCAACTCTTTTGGTTTCTAAAAAAGACGGCTCTGCACGTTTCTGCCTCGACAGTAGACGTTTAAACTCTTGCACGGAAGCTGATGCGTATCCCTTACCTCACGTTCACGCAACCTTAGACAAGCTGCGTAACGCCAAGTTCATCTCTTCTGTCGATCTCAGCAAAGCGTTTTGGCCAATACCCTTGGACGCAGAATCGTGCGAAAAAACTGCTTTCGTTGTACCTGGTAGGGGAATGTTCCATTTTAAAAGATTACCCTTTGGTCTAAAAAACAGCCCCGCCGAGTTACAAAGACTGATGGACAAACTTTTCGGTCCTGAAGTCGATAATAGCCTGTTTTGTTACCTTGACGACCTCATCATCGTCAGCGATACCTTTGAAAAACACCTATTAATGCTGGAAAAAGTTTTCCAACAACTCAAGTTCGCTGGTTTAACCATCAACTTGAAGAAGTCTGAATTCTGTAAGTCCCGTCTACGTTATTTGGGATTCATTGTCGACGAAAAAGGTCTAAGAACAGACCCCGCTAAGGTGGAAGCCATGGCAAATTTTCCCCGACCCAAAAACGCGAAGGAAGTCAAAGGTTTCCTTGGACTTGCAGGTTACTACAGGAGATTCATCAAAGACTTTTCCACTATTGCAGCCCCCTTAAATAAAATTACCGGCATTCGTAAAGGTGTCAGCAATTTCCGATGGTCTGTCGAAACTGAAGAAGCGTTCACAACTTTAAAAAATGCCCTTCAAAAAGCTCCCGTTCTGAATTGCCCGGATTTTGCACTCTCTTTTACCCTCCACACGGATGCCTCCAATGTAGGAATCGGTGGAGTCCTTACTCAAGAATTCCCAGATGGCGAACACCCTGTAGCGTATTTTTCCCGTACACTAAACAAACACGAGAAAAACTACGGAATTACCGAGAAAGAATTATTGGCTGTATTGGATTCTGTTCACCATTTCCGCGGTTACATAGACGGTAGCAAATTTACTGTAGTCACAGACCATAGTAGTTTGAAATGGTTGATCTCTTTAAGTAATCCCTCCGGTAGGCTCGCTCGCTGGTCCTCCCGTTTGTCTCAATACAATTTTGATGTTGTTCACCGTAAAGGCGCGGACAATATTGTTCCCGACGCCCTTTCAAGAATTGAACTAGCTTCATTAAATGTTGACACAATTGCCCCCCCTCCATCTACAAAAGATGAATGGTACTTGAAAATCTTCGAAGGTTGCAAAAATAACCAACAAAAGTTTCCTAATTTTATCATAAAAGAAGGACAACTATACCGTAATTGCAAGGCACCACTATCCATCCTCGAAGATTACTCGTGGAAACTTGTCGTTCCCCTCGAAGGTAGAGAACAAATAATCATTGACAATCATAGTGCTCCCGACTCCATACACCCAGGAAATTTCAAGACGTATAAAAAGATCGCCTTGAAGTATTATTGGCCTGGTCTCTTTAAGCAAATTCGCAATTACATCTCTAAATGTGAAACTTGTAAAGCTTATAAACATAGCACGGCAGCACCTGCCGGCCTAATGGGTAATCCCAAACGTGCCGACAGACCCCTACAATCATTGTCAATGGACCTCGTCGGACCCTTTCCTCGAAGTTATGCCGGACACATGCACATACTTAGTGTAGTGGATGTTTTCACTAAATTCTGTTGGATCTTCCCTTTAAAAAGAGCCAACGCGTCCGCCATCATCAAACTCCTGGAAAAACACATTTTTATACCTTACGGAACACCCAGAACCATAATAGTTGATAACGGAAAACAATTTATTGCCCAAGAATTCAAAGATTTTCTTGCCAAATACGGAATCAAGGACATTTACTATAACACCTTGTATACTCCACAAAATAACACTGTCGAACGTTATAACCAGACAATCAACACAGCTCTAGCTATTCTAGTTGATAAAGATCAACGTACTTGGTGTAAAAACCTAGATAAAATTCAGGCTGCTATGAACAACACGGTTAACCTGGCCACTGGTTACACACCTTTCTTCTTAAAACACAGTATGGAACAAGTTGTTCACGGTTCTCTACATAGGGACACAAACTTTCCTACGTCAATTGCCGCCACAAGCAACCCTACCGCGGACTATGCCCATCGTCTGGAAGAACTGTCGGCCATCTACAGTGAAGTCACTGATGCTTTACTCCTGGCTCATCAAAAGAGCGCGGACAGATACAACCTACGTAGGAAACATGTCACCTTCAATACTGGAGACATAGTTTGGAGAAAGAACAACACACTTTCCCAAGGAGCCATGTATTTCTCTGCCAAGCTGGCACCACGTTTCGTGAAGGCCAAAGTTCTAAGAAAGATATCAGATCTAGTGTACTCTTTGTCTGACTCCTCTGGAAAGCACATTGGTAATTACCATATTAAGGATATTGCAAAGACTGGAAGTGAGGAGTCAAGTAAAACTGCCCCCACTATCTCAGCAAACTCAAAATGATCCAGTGTGTATCACCACAACCCTTTGGTAAGCACATCAAGTCTTACAATGACTGGCGTGTAAAGTGTCAATTACATGTCCACCCTTTCGTTGATGAAACGAATATTGTTAAAAAATCATTTTTGTAAATTTATGTACACTCCACGGCGTAGTTTGCCCCGTTCATGTTTATGAATTGGCAACCACCGTAATTTTTGTTCCACACGTTTTTGTTTTGTTTTTTATTTTTTTCTCACCTGTTCCAAAATTGATCACTTTAGAGCAGAGACACCCCTCGAGTCACAGTGTTTGGGAAGTCATGAACCCAAATCATTGCCTCTCAACCCCTCACACTACGCAACGTTCATGCCATGGCACGCTTTGCTATGTAATGCAATATTGTAATTTTCACCATTTTTGTTTGTTGTTTTGTCATCATATCGGAAGGAATCTCTTCAAAAAATTTTTTCTTTTATGTTCTGTAAGTACTGGAGCGTCGTTCTAAAGTCGGATTTGGTAAACTCCAAAGCGTTAAATCACGACCCAGGACTAGTAAACCATCTTAACATGCTCCATATTTTACTCATCATGTTAAAAATAAGTGGTTACTCACATAATCACATTCCTTGTGTACAGTAGTTTTCAATTTTTCTCAAATGTTAAAAAATTGATGGCGTCCTACCCGAGCTCTTTGCTAACAAATTGGATTTTGACACGTCCATTTTGAAATCATATGTATACAAATAAAGGAAAAGCCTTTAAATTGGTCTTTCCACCCTTATACAAATCTTCTTGGGCCCGTTTCAACTAAAGTACGTAAAACCAAATACTCGGTCTTTTGTTGTTATAAGAAGTCCTCGATTTGTCCCTCTTCACAACATGTATGTCTTGTATTACATGCCTCAACCCTGACGGAAAAGGTTAATAAAACCTAACGGCAGCCCTGTTTTCCGTACATATTCCGGTTATTTAACCGCAGTTTAACGTAAATCATCAATGTTTTGTTTGATTATCGTTTTGCAAACATAGGCATTCAACTCTTGTTTCGCCATTTAACCAAGTATTTGCAACCTAAATTGCACATAACCCGGTATGATGTAACTGCACAAAAGGTATGTAAAACCACAATTGGTCCCTTTTGTTTGTCCCCACCGAAGTTGCTACAATAGACAGTATGTAAAACCATATAGGTCTGTCTTTGTTTGTCACATGGTGTAAACAGAAATGTACTCTGTCATCACCCCGCCTTTATAACATACGAAGTGACATTAAATTGTTTACCTCCTTGTTATTCTATCGTACGCTCCTGGGCTACGGAGTTAGTTAATCTAACAAATCTTCATATACTGTGTTAAAACAAGCATTGTTAACGTTTATTGTGTTGTATTTAAACGCAACCCTGTTACATTATAGGAGGGATCCTTAAAATACCTGCCACAATACGAGAAGTTCGTCATAATCACTTTTGCTCATAGCTAAATGTTATTGAGTTGGTCGTGTGACATATTTGTCATGAGTACCGTTTCGTACATTCTATTTTGGTCGTGTGACATATTTGCCATGAGTACCACCCTTTTGTATAACCTGTTCTGGTCGTGCGTCATTTATTTGCCGTGAGCACCACTTTTATGTATAATTGTGTATAAACTCTGTGCACTACACGTGGAGACGTTAAAACACTTACCGTGATTCGTGTGAACGACATAATATCGGCTTTGCCATCTTCTTTAAGATGCTTCTTTAAACTCTTTGACTTCTGTCTATAATTGAGTTATATCTTGTGTGTACTTACATATTTTGTACACTATACGTGGAGACGTTAAAACACTTACCATGAGTCGTGCGAACGAAATAATATCAAACCTTTTGTGTGCGATCTACGAAATGTAGTCCACAACCCTTTGTTGTCATTCAACGCCGATGCCCGTGGACTTCCTGTTTTTTACTTCTTTGCAAAAGGAAAGAAGCCCAGGAATATCTACTATCCCAAAAGGACTAGTTTTCAGCTTCACTGTCAATTATGGGGCATAGTGCTGTGGGAGTTAATCGATTGAGCACAAAACCACCTAACTCGTTGTCTGGAGAACGAATAAGAAAACCCCCAGGTTTGTGAAATTGGAGCAAGGGTCTGTCTTTTCTCACAATCATGTAGAAGTTTTAAAATGACCCCTAATCTTTTGCCCAATACACGCGAAAGATTAGCCTCTTTGTTATAATGTGTATTCAAATTTCTCCTCACCCTTTTCTGATAAATGTAAAGAGTCAGGAGATCTGCTGGTTGATTATGTTTCATTTTCACATAGAGTTTGAATTGGAAATTAGTCCAGTCTCTAGCAAATTTCGTAACTCGTCTCCCTTCTCCCCTCCTCCCCCCATTCCCCCATGTTCTCAGATTATGTTTTGAAGTGAAAAATCTGTCGTTGACCATATTTCGCCCTCACTTGGAGTTCGAATAGGTAACTGTCCGGTTATCTACAGGTTTTCCCCCTCAATCTCTGCATAAGTCTCACCTTTTTTCTCTTTCTCAATTCTACGAAACACATTCATGAATGTTGGATATGTACGATATGCACTTGGCGTAACGTCTGTCTCCTTTTTGACAACCTTTATTCATGAATTGGTTTCCCTTTGCCGTGACTAGTTCACGATTCTTTGTCTTGTTCTTTGAAATTCTACGAAAATGTTACCATCTTATGTTAACATAGGCCATAAAGGGCCGGTTGTTTTTTAACCAAGACATATTGTCACTCGGCAAGCGCCAAGTCATCCTGGAAAAAGAAAATGTTCATGTAATCACAATTTAGTTAGGAATCTCTCTTCGTCACTCTCTGAGTCGGTGGTTAAAATTTCGTTTATTTCATTTTCTGGACACATTTTGTTTCTCTCCAAACCTTTTCTTCATTGGTCCCTAGGCAGGTAAACTTCAAGAATTTTGCTCTAATAATAATTTCTCCCGGATTTAAAAAGAAGCCCAGGCGGATGTCATCACCAACAGCCAAGCTGAGCTTCACTTCCTGACAGCACGCGCTGTGGTTACAAGGTCCCTCCTGCTGCCATTTTCTACGTATTTGTTCCTGAAAGCACAGACCATACCGCTCATATGTATGTTGTCTTGTCGTGCCACAGCAAGCTGAGTTGTCCCACCATACATTATGACACTCTAAACTACCTTTTGGGCACGCTAGCTCCTAGGTTTGTTCTTACTCTTGCTATCAATGCCAACCTTGCCGTCTCTTGCTCTGTCATGCAGTGACGCATATATCGTCATGTGTAAACCATCATTACCTTGACCCACCAGTATTCGCTGAATGCGTACCAATACAAGTTATCTTGAGCTACATTATGCTTCAATAACCATTATATACGATCCGTGTTTACCATAATAACACTTAGGATTCGTACTGGCATGTCTGCAGATACTGGATTCTTCTCTTCAATGGCCTCTGTAACCATAGTCGCGGCACAGCAACCACAGTCTCCACTTCATGAACTTCAACGTCTTCGACCAAACCAGGTGTTTTCTAAGGCCTAAGTGTACTCTTGAGTGTTATCTCAAATGGGTCTGATTGCAGTGATAATGTAATCCTTAGAATCTGTGAAACCACGTCCTTTTCTTCGAAATTCTCCGAAACCAAACAAATCCACGCTTCGCAAACTTAGCTCCCAGACCAATGAAACCTTAGAATCACACTTTTTCTCTTCTCTTGTACAAATGTATTGTCATTCTTTCAATTGCATAACCATGTGTATTATTATTTTCAATTGCATAACCTTGTATGTTGTTTTACACCATGTACTTTCCCCAAAGTTGTCTTTTCCAAACATTCTATGTACCCCCATCCATTCCCTACAAACATTGTGACCTAAACTATAGCATAAACTGTATGTTCTAGCTAGGCAATCTCTCAAGCAACGAATCTCTCAAAAAACCCCGATGGAAGCATAAGAGGATTTTTTTTCCTACAGCTCCATTGCCACGTCGCTTTTTTTCCAAGCGCGGGGGGAAGTGTTATGGTACGCCCTAAACGACAGAATTCGAGTCCAAGAACACCGCCGCAGACAGCAACACCCCGCTCCCCCCTGTTTCCTGTTACCTACTTCCTCTCCCCTCTGCATTCCCGGCCAGTCGAGAATTGCAAGCCGCTTCGGGAACACGTTACGCTCCTCGGATCGAACACCGAGTTCGCGTCTAATTTCTGTCGATCAATTTGAACGCAATTACATCTGCGATGTTAATTGAAGTACATACGGGTTTTAGCGCTGGTATTCTGCCATGCCTGTGTGAACTTCGGGTCCTGTCCTAGACTCGGGAAGTGCCCCTGCTGAACCCGGAAGGCGTAGATCCCCGAACATCATGTAAGCTGTACAATTATTCCCTCTTCTGTTTGTGTCCTATAACGATAGACTGTAAACCCTCGCGAAAAGCCATCACTCAGAGAGTTTCGTTTTAGAGATCATGAGGTATAAACACGATAGCTAGGTTTGTGTAATATGCATTTCTTGTATTGAATTGTACTGTAATAACCTATGTACTGTGTTTTGAATTTGCAATACATGAATCTATTTAACTCAATCCTGTTGTTAATCTGCCTCGGCAGGAGTATTTCCTAGAGTGTATTTCCCGGACGACCGTGGGGGAGAGAGAGAGAGTTCCGAAGCATTCATGCGACCTGCCCCTGGAATAGAGGGTACTTTTGTCTCTGCTGTGAGCTGGCCTGGGACATGTTAGGGCCCATCATAACAAAGTTTAATATTATTCTTGCTTTGAGGTAAAGCAGGTAGAGAGGGCGAACACTAGAACCGGAATGGTTTTGCAAAACAAAATGTGTTGTCACGTAGCAAAACATAACAAAAATGATATTTTGTGGCTGTTCGCTGCCTCGCTACACACTGTTTGAAAATGTACCAGTTTTATTGCATAAAATATTGTCATTATTTACCTGCTGACAAACTTCATAAGTAGTTTAGCGGGTTAAAAAGTTAATAAATAAAAAAAAATATTAAAAGCATAAATATGCTTATAAATTGTTATGCGTAGATATTGTAATGAACATCTTGAATCGTGTTTCCATTGGATGCTTCGACCGGATGGGATTTATCGTATACATCGGTTTCAATATTTAGACTCAAAGTAGGAACTATAGTGCCGGAATTGCAATTTATTTATAATGTAGGTAGGTACAAATTACCAATACGCTTTTTAACTACCCATCAAGACTAACCAAATAAGTCCGTTTAAAGAAATATTTACGTGATAACCCAGCTTTCACATGAAATGGGTTTTATTTTGAAAAAAAATCCTTTTGCTCTAGTGTGGGGTGCTAACAGCTGTTAACGGAACTAATAATATAATCATATATTCACAAATAGCTCACAGTTTGTTCGGTAACCAATCATTCTCACACTCGCCCACTCGCCGGACACGTCAGGCAGTCCTAGTCCTGGTAGGGTGCTTGCATGTGCACCTCCCCCTCCCCCTCCCCCCACACACCTCACCTGCCTTCGTGGGGTAAACGATTATATTAAGATCGTTTTAATGATATCAAGTATCAAGCGCTCACCGAGGGTTCTAATCAAAACTGCCCTTAGGTACCTCGTGTAGCTCATAATAATGTGAAAGGTATTTGATTGTTTCCATTTCCCAAACTTCAAATAATTAGCGCCCACAACTCACCAGGTACATAGTTTGTAATAGAAACAAACAATTTTAACATAACTATCATTATTGCTGTTCAAAACGAAATCTGTGTTTTTTTTTCTTAGACGTATAGATTAACTAGTTTTGTGTTATATGTTAGACTTGCGAACTTGTGAGAAAGCATAAAAAACTGTGCTTTGTCAATCTGTTAATTGATTTTCATTACTATTTTAACTATAAAATTTTTTTCGCAAAGATAATGCGATTATTTTCGTTTAATTACATTACGTTTGTTTACAGTTAAGGTAAAAGCCGGATAGTTGCGCCACTTTTCAAAAATGTTCTATTATTAAAAAAATTGTAATTACTAAGAATAATGCACTATGTGTATTAAAATGTAGGTCTGTAATATTTTATAGTAGCCAATTTTTGTACACATAATTAATATAGGTTTTGAGTAAATCCTGTTTTGCTTGATCTCTCAAAACAGGGATATTTGCCTACTATAAATGGGGATAGACGCCTCACTATAAATTTTATAGATAGAAACAAATTTATATCAATTCAAGTAATCAGTCTTTGTCATTTACTGAGATCCTTTATTAATTACTAATCAAAATGTTAATCAACAATATAAAATAATATTTAGATTTAATGTTTTAAACTCTAAAAATACAAAATATAGCCTCCAAATTTTAAGTCACATAAGTTATTAGTAAAATATTATTACTTAATTTGTAGATAGAATAATATGGCAATTAGCTTTGGCATTAATTATCAAAAGAAGCCAGGTTTTTCAACCTTCCACTTCTCATGCAAAAGTTGACCGAACCACAACAAACCACAATCAAAGTTTCGCCGCGAAATATTTTCGTTCACACAAACATAAAGCGTGCGTCTACTCCGAAGGTTTACATGTCACTGAGGCCTGCGAGAGGGGCACTTCTTATTATATTAAGGCGCTAATACCACCAACATCCCTAACATAGTGCATTCAAAACCGGGGCATGTATCCCACTGAGGTACTCGTAAGTATCCTGCTTTTACCCAATTGAAGAAAAAATATTGAAATCTATTTATTATCTGACCTATGTTACCCTATGTACTTCCGAAAATAAAACTTTACTAGTTTTTAGTGACAATATCAGAAAAGCCAGGAACTTCCCAACTTTCCTTTGATCCGTCTCCTTGCTTCCTTCTCCACACCCCACTTTCTTCAGTCCCACAACACTGGCTTCCAGCAATTGGAGTAGGCAGTTTCTTCATGTGGTGTTCATACTTTAAGGAGATTCACTAGTCCAGGAAAAAATCGAAATCGGAATTCACGCCCTTTTATGGGAGGAGTTTAAAAATACTTGAGAAAAAGCTTTTGTAAAGGTTGGAAAAGGTATTTGAGAATTTATTTTTACAGGTTGATTTCGTAAAGGCCTGTAAAAAATATTAATTTCTGTTTTACGCATTGTTTATTGTAATAAAACGGAAATTTAAAATTGATTTCACTAAATCAAGCGACGCGGAGTGACGCGTCCATTTCCCGCTCAGTTCGGGGCGTGACTGAGGTTAGGCGACTGTGGCGTGGACAGTAGTTCTTCGGTGGAAGCCATAAGGTTCACTTTGAAAAACCGAATTCGTCGACTAGCGGCCATATTGTAAAATAACAACGCGAAAATGCATATTTTATTTTATTTTAGGAAGATTGGGTGTAAATATCAACTTTTTTTGCGATCATTATAAAATAAACTGAATTTGCTTCATTATACAATAAACCCATAACCGAAAAGGGGTTTATAAATAGGAGAGTTTGGACTTGAAAGTGTATTTTTTAGACCTTATACTTTATTTTTTTATAGGCTTATTAAAAGACTTATAAAAAAATGACCGATATGTTTAAGGGCCAAGGTATATTCTACACGCAGTATTTAATTGAAGTATCTACAATACTTCTAAGCGATCAAATTTTCAAAACAAAAACATATGATTTTGTATGATTTTGCATTATTTACTATGGCTTCATCTTAAAAAATGTTTGGCCGTGAATAACTAAAATTCCAAGCTGCGTAAGTAAAAAAATGAATCCGTGTCGACATTTGAATCCAGTGAAGGGTTAATTAACAACCTGCTTGACAAAAACACAGTCCGTTAATTTCCCCGTTCACCTCTGGTATGTGCTGTGTGCTAATATGTCTGTACGCTGTACACACTTCATATATATATGTTATAATCCCAATTAACAAAGCACAGCACATGTTTCCGGCACAGCGCCAGCGCCGGACAGGACATGGATCCCTAGCACGGTCGATCGATAAGGATTGTATCGATATCTTTCGGTAACTTATCATCGTACCCTAGCATTACTGCAGATCGCTAACCAATAAATAGCAGTTGATAATGGCTAAATGTTCTTAATATACTCGACGTCAACTGTTGTTTGTACGTTAGCGATCTGTAGTTATCCCAGGGAACGATGAGAAGTACCGAAAGTTATTGATACAATCCTTACCGATTGACCGTGCTAACAGGGACCCAATTTTCATTTCAGTAGATAATTGCTCGCATGCGATAATTATGTACTTTGTCTATGGTTTTTCTATCATCTAGTAATTATCTACTAATTTTCGATGTAAAGCGTATTTTGGAATTTCTAATAGATAATTATCTATTACAAAGCAGTAGATAATTAGACTATTGGTTTTAGCAGTAGTTCAACTGTCAAAAAGTGTCACTTGTACGGTTTCACCTTACTTTACTTCCATTCCAACACAGTGGTACGATGCATTTTAGTAAGCATGTGTGTGTGTTACAATGCAATATTTGATATCAAATAACTCAGGAAATTTGGTAATAATTAAAAGAAATATTTATTTTATTTATTTATTACAAAATCCTTTTTAAAATGTATAACAATTTTTGACAATAAAATATAAAACTATACAACAATAAGTTTAAAAGTTGAGTAATCAGTATACTATTTTATAGTATTTTTGTTTAATTTGTAAATTATGCTATTCTACTAAGCTATGCTGTCCCAGAGTAGCGTTATAGAATGCAATTCTATTTTATTGTATTTGTCATAGTATGTATTTATTTTTATAAGAGCCTACACATTATGCATTTTTATTAGTTCCCAGTATGCAAACTAGATTGAAATACATTAAACCAATGTTATTTTATTAATACAGTTTCATTTAACTCTTAATTCAACACAGCTAATGATCAAATAGTAACAGAAAGTCCAAAGATAAAGCAAAAGTCGGTAATATTTTGAAAAACACGCAAGAGGAAACAACTACTTCTTCAACGAACAACAAAGTTAATTGATAGATTGACAGCCGTAAACAGAAAAATGTATCAAATCTATGGAGTCAAAGACACGGGTTACCATATAAAAAAATAAAATTGGTACATTTTTATGTTGGTATTAATATCGGTTGTTTTACATTATCTACGACGGTCGAAAATACGCATTTATCGAAACAGTAGATAATTCATCGTGCGCGATCCTCGCATGCGAACAATTATCTACCGAAATGAAAATTGGGTCCATGGTCCAGGCGGCAACGCGCTGGGCGCTGAGCACTGTGTACTGTACAGTTAGGGGCGGGTGGCAGAGGCAGGGTTCTTTTCTGCCTTCGGATTGTCATATGTTTTTCAAAATAGTCTAATTATCATCATGATTTTATTTCAACCCTAGGTGGTATAGTTATCTGAAAAGCTACTGAATCCTTCATACGAACTGAACGCCGTTTGCGCCAAAAAAAAACAATCCAAAGAAGCAAAGCCAGCCGTTCATAATGAAGTGCTGGTACCTAACCTACTGTATGGCAGTGAGGCATGGAACTGGCAGAGGAAGGATGAAAGTATACTGAATGCTGTAGAAATAAGATCCCGGCGTACGTGTGGTAACACCATGTACAATCCTGTGAGAAACGTGGAAATCCGCAAAGAATGCAAAGCTGATGTAAACGTAATGCGTAAAATTAAGAAAGGGACGCTCAGATGGTTTGGCCATATGTAGAGCGAATGAATGAGGAAAGGAGTGTAAGGAGAATATACGACGAAAATGTGAATGGTAAAAGAAGTCGAGGACGCCCGAGGAAGACATGGCACGACCAAGTGAATCAAATACCTACTTGAGTCGGACCATGTCAAGAATCAGAATAATAGAAGAGCTTGTATGAGACGATGTATGAATGTGAACGAGGCAAGGATTGTGTACCAAGATCGAGTTGTTTGGCGGTCTGTCCTCTCTGCCCACCCCTGCGGAGAAACGACGTGATGGTTAGTTAGTTAGTTTAGACTAATCACCAACCTCACATATTTACAATTTATTGGGGGAGAAAGTAATAATATTATTGATTAATATTTATTAAGGTTTGCTAAATTCTATCCGACGAAAAATTTGCACAATGCATTTTCAGAGTAAGAATAATCAGCAAGGCACAACTCGTACATGACCTGTCCAGTGTTTAAACCATACCGGCCCTTATATTTAGCTCCGTAATCTAAGCCCTCACGTGCCAAACACGTGACGTATTTTGATTGGCGCATTATTTGTGCATCACTAAAAGGCATTTGAGCGTCAAATTTCACTGGTAGATATCACGAGCATCATGAGAGAGAGAGGTGATTAGTTATTAGGTACTTTCAGAGTTCCGGAAACAGCTCAAGTTGTATAAGGAGAATGGGGTGAGTAAGGTCCGCCAACTATGACCAAAATCAGATGAAGGCGCAAGAATAGGTAGTATTGCATAGAAGAGTTTTGCAATACCATCCGTTGACCATGAAGACAACTATTAAAGTATTTTGAAAATTGATATGAACGCATCGGTGACCAGACAACTCAGAATGAAACCAACTCAGAAGCATCTCAGAAAGGTCATTAAGGGTGATGATAAAAAAATATAAAAAATTGGGTAAATAGGTTAAGTTAGGTTAGGGTTACCGGCTATTTTAAAATTATTTTTTCATAGCTTTTAATGATCTTTCTGAGGTGTTTCTGAGTTGGTATCATTATGAGTTGGCATGGAACCCAAAATAGTATGACGTCCTATAGTAAATATTATAAGGGTAGAAGGTTGTAATGCGGTCGTGCTGCACGCGACTCTATGTATCCATTCCGCGTGCTTATCACAACATTATCGGTAGGTAGGTATTGGTGGTAGGTGCCCACACACACACATACTACCTACATAGCTGTGAATAATTCCACACAAGGATAAAAGGGTCAAACACTCGTCAGGTACGCGAACTAATTATTATAAAGGCTCCGAGATACTAATTCACGAAAAAAATATATAATAACTGTCTCCGCTTACACTACTTTTCATCCATACTTTTTACACAGTTTTGGAAACTACTGTTTGTAATTTTTTGTGTCTGCGAAGGTTTAATATTATTTTGATAATTTATTAGTTTTTTTACAAAATAAAAAGTTATAGAAGATAGGTGTCTACTATTTTATACTGCTTTTGTTAAAAGAATTACTAATTCTTAAAGATTCAGTCAAAGATTTTAGTTTTGAATTGCAAATAAATCGAAAATTCAGTTCTGCCACCTTAATATTTTTTCATACTACGAGGACGAAAAGTTTTTTTTTTCATTTTAAATACAGCAATTTGCTATGCTCTTTATTTTATTTTTCAAACTTTGTTCCTATTATTTAGTTTAACTAAATATTTTTTTTTAACTAATAAAAAAAAAATAAGTTAAATCTAATTATAAATATAATTTTATAAGATCTTTTTAACTTATAAGTTTTAAAAAAATCATACGGATATAAGATTTAGTAATACACGGGATGTTAAGGGACGAACTTATTAGTGATTTCTGACAATATTAGGAGTCCGAAATGTAAATAAAATGTTGGCCTCAGGTGACAGGTGATTTTTCAACTTAAAACATTAAAAAATCAGTAAGTATTGGACGGTTAGGGATAGGGTGATGGTTGGGCGGTTATTCGACTGATGGAGCGGTTATGACATGGAATTTTTTAATTTAGTTTTGGAAGAAAAAAAAAATTAAAAAACACACCAAAAAAATCACCATCAATTGAAATTTCATGTACCTACATTTTTAACTCCAAATATTATAAAGAATCACTGATTAAAGTATGTCAAGTACCCAGGACCCTTAACACCATGTATATTTTTAATGCTATCCACCTACTTATGCATGAGATTTTTTTTATGGCGATCATATTTGAATTTGTAAAAGAGTAGACTCACCTATGGATTTTGCTTTAATTAATAAACTTAAAAAAAAAAGTTTTATAAATCAAATCTTCACATATAAGAATTTAAAAAAGTGTTCCACTGGTTAAAAACCTATTTAGCTATGAATATACATATATTATTTATTTTAGCATATGTCTACTAATACCAACCTACTATCTACTATTACCTGTTATTTCACAAAAACATGTGTTCACAATATTAAATTTAATGATTACTTATGTTACACAAACCGTATTTTAGTCAAAATGTAATATGAGGTGTATTTAAGTTTATATGTTACTTTAGTACCAAGATTACTAATAAACGTTACAAGTTTTGTATGATTCTTTTAGTTTCGTATTTATTTTGCAACCACGTAGTACCTTAACATTGTAGTAATCATTTTGTTTGCATTTCTTATCGAGATCTCACAACTCGCCACAATATGTATGATAAAAAGTGCAATACAAACATTTGCGCCATTTAATAATAATTGTGACAGTAAAAAGTAAGTACCCCCCTTTCTACCTACTACCTCCGCGCCTTCCACTTCCTGGGCGCCTGATGGCTCGTCATTCCGACTCCCCTATTTCCACGGACTGCGACTGTAGACTGAGTTGATTAAATCATTGTCAATATTGTGTAACAGATATACCGCCGCGTTGTGTCTCAATGGCAAATCTTTTTAATCAGAGTAAGTAAAGTGAATTCCGTTCCATTTCCAGGAATAAATTCTACAATTGCCACGGATAGTATTGGCGACGTTGCGGAGCCTGTTTGTTCCAGGGTGGTAGAAGGAAAGTACCTATCTAATGATCCTTTCAACAAAAAGCCCTCGACTGGTATTGGACATTGGTTGTACCATTTTAAATATCAATATATTATATAAATATATTATATTAAAACCTTAAACGGTACCTCACTACTTGATTATGTTTTCCAATTTAACCAAATCTGAACGGCTTTTCTTACCCCTGAGAATATTCACAACATTATTAATTGAAGAGCCATCTCCCATGAATTTCAAGTACAGGAATTATTTGTCGCCCCTTCTGATCCGCGAGAACTCGAAGCCCTGCTTTTAGATTGTAGATAAAGCATCAAAACTCACTATTAAATTAATCTTTACTACAAATCGGATTTACATTACGAATACCAAAAATATGCCTACGATAAATGATGCTTTTCCTAACGTTTCGCTTAAGTAGAATAAAATAGAGCGTAAAGTACAAAAAAAAGTTTTTTCAATAGAAATGTATGAACTCATAATAAAAAATATATCTGTGATAGTTTCCTTTGATTAACTTTTTCTTATAAAATTTTTACAAGATGCTTTTATGCCTATTACACAATAATGATGTACAAAAAAATTGGCTCCTTAGGAGTCAAATCATTCAATACATACGAGAAAACCAGCGAGACCGGTAAAATGTGGTTACATGATAAAAGCAAATAATGGAGCTGGAATGAAGACTTTGTAAGGAAAACTTATTTCTTTTCTTAATTTTACGAAATGATAATAATAAAATCTTCCTAAGGAATGCGAGTTTGTGAAAGCAGTGTTATCGATTGAATTAAAAAATGTTTTCAGATAATTTGTTGAACATGGAAGTTTTTTATTCAGTAACAAATTTAATATTGGCGACTGTTGTTTCTCCAACAAGACTTTTCCAAACTTATTATTTGATTATGCTGGTATCTATCTCCAATAGAAATATTGACATTTATTATTAATGCTTTAACAAACTTTCATTCTGTGGAAAATTTCTTAGTGGAAAGTATAAAGGATTAATCATTAGCATTGTTGAATGATCTGGCAATCTCTTTGTTATTATAATATTTTAGATATCTGTGCATATATTGTTTGTAACCGGTGATGTGATGGGAAAATAAAACTGATCTATTTTCACGTCAGCGAGCATCTAAAATGATTTTTTTTATTAATAAACTTCCTTCAGTATTTATTTACAGTTTTTTACATTTTTAAATTAAGTCCCGTTATTGATATCAGTTTGTCAACGGGTTCTTTTAACATTTACTTTTTTTTTTAAATTGAGACAGGTACATAAAATATACACATTATTACATTTTATACAAACAATATACATATATTTTGGAAAAAAAATGTTAATAAAATTTATAAGACATACAGAACAAAGAAAATGAAAGAAATAAAAACAAAGGACAAGATAACATAATAATAGAAAAAAACATTAAAACGAAAAGGGGAAAAACAAAGATTAATACAAAAAAGTTCTTTCACTTAACCATTTTTAGCGTACATTTCCTTCTGAAACTCAATTCACAGCTTTTTATTGCGTTGGGTAACGTGCTGTAAATTATTGGAACAAGGTATTCTAGAGCTCTTTGACCTATTTATGTAGGTATCTGGGAATTATAAGTCCATCGTTTGCAGTTAGTCTGGTGTTATGAACATGAACCACTAGTTTATTATATTCAGATTGACTCACAATTTTAAGCCACAATATAGCACGAACAGATAATAAATTTACAGAGTTGTATAGTAACGATTTTGGTAAATCATATATTTGTTCGTATTCAGTTTTTTTTATAATTTTACCAAAGAATATTGTACGTTTTGCACAGTAAGAAGATTTTTTTATTTATTTTTTTTATTTGAAATATACATACATATAACAGATTTACATAAGGAAAATACATGGTTCTTAAAAATAATTACAAATAAAATAATTTCTTGTTAATGAATCTACCCAATTTAAAAGAGAAAAACATTTCTCGTGTTTAAATTGGGGAGTCGTGTCATTACAGAAAAAAGATAAAAAAATAAGATATTTTTATATATATATATATATTTTTTTTTTAAATAAAGAAACAAATAAAACTTATGAATGAAAACAAATATTAAATAAAGAAATATACTAACGTAGCAGTTGCTAAATTAGATATACATGTAGTATAGAAATTTTAAAAGCAATAATATACAATAGATGTAGTAAAAATAATATTATTGCATTTCTGTTAATAGGTAGGTGTTAAGATGGTAAGTACATATAGTTGATTCTGACAATGGGATTAACTGATAATATTGCAGGAGTAGGTACATAATGTTATTTTACGACAATAATCGCTTACATTTCAGTTCAAAAGTTGATGAAATATTTTAAGAGGATATGTGCAATCAATAAGACTACATTAATTTATAATTTATTTTTTGTTAATTAATGATGGAGTTAAGTGATTAATTTTGAAATAAAGTACATAAAATTATAATTAAGACTTGATCAATTTTTACTAATTAGTACATTGTAATCAAAAAATATACGTAGAAATTCTATCTTTGAAATTAAAACTTATAATTAGTGTTTGGTTGATCTAGCAGTTGTTTTATTAGTGATTTAAAGACTTTATAATTTTCTTCGGATTTGATTTTATATGGGAGGGCATTAAAATTTTTTATGCATTGATAAGTATAATGTTGTTGAAAAGCACTCGTATTAAATTTAGGGATTTCTAGATTACCACGTGATCTTGAACGGTTACTTATTTTTGTGATTGTTGTTGTAGAATTAAAATGATCTTTGTGTGTTTGTAACAGTGTGTTCTTTTTGAAAATTTTATTTAAACTGAGTACCCTAAAAGAATTAAATAGTTGTGTTGTTGGAAATAAAGATGGTTTTCGTGTGATAACTTTTAGAATCAACCTCTGTACCCTTTCTACAGGTTGGAGGTTAGTTTTGAAAGTTCCCCCCCACCCGATTATACCATATTCTAGAATAGATTGGGCAAGAGAGAAATAAACAGTTTTAATCATACTAGATGATAGAATGTTTCTCAATCTAATGAATATGTAAATAAGTTTTCTTACTCTGGTTACCGTATTTTCGACTTGTTCGTTCCATTTTAAGTGTTTGTCTACAATGTTTGTCTACAATGTCTATAATTTGGTAGGCGGGTATGGGTACCGCCGCCCTGGGAACCATTTATTGGATGACCAACACCTCTCGCCACAGGTCACCCCAAGTGGTTCGCTACGTTTGGTGACTTAGCAGGGGTGCCCGGGTTCATGGGGAAATGTTTGTCCAAGTCTTGATGGCGGGTGCGTCGGCCCACCTTCTGCGTGGCGGGCCGGATTGGGAGATGCTGGTTGAGGGAGACCCTTTACAACCGGTTACCGCTGTCCGGGCCGCTCGGTAGTACAGGGGCCCGACCCTCAGGCTCACGACTGAGGGTGGGCTGCCCCATCGACGAGTGTTAAAACCCCGCCGCTGCTGTTGTGCCGGTTCGTGACCGGAGGGGACCCAGCAGTAGCGTTTGGGGCGCATCGGGTGACCTCTCCAGCCGGACTCTCCCTGCCCATCGCCTTGCACCGCAGTGGGTGGATTGGATTCATTCGTTCATCACTCTTGGACACTCTGATCCCCAGCTTCCTACCCACCCCTCATACCTTTTCCTTCCCAGACCTCCCTCCCCCCACACCCTACCATAAAAATATTAAAAAAATTCATGGCAACACAAACAACAAAAATTAACTGCATTACAGCGGCGAGTAGTAGGAGACCCCGGCGCAGGCCAAAAATGTTGGTGAATTACACCAACATTCGCGGCCTGCATACCAATTTAAACTCCGTCCACCACCACCTTTTTACTCAACGGCCCAACCTACTATTCCTGTCTGAAACGCAGATAGCCAAGCCTGTAGACGCCTCCTATCTGGACTGCCCGGGCTTCACCCTCGCAAGCAAGTTCAAACCTAAAGGAGGTGTCTGTCTCTATAGTCGAGCTGACGTCAACTGTGTGCGACTGTTGAATCTGGAAAACTCCAGATTCGACGTAATGTGGGTACGCGTCAATCTTGCCAGTACGGTAAGATTCTACGCGTGTTTATACCGCTCACCGAACCTTAGCGAATCAGACACGTCCGAGCTCTTCAAACATTTAAGCGACACTATTGATGACCTCTTGCCCCGCTACCCTACGGCAGAGTTTGTGGTCCTGGGGGACTTCAATGTTCATAACGAACCTTGGTTGAAGTTCTCAGGATCAACAGACTCGGCTGGACGCCAAGCGGAATCCTTTGCCCTTTGCTACGGATTGGAGCAAATGGTTCAGGAGCCTACAAGGGTTCCTGATGTCCAGACTCACCGTTCCAATCTGTTAGACCTATTTTTAACTACTGTGCCACACGGTTACAGGATTGAAGTCACAGCGCCTCTAGGATCGTCCGACCACTGCCTGGTGACGACATCAATCCCTGTAAACTTCAGACCACCAAACGAGAGGCTGAAGAGAAAAGTGTGGCACTATAGGTCAGCTGATTGGTTCGGTCTGCGGGCACATTTTAATGCTTTTCCGTGGTCAGCTGTCTGTTTTCGGACTTCGGATCCCTCAAGATGTGCCCAGGAAATTGGTGAAGTCATCACATCCGCGATGGATGGCTTCATCCAATCTACTGTTAAGGAAACTGGTGTAGGCTCAAAGCCGTAGTTAGCAGTGCGACGAAAAAACGCGGCTTACCGAGCCTACAACACATCTAGAACATCCGAAGACAGAACAGCTTACAACAAAATGGCAAAGGAAACCAAGAGAATCATAAATAGGTCAAAATTCGAGCACGACCAGCAGATCAGCAGAAAGCTGACTGCATGCCCGCATGGCAGCAGGCAATTCTGGTCGCTTGCGGGCTCAATAGGTCGCAATTTCTGCAAATCCAGTCTGCCACCTCTTACCAGACCTGACGGCTCACTAGCAAACACCGCCACCGAAAAGGCTAACTTACTAGGTAAAATGTTTGCGGATAACTCAACCCTCGATGACCAAGGTGCTGTCCCGACGTCGGTTCCTCACTGCGGTTTTCGTATGAAAAAGCTGAGGATCCGGCATCGGGAAGTACTCCATGTTTTACGAGGGCTTGATGTTAATAAAGCTAGTGGGCCTGACGGAATACCTGCCCTGGTACTGCAAAGGTGCGCTGCAGAAATAGCTCCAATTTTGACGAAACTTTTTAAACTGTCCCTGAAGACTGGCTCTGTGCCCTCTGGTTGGAAAAAAGCGGTTATCCATCCTATCCCAAAGAAGGGTGACCGCTCCAACCCGGCCAACTACCGCCCCATAGCGATCACATCAGTTCTGTCTAAGGTGATGGAACGTGTGATCAACGACAAACTGCTCACATACCTCGAGAAGAACAAAAATATTAACGACCGTCAATACGGATTCCGGCGGAACCGCTCGTGCGGTGATCTTCTCGCGTATGTGACGCATGTTTGGGGGCGATGCCTGGAACGTTTCGGTGAGACCCAAACGGTTGCACTGGACATCTCCAAGGCCTTTGACCGGGTTTGGCACCGAGGACTTGTCAACAAACTGCATTCTTACGGACTTCCCGCATCCTTGTGTACGTGGATTGCCGACTTCTTGAGGGAGAGGTCGATTCAGACGGTAGTCGATGGTTTCACCTCTTCCTCACACTCGATAAATGCTGGCGTCCCGCAGGGATCGGTTCTGTCTCCGACTTTGTTTTTGTTGCACATCAACGACCTTTTGTCATGTGCACCAATTCATTGTTACGCGGATGACAGTACAGTTCATGATAGCTTTTTGTTTGACAAGCCCCCAAAGGGCTCACAAACTCCAACAGCTCGTAAGGCTTTGAAGCAAAGAATGGACGGTTACCTCGAGAGTGTTTTCTCTTGGGGTAAAAATAATCTCGTTGAATTTAATGTTTCAAAGACCCAATCTTGGCTGATTACGTCTAAAAGGGATCGAAATGAAAATCTAGTCTCTTTCAACGGAAGCAATCTTCCGAACAGGCCCTCCATTGATATGCTTGGTGTAACCCTAAGTGACCAGCTCAGGTATGGGGGCTCCATCGAAGCCAGAGTAAAGTTAGCCTCCCAAAAACTGGGCGTACTGTACAGGGCCCGCAGATACTTTAATAGTACACAACTGCTAACCCTGTACAAATCGCAAGTGCGCCCCACGGTTCAATTTGGCAGCCACCTCTGGTCTGGAGCTCCAAAATACCTGAAAAATACCCTCGACTCTGTGCAGAAACGGGCGGTCCGTTTGATAGATTCTCCCATCTTAACAGACGGATTGCAATCTTTAGAGCACAGGCGTCGAATGTGGGAATGCTATCCTTGTTCTACCGGTATTACAATGGAAGATGCTCCGAGGAACTAGCATTATTGATCCCTTCGGCACCGGTGCATAGTCGGGAAACACGCCAAACGCGTGCCCAACATTTGTACACAGTTGACAACGGTACACAGTCACATGAGAACTGGTCGTTTCTTCGACTCGTTCTTGTGTTCAACAGCTCGGCTGTGGAATGATTTGCCGGCCTCTGTGTTTCCTCCTTCCTACAACATGGGTCTCTTCAAGACCAATGTTCATTTCTTCCTCTCCTCAAAAAGACCCTCCACACAGCATCCCAGATGACATAGACCCTGAGGGAAATTATTTTCCTCAGGGCCTCCTGTGTGGAGTTAATGTAAAAAAAAAAAAAAAAATGACACCCAGGTACTTAATACTATTTTGCATGTTATTTGTAGGCAATTGTCATCGTTGCATTCCTTTTTATTTTCACACTCTGATGAATGGATTTTAATAGTTATATTGTTCTCGACATTTTTTTCTTTCAAAGAGAATGGAATAAAATAAGTTTTCTCTGTATTTAGTGAGAGACAATTTAGGTCAAACCATGTTTTGAGTTTTGTATTTGCATTTGTATTTGCTTTACTCATCGTTTCCTCCCATGATTTCCCTTTAGTGATAACTGCTGTGTCGTCTGCATAAGATATGATATCTCCAACTATGGGAAGAGTGAACATTTGATTAACATATATAATAAAAAGGATTGGACCGATGACAGTTCCTAGATTAGATCCAGATTTGTTTTTGTTGAATGTCCCATGTGGTTATTCCATATCTTATTAGGGATTCCGCCAATGACAGATATACTAATCTAAGAGTATTTAGTGGAACAAAAAAATTCAGTCTATAAAGTTTGCTCACTATAGCTCTAAGCCGTATGCAAACTTTTTGTATATGTAAAAATAAGAATCGTACCTACATGTTGTTGAGTAGAAAAAGTAAGTTGATTATTAAGTTGTAGAAGAATACGAAATTATTTTTTTACTTTTTAGTGCATTTTTTTAAGTCGTTTTTTTGTTTTGTTAAAATTTTTGTTTATTATAGTATCTTTTCAATTGCATGTAAAATACTGATCGGTCTATAGTTTTCAATTTCACTGTATTTACTTCCTTTGTAAATGGTTGGATGAAGCTACATTTTAAATCTTCTGGTATAATTGCCTCCGTTAAAATCATATTAATTAAGAAAGTTAAAGTAGGTCCTAAAATATGAAAATATTTTTAATTTCAGACATTCTAATTTTATCTATCCCCGACGACTGACTATTTTTTAAACTTCTGACGACTTTTTGTTATTTGTTTTTGGGGTGTTATACCGTGTTGCGCTACCTCCTTCTTTAGCCAGCGTTTCAGATAGCGTTGCAGTGTCCATCATCAGGGCAGATCCAGCAGATCCGGTAGATGTGATGTGTCCTGCAATCTGCCCTGTCGAAAAAATTACGAAGAATTACAATTAAGAATTACAATTAAAAATTACAATTAATTTAAAGAAGAATTACAATTAAAAATTACGTCATCGAGTACACGAACGGGAATGGTTTCATATGACAAAGGTCGATTAGTAGATGAGAAAAAAGCAGGTCTGCTATCCTGCAGCATGACACGATCGCAGGCAGCCGGTGTTAAAGTAGGATAAAAAATAGTAAATTTTATGTCACCGAGTACACGAACGAAACCAACGAATAACTGTAGTCTAGATTCTAGATCATCCCATTGAAGAATTTCATGGTCTGCCGACCAGCAGCCTGGCAGTTTTTGCTGTATAATTTTTAAAGTATTTTTAGGTTTTTAAATTTTCATTATCTTTATTATTATTTTTATTTCAACATGGTTTTAAAGTCTTAGAATGCGGATCTGCCCTTATGATGGACACTGCAACCCTGTCCAAAACGTTGGCTAAAGAAGAAGGTAGCGCAACACGGCATAACACCCCAAAAACAAATACGAAAATACTTTTGGCCGTGATAATCTAATACGTATCTGCTTTTTTCTTACCTACTAATCGACCTTCATCATTTGAAACCATTCCCGTTCGTGTACTAGATGACGTAATTTTTTCGAAAAATAAATTTGCACCCGAAAAATACAATGAAATTTCGAAAAAAGTTATTTATCTTATTTGCTTTCTTAACTAATTTATCTAACCAAATTAGCAATTTTTGTTCTGTATTCCTGAAGCTTTTAGTTTATGAAGCAATAATTTATGTGATATTTTATCGAATGCCTTCGTGAAATCTGTATAGTTATATACTGTTGTCTTGATTTTTTTAAATTTTTTTGGTAACGCAATTTTGATATGGAAGCAAATTTGTGGTTGTCCACATACCTTTTACAAATCCATGTTGTTGTTTTAATATCTATAAAACTAACTATTTTACTAGTTTATCTATACTAGTTGACCTCTATCTATAAAACCTCTATCTATAAGACCTAGTATCTATAAAACTAACTATTATACTAGCTTATCTATACTAGTTGACCTTTAAAAAGCCTTTGATACGGTAAGCCATGATATACTTCTCAAGAAACTCGAGAAACTTGGTGTAGTTGGTCCTGCTCTTAATCTATTCAAATCATATCTTAGCAATAGAAAGCAATTCGTAAGCATTAACAATCAAAATAGTAAGCATCTTCCAATAAACTATGGAATTCCGCAAGGATCCATACTAGGGCCACTACTGTTCCAAATTTATATCAATGATATTTCGCAATTAGAATTAAACGGTGAAATTTTCTTATATGCAGATGATACTGAAATATTCTACTGGGGTAAAGATCTAAACATACTACTAGAAAATGCACAAAGTGACCTAGAAAGAATTTGCGGTTGGCTCCAATCAAATATCCTAACAATGAATATGAATATAACTATAAGAGGGTGTAGCGCGCCGTTTTTACGCTTGCCACTACACCATCTCTTTCCCCCGTACAGCGCCATCCTGCTCACCCACCCCTAAGCAAACCAGGATGCGCCGACGCCTTCTGCGCATCTCCCACCCTCGAGCCGCTACATAAACCACACCCCGCAACAAGGAATGGGCTATATAACAGGCTGCGCGCCCTAAAATCAGTCAGTTCGTCTGCAGCTCGCTCTTGGCTAGTACGCTCTCTTAGTTGCGCTTCGTCCTCTGGCACGACCCTCTAAGGAGTATTCTACTACCATAAGTAAAGCACCAACCAGACCCCCGACTGCTGCCTTAGTTGCGCTTCGTCCTATGGTACGACCCTCTAAGCAGAACCACAGTCAGCTTTTGTTGTTCCCAAAGCCTAACGGCAAGGTTCCCTCCGATCCCTTGCTCAGTTAATTAGTGAATTGATACATTGTGACTATTTTTACCATATTATGTGATCTGTGAACTTACTTTCTTAAATAAATAACCTTTTACCAACAATTGTGTTATAAAACTGGCGCCCAACTTAGTGGCCAGACACATAAAAGTAAAATTAAAATCAGTGCATCTACAAAATTTCGTCGCTACCACGTCGAAGTCCTCGTTTCACAATGCAGGCCAAGGAAGGTGCTGGCATCTGCTTCACGCAGGAGCAGTTCGCGGAACTAATGAACTCCATGAAGCGGATGCAGTCGGAACCAACACGTACGGGTACATTCACCACCTGTACGGCACGTTTCGATGGTACCAGAGACAGGAGTGCGGTCGAGAGTTTTATTGCTGCCGCATCCATCTTCAAGTGCGCCGAGAACATCGAAGACGCAAGCGCTCTGGAAGGATTACCACTGCTGCTTACGAAAGACGCCGCCGCTTGGTGGCTCGGCATAAAAGGAGAAGTACGAGACTGGGAGAGCGCAACGAACCTCCTCAGGCATGCTTTCGCCCCTAAGAAGCCAGCGTACAAGGTGTACACAGAGATATTTTTATGCAAGCAAGACGCATTAACGTCAACCGATGTGTTCATTGCTAAGCAGCGGATGTTATTCGCGGAGCTACCACCGCCCAGCCATCCAGAGAAGGTCCAGATAGACCTAATATTCGGACAACTGAATATCCGGATACGAGACAGAGTGCCGCGCGAAGCGATCAATACCTTCGCCGAACTACTACAAAAAGCCCGTGCAGCGGAAGAAAGCCTGTACGAGAGCACGAAGACCGTCCCACTACGCGCGATGGAAAACCGAACAGACGGCCGCCTACGCTGCACTAACTGCCGCAGATTTGGGCACCGTTCCGAGGAGTGCCGTTCCCGCTACGATACAGGAGCGCACGTAAAGTACACTCCTCCAGTCAAGAAGCTGGAGACACCCAGTGATGCGAAGTTCGCATGCTACGGCTGCGGTAAACCAGGCGTGGTAAGAAGCAAGTGCCCGCAATGCAGCCAAGGGAGAATAGACACCCCTCACCCACGAGCCGATTTTTGCTCGATACATGAAGTAGACCTTCCCCGAGCGAGACCTATACTACACATCGGGATTGGAAACTTCCTGGGCACTGCTCACGTAGACACCGGAGCAAAATTGAGCGTAGCGTCAGCTGAGCTACACCGGCGGCTAATCGCTCAAAATTTCAAAACCCAGCGAACCATCATGAACATCGTATTGGCAGATGGTGTCCCTAAACGTCAGGAGGTCGAGACAATAGCCGCCACCTTGACACTAAGAGGCCGACAGATACCCACCAGCTTCATCGTGCTCCCAGGAGGACACGAGAATCGAACACTCCTAGGCGTTGATTTTATCGAAGACGCGGGGATCGATATAAACATTCCCCAGCGCGCATGGGCATTCACGGACAGCCCCGAAGTACGGTATATGCTGCATATGGAAAATGACGCCATACCACCAAACCGAGGTATTCGACAACGTCAAAAGACTGGCGAGATAGGAGAAGTGAGAGCACACAAACTCCCTAAGGTTTGCCTACCCGCCCCACCAGTACAGGACAATGAATGCAAGATCTACGTGCCGCCGTTCATGAGTCCTCTCCCACAGACACCGCCTAAGGTTCGTCTGCCCGCCCCACCAGTACAGGACAATGAATGTGAGATCTACGTGCCACCGTTCATGAGCCCTCTCTCACAGACACCGCCTCGCACTAACATTTGGGCTAAGATGATAGCCCTGAATGAGCTGTTTCCCGAGGACGCGATGGAGGAAGACGCCCTAACGGAGGTAATGATACGCTCCTATCGGCTCTTCGATGACTCCCCAAGAAAACCCAGAAATGAAGTGGAGCTCTGTGCCTTGGACGCCGAAATACTAAGCCTCCGACCAGATGAAGCCACCCACCTTATACCTACCCAGAGGGACCAGCTGGACCGCCTGCTGTGCAACAACGCCGCTGTCTTCTCGGCCACCCTGTCATCTACGACAAAAATTGAGCACCGAATCGAGACCGGACAACACCCGCCGATTTCAGTAGCCCCTTACAGGCTCTCGCCAGCCCGCCAAGCAGAACTCCAGAACTCCGCGCCGAGATTAACAGTATGTTAACCCAAGGGATTATAGAAGAAGCAGATTCACCGTGGGCCGCACCTGTGGTTATGGTGCCCAAAAAAGACAGAAACAAGCGCATCTGCATTGATTTTCGCCTTCTCAATGCGATAACAGTACCAGACGTGTACCCCCTGCCCAGAATGGATGACCTGCTACACTCGGCAAAGCAGTCAAACTTTATGTCTACAGTAGACCTACGATCTGGCTACTGGCAGATCAAGATACTGGAGAAAGACCGTGACAAGACGGCCTTTACAACCCCCTTCGGACTCTACCGCTTCTTGAAGATGCCATTTGGACTTCGCAATGCGCCCGGGACGTTCCAGCGCATGATTGACCGACTTAAGATCGAGCTAGATGAAGTCAATATCCTAGCATACCTGGACGATATAATCATACTTTCGCCCACCTTCGATAAACACCTCGCCGATCTACAACAGGTGTTCACCAAGTTACGAGAATTTAATCTCACTGCAAATCGAGTTAAATGCCACTTCTGCTGTCCAAGCATAAAATATCTAGGATACGTAATAACCCCCGGAGGAATCAGCACCAACCCGGAGAAGATAGAGGCGATCTCTAAAATGAAGGAGCCAAATAATGTCAAACAGCTACAGACATTTCTTCAGACATGCTCCTGGTATAGGCGATTTGTACCCGAGTTCGCCAAAACCGCCAAGCCACTCAGCGACTTGATAAAGAAAGACGCCACCTGGGAATGGAAATCCCCACAGCAGAATGCTTTCGACACCCTGAAAGCACTACTCACTAGCGCCCCCATACTACGACAAGCCGATGGAAGCAAGGAATTCATCATAAAGTCGGACGCAAGCAGCTACGCAATAGGAGCAGTTTTGGTCCAGGGGGAGGGACTAGAAGAACATCCGGTAGAATACGCGAGCCGCCTGCTACTACCAGCAGAGAGGAACTATTCTACCACAGAACGAGAAGCCCTAGCAGTCGTATGGGCAGTTGCAAAGTTCCGAGGATACATTGAAGGAACAGCAATCACCGTGGTTACCGACCACCAAGCGTTGAAGTGGTTAATGACGGTAAAGTCTCCCACAGGTCGCCTTGCAAGATGGGCCCTGCAGCTTCAACCCTACAACCTGAAAATCCAATACACACCTGGACGCTCAAACCTGGTGGCGGACACACTGTCACGGCCACCATTACTTGAAGACCCACCCTCTATTTGCGCACTATGCACGATAACCCTTGACGTTCCAGTACGCAACGCAGCTGACATCCGCAGAGAACAATTGAAAGACACTGCATTGAAGAAAATTATCGAGTGTTTTGAAGCCAACAATCCAAACGAAGACCTTAGTTACTGGACAACTAAGGGCTACCTGATGCAAAACGGTGTATTGTACCAATATGCACCCGATATCGAAGAAGAGGACGCTCAACTAGTCGTCCCCGAGCATTAGCAACACCAAATACTCATGGCCTATCACGATGCCCCTACCGCTGGGCATTACGGAGTAGAACGCACGATTCGACGAATTGCCAGACGATACTTTTGGAAGAATATGCGGACCTACATACAGAAATACGTCAAGAACTGTCTGGAGTGCCAGAGATACAAGCCATCAAACCTAAAACCCGCCGGCCTCCTACAGACTTCAGTAATGAACCAGAGGTTTGAAACAGTAGCCTTCGACCTCTTCGGACCACTCCCAACTTCCGAGGATGGGAAGAATTGGATCTTCATCATCGAAGACGTGGCCACACGCTGGATAGAACTATTTCCCCTCAAAGACGCGACTGCCGAGACCTGCGCCCGCGTCCTGATTGATGAAGTATGCCTACGCTACGGGACCCCACGCCGACTGATAAGCGACAACGGTACCCAGTTCGTGAGTGCCGTGATGCAGCAGATGACTTACTGCCTGGACATCAAGCACACCTTCACACCAACCTACCACACCTCAGCACTGACTCCATACCACGGGCACTTGACACCGCTGCCCGCTCCGGTTATTCCTCTGCGCAAACGAGGTCGACCAAAGAAGAATAAGTAGCCGCCACGCTACTACAGACCTGGATCTTCGACGGGACGTTCCTCGATCCAGAGGGGGAGGATGTAGCGCGCCGTTTTTACGCTTGCCACTACACCATCTCTTTCCCCCGTACAGCGCCATCCTGCTCACCCACCCCTAAGCAAACCAGGATGCGCCGACGCCTTCTGCGCATCTCCCACCCTCGAGCCGCTACATAAACCACACCCCGCAACAAGGAATGGGCTATATAACAGGCTGCGCGCCCTAAAATCAGTCAGTTCGTCTGCAGCTCGCTCTTGGCTATTACGCTCTCTTAGTTGCGCTTCGTCCTCTGGCACGACCCTCTAAGGAGTATTCTACTACCATAAGTAAAGCACCAACCAGACCCCCGACTGCTGCCTTAGTTGCGCTTCGTCCTATGGTACGACCCTCTAAGCAGAACCACAGTCAGCTTTTGTTGTTCCCAAAGCCTAACGGCAAGGTTCCCTCCTCTCCCTTGCTCAGTTAATTAGTGAATTGATACATTGTGACTATTTTTACCATATTATGTGATCTGTGAACTTACTTTCTTAAATAAATAACCTTTTACCAACAATTGTGTTATAAGGGTATATTTGGTCAAGAACAAGCAATTCAAATAGTTTGGGTATTCCTCATTGGATGCAAACTGGACGATAGTTTGTAATATCGGTCATCACCTTTTTCAAAACCAGGAGTAACGTAACATTCTTTCTACTTTAACAGAAAGTTATTAAAGAGTGTAGTGAGACGATGTGCATTGGGATTTTTTTTTAAATAATGGTGAAATTTTATCTGACCCCGCAGACTTATTGATGTTAAGCGCCAACATTGTTTTTAATAACTCTTGTTCGATTTTACTACATGTTAACAGATTGATTGTTTTTCAAATTTATACAATGGTATCCTATCTTTAGGCGTAGGTACGTCGGAAACATTTTTGAAAAAGCCGGCAAATAAATTTGTTACATTTTGTCCAGTTGAATAGTTTGAGGATAGTCTGAGTTGGTTTTGTTGTTCAGTTTTTTTAATAAAATTCCAAAAGTTTTTCGTTTCTAAAGCGCTATTTTTAATTTGATAAAAGTGTATTTTATAGCAATGTTTAGACAATTTTTCACATATTTTTCTAGCGTTTATGAATTAATTACGATTTTCGTATGTTTGAAATTTTTTGCCGTAGAGTGTCTTTTAATTCAAATGAAATCCAAACTGGGTAGCTATTTTTGTGGCGTATAAAAAGGCGCATGTGTTTCAACGATGTTGAAAACTTTAGATACATTTTATCAAGAGACTTGTCTAAATTTTCGTCCGAAAAAAATGTTAGTCGATATGTGCTAGAGCTAGATGGTAGTTAATGGAGTTGAAATCGGCTCGTTAAAAGTTTCGAACTATTTCTACTCTTCGTTATCGCATATAATATTTAATTTGTCGTAAAGGGGAGGATGGTGATTGTCTATTGGTAGGAGTGGATTATTTGAGATATTTTAGGATAGTTTAAAAAGGTAAGTCTAATATGCTATTATTACATTTATATACAAAATTGTGTTGGTGTAAGTTTAGAAAGTTTTTCTCGTCCAAAATTCCACGTGCACAATCGTTTTCACTTTTATTTGTAAAGAGACCACTGCTTTCCATGTTAGATTTATGTTTGGTAAATTATAATCCCCAAGAAAAGTAATTTTGTAGCGGGGATATTTTGATGAAATTGTTTCATCTCTTCACGTTGGTTTCTACGGAGTTGAGGATCAGAAAGTGGTGGTAGATGCCGTGCCGTTCCAATTATAATTTTCTACTGAAGAATCGTTTTTACTCCTTTATTCGATGCTATTGTGTTTCGTGGTTAATTTTTTGATGACAACTTCTATTTTATTGCAATTAAAACTTCTCCACCTCTTGACTTCGAATTTGACCTGACGCTTCTGCCGTAACGAAATATTTTGTAGTTAGTAATACCGAGTTCAGTCGATTTGATTTCAGGGTTTAGCCAAGTTTCCGTGTGTATAATGATGTCATGATGTTGAGAAGGTAAGCATCAAGCTTTAATGGTAGTCCGCGGATATTTTAGATTAGAGTATAGATTTTCTGGTTCGATTATTTATAAGGTGGAATTGCTTTGATATTTTTATAACTTCCAATTTTATGGCAGATTTGAGACAACTCTGTGTGGAATTTATGTACTTTGTGGTGATATCTTCAGTATTTTCTCTCCTTTTCTCCAGTTAAAACCTACGAACGTTTAAATTTTTTTGTTGCGCCGGATTTGAATCGGGGTAAATTCTAACATTTTTCTTAAGGCCCGGCTTCCCTCATTTCTACCGATTTATTGCATATTTTCCTTAAGGCCCCACATTTCTACCGATTTCTTACATATCTCCCTTAAACATTTGAAGTTTTTAAGCTCTTAAAAAAATATATGTTATTTTTTAAGATAATGTCTGGATGCTGTCCACGCCGAAATGCAAATTATATGAAATTCAGCCGTAAATACTTGAAGTTTTGATGCTCTTAAAAAATTTACGTTAAACTTGTTGAGTGTTGTCCTATATCTTTTAAAAAAAAATATTTATTAACCTAGATAAGCACAAAATACATTTTTTTACAGTTTGAAGTACAATACACGTTTTTTGGTATAAACCACCTTACTAGACTGAGTCTGTTCCGAGATGGCAGGAATTTAATCTAATTTTGATTACTTAATCTTGTGAGAAAAAAATATGATAAAATTAATAATTTATATTTGAAAAGATAAATATAAAGAAAAGAGATGATAAATAAAATAAATAATTATACAATTAATAAGAAATATAAAATAATTTTATAAGAATAACAAGTGATTTAGAGATAATAATAAATATTTGAGAGGAAAAGAGAAAGATACAGGCGTTGAGTGTGTTGTTATATTGTATAAGTTATCTGCCCGCAGTATACAATGCCTTTGTTGAATATCCACGTATGAAATTTGTGTTTTAGATTAGCATTTTTTGTCACATGAATATCTTTAATACCTTTTTCAATTAAATTTTAAAATTTTGGAGCCAAATTATGGTAATGTCTTTGTCCATAGGTAGTATTTGTCTTTGGAGTCATGTGTCATATCTAATATTCAAAATCATTTTGTACTTAGAATTTCACATTTCATTATTTTTTCCTAACTTCCATGTGTACAGTGTACTGTACACTCTTTTACCCCTAACTTTAACGTTGTGTCACCTTTCTTCTAAATATTTCTATGCATTTTTGTATATGTTCTCATTTTTCTGTGGTTGTGCTGTCACTTTCTCTTTATTGTTTATAAAAAATCTCGAATTCATTTCTTGCTAATTATTCTCATTTTTAAGGCCCTAGACCTAGAGCTTAGAACTAGAATCAAATCTCTGTAGAATTGCTATTCATCTCAATAATTAAAGTTTTTTTATAACAATATCGATCGTATTCAATTCTGAAGTTCGATTTTCATAGGTCTGCTATTTGATAAATTTCCAATTCTGTTAACTTTTAAATATTTTTAATTTGCTGGTTTGTCGATATCTTCGATTATGGTGGTGACAGCTGCCTGGTCAGTGGTCATCCAAGATGCTGTCGGATTCTGTCATCTTGACACTTCGAGGCACATTGCAAATAATAATATTTTTAGTTCACACTTGTTGCTCATTCATATCCGAAATCGCTACACAAAACTGGCATACATCTTCAGAGCATTACGAAACATATTAAACAAAAATACACTAAAAACAGTTTACTTTTCTGTATGTCAATCAGTTATATCTTACGGTATAATTGTCTGGGGAGGATGCTCTAAAACAATATTAGAACGTTAATAAAAGCTCAAAAACTTATAATACGGAGTATTTACAAAGTACATTACATACACCCCACGAAGGAATTATTTAGTGACCTCCAAGTACTTAATATAAAATTCTTGTATGTCAATTACATATCTTCCTATTTTAAATTTAAATTTATAAAAAAAAATATTTGTGATTCAAACTACAGACAAACAAAAACCTCAATGGCCCAGTCACACTTTAACTTCCTTGCCCCGAAAATCTTTAATAACTTACCAACTGAAATAAAGACGGTAGACCAATATCATACTTTCAGGAAAGCGATTAGGAATTTTTTGATGAGTGAAAGTGACAGTGCCAGTGGCCTGCTTCTCGTTCTCAGATAGAACAACTGTCTATATATTTTTATATGTTATGTATGTATGTATATATGTTTATGTATGTACGTGTATGTATATATGTTTATGTATGTGCGTGTATGTATATATATGTATATATATATATATGTATACATATATAAATATGTGCGTGTGTGTGTATTAATGTAAGTAGGTGCGCATATGGGTATGTATATGTATGTTTATACCTGTACGAGTATAGATATGTGGACGTGTATATAATATGTATGTGTGCACCGTATACGCTGTGCTTGCATGCACACATTTTGAAAAAAAAGCTATATACGTATGCTTATGTCTGTATAGATGTGTGCACCTACGTGTATATTGTGTCATTGTGTGCTTGCATGCACCCATGTTGAAAAAAAGTTATGTTCATTCTTTTAACCTAATGCTAAATTACTTCTTTTACCCTTTCTATTTTCTACTTTTTATTTTTATTTTATTATAATGTTTTCAATTTTTAGCATCATTTATCTAGATCCATTTATTATGTTCACACTAGACTTCATATTTCATACAAAGTAACAATACTACATTGGTCACCATGAAACAGGCAGCCGCCTAGTATGGTGATCTAATATATCTTCTTTATGTAAAAAAAGTGTTAATTATGTATCATGTGTTTTATAAATAAATAAATAAATAAAAAATACAAAGGTTATTTCGGGAAGAATTTGCTCTAATATCCTTGAATGCACGTAATTCACCTTCCAATCTAGCAATTTTGAATGATTCCTATTGCGTTAAAAATTTCGCACGCAATTGAGGAAATTTGATCGTGATTAAATTTGTTTGTTGTATCAAAAATAACCTTTTAAGAATTGACAGCTATTTCTGAGTTGCAGACGAAATTTGGCTTTGTTCACTGCTTGTCAATGTGTTGTCGATAGTTTTTACTTTTGCACATTTGCAAGTAAAAACACTATTTTTTCAGGAAATAAGTGCTGCTCGTTAATATTAGCTGAGATTTATTTATAATAATTCACTGCAAATAATTTATATGTTTAATTTTGACGGAAGTAGATCAAAAGATGTTTACACAATCACGTTATTGTCAAGAGAATTATGAAATATGTTGTTGTGAAAGAAAGGACAGCGTATTAAATCCTGTACCGGCCGATATCATTTCGTAATGTTGTTTCTTGTTCCTTCATTAACATCCCAGTATCAGCCCGCAGTCAATGGGAAAAGTGGGCTGGTGCCAATAAAAAACCCAATTAACGGCAAATCGGAAAGGACACTGCCCGAGATTGCATTATTCCATTCGGAGGGTGTACTATATGTGGGGAGAGGAGAGGAGGGAGACTGCGGACCCCAAACTAGGGACCCCTTGCCTTGAACGTCCGGTGTCCGTCCGCCTGTCCATTTATAGATGAAATTTATCATTGTTAGGAAAGATTTACATTCTCCGTCGCTAAAGGAGAGAGGACTTATCTGATTCGGATAGGTGAAAGACTCAATGTTGGTAATAGCCCATTCACACCATTCATTTATCGTTCATTTCGTGATTTCATTCCGCCTCTTTCCCTCGAAATGAACCGTGTGAACACGAAAGTGAATAGAGACAGTTCCGAATGAAGCATTCCAACAATGTTGGAATGCTTCCTTCGGCACTGTTCACTCGCAACCGGAATTTAACATCACGTGACGCGAATGATGTGTGTGAACACTCAAGTGAACAGTCTTTCACTCGCAAATCAGTCGGCCGAAATGTTCTGTCGTGAGGACGAGTAGCCGGAGCGGCTTAAACGTCAAAATGCTCCGTTTGGTTCGCTTTTCGAAATAACTCCTACACGTCTCATAGAAATCGTTGTTTCTCCCTTACTATAATAGTGAAAAATATGATCTAAACGGTATTGGAAAGAGAAAATAATGTTCTATATATCCAATATAACAATTAACCACAAAAGAATACTATAATCCATAGGTTCTATGGAACCAAAGTTTCTGATCGAATTTGAAAAAGAAATTATGAAACATTGTGAATTTTTTATGAATTATTTTTATATGAAACGACAAAAAAGTGAGGTGACAGAAACGTTTATAATTTATTTGTCTAACAAAATAAGTGTGTGTTTTTATATTTCTTTTGTTAACCAGTAATTTTAGTTATATTAAAAGCAAGTAGAGCCATTTTTTAAACTTTTAAAAGTTTACATTAAAAATTATTCTATTTAAAAAATTACGTGGTTATTTCTAATAATAAATTTTGAAAGAATCTTTCATCACCTTTCGAAAACAGTTTTTAGTTTTTGGATACGTTAATAAATATTCCATTTATATGGATTTTATTGCAAGCCGAGGCCTATTTTGGAATAAAAATATTTTCATGGTGCAAAAATACTGGTAGATATCAGTTTTCAGGTTATTATTTAGACATATGTTCATTTTATGGTGCTGAAATTTATTTACTATTTACAAGAATCGCTAATTTCTTGTAATTTAGTTCGACGTTATCGGAAATGTCAATTGAAATCGTAAATATTCCCGAACTTAGCCGTCAGCGCCGGACGAATTCCAATGCGCGCCGCGACTACTCTCGACGACTTCGTAGTGAGAATGTCGGGTGAACTCTTCCTTCGAAGGAACCGTCTGAACACTTGGTGAAACGAGAATGGAACATTTCATCGAGTAAACCTTCATCCGAGTGAATCGTGTGAGTTCAACTTAATAGCCCATTCACACCATTCATTTATCGTTCATTTCGTGATTCTATCCGCCTCTTTCCCTCGAAATGAACCGTGTGAACACGAAAGTGAATAGAGACAGTTCCGAATGAAGCATTCCAACAATGTTGGAATGCTTCCTTCGGCACTGTTCACTCGCAACCGGAATTTAACATCACGTGACGCGAATGATGTGTGTGAACACTCAAGTGAACAGTCTTTCACTCGCAAATCAGTCGGCCGAAATGTTCTGGCGTGAGGACGAGTAGCCGGAGCGGCTTAAACGTCAAAATGCTCCGTTTAGTTTGCTTTTCGAAATAACTCCTACACGTCTCATAGAAATCGTCGTTTCTCCCTTACTATCATAGTGAAAAATATGATCTAAACGGTATTGGAAAGAGAAAATAATGCTCTATATATTCAATATAACAATTAACTACAAAAGAATACGAATGTACACTTCTATGGAACCAAAGTTTCTGATCGAATTTGAAAAAAAAAAATTATGAAACATTGTGAATTTTTTATGAATTATTTTTATATGAAACGACAAAAAAGTGAGGTGACAGAAACGTTTATAATTTATTTGTCTAACAAAATAAGTGTGTGTTTTTATATTTTTTTTTGTTACCAGTAATTTTAGTTAGAATAAAAGCAAGTAGAGCCTATTTTAAAACTTTTAAAAGTTTACATTAAAAATTATTCTATTTAAAAAATTACGTGGTTATTTCTAATAATAAATTTTGAAAGCATATTTCATCACCTTTCCAAAACAGTTTTTAGTTTTTGGATACGTTAATAAATATTCCATTTATATGGATTTTATTGCAAGTCGAGGCCTATTTTGGAATAAAAATATTTTTATGGTGCAAAAATACTGGTAGATATCAGTTTTCAGGTTATTATTTAACCATATGTTCATTTTATGGTGCTGAAATTTATTTACTGTTTACAAGAATCGCCAATTTCTCATAATTTAGTTCGACGTTATCGGAAATGTCAATTGAAATCGTAAATATTCCCGAACTTAGCCGTCACAGCGCCGGACGAATTCCAATGCGGCCGCGACTACTCTCGACGACTTCGTAGCGAGAATGCCGAGTGAACTCTTCCTTCAAAGGAACCGTCTGAACACTTGGTGAAACGAGAATGGAACATTTCATCGAGTAAACCTTCATCCGAGTAAACCTTGTGACTTCAGCATAATTGATTACCGGAGCCTCGCGGGACATCTCCACGTCCCCCACATCCCCATCCCTACTTCCCGTATCTCCAGTCCCCAGACCCCGGCCGCCAGTCCTCACTGTCCGCTCTACACACAACCCTATCTCGGGGATCGGATCTACAAAGGTGTGATCGGGAATGTAATACTAATAAATTGTTTAAAAAGGGGTAAGCGGTATTGTGTCCAATGAATAATGATGAGGTTATAAAATTGAACACAAAGACAAATACTCACAGGTATCAACGCCGGCTAAATGGTGGACAAAGATATCCAGTATACATATACCTATCGTTGGATACCTACTATGTTATTTTGTATTTAATGATGGCATGAAAGGTATTACATTGCACTGCTCCTGTACAGGATGGACGGCCCTTGCTTAGGTGTAATTGTTCAATGCAATCCCAAATATACCTATGTTGAAGATCATTGGCCAGTCAATAAAAAAAATATATTACATACTTCACTGAGCTTTATAAAGGGTTAGAACGATGATTTTGGGAAAGGAACGAAGCAACCGCAATCGGCGTTTCGCGCCTTTGAGGTTCCTTTGATCCTTTCCCGTAATACATGGTTCGGCTCACAGGTTCGGCTCGCAGGTTTGGGTCGCGTGCGTATACGCACTATACGCAGTCAATAACATGTCTTTCGCTTTTCTCACAGCCAACGTTTAGATTTTGAATGGAGATAGAGGGAGATATGCAAAATAAGCTTAACCGTGAGATAAAAAATTTCATAAAATTTTAATACAAAATAAAAGCACTGGGTCAATTCTAGGAATATTCCCAAAACTCGGATTGATTGAATTGATTGTAAAACAATACAAATTATTTAATAAATACATTTTATTTGCGCATGCAGGATTCGAACCCACGACCTTCAGATTCGTAGTTACCACGGAGGCACGTCACCTGTGAAATTTCGACATAGTATTGGTACAATTAGGTGGTATTAATTACGGCGCCTAGCTATTTTGGAACTATATTCGAGTATGGCTAATCAACATGTCACAAATAATAGCGTAACCTTTCTTACGCCTGCAGCGGTTACCGCACCAGCATAATTACAATACAGAGATGGGTAGATACTTACGTTTTGAAAATGGGTGGATCATTTCAATTTCTCCGAAAGATTAATAAACAGAGTTCTACACGAAAAGTGCGAGTTGGGTTATTTAGAGCTGTGCGCATCATTTCGAAGGCGGCGATGTTTTATTCAAATCAATCTAATCAGCTTCAGTTTCTTTTTCAACCCATATCCCTGTAAAACTATGTAGTAATGATGCTGAGCAGGTGAAGTAAAACCTTTTCATATTAGCATTGTTATGTTTCAGATGCGCTGCAGGTAGTTAGTTACTCGTATCTCCATGCCCCAAACTTTCCAAAAATATACGTACGCTCTCTTTAAATTGACAAAGGGTTTGAATAAAATGTATTGGTAATCCCTTTTCTGATAAGAATCTACCACTTACAATATTACGTCTCTGAGCTTTATAAGGGGTTAAAACGATGATTCAACAATGGAATGTTACTATATTTATTTTATTTTAGTGATTACATTTTGTAAAGCTAAATGATAATGTGGAGGAAGATTAGATTTACTTAACAATATATTATGTACAATGTGGTTCCGCGCGTTTTCATCCTGCGACAAAATAGCCCTGACCAAATATCCTACGGACAAATATCCTCCAACAAAATATCTACTAAAACCTAATCTAACCTAACCTAATAAAAATGGGCCAAAAATATTACAGACATCCTACAAAGACAATAAATTATTGTTCAAAAATAGTAAAATGGGAGAAAAATATTACTGATATCTTGTAAAAACAATAAATTATTGGATAGGTTAGGTTAGGTTTTAGTAGATTTTTGCTGGGGGATGTTTTGTCCGTAGGATTTTTGTCGGGGATATTTGGTGGGGGATATTTTGTCCCGGGATGAAAACGCGCATTACCGTACAATGTTGGAAAGTAATATTGAATTTTAAATGGTTTGATAGTTCATTCCACCTTACCTCTTCTACATTCCCTTTTCCCACCATACCTACCATTCTTAATTAATTTCATACCACCTTTTTATGTGAATATCTCACGAGAGTCCCAACTGCTACCATCTGGAGCCAGTGAGACTATGGCATCCCCAATTGGGATGTGTTATTAAGCTGAAAGTAAGAGGGGAGGGGAAGAAGATGGAAGAGGAGGGTGGGGAAGTACCTGGCTATTCATATATTTTTTTTTTTTTTTTAATGTTCTTTATTCAGTAAAGTTTATACATTACAGTAAATAGAAATTTTTTTGGCCATCACACTAGGCACATGCCCGCGTTGTAGTGGCCAATTTTATGTTAAGTATAATAATACAAATTAAAAATAAGTTGAATGAAAAACAAAATAATATAAAAATAAAATAAAATAATTTATACATCTAAAACAAGTATGATGTATAAAGGAATTAAAAATAATGCAAAATATCTACATAGGTTTAAGATATATGAATATAAAAAATAAGTATGGAAAAACAGAAAAATTTAAAATAATATGAAAAGTTTATGAAAGAAAATACGTATTATTGAATTAAAAATAATACAAGGAGCATGTATCAAAAAAATAAAAAAATACAAGTACATTTGTGTAATTAAAATACTATTAAAATGTAATGAAAATACAAGTACATTCAGTACAAGTGTGTTTGTAAAAAATACAGATACAATATAAAATCAAAGAAAGTACAATTTGGTAAGAGAGTAGGGATAAGTTATATCTTGATGATTTGCATGTGCGTGTTATGGTAACTTAAGTATATAGATATATATCAGAAGTTTTTGTGTAAATCCACGTTTGAGTTAAGGCTAAAAATATGTACTCAAATATGGAATTATTTTCACAATATTTTTCGTAATAAATACTTGAGTATAAGAAACATGTCAGTAGTGTTAAACATTTTTTAATGATGAATATGAAAGAGAAATATATTGTTCTGAAATATACAAGTTATTTAAATTATTTACTGGTGGTATAGGTTCATATGTTCCTTAAAGAAATTTCGCCCCTTTTCAGATATCCATTTATGCACACCGGTTGCAAAGTGAGTAAGTGTTTTTGATGTTTTGATGTCGTTATTTAACGTGTTGAATATTTTAGGTGCGATGTATGAGTATTGCCTTTGTGAAAAAGTGGTTTTTGTTACAGGAATTATGCATTTTCCATGCTTTGAGTAGCGTGTATGTATGTCCGTTTGCGTAGAATTTATCAATCCATTTTTCCAGATATGGATAAGAGCTATCTTGATATACAGTTGGCGAATGTCAAGGACTGTGAGTTTCTTGAAAAGTGGCTCTGATGGATGAGAGGGGGAACATTTGAAAATGACCCTTAGCAAAAGTTTTTGTACGGTCACTAGAGGGTAGAGGATGGATGCTGCACAACCTCCCCATCCTATAATGCCATACGTTGCTATCGATTGAAATAGAGCAAAATATACAGTTCTTAGAGTGTTTATATCAAGGATTGATCGTAGAGAATAAAAAATATGGCATAACTTACGGAGCCTCTTAGTTATGGAGTTAATATGGGCCTCCCAGCGTAATTGGTTATCTATTATGACACCTAGGTATTTTATTTCATTTGATGGTTTAAGATTTGGGCATGAGCAGCTATTATTGCGTGTTTGTGGAGATGTGTCTAGATTTTGTGAGCAAGTGTGAATGATTAATTTAGGAAGGTTTTCTGGGAGTGTGAATTTACGGATTGAAAAGTGTATGTATTGTGTTTTTTGTACATTTAGGGTGAGGAGGTTGGAGTCTAGCCATTTTTTAATTTTGTTAAGACCATAATTTTCCTTCTCTATTGATGTCTTCCATGTTTTGCTAGTGAATATTATAACCGTGTCATCGGCGAAAGATATTATATTGCCATCAATGTCCAGTTTCAATAGGGAGTTCATATATATGAGAAATAGGAGCGGACCTAGAACACTTCCTTGGGGCACACCGTAGGAGATAGATAGACATTTACTTCTATATGCTCGATTTGAGTGAAGGACAGTTGTTTGCGATCTTTGTGTAAGATAGCTTTTAAACCATTTTAGGGCAGTACCTTCTATCCCAATCTGTTGCAGTTTTTTTAGGAGAATGTGATGTGAAATAGTATCAAAGGCTTTAGATAAGTCTAGAAAGACAGCAAGAGGTTTATTACCCTTATCAAGGTTATCGGATATCAGTTTGGTGAAGGTTGCAATTGCATCATCAGTACTACGGTTTTTGCGAAAGCCATACTGGTTATTTGAAAGGATTTTATTTTTCTCAAGGAACTTAACTAGTTTTAGTTTAACTACATTTTCAATGATCTTGGAGACTGTACTCAGTAGAGATATTGGCCTGTAACTATTTACGGAAGATCTGTCACCTGATTTGTAAATAGGGATGATTGAGGCATGTTTAAGGGAGTTTGGGAATATACCGGATTGGAGGCTAAGGTTTATAATATGCTCTAGAGGCTTGGCTATAAATATTTTTAAATGTTTTGTAAGTTTAGTAGAGATTTTATCTATTCCTGTTGAGTGAGTATTTTTTAAAGTTGATATGATTTCTATAATTTCTAATTCTGTAGTGGGGGTGAAAAGGAAAGGACTATATCTCAGGTGAGTCAGGGATATTTCGTTTGCGAGTTCATGCTCCGAAACACTATTTCTTGTCAGAATATGATTGGAAAGGTTAGAACCAATTGTGGTGAAAAACTCATTGAGATGATCTGCGATTTTTTCAGATTCATTACCTGTGTTTGTTAGTAAATGACCATCAACGTTAATCTTGTTTATGGGTGTTGTCGTTACTTTAGTGTAAGATATGTCTTTAATGATATTCCATATTTTTTTCTTGTCATTCTCTGCGTTATTTATTTGTTTTTTGTAGTAATCTTCTCTGGCCTTTAAAGTAATTTTTTTGCACACATTTCTGTATTTCTTGTAAAACAGGTGAGAATCATGGTCGTTGGGATTTTTTTTACAGAGTGCGTGTAGTTTATCGCGCTTACGAATAGAGTGTAGGATACCAACAGTTATCCAAGGCTTAAGTTTAGAATCATGGTGTTTAGGTTTGTGAGTTGTGTCTGATGTAGCGTTGGTTAGATGGATATGTAGTGTGTCAACAAGAGATTTGCAGGCCAGACTGGGATCAATCTGTTTGTAAACATTTAACCAATTTTCTTGAGAGACCAAGTCAAAAAGTATAAATATCTAGTCACTAAACACGGCAAAAGCCATTTCAAGCAACTTTTCAATTCTGATGATGGTCTTACAACAGAGCGATACTGGGAGTATCTTTCACTATGAAAAAATCACAACAAACCAAATTCGTAATTATTCATACTTCAAATCTGAAGAATTTTTTTACCCGGTCAAGCAAACCAATGGAAATATTGATAAGTAAATAAGTACATATCTAGGTACTCAATAAATGTTTATAAATAAAATCAACTAATATTTAGCGAGGGGCGTGCTTTTACAAGTTGTTCATTTATTATGAATGAAATTTTCGAAAAACGTTTAAACAAGTATTAGGTTACTAGGTTCACGGACCCGTGCAAATATAGCAATATTTGGTGAAAGAACTTGTGGTTAGAAGCTCAGAATACATGGGAGCCATTTGTTGAAGGTTGCTACCATAAAAAAATATGGCGGTGCGACGAAGTTAAAAAAAAGGCAAGGCATATGGTGCAACTCGATATTATACAAATCAAAACGAACATAGTAAACATTCTCCGAGGTATTGGGGATCAAATGTACCTACTCCGTCTCTGTGAAATATTTTCAAGATATGAAAATTATTGTGCCCATCTACGAGTATGTACTGATAGTTGCTGCTGCTGTTATCATTCGGCAAATCAAGTCTTCGATGCACGGTTTAAAATACGTAAATATGTCTTTTTCTAAATCTTGTTAACACTGTTAACATTTTTCTCTAGATCTCAACTACCTAAATTATGTGGTAAAAGTTAATCATTGGGTGGTAATGCATGTGTAGTGTAAAGGAACCGATACATTTAAAGCGTGCATCAATAAAATAGGACTTTCCCATGCCCTGATCATTACAAGAAACAATAAATTTATTAATTTCAACAGCATGTTGGTTTTTTTCACCCAACCTCACACCCAAAACTTACATCACTGAAATGAAAACAAGAAAAAGGCAGAAGAATTGGAATAAGTACTCAGATGAAAAAGAAATAGTGTTGTGATTAACCACAGATGTCAGCGAGGTGACATAAAATATGTTTCCACTTTGTTGGCCATTAGAAGAGACACGAGTATTAGAGTAGTAGTTGGGGTGTCTTGTGTGGAGTGTGGAGCCGATGCGGGATGCGTTCCAGAGCAGATGTCAAAGCGGATGTTGCTACCGTAGAAATATACACATTATGCATTTCAATTAGTAAAAGTCAAAATAATTTCGCACATAAAAGATACATTGCCGACATGAAATCTGTTTCGTATCAAAGGAGATATTTTCGGTGTCGGTTTCCTAATTATTAAGGAATTCATTCCGAGAATTAATCTATGCAACTCATTATTTTTCTACAACTTACATGCTTTTTGTTAATAGATTAACTTACATACTTAACTCACTTTGCGTTATATCTTTGGTAGGTAGGTAGGTGCTAGGTTTTATTACCTAAAAAACCTAGCCCTAGTCCTCACTGCTGGATCTTCTAATCAAGAGGACAATGAAAAAACAATAACTTATAACTTACACAATACAGTGTCATAATATTTGTATAGTTTCAAAGAGCGTACAGCATTCACAGGGGAGGGGTTCGACTTTAAGAAGGGTGGTTCGATCATTGAAAGAAGGAAGGAGGGGGGGGGGGTTGAAAAATTAATTAGAAATTTTTCGGGACCTACATTTATGACAACTTATGAATTACAACACACTAATGAAAGAGATGGTTCGTATATTATTGTTGTATTTTACAGAAATTTAATGTAACCTACGTCGGCAATGTGCATATATGATAAATCACATTTTTGTTAAATTATGTTTTAGGATTACAGTTTTTTATAAGATAATAAAAACCATTGTTTTGGTTTTAGTGTTGAATGAAAATTTTTGGACACCAAAACGATTTTTTTATAATAATCATGAATACATCCTCTTGAGGAAAATGTTTGTAAAATTTGTAATTTTAAAACGATTTGTTTTACAATAGCTCAAAAAAAACATCATTAGGAAATATTTTAATAACCTGTATCCAAACTGTAGTTTTTTTGCCACAGAATAAGGAAGACTAGACATGTATACAGTTACCTACCCAATACATAGATTCGCTCTGCGATACTTTTATCCCAAGCGTTATTTGAGCGCTGAAATTTGACAAAGGGCGGTGTTAGCAAACATCCATTAACTTCCGATTCAACACAGAAATTTGTTTCGTAGGCTCAAATGTTCAACAAATATTTGGTAAACAGCGTAAGTGCTCCTAAGAGTGTTTTGTTTCCCAAAGCTGGCGGCCGCGGCGCGGGCGGGTGGCGCCAGTCACTGGAACAGAATAGAAAATATTGAGGACAATCTTTGTCAACCTGCCGAGGTATTTTCTTACTCCTTACCTCCGCTGGCCGCGGTTTCCGGACACTTCACACAGCCACGCTAATTCAAGGATTGTGTCTACGACCGTCACTGAATGAGAATTTCTATCTCTTCGTATTTTGTTTACTTATGTTGCATCATACCTAATGCGATGTGTCCGATGAACTAAAAGGTTGCGAGTGAGTTTAGGGTGCAGAGACGCAGCCTAGTGGCAGGTAGCATGCAGCATGCAGCTGTAGGGTGGTGGGAGTTTGGGACGACGAGTGGAGAGTGGTCGTCTGTTTGCATGCATTAACAGACATTTGATACTCTTCACTCTCTTCTCTCCGCTGTTCACTGGCAACTGGTCACTGGCAACCAACTACTGGTCACTCGATGCTGGATGCTGGCTGCTGGCTACCAGGAAGTCCAGGGAGTAGAAGGTAGTGGGAGGTTATTTAATAAATATTATAATAATATATAGGATGTTTTCAGGTAGAAAAAAGTTTCATTGATACCTACCTATACCTGGATTGGGAAATCTCGTTGTATACCACGGATAGAGAATTCAATTTACATTCAAATGATAATGATGATTGATTTCATAGTATTCATTAGAATTTAATAGATAAAGGCGTAGAATAATGAAGAACACAAAAAAGCCATGTGGATATGTTTCGTGATCCAAATGTTAGGCCAATCAGCCACAAAACCATGTTTACAAAATTTAAATGGGATGGAGGTCTATGACATAAAGCGAGCGTGAGGCAGAGCGCTTGCTAAATTTGCTAAATGGAACAATTGTTTTCATTTAAATTTATTTTAAACGCACTTCTAGTTTTCTTCTTTATTCTATGAAAAAAGGTTTAATGAGCTTTTTAATCGGTGGTGAAGTAACGATGCCTACCTACACCTACTCCAACGTACTCGTATGTGCGTGTGCGTTTGATACAAGTACAGTAGAATAGTCGGCGCTGTAGCTCCACGGGTAAGTACCTAGATAGGTACCTAAAAAAAAGAATGCACAGGAATTAGTCGTCATAGCATCCTAATTAGAATAACTCAATGTGAGATATTTGGAAGAAACGGAGGACGGTCTGGCCGCCATATTGGAATCGGAAACGAACTTCCCGCCTAATATTCTCTGTTCTCCCAGTTGACTTCGTACGTACGAAATAATATTTTCAAATTCAAAAATTAAAAATGAAAATTTTAGATAATATCAAAGTCAAGGCATTTAAAAACGATTTTTCATAATTGCGCATTAATTGTCGGTCAGTCACTCAATCAAATTGCGTTCAACTACGAATCTCAGTCCGTCCTACTTTTTGACCACTGTTGCTTTTGATTTGAGTAAAAATGATCAATCACTTTTAGCGGGTCAACACCGGAGATGCTGGATACCTAGAAGATACAAAATAATTTTGATCTTTCACGGTTTGAAAACCTGCACGTAAAAGCATAGAACCAACTAAATCAGTGATTCCCAAAGTGGTCCAGGTCCTTTGGTCCCCAAGGTCGGGAGTCCACGGGAGACTCGACGGGGGTCTACGTTGGCATGATAAAAAAATGGATGTGAACAAGTATGAGGGGGTCCATGAAAATTTATCTGGTTTCGATAGTAAAGAACAAAAATGTTGGCTTGGCTTTACCTATCAATGTAGGCAGACAATACACTAGGTACTCAAAAAATATTAAGGGAGCAAAAAATTCCAAATTTTGGGTTGATTCGACAGGCATTTTTGTATTTCGGTGAAAAATGTCGTATTGAGACATTAAAAAAATAATTTTGTAGCTTTAACTACATTTTGAGCTATGGTGGAATCCTAATAGATAGTGCGAAAAAATAATATTGCTAATTTTTTGGTCCACGGGCTTCAAAATTTTTTTTTCAGTTAGGCAGGCTTATGGAATAGCCTTAATATTTAGCAAAAATTTCCTTTTTTTTAAAACCTCCCTTAATTTTTTTAAGTAGGTAGTGTATTTTAAGAACGTCAGCGACTGTTACTTGTAAAAACTTGCATATTCCATGTTTAATTCTATAGATAATACAGTACAGGACAGATTTTTTTTTAATGAATATTTTGGCATGGAGGAAATGTGTATAATTCATTGAAACTTTGAGGTCATTGTATACATCTATTTAAGAAAATATTGTCAATTTTTCGAAGCATTTCCTAGGAAAATTTTAAAATTATCAGCAGCTATGCATCGAACGTCACCATCAGACGTAGTTTTTGTGTGCATTTTGGAGGCCATAGTTTTCATCTCATATCAAAAGAGTTTATTTATTTTAAGAACATGTGTCTCTTATATGTAAACCTTACTTTTCCTAAAAAATGTATATAAAATGTTTTACAGTAAGTGCAAATTTTTAAAACTTTTGGTTAAAACCTTTCTGAAAATTCAAATCCAAAAAAGTCGTTAAGAGAAAAATGCGTTTCAAGTTTAGCACGCGGTTCGGCACAAACACCCTCATAACACCGGAACGAATTGAAATTTTTATTTAAAACTTTGGTAACATATTCAATAGTTATACCAAAAATTTATTAAATAAAAACATATTTTTGAGTCGTCTACGTGTATTTCCCCCCTAAGTCTGTAATCATATTATTTTAATAAATAGAACACAAGAAAATTATTTTAACACTATTTTTCTTTTTATTTACACCACTCCGAATTTTGGGTTGGAACTCAGCCGCGACGCAAATTTCCATCGTTAGATCTAATCTTCACATTTTTTTATGAGTTTTGGGAATGTGGTAGAAATGTAGCAGCAGGGGCCCACTGAAATCAGTAAAATTTTGAAAGGGGTCTACGAGAAAAGTAAGTTTGGGAACCTCTGAACTAAATGGTCCTGTATATTATCCGCCTGTACGGAAAATAAAACAATATACGGACATTTATGGACATTTATTTACGTCTCCGGATCCAATATAATGACGCGGGCAGAATCATATTTGGATTCAGAAGTCTAGGGTTTCAACAATGTTCACAGAATTAGGACTCCATGGATCCGCCAGCCTGATGAGACACCGGGTCACTGAAGCCAGGATGCGGCTAATGGCCTCTGACAACACGTTGGTGACCGCAGCCTTCCAGCACCAAGCGCCACTCCTGAGTGAGCGATGGGCCCGAGCGCTCTCAAGATCACGCCCTGCATAATAATTGATTATTTATTTTTGTTATTATTAATTTTTATTGCTATTATTTTTTTATTTTCTATTTACGAGTAGGTATGTTCTTATTTCTTTACTGTGTAAATATATAAATACGTGTAACTATATATTTACCGTGTGGGATTGCACTATCCTCCCCACATCCTGGAATAAAGATTATTATTATTATACAGCATCGCGTTCATTGGTCAAATGCAATATAGGTACATTGGTATAGTTTTGTTTCAGTGAACGAACTGGTGGATACAATTTTTTAACCCTAAATTGTTATAATATCTACTAGTCTGTCGTTAGAAGGAAGATTGCGAATAAATAAATTATACATTTGAACAGCGCCCTTGAGGGGATTTTTCACAAAAACTGCACTACACAAGTCATTCAAATATTACTATTATTATTATTAAAATAATTTTATTCTTCAGGGCCATGTCCACTGGGACTAGCGCGCCGAGAGTTATGACTCCTTATTTGTCAAACACCACGTTTTACTAATTTGTTCCAAGTTATCGACTAGAATTCCTCAGCGGTTCGTTCGCCTCCGTCATTTGAATATTCACGAATACGTTCCTCACAATTATAAAAAGTAAGTTGATCTAGTAAATCTAGTGAACTGATTCAGGTTTTATGTTCGAGGTTCAGACGTGGAAAAGAAGTTATGTTGATAGATTTGAATAAACCCAGCAACAGACTTTTGCATTGGACCTATAAATGTTTTCCATTAACCTAAAAAAATTATATTGTATCGTTATGTGAGATACTCTTTGCCTCATTTACGCCTAGCGTAAAGGGACAGCAAGTTTATATGTACGTATTAGTGTGTTAGAATATTCTAAGAGCGCAAACCTTGTCACTGTTTATTAGTTATTATGCATCTGAATTTAGTTCAGAGATTACATCCATTTAAACTATTTTAATAACCCTTAGTATTTTAATAACATCGAAATAAAACAACATTTGATATGTCAAAACACATTCTAAATAACCGACTTCAAAGCACTTTGTCATCGATCTCTGAATTGTGAAATAATCATTAATTTATTTTTTTAAATTTTTATTATAGTCCAAACGAAATAGGAACTGAAGTCAAATTATGTAGGTGATTAGCTATGCAAACATATATAATGCGTTAGGTAGGTATCTGTCTATATTTTATACATATTTTGTTGCCGGTAACAAATTAACTTACAATTGACTTTTATTTCAATTCCGTGAGCCTACAAAATTTTCGCATTTAAGCGTTAAAAAATTCAAAGTTCTCCTAATCATCCGTGAAAATTACAATTGTTCAAATAAAACTACACTTTTCAAAATAAATATTAGGTATAATCGAATCAATCAAAATAAACGTTCTTGTTTTCAATAAAAAGAACAGTGACAATATTCGTTTAATTCTGTTTTTGGACATTTTTTGCAAAAGTTTGAACATTGCGTTTTTTACTTACCTATCCCACGATTTTGTTTGAATATTTCACAGTACTGTGTTATAAAATATTGTAAAGTTGTAGCTATATTTTTATATGCAATTTTATTATTTGTTTTTCAGTAAAGTGCTGCGTATGTTTTTAATTCAGTATTTGGATGGAAAGGAAATGTGTTTTTACCATGTCCCATTTCTACATTCAATGAAACAAATTGTGCTTTAGAAATTAATTTTAGGTGTTGAAGATTAATTTCGTAATGAATTAAATGTCTTAATTAATGTAAAATATTTTTGAAAAATAGTGGGTTTTACGTATATTTTGACCCGCATTGAAAAAATCAAGTTTTACATTTCTTATTTCTGGTAGGTATATAATTCATTTTTGCAACCTTATGTATACATATCTTTTTTTTAAAGTGGTTTTATAGGGGTTTTTTCATAAGAATAGATTTTAAATTTACAAAACAGTTATGTAACTTGCATACAGTTTTTTAAATTATTTTTTACATGGTTGAACTGCCCAGCAACAGATTTTTGCATTTTAAGTGATAAATTGAAGATGTCCACTGTCGTCCACGTTATTACCCTCCATCAATATTCTGGTTAATGAGTAGTACGTATTGTGGTAGTTGGTCCAAAAATTTCTGCATTAAAAATTTCCAACTTCTCGTAGGTATTCCAGTTTTGGTGACAACTTAGAAATCATAAAAATGTATACAAACTTTGGCGATATTGTCCTTTAACACGAGGGATAGAGGTTCCATACAAAACAATGTCAAAAAATCAAAAATTCAATTGCTAAGTACGTTTGAAGTATTGGAAAATGCGAGATTTGTAACAAGAATTGCGTTGTATTGTATTTCCATTATGTTTTGTTGACCGTGTTATATCTTAAAAAATATTATAGAAAAAAATAATCTTCTTTGAAAAAATAATGCAAATCAAGTACATATGGGAAATTTAATACAGTAATGTTCTCATACATTTCAAAAAACACTCTTATTATAAGACCTAGTACAATATTAATTCTCAGATAAAAATAAGTCCAGCGTGTTTAATTTCTCCCCAGGGCGGGATAAGGTGAGCTGAAAATTAAATAACTTTTTTACAGCCGGGCTGCAATGAGCAACCTCCACATCGTCTGCTCCCTTCACAGGTAATACTCGGAATGGTTCTTCTTAAGTGTAGGTATTAAAATATTATATAGATACCTACCTACTCGTAACTTCTGATAGTCCAAGAATGGGAGAAATGCATGCATCGATATTATTTTATTTATTAACCACTTCAGTTAGTAAATAAAGGTATTATAACATCTCAAAGGATTGTAACGTTACCAGCATTTTCTCTCTGCTGAATCTAACGAAGCCATATAGAAGAAATTGTAAGTTTTATGATAAGTATTTTCATATGATGTAGATAAATAAACATTGTAATACCTTTTATGATATTGTGCAGTATGTTACGATAAATTGGAATTATTAATAAGATAATTTTAAAAAACCAAGAATAATATTGATGTATGATTGGTTCGAAATAATTCTACACTATTCAGTAAAAATACTACGACCTAGCAAAGAAACATGAAAATGTGTGTAAAAATATGTGTGTAAAAATACTTTGAACTGTAGGTTTATCACACTTTCAACAGTTTTTCTGGTTGGTTTATTCTGGGCAAAGAGAATGAGTAGGTAGGTAGGTACGTGGTGAGACTATTCCTGAATTCAACTATGCATAACAGTAACTAGGAATGTAGAAAATCGGTAGGAATCTTATATAAGTGAATGGGATAGATTCTCATCAAAGTTCTGGTTACGTTGGTACGTAAATATAGGTAGATATTTTTAGATTATGAATTATTTGGAAACATAATTTATAATATTTTATCTGTGAACTGAACTGCTTTTTTATTTAATATCGTTGTTTTATATTATTTATTTTATTTTATTTATTTTTATTGTGAAAAACAGTTAACATATATATCCAATTACATTTCACAATTTTTAGTTAATAGTGTAATACATTAATTATATAGGTACATTAATAATGACAGGTGCTAAAGAATACCTTTATTTCGCTCTTGAAATGATTGTAGTTCGATTGAAAAATGTCAATTTCAGAAGAAAGGTTTAATAGTGAGGTCATTCTCCCCAGAGGCATGACCATTGGTAGGTTGGTCCTGCCTCTAGGAAAAGTAAAAAGTCTGTGTTGCCTTGCTCTGGTGAAGTTATCGGGGACATAAAGTGAAATCCTTTCCAGAACATCAGGATTGCTAATGTGCCCGTTTAGCAGCTTGTGTGCTACTAGCACCGTGTGACCTAAACTTCCGTTTGCGTCGGTGGCTAAGTTGGTATCGGTCCTGGTTTCCACCCACGCTTCGTAGTTTAATTTCTCAGATAACTGAATCCTCCATCACGACACAAGCAATACTTTCCATTTATTGTATTGGAAGTGAGAAGAGATTGTCAAATTATTGTCGGGTTATTCGTATCTAAACCGGGAGTGCACGTCTTTCTGAAAAAAAATATATATGTTGATTTGATTACTATGGGTTTTATGATATAAGTTTATATATTAGTCAATACAACTTACCTGAATTTATTTTATTTTTTCCATTAGACTATAAACAAAGATTTTTAAATGTTGTCACATCGTAGTCTAAAATAAAGTTCGTGAATTTTTGCTGGTATTTTCGTTAGTTGTTTTTGGGGTGTTGTGCCGTGTTGCGCTACCTCCTTCTTTAGCCAACTTATTGGATATCGTGGCAGTGTCCATCATCAGGGCAGATCCGGTAGATGTGTCCAAAATCTAAAAACGTACCTTTTGCTGGTATGTTTTTTATTGACACCGGCCCTGGGTCCTGGGTTTCCGCGACTCAACAAGATATTAGAATTATAGAAAACCCATTATCAAATGTTACTTTCATTTCCACATGTTGTTCGTTGCCAACATGCCACCCGAAAAGAGCAAGTGAACATGTAACGTCTAATTTGTGAAAATCTTACAAAATTGTAACACTGACACGCGTTTAGTATTATGTTATACAACCTTCTTGGTATCGCTAGTTAAAATGAAAATACCGTAGCATTCCTTATAGAAGGTTTAACTCGAATAGAATTTTAGATTTTGCGACATTTCGACTCATTATTAATAGCCCTTCCTTCGTTGAATGAGATTGCATTCTGCTCCGAATTTCCCATTGAATGTTGAAACCCAGCCCGGCCCGTAGAGCTATTTGGTTGTACGTTGTACATAACTAAGGTTTCCTTCGGCATTTTGTAACCGAATACGAGAATTTAACAGCTCGTTCGAGGAAATAAGTAAGCAAGTGTAGGAAATTGCTATTTTAATTTGCTCGAGTCCTAATCAGGGGAGACACTTCCGGCGAAGTGCCGCTTGGCGAACAGTGGACAGGAGCAGTGCTCTCTGCTCTCTGCTCCGGAACGATTCCTAAGAGTCTTCGGGCTGGGAATGGACAAAAGCAGCGTGCGGTTTCTTCATGAGGTTACTCAGAAATTCAAACACAATATCCGAACTTCATTACACTTTGGCGGAGAAGTTTCCATTTTCATCTTCTTCCTCAAAGATGCATAGAGTGCCTCCACGCTCCTTACTTTTGTTAAAGTGGCTACACCAAAATCTCCCTTACATCTACACATATTATGTAGGAAGGTACTACGACGACTAGAGATTGTAGATGTAGAACAGGTACCTACTTGTAATTATCTACAAATATTGAAGAATAACACGTACTTACATAAATTGGAACAATGGGGATGATGCGACAATGGCGATGAAATATTTCTAAAGAACATGGGAAGTGTAATGTTGACCCAAGGAAGATAACCTGATCTGATACTCGTACCTATATATTATTTGCGCTTACAAAGAAAGGAGAGAGCGTACACCCCTCTCTTAGCAAATTAGCAATGAATTAGTGATGCGTGGTGACTAAGGGAAATGTATGCGTTTAATTTAGTCCTGCCTTTGGGAGAACAATCTAATATTATTATCTCGGAGTGTTGGTTTTATTGTTACTCCCTCGATATAATTTGGCGAGAGCATCATGTCTCATGTTAAATTCATTTACGTGAACATGAAAACCTATTTTTTTTAAATTCAAGGATGAATAAATTCAACTTATTGTGGAACCCACTTGCACTTTAACGTCGATTTCCGCGATCTCAATAAATTGCACATTCTCGTAGTACTTCATATGGTATAGTTAGTCCTTTTTCCAGACTCTCTCGTCCTCTTGGGGACAAAGGGTGGAGTCACTTCAGCTCTCGAAGGATTGACAAGTTTGTCATCGATGTTATTCGGGCCCGAGGGAAGCATAGACAGCATTGGCTTAATATGAAATAAACTTTCAAACGCAACCTCCGTGAATCGTACCTTATTTTTCTCTTTAAAAGGTACCGACATAGTCTAACACCCGTATGCATAGTCGGTTCCTCGAGACCTCCTCCACTCGACCTTAGTCGAGGTCACCTCAAGGAAATCTTAAAAACTTCCTTGAAATCAGTATGCTCAGTTACGGCTTCGCCCTCCAGTGAGGAACCTCCAGTAAGTCGAGTTGACGTTGAGTGAAGGAATGACGTCATTATTTCTTATTATTATGCTGGCAAACTGTAGAGAATGTTTAATTAAATATTTAAATATTTGTAAAGAATATATTTATGGTTCACTTTTTTCATCTATGGGCTGTCTTCGGCGCTTTTAACAAGCTTCGAGGAGACCTCAAGGTAGATCGCGACGTACCTTGAGTTTGACAGTTCATTACTCGACTCGACTGAGGAATTTGCTTAAGTCGAGGATAGTTTTTTCAGTTCTGCATACCGAATTTATCCTTGAGGTTGAGTCGAGGTTGAGTCGAGTGGAGGAAATCTCGAGGAACCGACTATGCATACGGGTGTAAATCTTTTTCAATACATGATCGAACGACGGCCGGCGGCGTAGTCCAGCGGTAAGGCTCTTTACTCGCAAATCGAAGGTCGCGGAATCGAATCCCGGCGTGGCAAATAAATTTGTGTTTGTGTTATTTCACAATTTAATAATTAAAAATAATATATAGTTATTTTGAGGCACGTTCCAGAGTGGAAGATACTCTAAGTATCGCCCTGATGTAAGACCACCATTCAGAATTGAAACGTTGCTTGAAATAGCTTTCACCGTGTTTGGTGACCAGATCTGAATAGCCATCCCCACCTTCCTCTATCCTATCTCCTTCCCCTCCCCACTACCTTCAGCCTCACAACATACCCCAATCGGGGATGCCATAGTCTCACTGACTCCAGACAGGAGCAGCTGGGACTCTTGTGCGTTATTCATATAAAAAAGAACAAATTTCATGATTCTTGATATAGCATTTATTTTTTTATATGAATACCGCACAAGAGTCCCAACTGCTCCCGTCTGAAGCCAGTGAGACTATGGCATCCCCAATTGGGGTATGTTGTGAGGCTGAAGGTAGTGGGGAGGGGAAGGAGATAGGGAAGAGGAAGGTGGGGATGGCTATTCAGATCTGGTCACCAAACACGGCTAATGCCATTTCAAGCAACGTTTCAATTCTGAATGATGGTCTTACTCCAGGGCGATACTGAGAGTATCTTCCACTCTGCAACGTGCCTCAAATATACTATGTATTATTTTAAATTAATAAATTGTGAAATGACACAAATTAATAAAATAAAATTAATTTGCCACGCCGGGATTCGATCCCGCGACCTTCAGTGTGCGAGTCAAGAGCCTTACCGCTGGACTACGCCGGCCGTAGCATGAACTACGAAAGCTCTACGAAAGATCACGAGATAAACATGTTAGTTCCATGACAGTTTCGTACTCTTCGGGAACATGAACCCTTCTAATCGGACTCCAAAAATATGTAAAATCTTTTTAATAAAGCTAAGGTACCTATTTACCTGCATCAAAGTGTTTGGTTTTATCGATGGCATTCAAAGTTGCTCGGAAGTATGGAGCTTCCCGGGAGCAGCTAATTAATTAACAGCTGTCACTGGCCTGCCCCGGGGAGGGGGATGTGGTGGGGGGAGTGTAGGGCTGGGGAGGGAGTAGGTTACGGCTGAGGGGAGAGGGATGGGGAGAACCGTTTTAAAATTTAATTTTGTCAGCAAGGAACCGCAGAGAAGTTTGCTTTAACATCCCGATTTTACAACAAGCAGCGGCACAGCGTCATCATCGCTAAATCAACAAGAATGGTTATTTGACGGTTTTCTTTACACTTATTATTAATAATCATTGACAACGTTGTAGCTTTTTTGGCTTTTCGTATCCATTCTTAAATCTGTTGGAGTAGGTAGGTACTACGATGTCTAGGTGATCCTTATTATCGTGTGGCTAGATAGATTCCAGATTCTAGATAGATTACAGAGACAATCAACTACCTACCAAACAAAGTGTCGTGCCACTGTCATCTCCTAGTTTATTAATGATAATAACAGAAAAAGTTAAAGTGATCGATCCTTAAATTGCTGAAGTTACTAAATTCAATATCGCGCATCGACTGTGCCTATTTCCAATTCAAATTAGTGAATTTTTTCGGATTTATCAGCCGTTAAAAATCTCATTTACAGTGACTAAACGAAGAATATAAACATTCATAAGAATCTCTGAAACTCAAGTGAAAATTTAACTAATATCAGTGAAGTAGTGTATATACCACTTCGGTGGAATACTCAACACAAAAAACAGTGTCTAAATTGTCCAATTAATAAAAATATAAACGTTATAAAGTTCGATGCGGATCACCGCTATTCATTTGACAACAAACAAATAAGTCAAGAAAGTTAGCCCTATTGCGGACCTTACAGCAGACAGGCGCAAAACACTGAAAATAATTCTTATAAAAATTTAATAAATTTAATAAGTCACCAAAAGTCATACCTCTAAATTCAATATGAGTGAGTGCCGTGCCTGCCCAGAAAACATTCTTTCCGACGATTCTATGTTCGTTTGCTCAAAGTGCAAAGGGACATATCACCTCCACTGTGGTGGCGTGACAGAGAACACATATCGCCGTCTCACCAAAGAAAGACGCGCTCAGCAAAAATGCAAGCAGTGCATCAACTCGATGACGGGCAGTGATGGCAAACCATTGGAAGTATTATCCAATGAACAAAACAAGGATACCATCAAAACCTCGACCGATTTTAGTGTACATAACTCAAACGAGCTCCTTCAATCTCAGAATGCTATTATTAAACAAAATAATAAAATTCTAGAAACAATATCGAATATGAGTAAGCAATATGAAGATATACTCATAAGAGTTCATAATTTAGAAGAACAAAATGAAGAGCTAAAAAATAAAAACACTAAACTTGAAACCCGAATTGAATTTTTGGAAGGGCAAATGGATAGTATAGACCGTGCAAATAGGTCTAAAAACATTGAAGTTCGGGGAATCCCTGAACTAAAGGGTGAGAACTTAAAAAATGTGTTCTATAACATTCATCAAACTACTAAGTCTAATGTAAATATAAACGAAGTTGAAGCATCTTACCGAATTTCTCAAATAACTAATAAGGAACATAAACCCATCATCTTCAAATTCAAAACTAACATGGACCGGGACCAATTTCTTTCCGATGTCAAAACCTACAACAAGCAAGCATCCAGTCCAGCCGAAAAATTAAATACACAACAACTGGGTATTGCTGGCACTAGCTCGAAAGTCTACGTTTCCGAACACCTGACCTTTCTAGTCCAGTAACTTTGTTGCCTGAATGTATGGGGTAGTATGCGTTAAATCCGGTAGTTCTGATTTTTTGCAGACTTGTTTATGATGTTGGCCTATTGAATAATCCAAGTTTTCGACCTCGAGTGCCGACCGCAACTTTGTCAAAAATTGAAAAAACCGCGAAAAAATCGTTATTTTTTCAAATTTTGGTGATTATAACCCTAAAAAACTAGTTTTTTAAAAAACTTTTTTATTACGTTTTTAAAGTAAATTAAATTTCCTATAGTATGATACTAAAATTGTCTCTGTAGACCCAATAGTTTCCGAGATTAAGCCTTTCAAAGTTTGTAACCTCGAGCGCAAACCGCGAAAAAAACGTTTTTTTTTTTCAAATTTCGGCGATTATAAGCTTAAAGGACTAGTTTTTGAAAACTTTGTAAAGTAGGCTAAATTTGCTACAATATGATACTAAAATTGTCTCTGTAGACCCAATAGTTTCCGGGATAAAGCCTTTCAAAATTTATCTTTTTTTTTTAAACTTCGCAATTTTTTGCAATATTTTAGACGTCACTCGAATAACTCTAGCGGGATGAAGTTTCAATTACCTCCGACGTGTGAAGTCATTAGAGAACTCAAAGCCTACTAAAGTACAGGTCTAGATGCGCAATAGCCAAATTACAAAGTCAATGCCGTCGCTAAGTAAAATTTACTGTTTATAATCTAATGAATCTTTATTTATATGCTTGCGGAAAAACAACATACATATCAGCAGTAACAGCATTGCAAACTATCGTTTTTCATTATAGCTTGAAAACTTGACACCCATCAAAATTCGACTGGTGCCCAGGCCTACTACTTTAGTCGGCCTTGAGGCAGTATTCGACGGAACTTTTGAATTTTGAATACGAAAATGCAGCCCGCGTTCTAACTTATTTTATTTCTAACTTATTTATTTCGTATTTGAACCTGTAACCTTAAATGAGAAGCAAGGGTTAACGAAGTTTGTAGTAGTGGATGGAGGGCATCTACTTCACAAAGTTTTGTGGCCTCGAAGCTCATCATTTGGTGCGATAGCTGACAGATACATACATACACTATGGCTCAAATGTGGCAGTAGTTTTCGATGGTTATCCCATATATGCTGTGCAGAAAAACACAAAGAGCTCTGAGCGTCTTCGAAGAGCCAAGTTACACTCATCGCGAGAGATACTCGTTGATGAGAAAACCGTGGCACAGTTTCCGCAACAGAAATTCTTGTCAAATGACAAAAACAAGATTCGTTTCATAAAACTGCTGACAACCAAAATGGGAAATCGTAACATTCAAGTACTCCAAGCAGAGGAAGATGCTGATAGGCTAATCATCACTACAGCTGTAACTGCTGCCTCTACCTATGATATAGTGGTAGTCGTTGGTGAGGACATTGACTTGCTGATCATCCTCACTGCGATCTCCAACCAACGTGAAATTTTTTACAATAAATGTGGAAGAGGCAAAGCATCAGATGTCATGTATTCCAGCATCGCTTCTTCAAAATCCTTTTTAAAAACAGAGCTTTTCCTCTTCATCCATGCCTTTAGTGGTTGTGACTCGACATTCTGCTTCTTTGGCTTAGGGAAGATACAAATGATGTCCATAGTCGAAAAAAATCCGGACGTTAAAAAGCAAGCTGCGATTTTTCTCGACACCAACTCTACACCTGACGATATAGCAGCATCAGGAGAACGAGTCACAATCGCTCTATACGAAGGTAACCCCAACACCCATAACCTTGACGAGCTGCGGTACCAACTATTCGCCAGGGCTGCGATGAAAACCAGCTTCAATCTAGCCAGGTTACTTCTTACACGAGACTCTGCTCGATTTCACTCCTTGCGGACATACCATCTAGTAAAAATTTGTCCTTGCGTCAGTAACATATCATTCATCCTTTTCTATTCTCATGTACAATCTTCTTACAGGTTCAGGCGTGGTTGGGAGTCACACTGAACCCTCTCTCCTGGGGGTGGATATCCACGCCACAAGGCCTCAACCCCAAAATGATGACCAGAGATGCAACCCCACAATACCTCTTGCGGATGATTTCTTGTAGCTGCACGAAGGGTTGTGGGAACGCGTGCAGCTGCAGGAAGGCAGGATTAAAATGCTCATCAGTCTGCAGGCACTGCAGCCGGGCCTCTTGTGATAATATACCTGATGTTGAAGTAATAGATATCCCAGAAGGCGACAATCTGTCCGACGTCAAAATGAAGGATGACTTGTGGGCACAAGACGTCGACGATTCTTCACCATCTCCTGATGGGGATATGCCATCCCAATACGTCGATCCAGATACGGACGAACTTTAACCGGGACCTTCCAAGAGGGCTAAATTATTTTAATTTTTTACTTCACTATTCGTAGCTTAGCATCATCCCATCATAATAGTATAGGGCTTTGATAGTATAATCAGGGTCAAAATTCATTCAAAACAACATAATTTTAAAAAATTGCGAAGTTCGAAAAGAATGATAAACTTTGAAAGGCTTAATCTCGGAAACTATTGGGTCTACAGAGACAATTTTTATATCATATTGTTGAAAATTTAGTCTACTTTACAAAAGTTTAAAAAAAAGTTTTCAAAAACTAGTCCTTTAGGCTTATAATCGCTGAAATTTGAAAAAAAAAACGTTTTTTTCGCGGTTTGCGCTCGAGGTCACAAACTTTGAAAGGGTTAATCTCGGAAACTATTGGGTCTACAGAGACAATTTTAGTATCATATTATAGGAAATTTAATTTACTTTAAAAACGTCATGAAAAAGTTTTTTCAAAAACTAGTTTTTTAGGGTTGTAATCGCCAAAATTTGAAAAAATAACGATTTTTTCGCGGTTTTTTCGATTTTTGACAAAGTTGCGGTCGGCACTCGAGGTCGAAAACTTGGATTATTCATTAGGCCAACATCATAAACAAGTCTGCAAAAAATCAGAACAACCGGATTTAACGCATACTGTGATGTATAAAGTTACTGGACTATTTCGAGCCAAACATCTATGGTACCTGGCCCGTAAGGCAACAAGAGACGACAAATTTAAATACGCGTGGATTCAACAAGGACGTATATACGTGCGTAAGGAGTTCGGAACGCCTGCAATACTCGTCAGTGAAACAAACAAAGATCGATTTCTGTTATCATTACCCGAAATGCCAACAAACTAAATATAATGAACATCTGTTTGTAAATATTAATATCCTTAACTATTATTTCTTTCTACATAATATTTACCCTCTTTACACGATCATTTATAAAATCAATATTACTCCAATGACTACTTCTTTGGAGCGAAATTCTTTTAATTTAATTCTTCATATCTTTTGCAAGCTTATGGATGTATGTCTCTCATTTTTAATTTTCTGTATACCACAATGCTTTATGTGTTATTTTATTTTGCTTATGTTTTATAATCTTTTTAAGCTTATGTTTTATTTTCTTTTTAAGCTTATATTTATATTTATTCAAAATGACCGAATACATAGTAAAACAAATTGACGAAAAATACAAAATAAACCAAGAAATATGTCAAAATATCAAAGAAGTTAATAAGTGGTGCGTTACAAACAGTTCCCCCTTTTTATTACTACACATGAACATTCGAAGCATCGCAAAAAACCTTGATGAATTTTTGATAAATATAAATGATCTGCTTTTATCGCCCGCCTGCATAGTGTTAACAGAAACGCACTGTAATAACGATCAACACATTAATGCACTACCCAACTACAAAGGCATCGCAACAACAACACCAATTAATAAAAATAGTGGTATAATTATATTTGTTCATGACGAGTGTGAAATTATTAACATTGAAGAAATTGATATACAACATGTAAATTGTCAAAAAATAGATATAAAATTAAAAAACAAATTATACAGAATTATAACAGTATACAGAACACACAAATCAAACATAACTAACTTCATAAATGAACTACATGAATATCTAAGCAAATTATCGAAAATTCTTACTTTTATATGTGGTGATTTCAATATAAACATCTCTGCTAACCATAACTCAATAGAAAAAAATAATTTCATTAACATAATGACACACCTCAACTTTAAATCTTGTATTAATAGTAACACTCGAGAAATTAAAAACCAAACTCCATCATGTATAGACCATATCTGGTGTAATATACATTTGAATGAAATAAAAAATATTAAATCTACTGTTTGGAAAACTAATATAACTGACCATTACGCATGTCTTATATTACATGAGACAAATAAAAAACTAAACACAATACCCAAATTAAATCTTCCATATTCCCAAATAGACTATGAATTATTAAAAAAATCATTAATAAATGAAAAATGGGAAGAAGTTTTAAAAAATAAATGCACCAACCAAAGTGCCTTACTGTTTGAAAAAACTTTAACTAAACACATTTTAGAAGCAACAAAAACAACACAGATCGTCCCCAATTCAAAAACAAAGAAAATTAAACCATGAATTACTCTAGGATTAATAAAAGCCATTAGAAAAAAAAATAAACTTTATAAAATAACACAAAGACCACTAGTTAACAATAAAATTATAATATATTATAAAAAGTATAAAAATATATTAACTACTCTAATTAGAAAAACGAAAAACGACTATTACTCAAAAATTATAACAGAAGCTAAAGACAATAATAAAAAAATATGGTCAACAATAAATGAAATAATAAATAAAAATAAAACATATAAGCACATTTCCGAAATATCAGATGGGAAATTAATATATAATGTACAAAATAACACAAAAAAATGTTGTAATATTTTAAATAACCATTTTAATAACGTTGGAAAAAACCTAGCAAAATCCATAAATTCGACCAATATATCAAATCCACAACACAGAACACAATGTCAAATAAATAAATTTGAGCCAGTCACAGAAGCCGACATTGACAGAACTATTTCGGAACTAAAAGGAGGTTCTGCCCCCGGCTTTGATAACATAAATGCTAAGACAATAAAAGCGATGAAAACATACTTAATTCTCCCAATAACACATATAATAAACCTAAGTCTAGCAAATGGCGAGTTTCCCAATAATTACAAAAGAGCAATTATAACTCCCATTTATAAAACAGACTGTCCTAAAGATCCACAAAATTACCGCCCGATTTCCCTTCTATCAAATATATCAAAAATATATGAGAAAATTGTAAAAAAACAAATTTGGACATTCTTAGATGAAAATAAAATAATTAATGATAATCAATTCGGCTTCAAAAAAAATACAAGTACTCACGACGCGATAGCAAAAATAACCAACTATTTATATACGGCCCTAGATTCCGATAAAAAATGTATCGGAATATTTATAGACTTGAAAAAAGCTTTCGACAGCATATCACATAAAAAATTAATAAATAAATTAAAATCTATAGGAATTAATGGGAAAGTCTTAGCATGGATAGCTAGTTATTTACATGAAAGACCACAACAAGTAAAATTACTAAATCAAGTCAGCGATTCAAAATATAGCGATTTTTCAATACCCCAAGGTACAGTTTTGGGACCATTGTTATTTATTATATATGTCAATGATATATTCAATATTTCTAAATATGGAGACATTGTCTCCTACGCTGACGACACAGTCCTATTACTAAAAGCAAACACCTGGTCTGAATTAAACAAAATGGCAAATACAGATATTGAATCACTAAAATTGTGGTTTGATAAAAACCTGTTGACTTTAAATTCTAAAAAAACCTATTATTTACCATTTTTCATTAAAAAACAAGAAACACCAAAAGAAATAAACTTAATAATCCACTCTGTGACAAATACAGAAAACCACAAATGTAATATATCATGTTCAAAAATAGAAAGCAAAACTGATATTAAGTACCTGGGCATAACAATAGACCAGCGTTTAAAATGGTCTCCACACATAAATATTCTGAACAACAGAATAAGGAAACTAACATATATATTTAGATGTTTAAGAGATATTTTAAACGAAAAATTACTTAGAACCACATACTTCGCTTTCTGTCAATCAATTATACAATACGGCATTATAGGATGGGGCGGTACATATAAAAATCAAACACAAACAATTTACATATCACAAAAACTAATAATAAAAACAATTTTAAAAAAACCCTACTCATATTCGTCAGAACTTTTATTCAAACAATTTAAGGTCAGAAAATTAAGTGCATTATACTTTTATCATGCAACATTACAAATTTATAAAGATAATATTAAAAATCAAGTTGCACCCTTTAAAAATAACAGAAGTCTTAGACAAACATCAATACTTCCCACTCCAAAATGTAAAAAAAAAATTGGACAATTGAGTCATAAATATCTCGGAGCAAAATTTTTTAATTCATTACCAGAAAAAATTAGAAACATGAATACCAATATAAAAAGTTTTAAAACTCACCTAAAAAATTATACTGAAAACTTAAACTGAATGATATTAAAAAAGCAATACAATAACACCCCCCCATACACACAAGCCTTGCTTAATTATGGGGGTACATCAAATATTCTACTATGTAATTAATTACTGTATAAAATTTATTTGTAATTTATGTACCTTCTATTACTAATAAAAAAAAAAAAAAATATATATATATATATATATTCTTTATATGCTTATGTGTAAAATTTATATGCTTATGTTATACATTCGCAGCAACTATAAGTACATTTTATACAACTATGCTTATATTTTAAATACTTTATATGCTTATGTTAAATATCCACAACAACTTAATCCATATATCACTGGTATATTTTATATGCTTATGATTACGTTTTATTTTCTTTATATGCTTACGTTTTATAATCTTTTTAAGATTATGTTTTATTTTCTTTTCATACTTACATTCTATAGTCTTTATGTGCGTATGTTTATAATTTATATGCTTATGTTATACATTCGCAGCAACTATAAGTACATTTTATACACCTATGCTCATATTATAAATACTTTATATGTTTATGTTAAATATCCACAACAACTTAATCCTTATATGCTTTTGCTTATGTTTTATTTTCTTTATATGCTTATGTTTTATAATCTTTTTAAGCTTATGTTTTATTTTCTTTTCATACTTACACTCTATATTCTTTATGTGCTTATGTTTATCATTTATATGCTTATGTTATACATCCGCAGCAACTATAAGTACATTTTATACACCTATGCTTATATTATAAATACTTTATATGCTTATGTTAAATATTCGAAACAACTAAATCCTTATACCACTTATATACTTTTTATGCTAATGCTGATGTTTTATACTGTTTATAAGCTTATGTTTTATTTACAGTTTATTCTTTACATGCTTACATTTTATATTCTATATACGTTCGTATTATATATTATCTATACGCTTATACTATATTTTCTCAACAACTATTTGTATACCTTATATACCTATGTTAGAGTTATATATACTATATATGCTTGTATTATAAATTCACAATAACGAAATCCTTATTTCACAAAGCTAACACTATATGCTTATGCTTATGTCATATATTCATTATGTGCCTATATTATATATTCACAACAACTATATTTACACTTTATATATTTATGCATATGTTATATATTTATATCAACCAAATCTTTATCTCATAAATGTACCGATGTCACTACAACTTGGTTGTTAATAATTTATGCAAAACAAAAAACCAGAAAATGGAAGACATAGCAGATTTAATAGATAAAACAACACCAAGCCCATGTATATCTACCAATGATTCCGAAGTAGTACGTCAATTATTATTAACTAACTCAACCTTTACGATATTTTCTATGAACATAAGAAGTATAAACAAAAATTTTGATGAACTCCTAATTCTCCTCACTTACCTTGTCTCAGATTTTGATATAATTGTCTTGAGCGAATGCTGGATTCAAGAAAATTTCATCCCTAAAACGATAAGAAACTACAATCAGTATAATACTCTACACAACCAAACTCAGAACGACGGAGTCATTGTATATATTAAAAATCACATCTCACACTCAGTAAAAGAGATCAAAATTAAATATGCAAACTGTCTACAAATTCAAATTGATAATCATATAACACTTCTTACAATGTACAGATCTGCGAATACACATAATATAACTCCATTCATACATTCACTGCAAGAAATTTTATCAAACATTGAACACTGCCAAAACACCTTTATAATTGGTGATCTTAACATAAATATAATTAATAAAATGCACCCTCAAGCAAATGAATACCTAAACGCACTAACTTTATTAGGATATTTTCCAGCCGTTACAGCACCAACTAGAGAATCAGACTCAAACACTAGCAGTTGTATAGATCATGTATTTGTTAAGAGTGAACTAGACATCAAATCCATTGTCTATCAAACAACAGTTACAGATCACTATTCAATCATCACTTCTCTCTCGCATAAAAATCACAAATCACCACAAAATACTTCCCCTCAAGAAAAGATCTCATATGAAACTCTCCTAAACAGTGTCTCTAAAGAAAACTGGGAACTTATCTATTCTTGTACCGATGTCACCTCTGCATGTGAATTATTTATTAATACCTTACGTAACCACTTAACCGATGCTACATCATACACAAAAAGTAAAAATAAACGATCTGACATAAAACTCAAACCATGGATCACTGCAGGAATTCTCTACTGTATCAGAAAGCGCGATAAGATTCATAACTTCTGTAGAAAAAATCCCCACGATTATGCATCTCTCTTATTCTACAAACGTTATAGAAATAACTGCAAAAAAATAATTGACAGTGTTAAAAGAGATTACTACCATAAACAAATTAGTGAAGCTACCGGTGATAATAAAAAAATTTGGAATATCGTTAAAGATATAGCTAATATTAATAAAACCAATACACCCATTGTTAAGATTAACATCGAAGACCAAATATTACATGTCAATTCCGACCCCGAAAAATTTTCCGACCATTTCAATCAATTTTTCTCCAATATTGGATCTAACTTAGCAAAAAATATTTTAGACAGACACAACGTCTCGGACAAAGATCTTGCAAACAATATACCCCTCACTAATCTTAGTTATAACCCTTTCCACTTCACTCCCACTACTGACACAGAAATTTTAGAACTAATCTCATCCCTTAAAAACAGTAACTCTGTAGGTATAGATAATATTTCAACAAAAATCATCAAACATATCCAAAAATATATAGCCTCCCCTCTGAAACATATAATCAATCTAAGCTTTAAAACTGGTGTATTTCCTAACTCCTTAAAACAGGCCACAATAATCCCAATATTCAAATCAGGAGACAAACTATCTGTAAATAACTATCGACCGATATCTTTACTTAGCACAATATCTAAAATCATAGAAAAAGCGGTGAAGAATAGACTCTACAAGTTCCTTGAAGATAACAAAATATTATCGGACAACCAATATGGTTTCCGCAAAGGTAGGAGTACCTCAGATGCAATAGCCGCCCTCACAAAAATAGTTTCCTTTAATCTCGACCTTGGTCGAAAACCGCTTGCTGTTTTCCTTGATCTCTCAAAAGCATTTGATACGGTCTCCCATCCCTTACTGCTTAAAAAACTTCAACAGATCGGAATAACTGGGATACCCTACACATGGTTCGAAAACTACTTAACAAACCGAACACAACAAACTCTTATCCACTCTGACAAAATAAATAAAAGCAAAAAATTATCCATGTCGTACGGTGTACCGCAAGGCAGTGTACTAGGACCACTCCTATTTCTTTTATACATCAACACACTATGTACCATGGATATTGGAGGTAAGATTTTATCATTTGCCGACGATACAGTCTTAATATTCGAAGATGAAACATGGCAAGCAGTTATTAACAAAACTAATAATGCCCTAATAAAAGTGAGGCATTGGCTTGACACAAATCTCCTTACACTCAATATTGACAAAACACAATATATGACGTTTTCCATATGCAAACATAATTTTCCCAACAACTGCCCTAAACCAATAATTCACTCGTGTTCACTAAACATGCACCCACACCCATCCGGAACCCCACCTATTACAAATTGCACGTGTCCAACCCTTAAATCATCTAAGGAAGTTAAATATCTAGGCATAATCATAGATGACCAACTACGTTGGGAAGCACACATAAGTGACACAGTAAAAAGACTCCGTAAGCTCTGCCATATATTCTGCTCTCTTAGATCCATCCTAGACCTAAAAACCCTTAGAAGCGTATATTTTGCCCTTTTTCAATCCATTGCAACATACGGTATTTTGGGATGGGGTGGTTGCACAGAATCCGTCATTAATCCAATAATTACAGTTCAAAAACTAATACTGAGAATCATATTTAAATGCCAACCTATCCACCCCTCTAATGTGCTATTTACTAAATTTAGGGTCTTAGACATTCGCCAACTATTCACTAAGACAAGCCTATCCTACATATGGAAAAATAACCTAATGATAGCTCCACAACATCAAGCCCAAACCCGCTTTTCTTCAAACCTGGGATGCGTGGTCCCAAAAACTAGAACCACATTCGCTCACCGACAATTTTGGTTCATTGCCCCCAAAATCTACAATGCATTGAGCACCGATATAAAATCTAATATTACCATACCTCTTTTTACTACTCGTGTTCAAAATTGGATATTCGAAAGGGGACGAGATTTCTTTAAAGAATATATGACAAATATAATATAAAAGAAAAGAAAATAATTAAATTAACTAAATAAAATATCATACTTAACATCTTTTTCCAACCTAACTTCACTGAATTCTAATCTAACCTAAATATATACTCTTCTAGACGAGTATTGACCTACCTTGACTAATCTCTGAATGAACAAATTTTAGCTTTCATAAAAAATAAAAATATATAGATTAACATATTTAAATCTTATTTCTTAGTAATTTATATTTTCTAGTATTTTATTTTTTACTTCTTTAAAACATTTTCTTTTTTATAATCCTTTATATAATGTATGTTTATGTATATGTGTGTTTGTAAGTATTTATATGTAGTTATATGTGTATATATATATATATATATTGTGTATGTATACAATATATATTGTGTATGTATACAATATATATTGTGTATGTATACAATATATATATATATATATTGTGTATGTATATGCATTTGTATGTGTATGTGCTTACATATACATATATCTTGTTATATTTTACCTTAAATATTTTTATCTTTTTTCTTTCTCTAGTTTCTAATATCTTATAATTTCTATTTCAAACCTATATTTTGTTCTAGCACTCACATTGTATAACTTATATCACGTATGATTACCTTAACACGGGCATTAGCCTAGTATGGTAATCAAGAAAAAAATATAAAAGTGTACTTTCAAAAATTATATGAAATAAAAAAAAAAAATAAAAAATCGCTATTTAACAAAGACCGGTATGTGTGTGTGTGCGTACGTGTAGTGTCTCACACAATAAATGCACCCGATCGGCAAGTTCCGCTTCCTCCTACCCGCGGATGGACACTGTCCCACGTGACTTCCGGCTGCCGGAAACGTGATGGCGGATGCTGGACAAAAATTGCAACCAGAAATCAGAACTGAACGTGACCAACATTTGTCGATCAGGAAATTCTTAATACCAGTGGACATTAGCACAAAATAAATAAAATCAATGGAAACCGAAGCCGAACCCGATGACCGCTGGAAACCACACAACCTGCTGTATGATATAATATATGATTCCGAAATTAATTAACGAAACGTGTTTATTTGTACTGTTTTTAATATTGAAAGTCAATGAAAAAACTAATTAATTGAATAAAAATCACAGTAAATACGAGTACCTAAGTACTTGTATGAAGTATTCCCTTATGATCGAGTGCGGCAAAAGAAATTTCTGAGATTTCTTTATCTGAGGGAGTATGGCTACTATCCGTGGCTCTACCCTACCGACTTTCTCTTGAGCATGCTCAGTACGAACAGTCTACGGCTCAAAGCCAGAAGGGATATACTCATTGTAACACATTTCTTCAGACTGATTCGTGGATGGTTCCAAAACTCGGCTATTATGGAAAGAATTAATTTCTATGTTCCCGATGGTTATCTCCGTCAACGTCAGTGTAACAGACGTATCAAGCCTTTACAAGACTGTAAAATAGAAGCACCGGTTTTGTGCACGCCTTCGACTAGCTCACGCTGATGATGGTGATTGTAGTAGCTGGCCTCCCTACATCCAGGGGTAATGGTCCTGGATGCGCCTAGTTTCTGCCTGAGCGGTGCCTTGGCAGTGCCCAAAGTCAGGGCCGACTGCAGCGGTAGGCACCGAGTTCCCGTTCAGGCAGAACTTCGGCAGGAGGCAGCAGCTGGCAGCAGGTCGCAGACTTCCAGAGGTAGGTGTCTGGACCACTTGTGGAGTAAATAAAAGACTTGTTGACTGTTGAAGAATAACTGATTTATTATTGAAAACGGCCGGTCTTTTATACCCGATTTCCGGGGCAAAACCGGTCACGTGGTACACTTTTAGGGTGGGAGGTTTTACCTAGCCCTTTGTGTATAAAAGGTGTGCCTTGCTGTGGGCCACCTATTTCGGCAATCACTTGCTTGAAAGTGGCCGTCTAAAATTGGTTTCTTAAATTAATTATACAGGTCATGTTAAAGTATTTACAATGTTTTCCTTAAAATTAAAGTGGTTCTACGGATATTCTCTATCCGTAGAATTTTTGTTTGCTGAGTTTAGAGTTAGTTTAAGGATGTTTGACATTTTGTCGGTAGGTATTTATATTTTAAAAAAGGAATCTGAAGAGTTACAATGAAGTTAATATTTTTCCCAGGTCCCCCGTAAGCCTGGCTATCGAAACCTTTTGGTCCCGTCGCCTTACGAGGTCCTGGGATTTTTAAAATGGAGAAAAAGTGAATTGATGCAAAAGTCTCGAAAATCTGCGCAAATGCTGATAGCGCTGGCAGTTTAAGAGTTACAATGTTGATTTATGTCTCTTTGGATGCCCCGTAGGACTCTGCACTGAAACGTCTTAGTTTCAGCATCCTACGGGGTGTGTAAATGAAGTTATGTTATAAAATGATGTATTTTTAAGCAATATGAGGGCCCTTAATGGGGCCGCCAAACTGGTTTTTTGGCTTTGGAGCCGGGAAAATAGCCCTGAAGGCGAAATGATAATGATTCTAGCATGTCTCCCGGTGGCAACTTGGTATACAAGTTTTGTTTGTTGCACCGGGGCATTTGTGTATAAAGAAAAAGAACATTTTAGAAATGATAAAATGTGTTCGGCAAAAGATCGTTGCTGGCGGCACGGTATTCATGAACCTAGCGGCTAGGACGAAAAAGGCCCTTAAAGGGGCCATAATAAAAAAATAGAGAGCAGCCCGCTTGGCGGAGCCGGAGGCAGTCCGCTTGGTGGAGTAGCCGCTCCTTTGGAGCCGGAAAAATGGCCCTTCTCAGGGGTATAAATAAGAAGGAGGCTAGTCAGCCTGGTTGCCTTGGAGGCGTAAATAAGCATAATTAAAGAAATATAGGAGTCTAGAATGTCTCCCGGTGCAAACTTGGCACACAAGCTTTATTGGTTGCACCGGGGCATTGTACATAAGCAAGACATATAAATTACAATTAAGAATATATAGTGAGGGAGAGCAACACGTCCGTTACAGTCAGCATATACTGTTTTATCTCCCGGCTTGGAGAACTATCTTGCCAATGGTCATGCCAGTCGAGAGTGCTATCTTGTTGTTAAATTGAATCACTTTGGATATCGATATGTTTAACATCGATGAGGCAAAATTCAAACGTCAAGCTTTGTTGCTGTTAGTGTAAATCTGTTTATCTCATCTAAAATATTTTTAGCTTTTAATTTTTCTTCTTGAAATTATTTTTTATTTTATTTTATTTTATTTATTTGGGATACCAACAGTTTACATTGATAACATAGCATATAGTAATTAAGTCACAACAATTGAACCATTTACAGGTTTCCACATAGGTATTATATACAAGCGTAGTGATTCCAGAGATGTTTACTAATGAAAAATTACATTTTAAGAGCAGAGTTACTTAGGTAGGAATAGGGGGGTGAAGGATGGGGGAATGGAGGGGGAAGGATCGGTTAAGTTGAGGTATATTAGTAAAAATATGCGTGACAAAAATTAAAAGAGAAAAAAAGGAAGTTCATAGAGTGGTGGTTGTATTAGATTAAAGGGTATCTATAGTTATTGTTATTGTAGAGTATCAAGAGAGCGTCTGTGTGATTTTAAGGAGTGTGGTGCAGAGTTAAAAATGTCAAATTGTGTATAGCACACTATATGTTGAAAGTGTTGGATGCACGATAGATGAAAGAGTTCTGCTTAGTATTTGTGTTGCACCGAGGGAGGCTAAGAATCGTGTCTGATCTGGTTCCTCTATTAGGAACTCGTATCTGTATTCGTTCTAAGAGTTCTGGGCAATCTACAACGGATCTGGCAATTTTTTAAGGAAAAGTACATCGGCCGAGCTTCTTCGAACTTCTAATGATAGTATATTGAAGTACGCGGCTGAATCTTGGTGATTTAGATTTGTGCGGTAGCTGCGGAAATCTAAGTATCGTAGAAAACGATTTTGAACACGTTCTAGATTTTCCACATATGATTTTTATTGTGGGTTCCAAACTTGTGACGCGTATTCTAGTAAGCTACGGACACAAGCAAAATACAGGATTTTCATTGTTCTAAAATTATTGAATTTTTTACATGTCCTAAGAATGAATCCTAATATTTTCGAGGCTTTTGATGTGACTGAGTCTATATGAATATCATAAATAAGCTTAGAGTCCAATGTCACTCCTAAATCTTTGACTTCTGTTTTGTTAATTAATATTGAGCCGTTCAGATTATATTCATATTTTGATTTCGAGTGAAATTCACGACGAAACACTTTTTAACGTTAATTTTAAGGGTATGTTGTGTACAGTAAACATTAAGACGGTTTAGATCCTCCTGCATTTTGTAATGTTTATAAAATTAATAAATTGAATTGATTTGAATTGAATTGATATCACACAATTAAAAATAAAATTGTGTAACGTAGGTACCATCAAACAAACACCTGCGCTCTGGCGCAAGTATACATCGCTTTGAACTATGAGCTTCAATCGAGCTATGGATGTGATCGCTCGGTTTGATTGGCAAAAGCGGTAGTATGTGAGGAAGATGAGATTCAGTCCTACTGCGACTGCACGCAGCAGCTGGACCAACGGAGTTGTTAAGCGCGGAAAACATCTTCTCTGCATTCAGTCGTCCAGTGTTCATCAGTTGTTCCATCTCAAGCGTAGTTCCCGATTCGCGGACTATGTATCAGGTATTAATAACTTCACAGGAGAACTGAGAACCGAGATCACTTCAAGGGACCAGGCGATATTGAATAGGTGCCTGCCTACCTAGTTTATATTGAACTAATGTACCACGCGACCAGATAAATTGATGGAAGATAGTAATGCAAGATTTATTTATAAACTCGCACCATGTCCTGCAATTCACTAAATAAACTGAAAGGATCCACGACAGGTGGATAGAAGCAAAATAGCTTCACAGTGGTTAGGGTTGCCAGACGTCCTTTATTTTAAAGGACGTCCTGTATTTCAGACCCAAAAATTGATCTTGTCCCCTAATTTGAATTACACGGTGTAAATGCAGAAACTATTAAAACTGTAACAACGAACAGTTTTATCAGTATAATCAGAATGTGAAAGACATATAATATGAATCAAATTAATAATAAACATAAATCTGAAGCTCCAGTCAACCTTCTTCAAACTTAGCAAATTCGCTTTGTGGCGTCATTTTAAAAATAATTTATATTAAATAATAATATCAGTTAATCGTCCACAAGAATTCATTTTGGGAGGCAGGTATGGATACCACCGTCTCGGAAACCATTTATTGGATAACCAACACCCATATCATAGTTCACCCCAAGTGGTTCGCTATAGTGTTGAGTACCTCATACAAGAGGCACCTCAAATGTCCCATGCAAACATGTAAAATGTCCCCCCACCTCACAAAATGTATTTGTACCAGCTCTTTTTCTTTGTATTACTACAAATGTCATGTCACGTTGTCGCGCATAGGACAAATACGAAGGGGGGACAAATATGAGGTGTGAGGTGGTTGGTTTATTGGACTACATTCATGTCATGTTACGTATGGGACAAATATGAAGGGGGGGACAAATTTGAGGTGTGAGGTGATTTGTTTATAAGACTACATTCATGTCATGTCACGTATGGATCAAATATGAGGTGAGTTACGAGGTGGTTGGTGTATTGTATGACATTTTTGTAACAGAACCGTGAGGTGGTTGGGGTGAGCCATTCACATATATTTTGAATACCGCACAAGCGTCCCAACTGCTCACATTTTTTTGTTTGTTTATGTATTTTTTAATTCTAAATTACTGTTAAGTGAATACCGCACAACTGCTCCAATTTTTTTTTAAATATTTTTTATTGTAAATTAGTGTTATGTGAATACTGCACAAGAGTCCCAACGGCTCAAAAAAATTTTTTTTCTAAATATTTTTATTTTTAATTATGTATGTAATTATGCACAAGAGTACCAACAGCTCCAAAAAAAATAATTTTTTATTGTAAATTACCGCACAAGCGTCCCAACTGCTCCGAAAAAAAAATTATTCTAAATTATTGTTAAGTAAATACCGCACAAGAGTACCAACTGCTCGAAAAAAAAACTTTTTTAATATTTTTTTATTGTAAATTATTGTTATGTGAATACTGCGCAAAAGTCCCAACTGCTCAAAAAAAATTATTTTTTTCTAAATATTTTTTATTTTAAACTTTGTATTGTTAAGTGAATAACGCACAAGAGTACCAACTTCTCCAAAAAAAATTAATATTTTTTTATTGTAAATTACCGCACAAGCGTCCCAACTGCTCCGAATTTCTTTTTTGTTTTTCTAAATTATTGTTAAGTGAATACCGCACAAGAGTACCAACTGCTCCAACCGGTTGAGGGAGTGTTGAGATGTGGAGGGGGTTAGTGAGGGGGGATCAGAAGGGGGGTGCAGGGGGAGGATCAGAGGTTGTGGAGGGGGGGGGGGGGGGTGGAAGGGGGTGAGAGAGGGAGGGGGGGGGGGGGATAGTAGGCCTTTTTTATATCCATTTTTCATATTACAAAAATAACCAACACGGGAGGCGGGTATGGGTACCGCCGCCCCGGGAACCATCTATTATATAATCAACACCTCTGACATAGGTCACCCCAAGCGGTTCGCTACGAGAGTGGTTGATGGAGCCCCTTTGACTTCTCTAGCCCCCCCCCCCCCCCCCCCACCCGTAAGCGAAAATATTTTAACACCTCACCTCAAATGAGGTGGGACACCTCAACACCTCATTTCGATATTTGAGTACCTCATACAAACTCATCCTGATGTCGTGTCCTACCCAACACTAGTTCGCTATGTTTGATGACTTAGCTGGAGTGCCCAGGTTAGTGAGCTTTGTCTACATCTTGGTGGCTGATGCGTTTGCCCAATTATTGCTTGGCCGGCCATTGAGAGAGAGATTTCGTACCTGTTCTCTTTCTTTATTATTTCACTCTAACCAGATGCTGAACCAACAGGAGAACATATCTCTGGTGTGTATTTATCTTGTTAATTACTATAGTAAGTATGCATACATTTTTCTTTCTTACTAACAATCATGCACTCAGGGACATTGGAGGGTCTAGACTCGTTTTAAAAATAATTGTAGCTTCCTGTTTACAAAAAAAATAGGGTCCTGATGTGTGCGGCTAAGAAAGTTAAACAACCAGTTTCCGCAAACAGCCGCGGCTAGCCGTTAGGAAATTGGTGGGTCCCCTCCAATGTTACCCACCCCTTATTTTTTTTTCTTTATTCATTGCTTAAAATTTTATGGTTACATTTATTAGTGGATTTTTCGACCACCAAGCTAGGCTGATGTCCGTGTTATGGTGGTCGATTTTACGGTTCCATGCCAACTCAGAATGAAACCAATTCAGAAACACCTCAGAAAGGTCATTAAAAGCTACGAAAATATAATTTTAAAACAGCCGGTAACCCTAACCTAACTTAACCTATTTAACCAATTTTTTAATATTTTTAATTTTTTTTTTAATTTTTTAAAAAGAAAGACAAACATTCCCGGGTTACGAATAACCCAGCAATGTTTGAAAATCTCCTACTACCACCACAGAAAGCCGAAAATGTTGCTTGTGTTGTGATGGAGGACTTAGCCAGCCGAGGAATCGAACACGCGACGCTCGGGTGGGACCCAAGCGCTATGCCCACTCAACCACTGACCAGTCGATAATATTTTTTTATCATCACTATTACTGACCTTTCTAAGGTGTTTCTGAGCTGGTTTCATTCTGAGTTGTCTGGTCACCGATTTTACATTTATAGTGCAATAACAATCACACGTTCGTGTAATGTTTTTAAAGAAAAAAAATGTAAAATACCTTTATCCTTATACCCTTTTCCTTCCCGGAATTTCCTCACTTCAAAGGAAGCTTACAGTACCTAAAAATACCCTCCACACAGAGAGTTGATATAGGGCCTGAGTTATTTTTCTGAGTTATTCTCAGGGCCTCCTGTGCGGAGATAATGTAAAAAATGGGATTCCGGTACGAATGGAAATAATAAGCTAAACAATTTTTTTTTATTTCTATATATTACAGTATTTACCTAATTACTAACATTTTTGAATACATTTTCACCATATATATTTTTAGCAATTTTATTATGTTGGGTATAGGTATAAGGTAGGTTTGTGAAGGTGAAACTGTAGGTATTGTTGCATGTTTCGTGAACACCTCACTAGGAGAACCTGTGCTGAGGTGTTTACTTGTTTATTTATGATAATGTGTGACAAGTATTTATGTTTTGTAGTAGAAAGTTTTTTTATTTATTTAAAATTTTTTTATTTTAATGGTTATTGTACATTGGTTATTTAGAAGAAAAAAAAAAAAATATATATATATATTAGAAAAAAAAAATACATATAGTATGTCATTACAATCCACAGTATTAAATACTAATCCAAAATAATAAAAAAAATAACATTACGATTCATTGAAACTTAGTTATAAAAGTAAACATCATTGACATTTGGATAGGTGCTACTCTACGACAGAACATCTCAATATATACCTACCTTCACCTGTGAGGTCCGAGGATAGGTACTGGAAGAAGTGAATAGAGATTTTAGATAAAAATTATTAAAACATGGAACATTAAATTATATGGAAACTGAAACAACAATATAAGACTAATCGCTGAAACTACATTATCTACGCTACTACCAGCACCAATCACTGAGCTGTGCCACCACAGATCACAGAATAAGGAAGTTGAGTCAATTTTTTTTATTTTTTTTTATCAATGTGCACATTCAAACTTAAATATTAGTATTTTTTTTTTTTTTAAGTTCGTTTTCATAAATAAATTAATTCTCAAAGTTTAAATTTTATTAAGCCCGCCAAAACGGCGGAATCCGAGCGAGGTGTGTGTGTGACGTCATTTGACTCACACTCAACACGTTGCTTTGGCATTTTGTATGGAGATTTTTTTAATTCTTCAATAAGGAATTCCAGCAATTTTTCTTATCAATGTTAACCGTCTATCAGAATTAATGGTATTAAAAAAAAAGAAAATTGATTAAGATTTCATAGTTAAATTAATTTTTAAAGTCAGAATTTGGGTTTTTCGCCGCCGCCTGAACGTACAACACGGTATTATAAAGTGACAGTTTTCGTCGAACGAGCGTTAAGCTCTACAAAATGGTTAAATATGTCGTGAAAGATTGCGATTCAATGACACAAACACATAATAAATCAAGCAAAATTACTTTCCACACGGAAGTTTATTGTTTACATATTCATATTTAATTAAAAAATGCAGAAATTTGAAATATAAAATGTCAAATACTATAATACAGGTTTAATGTTGCCACTAAAAAGTCGTTTTGGTTTTACCACACTATTGGGAAAATACACGATTTATGGAATAAGTTACTATTTAGGTAACCTCTCATTTAAAATATTTTGGAAATAATAATAAAAATTACGTTTTAATCTTCATACAGAAGAAGTCATTACCACTTATTTTAGTTTATTAATGAATAATCTAGTAATTATCTAGTAAGTGTTTTATATTAATAATTTTGCAGGGCACCTAAAGATGCAGCATGCCGTGGTAAGTGGGTGGAAATAATTCGATTGCTGAGAAAAGAACTTTGAAAACACATTTTGAATCACTTTTAAAGCACTGTCCGTTTGAGTATTAAGTATATACTATTGGTACGATAAAAAAATATTGGAACAAAAAATGTCGTAATGATTTCATTAGTTATGCTTACTTTTACTCATATAGTATAATAAAAAAACATATATTCAAAATAATGTTAATTAGTTTATTTTATTACAAACTATTGTTAACAAAACTCTTTTTCGTTGTTTATATTGGGTAAAATTTCAAATTGTAGGCAACACCACCCTGCCAACCCAGGTTTGTGTTTCTGCCTTTGTCTAACTAGCGGCGGTATTGTTCTCGTGACTTGTGCAAGTGAGACAAATATATGTTTACATTAAAATGTTTAGTTGTTTCAAAGCTGCATCACTTTTTCACGCGCGGTAAAGAAATTTCTTCTCTAATTATTTAAACTCAATATTTATTTGTGTGTTTATATTAAAACTATTTTTGTTTGGTTTTTATGTTTATGTGATATGAACGTTAATTTATTTCTGCAGTTTGCTGTCCAGTTCTGTCTGTAAAGCAAACGTTTGGCCTATACAACCTGTCTCATCATAAATAAACCATCGTGTAATAGAAAGAGATGCACGATTATGATCGTACAAACCGGGGAACAGATGACGTCAGAATTCTTTTGACCAATGATGAAGCGTTTTTAGCTTATAGCTTTTTAATCATTTTTTAAGAACGTTTAACTAATTCTAAGAATAATAATATAGAAATATATTTATATATTTAGAATCGATATTTTTTGATCTACATGAACATATTTTTTATAAGTCAGAATATTTTTCACTCAACTTCCTTATTGTACGTCTGTACGATCTATGATGTGTAGCACTAAAACTAGACGAGAGACGAGTGACGAGTGAAAAGCATTATATCTATCAAATAGAATCCTCAGCGCCTCTCAACATATTCATATCTTATTCCAAGTCATAAAACAAACAGAGATGATTGTTCAGATTAAACCAACTGTTGTCTTGGTACATAATACCTCAGATGTATTATTGTTGCCTACATACTCGAGCACTTCTCGAAAATTATTCGAGACATTGTTAAGCGTTAGTTTTTATCATCTCTTTTTTATTCCTATAATCTGGGAAAAAATCATGACAGATCCACTTTACTCAAAAGACAAAGGCCCTTCTTGGACAATTTATAAATAATTTGACCACTTTTAAATTGAACATTTTTTGTAATGGGAAGGTAAGGAAAGTAATCCTGATAATACGAAAGGCAGTAGGTAAGGTTTTCTCGAGACAAATTGTCAGAAAACTCTTCAGCTGTATGAACCCTTAACGAGATGTACAAAATAATACACCAATAAAAACTCTCCTGCGGACGGTATCTCGTGAAATTGATCTTCGACAAAACATATCACTTTTTTTTCTTCTTTCTTACACCAAGAATAAGGTTCTTTCAACATTAGTATTTATTACCCTGTGTTAGGACGGACATGTAGTAATTTTCCTATCTCTTTTTATACATCAAGCAACATTACCTATGACTAAATTTAATTTGGTTTTAAATTAACACTTAGTTTATTTACATTAACTCCACACAGGAGGCCCCGAGAAAAATAATTTTTCACAGGACCTCTTTGGAGATGCTGTGTGAAGGGTTTTTTAGGGAAAGGAAGGAGAGGAAATTCTGGGAAGGAAAAATGTATGAGTGTTGGGTAGGAATCTGAGGGACAGTGTGTCCAGGAGTGAAGGACTTATGAATGCGGTGCAATGCATTGTTCTGAGAAATTCCTGCTGTATATGTCACAAGATATCCCTCAACCGGTCTCTCCCAATCCGGCCTGCCTCCCATCCATTGCCAGACCACCGGACAAATCTCGCCCGGTGAACCCGGGCACCCCTGCAAAGTCACCAAACGTAGCGAACCACTTGGGGTGACCTATGAGAGCGGTCTTTGTTATCCAATAAATGGTTTCCGGGGCGGCGGTACCCATATCCGCATCCCAAATTGAAAATTTATTTTTAGTTGCAGTTTTATATTTATTTTACTGTCTTATTCATTTCACATGTACATTATACTTACTCATTTGTAAATAGGTAGGTACCTATTTGATTTTCTAACAGAAATGTTTAATTATCAATGAAATAACGAAAAGCAATTGATTTTCGCATTGTATGTGCAAGATGATCAATAATGTTAAAATATTGCAAGTTCTTTCCTTGTTTTATCTTTTTTCTTTCTCTTGTTTCTAATATCTTATAATTTCTATTTCAAACCTATATTTTGTTCTAGTTCACACATTGTATAATTTATATCATGTATGATTACCTTAACACGGGCATTAGCCTAGTATGGTAATCAAGAAAAAAACATAAAAGTGTATTTTCAAAAATTGTATGAAATAAAAATAAAAAAAATAAATAAATAAAAAAAAATAAAAAATAAATAAAAAAATTGCAAGGTAAATAGTCTAAAATGCTTGTGGTGATTCATTTTATTTACCTTCGTAGTGATGTGGTAAGACTCCTGAATGACTTGCATGCGCAGGGTGTTTCATTCCACATTTGTGCTTCACTCCATTATATTTGTAAATAACCCTGTCTCTCTCCATTATAATCTTTGAAGTTCCTCTCATCTATTCTGTTTTAATTTCCTTAGGGCAAAATAAACACGCGACCGATGGTTGTCTATGTCCATTGTCTATATCTACTCTCTGCTACCCACTGCGCACTGTCCCAACAACAACTCTGCCGCCACTTCACTGTGAGGAATGCATTCATGTTCTAAATAATTATTTTGTTTGACCACTCTATCCATCAATGTAATTTTAATAGAAAATAGGTCTATTATTATTATCTTTCGTAGTTTAGAATACTAAAATAATATTATGGTACGACCCTATACTACCTACAAATATTACAACAATTCCTATCCCCGCAATAAGCTTGTAACGGCAAGGTTAGACAGATACGAGTATATAGATCCTTATAATTAAATAAATAAATAAAATAAAGGATTAATAGGTTTACTTATCAAGGTGGCGCGTGGCAGAGCTTGAAAATGACTTGAAACAGTTAGGTTAAATAAATTCTTTAATATTTCTATTTTTGAGAGTGATAATTCATGTTGGAATTCCAGTCTGAAGATGGCTCTAACGAGCTGAAACCGGTTACGGTCAAATAAAATTAAGTGGAATAAAGTTTTATATTCGCTTTATTATAATATGTTAAATAAATTATATTAAAATTAATAACTCTCAGTTATTGTGTCCCTAGGTACAGTACCTTCATATTTACATATGTCGATTTTGCATGTAGACATTTGCGAGCAAAACCGTTGGCGTTGGCGAGGTGATCGTGAACCGTTCGATGAAATTATTTTCAACAACCTCAGATCATATCCTAATTTATTTCTATGATATAAGTTTACAAAACTTCCAGTGGTCCGTGGGAAAGGAAGGAACTAACTGCGAACCACCTTCTACTCACAAATTCGGCTCATCCTAAAAAAAAAATCTGAAGAGATGAGTATTACGCTTTTTTTTAAATTCTGTCACGTGTGGCAATTTATTCTAGGCTTGAGGCATAGAGAGATGCTTGATGGCATGACGCTCCGAAAGCACGCTCACCGCGCTCACCGAACTTAGTATGGTGTGCGCTTTGGTTTCTTCAACCTTCACATAGCTGATGATGTCACTGGTCCGAGAGATGATTGTCTTTTTGGAAATTGGTATTTTCAGGAATGCTCAGTTTCGATAAATAAGCCGGGGCCATACATGTCGTTAATTAAGTTAAATAAATACAAAGCCCGAACTGAATTCTTTCTGGACATTTATGCCCACGAATAATTTTAAGATGCAATGAAATAATATGGTGTTTTTTTAAGTGCGCTAGAGATTAATCTTGCCGTCGTACTGAAAACCGATTGTAATTTGTTAATTTGATAATTAGTGAGACTTGCACGTTTATTTCATTGCCATAGTCTAGACGTAAAACGTCGTACGAATTATGTAAGTAGCAACGTGGCCTCAATAAGAACCCTGTGCTTACAGTTCAGTTCACTTAAGTTTTAAGGAGAAAATCAGCGTGCACATTGACATCAATAGTTTGGTATCTTTAAATGTCAATTTCTGAAATCATTATTGGTTATTATTATTGGAATTATCAGTGTTATGCTGACGTCTGCTTGTGGAAGTTCAGAGAAACTTATTCATTGAAGATTCAATTACAATCTATTTGAGCTCATCCAATGATTGCTTCTGGACAATCAGTTATTTGAAATTTTAGACCGTCTCTCTGGCGATTATTAGATGCAGATACCATAGAATAAAGTTATGTGGTTAAATGTTGTGTTTTGATTCAATAAATGTTATGTGGTTAAATGTTGTGTTTTGATTCAAACTACTAACCATTCTTAGATTTCATATGCAAAACTGTCTGTGTTTCATAATCATTATTATTAAAAGGCGATGTAAGACGCCATAAAATTGTAAGAGAGACAGAGCGCATGATGAGCTAAAACCAAAAGATACTAAGTCAGTGGCAACATAGGTTTCCATTCAAATCTACGTGGTAGGAATTAAAGTCAGAAAGTTGATATTATCTAACCTGCCTACACATTATCACTTATCACTGTACAATGACCCATAATAATCATTAGTATGTTAATTGGTTATTTTGATATATTTTCATGACTATTTAGGAATGCATTAGAAAACGGTACTTCTGGGAAAAAGTTTTATCTGGAAAAATCTGTGGTAGCTAGGTTTATATTATCGTGTGTGGAAAGGTACGTATATAAAATACCACCCGCAGTAATATGCTCTCTGTCAAAATTATATGACCATCACTTCTATTCATATTCCCTATCCGCGGGGCATCTGAAATACGGACACGAACAGTGGAACAGCTCCCCGCTCCCTGCTCATCACATCGGTATTTTAGTTCGATCGATCAATCAGAACGGATCGTTCAAAGTTTAAACAATGAATCCTTGTACATTTTCGTGAGAGCCTTTAATAATAATAATGTCATTATATCCTAAAGCCACTGAATAATCATTTGTCAAATTATTAAAGTTGGTCGGGGAATGGATTTTAATTGGAGTTATTGATCGGCTCCGAAATGGCAGTTGATATAATGGGATTATTGAGTAATGAATGACTGGTGACTGGACCTGGACAGTGGACCGATGAATCTCAGCGGAATGCGTCGCACGCTTGTATTGGTTGCATTCTGCTTTCTGATATAATTGGCACACACAAAATAACATATTTAACACTCAAAATAATACTAAAGAAAACCGATTACCAATAGTTTGTGCTAATATTATATAGCCATTACCGACCTGTCACAATAGTCCATTGTTGAAACAATATGACCCACTTTATTGTACTTTCTAAAGCTTTTAGAAAATAATTATCTGGAAAGTGGTAATTCGCCGTAGAAAGTTAACACTGGGCTAGATCGGCCGATAATGGCTTCCATCACCTCTCCTGCCAGACAGAGCTTTTAACTTCACTCTCTTATCACTTCCACTGATCAGACAGTGCACACATTAGGGATAGCCGCAAGGACTATAGCGCCGTTTATACGCACACTTCGGTGCGACCGAGTCCCGCGCCACTTCAGGCCGCCGCGCAGAAAAGTAAAGACCGATAGGTTTACAGCGCAGTTCACTGTGAGACTTTTCTGCGCGGCGGCCTGAAGTGGCGCGGGACTCGGTCGCTCCAAAGTGTGCGTGTAAACGGCGCTATTGAGTGCCAACCAATGCCTGATTCGGATCGTCACATTTCGTGAAAGCTGTCAGATGTTTATAGCTTATAGCAAACATCGTCATCCTCGGAAGGTAAACAAATTCGCACGTTATCAGATGTCATGGGTATAGTAGGTAATACTACCGATTTCAAAATATTAGTACCTTCTTGTAAACCAAATAAACACAAACACCTTACAAAATACAAAATACGAAAAGTCCTTTTACGTTATTGGTTATTTTTTTTATTTTATTTTTAAATTGAAAAAATAGAGTTCTAAATTCAATTTAGGTTTCATCCAGTGTTTGATAAACTAATTCTCAATTTTTTCAAAGTTTTTTGAGAAAAATAAAAATTATTAATACAGTTAAACAACTTGACATATGTATATGAATACCACTTTATTGAATAGGTATATTATTTCTTTAATTTATAAAGCATTGTTATTATAATTATGTATACCAACACCAACTATATTTTTTTCCATATTTTATTAAATGTATATATATATATATATTTTTTTTAAAATATAATTAACGATTCTAGAATTTTTAAAAATATATGGAAGATAATAAGATGTTATAACAAACATACACAACTAACATTATTTAAGTGTGACGATATTTAGTTTAAAAAAATACTGGAAGATTCTTATTTTTCTGGAACAAAAAATACATTTTCAAGGTTGCTTCTCCTTATCGATAAATTTCTTGAAGAAACAGTGTCCAAACAAACACACAGCCAAATCCTTCAGAATAACACTGATATATGACCAGATTGCACACAGGCCGGCAGGCCAACCAATCCTTTAACTAAACATAAATGGATATTTTTACTATATAGGTACTTTACTTATAATCTACAAATTCTTTTATTTATGGGTTTTCGCTAGCAAGCAAAGAGACCTTCATAATGTAATATTATATTAGATACCACAAATACATATGGTATATCTATGAGTATGTAATGTAAATCGCTTGACATTGAGATTAAATTAATAGAAGTCAAAACATGGATTAGTTAAATATTTTCGGGGAACGTGGATTTGTTGAGATAGTACAGATAGCGGGGATGAGGGCGTACAGTTCGTAAAGGCTGAAAAGCTGTGCCTTCCTTACGAAAAATGAACAATAAAATATTATTCAGTGTTCTGTTTTCTGCCTAGGTGTAAAATATTATTTGTTTATTCAAAAGCATTTGTCTGCACAATAACTCAAATCTGGAGCAAGATCATATTATATTAGTCTCCATATGCAATGCGTTGCATGCAACGTGCTTATATCTGCAGGCTACTGAGAGGTTATGCACAATGTGCTAAATGCTAACTGCTAACAAAACAGTCGTTAAACACATGTGGTTATAATAATTAGTATGGCGCCGTTTTTAGTGAAAAATCACCTCTAGGGCGCTGTACAAATATTTCTTACTAGGCATTATATTTTTATGTACAAACAGTTACAGAAACATACTTATCTGATAAACACTAGAAAGTTTAAGCTTGCAGATGATAAGGTTTTGCACTCAGAGGACGTAATTTTAAAATCACTACACATCGCATGATTTTACAGATGCTATTTCATGCCTCATTTACTATTAATATTACAATTATTACACTGTTAATGGCAAAAGATAAGATTTTTAAATAATTATTATTTACATATATATATATGCTGAAAGATTTTGCGAGAATGCGCCATGAATGATGGGTTTTGTGTGAATGCGAATGTCCAAGGACCTTATATGTATTTTGAGATGTATGATAGACCACTGCACAAGTAAAAATGAATGCACATAAGGGAAAGGAAAGGAAGGAAGGGACTTACTGAGGAACCTTATGGTACTTCTCTTCTCTCATGGGTGGCCTTTGTTTATACACTTGTATATTATTATTCGCGGTATTACTTTGATATGCGGGTAGAGAATGCGGAGCGGAAAATTGTGTTCTTTCACGGCGAGGTTCGATAGACGACACTGATTTGTTATGGTAACAAAAATAACAAGTTCATTGGGATGGGATAGAATGATAGGGATGGGATAGGTAAGGAACATGTGTCAATCAAGCTACAAGCACAGAGTCTATGATATATGTAGATGTATGTAGGTAAGTGTAGCTATGATTGTGTAAATGCCCAACCATATGCATTTAGTTAATTACATATTTACAATGTCGTGGAATGTAAAATGTTTTGAACTCTTTGTATAGGGTGGGCCATAAAGCTATCTTAGAAAAACTCGTTGAAAAACAATAGTTAATACTACCGAAACAAATACAGACACCCGCCAAATTTATTTCTTTAAAAACTACTCGTACATCGTTCAAATATGAACAATTACGACGCAAACACTCTTCAAATCTTGACCAAAACTCGATGGTACTTGCATTTGAACAGCAGTTATTTCTTCCCAATTATTGGACTTCAACTGGACAGCTGTGGTTAGATTATGACAGAATTATTGATTTTAATGTATTCCCAGAAAAGGTGATCTAGTCTTGGAGAGATAGGGAATGTCCCCTCGGTGCTGGATGAGTTTTCTTGTAAAAATCTTGTTTACGATTGCCGTTTACACATTCGATGTATGGCATATCACGCCGTTTTGTTGAAACTATGACCTGCTATTATAGGCTACAAATTTTTGAAGTTGATCGCACGTCTATGGCCCACCCGCCACAATAGCAGTAGCTCATTGAACTTAAAATCTGAAACGCGCTTTGGAAAAAAACATAGTAAAAGTCACCAATTTTCTTTTGAACGAAAAAGCAAAAAATCATAGCATATCAAAATATATCGATGCAAAAAAACCTAAGGCATGTGTTGTGTATCTTCTATGACAGTTTACATTTTAATCAAAATACTAATTTTAAATCCAACATTCTATTATGAAAAGCAAGAATTTCCTGTTTCTTCGAAATCACTCATCTTTAATCAGCGCGCTACCTGCGCCGTGCAAAAGCCATAGTGAAGTCGCACAATGGACCACCAAAATTAGATTGCATTTTTTTACAAAAGTAGTCAGATTTTATGTAATTTTTTTTTTTAATGCATTCTATCTTTTGGCAGCATATGGGCATTGTTGTTTGTGGCTGGGTAAGCGCGGGAGTCGAGAGGTCCAGCTGCTGAACTGTTGGTCGCCGCTTTCGTCGAAGTAGGTACCGTCTGCTCCAGGGTTACCAATTCTTGCTGAATTCCCCAATATTAATATTTGAATTATTTATACAGCGCAGAAAGAAATTTATTGAAAGAAATTGTAAAAAATTTAATTTCCTTTTAGAATATATGTACATACGCAAATAAATCTATAATCAGTAAATATTTATAGCAATTTAAAGTTTTTTCATAAAATGTCGTCATTTTCAGAAAAAGCTGTTTTTATCTTATTACTGACACACCGACGCGCGACGACGATTATGCGACGCTCTGATCGCTTTTAGTCAGGCGTATAGTTAGATATGAGCATGAAACCACATTGATGCGATCATTCAAAAACCGAGGAGGCATAACAGTAGGCAGAGATGTTTCGCACAATGTAGTAAGCACAATGTATGTCAGCAAGTGGTTAAACCATCACCTTACTTTTTCCTCGTATGCAAGGAAAAAAAAAATTTCAAAGTTTTTTTTTATTGCCAAAAAATAACTTAGAGATACTACCGACATTTAAAACAGATTTCTTACATCTCTGAAGACGTTAATTTCTTTGATACGTTTACGAACACATGTATTAGATAGTAAAATTATAAAAAATTATCACTTTTAAGAAATTCTCTTAAAATAAAGATCTTAAAATGTTAATTTTATCATTTAAGTAACCTATAAAACAATATTCTGACAGTTCAATTTTGAAAGTACGGCGTTTGAACAATAACTTGATTAAACTGATGTAAACCACACAAATAACATGGTAAATATATCAATTGTGTGAATAGAAGAGTAAATTTGTCACTACAATAGAAATTATTAAGTAAAATCACAACATTTAGGTACTAACAAAATCTTCGACATCCCGCGAAAAACATAACAAACTATTTTTTCATAGCGGGCCATTTGGAACTAAAGCGCAGGCGCGCCAATAATGCCCCTAGCGGAGAAGAATTAAAACAACATTTTTTACTAGTAAATTAAAACCATATACAATGTTGTCAGATCTTCAATGCATTTTAACAGCGTGACCAGGTAGGAAAGGTTATTGGTAATAAAACGTGTTTTAGTGTACACGAGGTTTATTTATGTTATTGAAATAACACGGGTTATCGGGCGTGCTGTGGTTCTTTTTTAGTAAGGCTATATGAATTTAAACATGTAAGAATAAATTTGTCAGCAAATGACGCCTTAAATAAAGAGGGGGATCAGAACATTCTACTTGAAGGGAATTGATGGGCGACGATTGCATCGCTCCAGTTATTATTCGCAATGACTTAGATTGAATTTTGTCTAATTTACTGAGTGCATTTTTGGATGCAGTACTAAACAGTGGGCAGGCATAGTCGAGATGGCTTCGAATAAGTGCATTGTAAAGCAACTTAATGCAGGTAGGATGTGCACCCCACCAGACGCCAGTCAATGATCTGATGATATTTAAATTTTTTTCATATTTAGTAACTATTTGGGAAGACCATTCAAGTTTCCTATTTAATTTCAGATGCATTGGGGATTGGAGAGTTTTTAAATAAAATTTTAACAGGGGGGGGATTATTATGACGGTTTGAGAAGGTGACACACTGACTCTTTTGGACTGAAAGTTCAATACCATTTAAAGTGCAAAGGGCATCCATGGCTTCGTTAAGATATTTGACGACGGATGGAATGACTTTGGATGATAAGAAGAAAGGTATGTCATCTGCGAACTCAATAACTTTTACTTAAGGGGAAATGGTGACATGCATTTCGTGAGTGTACATATTTTACAGTAAGGGGAAAAATATTATAACGGGGAAAATACAGGAATTTTACAATTTGTAGAAATAACGTAACTATGTAATACCGATTAAGAGAGCATTTCTTGATTATTCATCCATATTGAAAAATAATATTTAGCAACAATTACGTGAGAGTTAAGTGAGAATATTTATTTATTTATTTATACTGGGTTTTTATAGTTATAAAAATAGTTATAAAAACTCAGTTACAAAACAAATAAGACAAATAGGTAAAAATTTATATAAAATCAATCAGCCAAATTATACGATGGTAAATTTTGAAGCATGTTTAAATAAATATTAAATAAAATATAAATAAAAATTTTAACAAAACAAAAAAACGAAATTCTACAAATTTATAAACAACTTACTTTTTCTACTCATCAATCTGTAGGTACGATTGTTATTTTTGGAGTCGGTGTCAGCAAAGATACCCGGCCGTATATTGAGTTATTCGTCCATTTGTCACGCACATACTTAATTCAAATTTAAGACTTATATGGTTTTCTCATGGATCCCATTGTCGGAACTAGACCAAATTAAAATGGGACCACATGAAAAGCACCAGCTTTCAAATAAAAAAAGAATCATCAATATCGGTTCTCCTAGTCGAAAGTTCTGAGGTAACAAACATTAAAAAAAATACAGTCGAATTGAGAAACTCTTCCTTTTTGAAGTCGTTTAAAAACAAAAACAGTTAGAAATGGAAAATTATAAAAATTCTAAGTTTATTCAAATGACAACTAAAGAGAGGCAAGACACGAATGATACATAATAAATTAGCACATATTTTTCAGCAATCGCAGAGCATTTTTTTTAATCCATATAAATTATCGACAAAAATATCTACTTCAGCACACTCTATCTTATTAAATAGTCGACACATTTAGGTCAGAGACTTCAATCAGGGTATACTTGGTCGAAGGTCAGAGGGCTAAAATAGGCGATATTATTTTTAAATGTGTTTAGGTGAAACATATTATGGCGTCTTAAACAATGGGAATTGGGAACATTTATATCAATATTGCTAAGACACAATGAAGTATCAGGATGGCCGTGAAATATTTTGTATAAACATATTAGATCAGTCAATTGCATTCTGATGTTAACTGTATTAATTTTGAAGTATTCAAGTCGCATGATCTAAGATGTTTATGTAATTCACATTTAAAAGATAACAATCTTAGCATTTTTTTTTATCTGATTCTACAATATTTTCATGTTTGCAACGTTGTAACGTGGATTCCAAATAGTGCTTTTATATTCAACTTTACTTCTAATTAAGGAATTGTTAAGAGTTAGAATTGATAGAGCATCTATGAAAGGTTTATATATTCTATGAATAAATCCAATCATTTTAAATGGTTTGCACTTAACCCCTCAGAAAATCGCCAATATGCACTTTTAACGTCTTTAACGAAATGACATTTTACGAAAACTTTGTATTATTACCGCTTCACAAATAAAGATCTATAAATGAAACATTTCTGAACGTAGCCAAATAGTGAAAACTGTTTTAGACAGGTTACAAAATAAGCTTTCGAATTATTATATTACAAATAAATATTAATATTTGTAAATATTAAAATTTAGAATGCAAACATTAAAAAAATGTGAAAATGACTCACGTGATGTTTTTATGTGAAAACGGTACTAAAATCACAGATTATGTAAACAACAATACTTATTCTATTGTATAAATGTGTAATAAACACTTTTGTCACCTCACTTTTTTATCATTTTATATAAAAATAGTTAATAAAAATTAACAATGTCGGGCGCCCGTAGGAAATTTGGAGGGATAAATTATGTGTCAGACTGCGCGTCTGACAGAATGTTTTTATGTATTTCTATGGACAACTTGAATAGAAATGTGCAGCATGATTCACTATCGACCTTTCACTTTTTATTTTAGGGATGTAACTAAAACAATAATCAATCACAGTGCAAATCATTGGCAATACACCAGTTTTTGAGTGGGTCGAGGTCATTTTGAACCAGTTGATGATCAGAAAAAGACTTAATTTTACGGAAAATTTAAAGATCATTGGCTAAAAAAGCATAATCACAGTTTAATTTTGAACCAAGGTCATTTATGAATATTAGAAAAAGAAGAGGGCCCGAATTTGACCCCTGTGGTACACAAGAAGTTACATATATAGAGGATGATTTGTATCCATTAATAAATACTAGTTGCGTTCTGTTACATAAAAATGATTTCACCCAGCGAAATAGGTCTCCATGTCTCCATGTATTCCTATTTGATCAAGCTTTTTAAGTGTATGATGGAGTGGTTAACTTTATCAAAAGCTTTTTTGAAATCGACATAAATTGCACCTACTGTAATCTTTCTTTAAAAGAGTTACACACAAGTAAAATAAGAACAATTTTATGTAATTTCGTTTTCTTTCACTGTAATTTTTCAAACACATTTATAATTTTTAAGCCTGGACGAAAGAGAAAATCCGAAAATGACTAAATAATAACGAAATATTTAAATAGATATTTATTTCATTTTGGAGATGTAGAAACTTGTTGGGAACTGTCATTATCCCCAATTTGAGATTTTTAACCTCTATTGTTAGCTATTTCCGACCATGCTTCGGCAACCCTGTTAACCCGCGCAGCTGACCGCCTTCTGACGGGAGATCTCATTTAACCCGAATGATATTAGTTTACAAAACATCAGTAGATTTGAAAGACTCACTTTATTACTTCCTCGCAGCTCCTCCTCCGTGGAGGTAATTATCATCTGTAAAATTAAGTAATTGCTCCAAAACTTGTGACAGATTTAGCAAATGCCTATACCCGTTTAGTTGCACCAAAACTTTACGATAAATGTGAGGGTTTAGAAAAAAATCAAGAAAAGGCGAAAGTTGAATTAGCAAATATGATTCACGTTGTTATTATAAATAATTGTGCTTCCGGGAAATTCCGAGCTTTAGCGAAATTATTTCAATAAAAGGAAACATTCATTGCATTTTTACAAGTACTTTTTTGATTAAAAATACCGCAAACAGAACAGCAAACAAAATATATGACTCCTTACTTTTTATGAAAATATAATAAAATAATTTATTTTTATGTGTACACTTTTAATTTCGTAATAAACCATGTGAAAAAGCCATGCGTCCGAACTGAAGATTTAGAAATTTGTCTTATAAAATTGAATGCGTTGTAGGAGTTTTTACAAATCCTTTTTTATACTGCTATATTTTTTTTTTTTTAAATAATCGGAGACGGTTTACCTATATATAGTTCCCGAGAGCACTTAGGCCATAGATCCATTGTACTATCTCCCATTTTACCTCATTCCTTTGACAGTAACCCAGTCCCTTTTCGTCCCCAGTTCCCATTCGAAATGAAGCTATATCTTCTGGTCTGATAATGTGTCTTCCCAGGTCTCATTTTCCCTCTTCACTCCTCCTTGGTTCCCTGAAGGCCCCACGATGGAAGAGGGCTTCATCTCTCCTCTCCACTCCTTAGTTCCCCGAAGGCTCCACGATGGAGAGTCCACCTCCCGTTGGTTCCCTAAAGGCCCCACAAGGGAAGAGTCCACCCCACCTTGGTTCCCCGAGGGCCCCAGGAGGGAAGAGAACTTTTTCTCTCCTTCTTGGTTCCTTAAAGGCCCCACAGAGGAAGAGTTCACCAAGATGGCCTCATTTCTCCTCTTCACTCCTACATGGTTCCTCGAAGGCCCCACATGTGAAGAGGACATCATCTAGGACATCATCTGAGTAGATGCACTTTTTCAGAGCTGTTTATATTACATACATATATTGTTTTGTTTGTTTTTCTTTTTATTATGGTCTCAAATTTTTATGTCGTTATTTTATTGGTCAATGATATGACTATCTCTAACACTGTTATATAAATATGAACTTGTAATGACTGTTTATAACGCTAACAAATAAAATAAAAATAAAATCTCTCAACTTCACTCCTCCTTGGTTCCACAAAGGCCCCGCGCTGGAAGGGTGCCCTTCCCCTTGGTTCCTTGAAGGCTCCACAAGGGAAGAGTTCATGGAGGTGGCCTCAGCTCACCTCTCCACGCTTTCTCCTCTTAGTTCCTCCTACGGCCCCAGGAAGGAAATCCACAAGAGGTGGCCTCAGCACTCCTAGGTTCCCAAAAGGCCCCTAGTTTTCGAATGGTCCGATTTTTTTTTTGTTCCACGAGTTACCAGGGAAATAGAAGGTCCACTCTAGCAGAGCCCTGAGTGTTGGAGTGAGGTCTAAATACTCCGAGATGCGACCTTGTTTCTCGGAGGCACCGTTCGTGACACTGTTCCCCAGGACATTCAGCCTGAGCACGGTAGCTCACACCTTGGCTTGGCTTGGCTTGGCTTTTCTAATCATCTGTGTCTGCTGTATTTTGAATTACTCTCAATTGTTGTACCGTATGTTGAAACTATTTGTATCCCATAATTTCATAATATGTGTTTAAAATGCATAGATAATCCATCAGAGAATGAAAATCATATGTGGGTATAAAATTTTATTTTGGAATTAATCACATTTTATGTATTCCTTATGGCATCACATCATCAGATAAAGATAGTGAATAGATAAAGTGGGTGAGTGAATCTGAAACTGTGACAGATATTAAATCAGCAGTATTTTCCAAGCCAAGAGGCTGACAGGAAATATAAATTAGACTTAGCCAATAAGTTAAGATCATAAGTTCATAAGGGATGCTAGTAAATCTGTTCGGATTGTGCAAGAGCCATCTGACAAGTCTGTCACGGTCACGTCTCATTGAGCACCAGGCACTCCGGGCACTCGGGCTCGGGATCTGTTGGCGGCTGAACAGTGAAAACGTGAATCTTAAACAGGAGAACTGGCAGCATGGAGCACTAAGCGCATGCATATATTGCATATATGTATATGGCCGAGAGTCATCGAGAACAGTTACCAAATTTATCACCATCGGTTCATCAGTCGTGAAGTTAACCCGTTTTAATAAAAACACAGGTGTTTTAATAAGTGATAATATTGGCTAAAATAATTCAAAACTGCTTGTTTGATAGTGCCTTGTAAGTTTAAACAGTTGTAACGTGTATTAGTACTTTTTACTATTTTTTTGTTGTAACGTGTTTTAAAAAATATCGATTATCATTATATATTTTCGAAAATTGGAAATGCTGTGAAGGATCATAAATCCAAAAATGAGTTAATGATGTCATTTTTTCAATTTTTTTCTCCTTCGATCTGCATCGTAGAAATCTATCTATCTATTCTATCTATCTATATTAATAAAAATGAATCTCCGAAATGTATGTACGCGCATAACTTACGAACGACTGCACCAAATTGGATAATTCTTTTTTTGTTGTGTTCTTTATTGTCAGGAGAAGGTTTGTATGAAAGATTTTTTTTTTAAATCAAACAGAATTTTTTTTTTCTAAATTTTTTTTTTTTTTTTTATAAATGTTTAGAGGTTTACTTATTGTTATTGATAAGAAAAGTTTATTGGATTATAAGAAAAGATTATTGTTATTGAGGTCGTGTTATTTATTGTTATTGATAAGAAAATGCCACCAGTGAGGCGTCAAAATATTGGTCTGTGTACGCGAAACGCAAGTCGAGATCACAATCTTCGAGAAAATGAGACTGAAGAAGAGAGTTGGCAGCGTTAGGAGGCAAATAGAATGAGAATTTTTCAAGCGAGATCTACCGCGACTCCGGAAGAACCTATACCGTCGACTTCAAGTGAGAGGCAACAAAACAGACGATCTAACGTAACAATTACCTATGAATGTTTGGCGTTAAGATAAATGATACAACAGTATCGGTCCTGTATCAGCGATACATCGGTCGATTTTGGAACAATGAGCACTATTTGTCAACATTGCAATGATTTAAGGTTTTGACTCGAACCGCTAGGATTATGTTGTGCGAATGAAAAAGTCAAATTAACACAACTTTCAAATTCATTACTTTCAGGGCAAGAACCTCTATCAAAGAATTATTTGCAGAATATTCAAAATTACAACAGTGTGTTCCAAATGACATCATTTGGTGCAAATATAATTGAAGAACTTGGTTTCAATCCAACTTTTAAGGTGTTTTTTTTATTATTTTGTGACACACATTATATGCATCCATTGTAACAGACTCCAGATACTAATATCTACAGCCTGTATGTCTGACGAATATCTACAGCTCATATGTTGAACTAATATCTACGAACTTCAGAGTGTTGATTAATATCTACAGAGCTTAGGTTGAACTAATATCTACAGACCATAGGTTGGACTAATCAGCAAGTCCAATAGTCCGATATTAGGGATTTTTATATATATACTTACATAAATTAAGTTTTTTAAACTGCATACGCAATATTACGTTATTCCAATATGCTATACACAATTGCAAATCCAACCTCTGCCAGTGCTGTAGATATTCGTCAACACTTTGGTTCTCATAGATATTAATCAACAGTTTGAGCTGTAGATATTCGTCAACACTTTGATTCTCATAGATATTAGTTCGATTTTTTCAGTTTTTGGAATTCCTGTAGATATTAGTAGACGCCTCCTTGTAACATAAACCTTCATATATAAAATTCTATTGAGGCTCATAAACGAAGATTTTTTAACCCTAGAAAGATAATCATATTTCGATGTACGGTAAAGATAATCATTCGTAAAATTGACGCATGATTTTTAACTAGCTATAATATTTTATTAAGGGCCAGCCAGCGGCAATTCCAAATTTGCTTTAATTTATACCTGTATTCAAAAATGCTGAAAGGCGTGATGATAAAACTACTAAAATTATGTACTTTTTGTAATTACATTTTGATCATACGACCTACGGTAAAACCTTATTATGCTAAAAATAAACAAATTTAATCATATTTTTGTTATTTGTTTTTGGGGTGTTACGCCGTGTTGCGCTACCTCTTCCTTTAGTCAACGTTTCGGACAGCGTTACAGTGTCCATTATCAGGGCAGATGGCATCACATCTGCCCTAATGATGGACACTGTAACTTATTTTTTTAAAATATTGTTTTAACTTGGTCTCGGTCATAACTTTGGTCCAATGGCAAGAATGGCAATGGTCTGTACACGAATAAATCAAAGAATCTGCTAAAAGAAGAATTTTTAATAAAATCATAGGTTTAACACTTGGGGTCGGTCATTTTAGAGCTTGGGTTCGGTCGTTTTAAGACATGGAGTCAGTCATTACTTCGGCTCTATGGCACCGAACCGACTGAAATTTTTGATTATTTCTAAGAATCATGGTCTTTACACGATTCAATCAAAAAATATGGCAAAAGAAGACTTTTATAAAAAATCGTCGTTTTAACACTTGAGGTCGGTCAGTACTTCGATGTGGCACCAAATTGACTGAAATTTAGGATTCTTACTAAGAATCATGGCCTGCCTTCGAGTCAATCAAAGAATCTGCTAAAAGAAGAATTTTTAATAAAATCATCATTTAACACTTGGGGTCGGTCATTTTAGAGCTTGGGTTCGGTCGTTTTATGACTCGGAGTAAGTCATTGCTTCGGCCCTATGGCACCGAACCGACTGAAATTTTTAATTCTTTTGAAAAATCATGGTCTGTACACGATTCAATCAAAAAATATGGCGAAAGAAGAATTAAAAAACAAAATCATCGTTTAACACTTGTGGTCGGTCAAAACTTCGAGGTGGCACTAACCGACTGAAATTTTGGATTCTTACTATATACTTTGTAACAGTTAAATTACATCGGTACCTTCCAACCCCGAATACATCACAAAATATCGGAGAGCATTGACAACAACATCACTGGCGGCATAGACGTTCCGGAAAGAAACTACACCTACCTTCAGTTTGGATCGAGCAAGCCCAAGGAGAGCGCATCGAATTCGTAACGTTAATCTAGATCCTAATATATTATTTATTTTAGTCAGATATTCAAGGTTACCATTTGGTTTTACTATTTAATACTTGGGTGTTGTTGTTTAAACACTCTGGCGTCCAATACTTCGTTTTGCTTCCACATAACTTGTAACCGACGTGTTCATACCCTCGAAATCTTTTTCATCAATGTTCATCGTTGGCCCGGTCCTCTGCAGTTTTGTGGTCATTTCTTGGAAATTGGTAAAAAATTACCTGGCCACAAAATGCAAAAATACCGTGCCGCCAGCGATAATGTTGATGAAAAGGATTTCTCTTGTCAAAATTCTTATCAAATTTTCATTCTTGTATATTTTATGCTATAACTTAATTAAATAAACTATTTTTAAGGCTTTTTATTAACAATGTACATTTCCCCAGTGCAACAAATAAACGATTACTTTCAGGTTGTCACTGGGGAGATTGTAAACTCATTATTTTTACCTTTTTAATTTTTATGTTGTACTATTAATTTTTTACTTTTCAATTTTAAAAGTCTGTGAGCCTTGCAGGACAATGAAATAATCAGTTTTCATTGTAGGGCCTGCAAGGCCTCCAGCAAAACATAAAACTTTGCCTCTAGGTAAAAACCTACAGAAGATAGAGACACATTTTGCTCTTGTCAAACACTTAGAAAATTTCGCAGATGAAATTTTCACATTTTTCTCATTTTAAAAATCCCGGGACCTCGTGGGATATTGAAATAAACAGATTTCGATAGAGTATCTCACGGGGAACCGGGGAAAAATAATATAATTGCATTTCATTATGAAATCAATTAATCATAATCATATAACCTAAATTTAAAATCAAAAAATCTCAAAATGCTTCAAATTTCACCAAACAAAAATTCTTCTTATACATTGTACCTTTCTTTATTTGTTTTCAATTATAAATGTATGTATTTCGCAGTAGTTTAGGCTACAAAATCCTGCAAAGTTGTAAATTTAAGCGAGCGCTTTTTGAACTTAAACAGGCAAAATAGATAATGAGCATTTCGCTGCCCATTATATACTAGTGGTGGCGCGGAATGATTCCCCCCACCACTTTTCTGTGGTTTTGTCCGGCCCCAAATCGGGTTCACCGAATTGAATAAATACTGCGACCTTTTTGAAAATAAATCAGTTCAACTTTTTACTCGACAAAGTGTTTTATTAAATACTTCCTCTGGAAAACCTCTCTCCGACTGCCTCCTGCTGAAGCTCTGCCTGATTACCAAGCCTGGTGCCTACCTTCTCCAGACTAGCCGGCCCCACTCGAGGACACCGCAAGGCGCCAGGTTCAGGCAGCGACCAGGACATCCAGAGCCGCCATCACCAAGCTCTGGGTGCAGGGAGGCAGATCAAGGGTTGCCACCCTCAACAATTCAGGGTTACCACCCTCATAATTTGGAAGACATCCGGACCATCGTGCACGAGACGCCGGTGCCCTCTTACAGTCTTGTAGGGACAACAACACGTCCGCTACAAGTGGTCCTTCGAGCCGGATCAGCTGCACGCCGAGATGTCTCCTCCCTCACTACGTTCAAAGAAGACGAACCAAGAAGATGGGCCACCGCTGCCACTACCGGCGGAGCCACCTACTGCCCCGGATGCCGGAGCTGCGCCATGGCCCCTTCAAGGGCCCTCAGCCGGAGCTGCGCAACGGCCCCTTCAAGGGCCCTCAGCCGGAGCTGCGCCATGGCCCCTTCAAGGGCCCTCAGCCGGAGCTGCGCAATGGCCCCTGCCAGGGCCCGAAGCTGCCTCACCTGATACCATGCCGCAGCCCTCACCCAGCACTACTCCTGAGGCGAGCTCCGCAGACGAAAGCGATGCGTCACAGCCCTCCACATCTACCGAGGACACGGTGCGATTGCTGCGGCGACAGCTGCGGAGCCAGAAAAAGCAGATTGACCGGCTGATGACAGCTCTTCAATTACAAGCTGGTGCGAGGGAGCCGGAGCAGCCGATCCAGGCGGGACCGATGCCAGCCAGTGCGACAGGGCCATTACATCCGAGCGGATTATGGCCGGCACAACCCAGTGCGACAGGGTCATCACATCCAAGCGGATTATGGCCGGCACAACCCAGTGCGACAGGGCCATCCTATCCGAGCGGATTATGGCCGGCACAACCCGATGCGACAGGGCCTGCACATCCCAGCGGAGCAGGACCTGCACAACATCAAGGCGCAGCAGAACCTCCACATCCCAGCGGGACAGGGCCTGCGCAGTGGCACGCATCGGTGGCGCAACCCGGCGTACCCAGTGGGTACCCGGCGCTACCACCCCTTCACTACAATGGGGACTCAACAAGGATGCAGCCTGGAGAACCTGCTGGACCTGTGCCTCTGGTGGACCAGAGGTACGCATCAACGCAACCCGGCCCAGCGGGCCCGGTGCCGCTGCCCTCTCACTACAATGGGGGCTCAACCTGGATGCAGCCTGGACCTGCTGGCCCTGTACCGCCCGTGCCTCTGCTCAACCCGAGGCAACGCGATGCCGTGCATGGAGAACCTGCTGGACCTGTGCCTCTGGTGGACCAGAGGTACGCATCACCGGCGCAACCCGGCCCAGCGGGCCCGGTGCCGCTGCCCTCTCACTACAATGGGGGCTCAACCTGGATGCAGCCTGGACCTGCTGGCCCTGTACCGCCCGTGCCTCCGCTCAACCCGAGGCAACGCGATGCCGTGCATGGAGAACCTGCTGGACCTGTGCCTCTGGTGGACCAGAGGTACGCATCACCGGCGCAACCCGGCCCAGCGGGCCCGGTGCCGCTGCCCTCTCACTACAATGGGGGCTCAACCTGGATGCAGCCTGGACCTGCTGGCCCTGTACCGCCCGTGCCTCCGCTCAACCCGAGGCAACGCGATGCCGTGCATGGAGAACCTGCTGGACCTGTGCCTCTGGTGGACCAGAGGTACGCATCACCGGCGCAACCCGGCCCAGCGGGCCCGGTGCCGCTGCCCTCTCACTACAACGGGGGCTCAACCTGGATGCAGCCCGGACCTGCTGGCCCTGTACCGACCATGCCTCTGCTCAACCTGAGGCAGCCAGATGACCAGTTGCCGCCTGCTGCTAGTCCGAGCTCCGGCCTGCCGGTGTTTCCGCCACAACCAAGTGCGGACGAGACAGCCCAACATACCAGGGCTTGGATCCAACATGCAGACAACCCGATGGCTCAGCTGACAAGTGCACTCACAGAAGCCATCAGAGCTTCAAGGGCTCAAGACAGCCCCCATCCAACGATCGAGGAAGACCCCCGGATGGCTGCACTCATCGCCAGGCAGTCAATGGCTAAGGATCTGCCTCCCTTCTCGGGTGACCCGCTGGAGTGGCCCACCTGGAAGGCCCAGTTCGCCCAATCGACTTCAACCTGCCGGATGACCCCAAGCGAAAACCTCATCCGACTACAGCGGGCCCTCAAAGGAAAGGCCCGGGAAACCGTGGGTCCCCTCCTTATGGACCCCACTCAAGTGCAGGAGATACTTGCAGTACTGGAGCAGCGCTACGGTGGAACAACTTCGCTGGCTGCCCTGATGTTGGACAAGGCCAAGAAGCTACCACACTTGACGGCGGAGGCATCACTGGAGGACATTGCTGATTTTTCCGGAACCGTGCAGAACTTGGTGGCTTCACTTCGCTCGCTGAACAACGAGGGATACCTCACCAACCCGGCGCTCCTCAGCGACATCGCGGGGAAGATGCCGTGCACGATGCGGTTGGCGTGGCTAATGGAAGTGCGGTACTACGAAGCGCCTGCCACCATCTGCCAGTTTGCAGCCTTCTTGAAGACCGTCGCGAACGCCATCTCCAAATCGGGTATGGTCGACCCCGCGAGGTCTAGACCACGTCGCGAGCAAACATTTGCTACTACCGAACAGTACGGGCCGCGCAAAAGTGACAGTTCGCGAAAGTTACCGCATGAAAGTTCTCGGAAGTTATCAAGTGACAGTTCGCGAAAGTTACCGAATGAAAGTGCTCGGAATTTATCAAGTGATAGTTCGCGAAAGTTGCCAGTTAACAGTTCGCGAAATGTGGGTCGAAGTGACCAAGTGCCGCTCTCAAGTGAGTTTAACAATCGCGACGGGTGCATACAGTGCGGTGAAAGAGGTCACTTGCTACGTGACTGTCGTGAGTTCGCCGCGAAAGACGTAAAGTTACGTTACGAAACAGTAAAAAGTGCCGGTTTGTGCCGTTTGTGTATGGAAGGCAAACATGCCACCAAAATGTGCAAGTTCCGTGACTGGTGCGGTGTCGGTGAGTGTCACTTCCCCCATCATAAGTTGCTCCACGACCCATCGTTTGCGAGGCGCACCACAACAGCTGAGATCCATCACATGTGACGCCAGGTCGACGGCGCCGTGCTAAAGGTGGTGCCGGTGGTTTTGACGGGCCCCGCGCAGCAGATCTCCACATTTGCGCTGCTGGACGAGGGATCAACAATCACACTAATTGACGCCACCACAGCAGAACAAGTCGGCGCTACCGGACCTGTACATGGACTACGGCTGCATGGGGCCAAAGGCATGTGCTCTTCAGACAACTTATCGCGCCGCGTACACATCACACTACGTGGCGCCGGGATAAGTACCAGCTACAATATCAAGGCAAGCACCGTGAAGGGCCTCAGTCTACCACAACAAAGGGTCCCTGGCAGATACGTCACCCCTACACTCCTCATCGGACAGGACAATGCGCACCTCATTGTCTCGAGGGAAGTGCATGAAGCCCGTAATTGTTCACGAATAATATCACGGACTGCCCTAGGATGGATTGCTCACGGAGGAGGGACGGCCACCAGTGAAGACCCCGTCACCACTCTCGCCCTGAACGCCGAGAGCCAGAGAGACGACCAGCTGAGCGACCTCATAAAAGCGAACTTCGCCATCGACTCACTGGGAGTCACGTCAGCCTCCCGTGTGACTGCGCACGTGGTACGAGCCAACCAACTGATGGAGGACACCACCCGCCAGATGACAACCGGCAGATGGGAGACCGGCCTACTGTGGAGAGACGACAACATTACGCTGCCTGACAACAAGAAGTGTGCCATGCAGAGATTGTGCGCCCTCGAAAGAAAGTTATCAAGGGAGGATGGCCTGGCAGCTGCATACAAAGATAAGATCAACCAACTTATCACACAAGGCCACGCGCGACAGCTCACAGAACGAGAGGCGGCGCAACACTCTGCCCGAAAATGGTACCTGCCGCACTTCGCCGTGGTGAATCCCAACAAACCAGGCAAGATCCGCGTGGTGTTTGACGCTGCAAGCCGCTGCCGAGGGACCTCCCTGAATGACCAGCTGCTGACGGGACCTGACCTGCTGACTTCCCTCCTTGGGAACATTCTCCGGTTTCGAGAGGGAAAAATAGCTCTCGCCGCCGACATAAAAGAGATGTTCCTACAAGTGAAAATCAAGGCGGAGGACCAACTATCACAACTGTTCCTGTGGCGACCAGCACTTCAACAAGAGCCTCATACCTTCATGATGACCTCGATGATGTTTGGCGCTACCTGCTCCCCTAGCAGCGCCCAGTACGTGCGAAACCGAGTGGCCCTGGAGAATGCAGAGAACTTCCCGGCCGCTGCAGATGCCATCCAGACGAAGTTTTATATGGACGACTACCTGGATGCGGTGGACACCGTCAGCGAAGCCACCAGCCTTGTGAAGGACGTGGCCACAGTACTATCTGCAGGAGGCTTCCACCTTACAAATTGGGCCTCCAACAACCCAGCAGTGATGGCCTCCGTCCCGCTGGGAGACCGCGCCAGGTCAGCCATACGCATCAGCAGCGGAGAGGCTGAGACCGAGAGAATCCTTGGCCTACTGTGGGATCCTGTGACCGACAGCTTCCTGTACTCCTTCACGGACGCCGCAGACCCAGAACTGATCAGCCGACCTACCAAACGGCAGCTGCTCAGCATCGTGATGAAAATATTCGATCCTGTGGGGTTCCTTGCCTGCCTGACAGTCCGATCAAAGATGCTCCTGCAAGCTGTCTGGCGATCAAACACGGGATGGGACGAGATCATCAGACCAGAACACAACGAGAGATGGCTGGACTGGCTGGGACTCCTCCGAAACTGCAGAGTCGCCTTACCGAGACGTTGTTTGCAGAACAAGCAAAGCAATGTCACGCTCCACCTGTTCTGCGACGCCTCCGAACAAGCATGCTGCGCAGTCGCCTACCACACAGAGGAGAGGGACGGAAACACCACAGCAACCTTCTTGGCCAGTAAATGCAAGGTGGCACCCCTGAAGCCACTCTCGATACCCCGCCTCGAGCTTCAATCGGCACTCATGGCGGCTAGGCTGGCAGCAACCCTGAAAAAGGAATGTCGCAGCCATATCACGCGGACAGTATTCTGGACGGATTCAACAACAGTGCTATGCTGGCTGCGCACCGACCCGCGCACCTACTCCGCCTTTGTGGCCAACCGGCTTGGAGAGATTGACGAACTCTCACACATTGGAGATTGGAGATGGGTCCCCACCAAGATGAACCCGGCTGACATTGGAACCCGAGACGCCGAGACTCCCGACCTCACACCGACAGGAAGATGGTTCAGCGGTCCGGCCTTTCTCACCGCAACTGAGGCAGAATGGCCACACGAGAGGTCCAGACTACCCCAGCCTGATGACAACACCCTAGAAGTGAGGGCCCAATATGTCGGGCTCACTTCAACCATGGCGGACGCACTGCCTGAGATCGGCCGATTCTCTTCTTGGCGCCGCCTAATCAGAACCACCGCCTGGGTCCACCGCTTCATAAATCGATGCCGGGAGGGACACACAAAACTACCAGGCGGATACCTACGGCTCGAAGAGACCCGAGAAGCGGAGACCCGGTGGGTCAAAGCAGCCCAAGAAGATGCATTCGGGCCCGAGATGAATGCCCTTCGCCAAGGAACGCCATTACCAAGTGGCAGTCGGCTGCGGGCTCTGAACCCCTTCCTGGGACCTGATGGACTGCTGAGGATGAACTCAAGAATACGGGCCCTCAACAGAATATCCCGAGATGCACGGACCCCAATAATACTGGATGGAGACCACGCATACGCCCGCCTCCTGGTGAGCCATCACCACCAAAAGGCCGACCACCCGAGTACAGAGAGGACCATGGCGGAGGTACGGGGAAGCTACTTTGTGCTGCGACTGCGCACAAATATCCGCAAGATCGCCCACAACTGCCCCACCTGCAAGATGAGGAGAAGCAAGCCGGCTCCACCACTAATGGGGCCCTTGCCCCCATCACGACTCGCCCACCACGTCCCCCCCTTCACACACTGCGGGTTGGACTACTTCGGGCCCATGGAGATCACTGTCGGAAGACATCGTGAGAAGCGGTACGGAGCCCTCTTCACCTGCCTGTCCACACGCGCCATCCACCTTGAGCTGGCCAACTCCCTGTCCGCAGACTCAGCAATCATGGCCCTCCAACGCATGACGGCGCGCCGAGGCCAACCGAAGACAATGTACTCGGACAATGGCACCAACTTTCACGGAGCGGACAACGAGATAAAGGACGCCCTGAATTCACTCAAGGATGACGCCCGGATGAGGGATCATCTCACCACAGAAGGAATTGACTGGAAATTCATCCCGCCTATGGCTCCTCATATGGGGGGAGCCTGGGAGCGCTTGGTGCGTTCAGTAAAACACGCCCTGCAAGCCATCCTGCAGGAGAGAGCCCCAAGAGAGGAGACCCTACGGACAGCCCTGGCCGAAGCGGAGTGGACCGTAAACAACCGTCCTCTCACACACATCTCAGCGGATCCAAGAGACGAAGAGCCCCTCACTCCCAATCACTTTCTACTGGGAGCAGCAGGCAGCCGGCCCCAGTTGTCACTGTATGACCAACAGGATGAGGAGGTATGCCTCCGCCGCCAGTGGCGCATCAGTCAGAGACTAGCTGACATGTTCTGGAGGCGGTGGCTCCGCGAATACCTCCCCACCTTGGCGGCTCGTCAAAAATGGCACCAGACCGTCGACCCCATCAAGAAGGATGACCTGGTGATCATCATGGACCCTGCGATGCCCCGCAACACCTGGCCGCGCGGACGAGTCCTCGACGCCACCCCTGCTGCAGACGGACAAGTGAGGACTGCCCGGATCCAGACCAGCACCGGAGTCTACGTCAGACCTGCCGTGAAGCTCGCTGTGATCCTGCCAGCCCCGCCCACCGACGCAACTTCACCTACTCGTCCTTCGTAAACACGTCGAGATGATTAGTGCAGCAAGCTACACGAGGGGAGTGTAACCGACGTGTTCATACCCTCGAAATCTTTTTCATCAATGTTCATCGTTGGCCCGGTCCTCTGCAGTTTTGTGGTCATTTCTTGGAAATTAGTAAAAAATTACCTGGCCACAAAATGCAAAAATACCGTGCCGCCAGCGATAATGTTGATGAAAAGGATTTCTCTTGTCAAAATTCTTATCAAATTTTCATTCTTGTATATTTTATGCTATAACTTAATTAAATAAACTATTTTTAAGGCTTTTTATTAACAATGTACATTTCCCCAGTGCAACAAATAAACGATTACTTTCAGGTTGTCACTGGGGAGATTGTAAACTCATTATTTTTACCTTTTTAATTTTTATGTTGTACTATTAATTTTTTACTTTTCAATTTTAAAAGTCTGTGAGCCTTGCAGGACAATGAAATAATCAGTTTTCATTGTAGGGCCTGCAAGGCCTCCAGCAAAACATAAAACTTTGCCTCTAGGTAAAAACCTACAGAAGATAGAGACACATTTTGCTCTTGTCAAACACTTAGAAAATTTCGCAGATGAAATTTTCACATTTTTCTCATTTTAAAAATCCCGGGACCTCGTGGGATATTGAAATAAACAGATTTCGATAGAGTATCTCACGGGGAACCGGGGAAAAATAATATAATTGCATTTCATTATGAAATCAATTAATCATAATCATATAACCTAAATTTAAAATCAAAAAATCTCAAAATGCTTCAAATTTCACCAAACAAAAATTCTTCTTATACATTGTACCTTTCTTTATTTGTTTTCAATTATAAATGTATGTATTTCGCAGTAGTTTAGGCTACAAAATCCTGCAAAGTTGTAAATTTAAGCGAGCGCTTTTTGAACTTAAACAGGCAAAATAGATAATGAGCATTTCGCTGCCCATTATATACTAGTGGTGGCGCGGAATGATTCCCCCCACCACTTTTCTGTGGTTTTGTCCGGCCCCAAATCGGGTTCACCGAATTGAATAAATACTGCGACCTTTTTGAAAATAAATCAGTTCAACTTTTTACTCGACAAAGTGTTTTATTAAATACTTCCTCTGGAAAACCTCTCTCCGACTGCCTCCTGCTGAAGCTCTGCCTGATTACCAAGCCTGGTGCCTACCTTCTCCAGACTAGCCGGCCCCACTCGAGGACACCGCAAGGCGCCAGGTTCAGGCAGCGACCAGGACATCCAGAGCCGCCATCACCAAGCTCTGGGTGCAGGGAGGCAGATCAAGGGTTGCCACCCTCAACAATTCAGGGTTACCACCCTCATAATTTGGAAGACATCCGGACCATCGTGCACGAGACGCCGGTGCCCTCTTACAGTCTTGTAGGGACAACAACACGTCCGCTACATAACTTAAATTCACATTCGCAAACTAGTTTGATTGTTGTAATACTCTTCGAGTATTTCAAACACCCCGTGAGATCATTAATATTCTAAGAGTCTTTAAAAATACAATTCACAAATGTCACGATAATAATAATTCAATAAATCAGATTGTAATTAAATTAATTCCCTCTTTTATTTCATTGACTTGTCATTTATCATGTTTCTACTTTCAGACTGTAGCTAGCCATTTAATACGTACATAATACCAATTTAACAGGTAATCCATTTTAATCGTTACAGTGGCGAGCCCAACGTGGTAGTTCCAGTCAAACTATGTTTTGCAAGTTTTATGTGGATATGATTTAAATTCTCCGCGATCATTTTAGGTTAGGTGAAATTACAATTCTATGGTGTGTTGCTTTTACCGTCGTGGGTATGTATTAATTTTATTTTTGTTAATTGCATATTTTATATTTACTTGGGCTTGTTCATCCACAACTCATTTTATTTTGTGTTATTCGTATGTGTTGTACTAATCATATTTATTTCTCCTACTAATTATTTAGGTAGGAACACATTGTTTTATAGCAGATGGGATGGATTTAATTTCTGCAGATGGAATTAATAATATTTCGGCAGATTTAATAATATAACATTGTACAAAACTCGTGCTGGTCATCCGTTAATAATTGAAACTTGTAAGTATATTTTATTACAAGCTTATTTATTTACACTGTGTTATGAGTGGCTGTTTAATCTCATTGCAATTATTTTGTGATATTTTTCATGCTTATATTTTGCAATACTGTGTAAATTTCATTAATTACCTACCTACCTGATGCAATAATTATTATTGACATCATTTCACACATGAATTTCTTCACATGTTATAAACTTAATACAAATAGTTATCCTACCTGCAATTGATATGTTCTGTTACATTGTGATCTTTTACAATCTTATTTTGGGAATTTTGATTTCATTTTTGTTCCCTTTATACAAATTTTATTTTTCATAATAATAAATGTAACCAAACGTGCATTTCAGACGCGGACCAAATTTTGCTGGACATCCGGAGGTGGAGATGAGACGTCATCACAAACCTTCGTCTACAGATTTCGGGCTGTCCTGTTATGCAAAGCGACTAAAGCTAGTTTCACGTAAATTAATTTTTATAATTTATTATCCGGGTTATATTGATTTGATCGATGATTTTTTTTTATTCTTTCCTCATGTAGGGCTTTCAAAAGAAATTAAATTTCCTTGCAATATATCATTATGTTCTTTCGGTTTAATATTTTATACAAATTTTTTTTTGTGAGGGTTTGATAAATTTCATTAAATTCCGATTTTAGTACATAACAGGGATTTGTATTCAAATCATTATTTTAATAGATTTTTATCGAGTTTTAATTTCTCTTTAGTCGGCGGGATTAGTTTTTCTTTTAAAATAAAATAAATTCCTTATAGTTTTCGGGTTTGATGAATAACTGTTATTTTGAAATCATCATTTTGTAGGTGAATGCAAAATGTTGCTTATCGCTATATTATTTGTTCATCGGCTATTATCTAATTAATCTTTTGGGTTTTGATTCCAATAATGGATAATTCTATAAATTAGAATAGAAGATTGTATGTTATTTTGCGATCAGTTGGCTGTTTCCTTAAATTGTTTGGCATTTCTTCCTTTAATAGGGTTATTAGAGATTATGCGAAGTAACTTGCGGAATGACTAACATGATTGTTATGAAATTACAACTATTTAAATTGATATAAAATGTAGAAATGGTATCATTATATAATCAATTTATTTTCACTACCGCCATCTACATAATTAATTTAAAAATTTTCATTGTTCGACTTGGGTTCTATAAGTTATTTACGTTCTATTAACTGTTCCTTGAAGTACTTTCTTATCTTCCTTTCAAGGGTTTTCAGAGGTTTGCAAGGTAATTTTTCGGAACGATTAGTAGATTGTTGAACAAATAAATGTTTTATTGAATTAACATCTTTAAACTTTAACTAATAGGGTTTTCAAATAACTTTAATTTACTTAACAGCACACAATGTTTTAAGTCATTTAATAGATCTCGTAATTATAAATATACTAGTTTGACACAATTTTATTATTTAGTCAGTTTCTCAATAACGCCATCTACATATTATTGTTTGACATAACACATACAACAACTGCTATTGGGGTTTGCGTCTTCACTTTCAGAGCGGAAACTTTAAATATTCCGTTATCAATCTGTCGTAGGACATAATCTAAGATCATAAGTGGCTAGATAATATAGCATATTATGTGCGGTGCAATTTTGGGGAAAAATTTATCTGTTTTTGGTGCGTCAACAAAAGCAGATGAATTTTGTTTTCAATACATTCAGCTCTCAAAGGGTAAATGAGTTTGAGCATTGAATGTTATTGAATTGTTTTGTCTTCTATTGTTGTCTTGTGTACGGATGTGACTTATGTACTGTGGTTTCTATTATATTGTCTTGTATACGGATTGTTGGTCCTTGAGTGAAGGAAACAGACAAGTTTTGTTTTAAACAAAACAGTTGGAGCTTCGCTTCAATGCAGTGGATATATCTCACACTGATTCGATTACTGCCACCGTTTAAAACGGCAGTTAAGGGCATAACATGATCTCCCGTTGAGATCCTCTGAGTATGACAATCTTTCCTTGTTTTGCGTTCTATAAATAGGATACAAAATATTTTCCTATCACTGTAGCGTAAACACGATTTTAATCGATTATAGAAGGTGGCGTCGGTTTGCCTGTTCACTTTCATTCGCGAGATACGGAGGAATCTTTGGCGTAAGCTTTGAACTTACGATGAGGATATGTCCGTCTCTTTTGAATTCAGAAAATGAAGTTATTTATCTTCTTAGAAAGATGAATTGTTGAGTTGTAGAAAGCTCATGGCATTTATCTCTTTCGAGAGGATTTCAGTAAAGCCTTGAGTGTCTATAATTCAGGTAGCAAGTTTTGTTCTAAGAACATTTATAGAAATAGATAGTAATGAGAACTGTCCTTTATGTGCAATTACCATATTCATATTGCATATAAATAGGTTAAATCTATCAAGATAACTATTAAGTTTGTATATGTTGTATTTTTATGTTATATATTGTGTCGTCTCATAATTACTCCACATAATTCCTCCTAAGAATTTCTGTCGTGGAAATTTTAGGATGAATTAATATATTCCAGTATAATGAAATTGAGTTAATTCAATCGGGAAGTTGAAACCTTCATTATACCGATGATGCCTTGAAATACAATTAATACTTAGTTAACCAAGGCTTTATAATATAACAACTGTTCAGGTTGTCCTTAAAATTATTTTAATTGAATTATGGGAATAGAGCAATGACATCTGTTGCTTAATAGTTGTAACATTATTATTAAATATTAATAATTTATCACGAATATAATGGGGCCTACACTAGAGCCATCTATCAACATTTGATTACATTTATCATTAATTATTATTTTACTATCCTAGGAATTGTTTATTGACTATCTCTAAGTTATTATTTGCTACATGGGGTTTTTAAAAATACTTTCAAACAAATTAAGTATTTCATTTTTCAGATTTTATACTCAGCTCAGCATAATACAGGCTGTTATTTTATTTTGGGAATTTAAGAAAAGAAATAAATTAAAAATATCTCAGTAAAAATTTATTTTCATATGTTTTGATTATTTTTTTTTTGTATTTTGATATCTATCGGGTATTAGATTAATTGAATAATAAATTTTTTTATCATATTTAATCTCAATTTAAAACACTTTTATTTATAAAATATTTACATCGCTGGGTAATATTATTTCAAACTTCGGTAAATCCCGTGCATTCTAATTTTGCAATTGCATATCAATTCATTGTTTCTTTTGTATAAGACATGAAGTTTTACAATTATTAAATCTTTAATTCAGGTTTCTTTAATATGTTATGTGGAAAAATTTCAATTTCAGCTTTGAGCATACATTTACATAATCATTTTTTTTAGATATTTCATCTTGAATTTTCTTTCCTTTTATATCTTACTTTGTTGCTGGTAACCTTATTTAGGCAGTTTAGTGTAGGGAACTTCAAGATAATCTCAAGAAAATTTAAATAGCAAGACTAAGAAGAAAGCATCCTTCATGTTCATTGTCGCTGGTTTCAAAATGTGGGTCAAAGGCATTCATCTGACTTCAAGCCACGTCGCATCATTATCCCGCTTGAAGACATCATTATAGGAAGATTCTTTCAAAATCATCAACGCTGGACTTCAAGATGTTGTACCAGAGCTTCTATCTCTACCGTGGGCCACTTAGGGTCATCAGTTATTTGAAGAATTCATTATCAGAGAGATTTTTCAAAATCATCAACGCTGGACTTCAAGATGTTGTACCAGAGCTTCTATCTCTTCTCTACCGTGGGCCACTTAGGGTCATCAGTTATTTGAAGAATTCATTATCAGAGAGATTTTTCAAAATCATCAACGCTGGACTTCAAGATGTGGTACCAGAGCTTCTATCTCTACCGTGGGCCACTTAGGGTCAACAGTTATTTGAAAAATTCTTTATCATAGAGATTCTTCAAGATCATCAACGCTGTACTTCAAGATGTTATACCAGAGCTTCCATCTCTACCTTGGGCCACTTTGGGTCATCAGTAATTTGAATTCATCATTATCGGAGAGATGCTACATTGAATTATGGAACTTCTTCTGGTTCATCCTTTTATTATGACGTCATGTCAACATTAGTGCAGTACGGTGGTCACCGTTTCTTCGATTATTTACAACATATGGACTGGATCTACTTCTGTCTACCAGGATCCCATCTACTCGCAAGTTTCAAGATATATGCTTCCATCACGCTTGCGGACAATTCTCACAGGACAAGAAGTTCTCTTGTGGAGGTGCCAGGTGGACCTCATTTTTTGGGAAAGGGGGTAATGTAACAGTTAAATTACATCGGTACCTTCCAACCCCGAATACATCACAAAATATCGGAGAGCATTGACAACAACATCACTGGCGGCATAGACGTTCCGGAAAGAAACTACACCTACCTTCAGTTTGGATCGAGCAAGCCCAAGGAGAGGCGGTGCATTCCTGCGACGGATGAAACCAACATCACCATGGCGCATCGAATTCGTAACGTTAATCTAGATCCTAATATATTATTTATTTTAGTCAGATATTCAAGGTTACCATTTGGTTTTACTATTTAATACTTGGGTGTTGTTGTTTAAACACTCTGGCGTCCAATACTTCGTTTTGCTTCCACATAACTTAAATTCACATTCGCAAACTAGTTTGATTGTTGTAATACTCTTCGAGTATTTCAAAAACCCCGTGAGATCATTAATATTCTAAGAGTCTTTAAAAATACAATTCACAAATGTCACGATAATAATAATTCAATAAATCAGATTGTAATTAAATTAATTCCCTCTTTTATTTCATTGACTTGTCATTTATCATGTTTCTACTTTCAGACTGTAGCTAGCCATTTAATACGTACATAATACCAATTTAACAGGTAATCCATTTTAATCGTTACAACTTATATATTAATCATGGCCTGTACACGAATCAATCAAAGAATCTGCTAAAAGAAGAATTATTAATAAAATCATTGTTTTAACACTTGGGGTCAGTCGTTTAGCTTAGGTTCGGTTGTTTTAACACTTGTGGTCGGTCAAAACTTCGAGGTGGCACCAAACCGACTGAAATTCTGGATTTTTACTAAGAATCATGGTCTGTACACGAATCAATCAAAGAATCTGCTAAAAGAAGAATTATTAACAAAATCATCGTTTTAACAATTGGGGTCAGTCGTTTTAGAGCTTATGTTCGTTCGTTTTAAGACTTGGGGTCGGTCGGCAAACTATCGGCGCTATTTGTTTCTCTCCAGAAAGAAAAACGAATAATAGTGTACATTACAATAGTTATGGTCGAATTATTTAATTGTATTTTTTATTTATTTTTTAATTTTTATTTAGTATACACTTGCCCTGAAGATGGAACGTTCGTTCCGAAACCGGTCGTATTTACTCATTATATAAGTGGTTCAAACAAAGTTAAATTGTTTCATTTATCTGTAATTTTATTTCATTTTATGGTCGTATTGTAAACGGAAGATTTTGTCTCATTTTTTATCATGAAGTACGTAACGTGTAACATTCGATATATGGAATTATTGATAATCCAACTGATTTGAATTTACCGGAAGTGTTACATTTCCTTTGTCCGCGACGGTACACCACCCCTGTGAAGCCGAGGTGGGCTAAATAGTAAATCCAGACTTTCAGGAATTTCGAAAATAACATATATACTCGAAAAAAATATGGCGGTACGAAGTTCGCCAGGTCAGCTAGTATTTTTATGAAAATTAGTTCGTCCTTTACGAAGTGCATTTAAAGAGGGCTTTTCCTGAAAAATTATAAATAAATTATTGTTATTAAAGAAATTTACTAAATATTTTATGAATCTGAAAGATCAATTCAATGTTATTTGTCTGCAAAAATCGGAAATATGAGTTTTGAAAAGATTAAAAAAAACGTTTTCTATACTCTCCTGAACAATTAACATTTTTGTTTAGAAGTTTTTTAATTTGTAAGTTAGATAAGGGAACGTACCCAAACTACGTGACCAACTTTTTGCAATTTTTACCCCCCCCCCCCCCCCGGTGACCAAAATCCTAAGGAACCCGCCGCTCATTTGTATGGAGCGTGACCTTTTGAAGACCCCCCCCCCCCTAAAAGTGTCACGTAGTATGGGTACGTTCCCTAACCTCTTATCTGTTCCCGATGTGTGAAAGCTTCTGTGGTGGTCCGTCGAAATGATTCATCATTTTATTGAAAGATTGTGGAATTTTTCGATTGTGGAATGTATTCAGAAAAGATTTTTTTGGAAATAATTTTTTTTCTCAGAAAAGATTGGTTTGGTAGTAATTTTTTCTCATAAGTGTAACGTGGTTTTCGCAACCCACGAGCCTTATCGCGATTTATACTACACCAAACAAATATTCAATACCAATAATATTGCATTTATCGTTATTGACTGATCGAGTAAATATCTCCTAGTTTATAATATAATATTGGCATTTAATTAACATGCTCAGTATCTCATACAACATGGTATCACATCATTCCTTTCATTGCAAGATACAAATTCTTGACTCTCTAATTAACCCCTGAAACGCTTAAATTATTAATAGTCATAACCGAAGCAGACATTAGACATACTAATATACACTGACACACAATATGTCTCCCTTACTAAGTGGACAGACGAGCACTGAGTACACTCCTACTCGTACCTACCCAATTGTCCATTACAATAATTCCGAAACAAGTTGATGACCAAATTCCACGCAGGTATGTATGTACACTACATAAGTTTTACTAGAGAATTATATCTAAACTTTATCATTTTTCTATGGACGTATAACGCACGATGGAATTTAAAAAAATAGAGATTTTATACTGCAATAGCAATACAGCATAGGCATGAAACCACATTATGAAGCAGAAACCAACCTAGAGATGTTTTACCTTTAAAGTTTTTTAATACAACTTTTCGTTTTTCTACTCCTCTGAATTTTCTGTGTTTCGTTGGCTACCTTATTATTTTGTTCATGTGCGAATGACTGGAAGAACAAATTTATTTTGTAACATTGAAGTAAAGTACCGCTTTAAAATTACTATTTTATTAGGTTTATAATCACTGAAGTAAGTAAGAATAGTGAATACCAATTCATTTCGGATTTCATGTATTTATTATTTTTTCTGTTTTTTTATTCTGTTATTTAAATGTATGTACTTATGTAAAATGAGTACATTTATGTAAATACTGCACAAGGGTCCCAACTGCTCCGGTCTAGAGCCAGTGAGACTATGGCATCCCCGATTGGGGTATGTTGTGAGACTGTAGGTAGTGTGGAGGGGAAGGAGATAAGAAAGAGGAAGGTGGAGGTGGAACCTGACCAATGGTGGACTAACGGGGAAGGCGGGGGTGGAAGGGGTGACCTACCCCGGGCCACTGGTCCTGGGGGGCCTCCAAATGCCTCCATGTTCCCTTGATCAAATCCTTAACAAGGTTTTAAGGCACCAGGACACTGTAAAAAAAAATTGTAATATTTTTTTTTTACATTTTCTGAAAGATGCATTTGTTAAAAATGCTCTCACCAAGAAATTCGAAAAATTGATGGAGATACAGCATTTTATGTGAAACCGTTAGAAACAGTTTGTATGTTGAATTACTTCAGAAAACTTTTAACGAGTTTTTCTCGAAACTTTTTTAACACGTTTTTCTGGTTGACAACGTATTAATAAAACTAAATTATACATCTGATTTGCATGCACCAAGTTAAACTGTTCGAAAATCTAGTGTCCATGGCACCACGTAGGAAAAATTTGATATCTAAAAAAAAAATTAAATGGCGGAACAGCGAATTCAGCTTTGCCGCTCTGGGCCTCTGATAGGCTTACCTTTACCCTTTTCTAACTTTCAAAATATATTTTTTTCTACCACAACGTAATTTCATTCATAATTAATCTGTTTTTTTACTATATGACGAAGGTATGCCATCACCCCAATCAATAAAAAATTGAAACGAATACAATACAATGACTCTTTATTGCACATAAATGGACAAATACGAGTATATAAAAGTAAATATATTTAAAAAAAAAACCAGCACTATGTGACCGGTCTTATCACTAAAGTGATCACTCCAGACAACCATGGTATGAAGAGGAATAAAGAATTTTAGCAAGCAGATAGGTGGTGCACACGAAAACTTGAACAACATTTATATTTTTTTAAGCATATAATCAGAAATAAAAGCAAAAAAAAACAAATGCCAATATAAACCACACACTTCGCCTACAATAGCTTAGGTCGCTCTCCATAGAGAGATAAAAAATGGCTTTATTTTTAAACGCCTGGGGTCTCAAAAGTTGCTTATGATCTGTAGGCTGTAGGACCTGTAGGTAATCGAAAACGTATAAATAAATGAAATTGTGTTCACTATTAATTAGCTCGCTAAAATGGCCGGAAGTTTTGAAAAAAAAAATTTTTCGTGATTAGGATAAAAAATTAAACAAAGGGTCCATATTTTATATTTGTTAGCAAATTTAATTTTTATTCCATAACTGCAGTATGAATATAAAAAAAGTATAAGAATGCAAAAAAAATTGTTTTAAAAGTTTGTTATAAATATGAAAGGGGAAAATAACACGTTTCCTGGATAAAATCATTCTTGTTGACTTAACTTGTATTCATAAAATTGTTTTTTTTTTTCGTTTTGGTCAGCTGTACGTAGTTTTTAATAACAAACAAAAGTTAAAGGGTTAAATTATTGAAAAAAAATTAATTGACATAATTTTTAAAAAAATGTTTTAGGTTTTTTTTCTGATTTTCAATTCATTTTAGCGAGCGAAAATAAGCATTTAAAAAAAAATTAATTTAAATGCAGTTCTCATTTTCTTTGTAAGCAACTTTTGAAACCCAGGCGTTTTTTAATTCAAACCCCTAACTTACAATCACACCCCCACTGACACTAAATAATGCTGCTTAACGAATAGAAGGAAAGCAAAGTAAAATACAGCTATGTTTAAATACTTGTTTTAATTATTGAACTTTTATTTATTATTTGTGCATGATGTGAACATTAGTTATTCGTTATTGGTTTATAATATAATTATTATAATTTGTTGTTTTCTTTAATGCATGTAGTGTTATTTTAACCTGTAAATGTTCCTAATAAAAATAAAAATAAATTTTTTAAACATCTTGAAACCTGACTTTTTCCAAAACAGATGCCGGAGTTGCTCACTAGTTGAGAGTCAAACCATTGACTTAAGAAGTCATTCTTTCTCGGTGAGCGGGGCCCCCAGCCGATGCGGGGCCCCGAGGCAGTTGCCTACACTGCCTTATGAATAATCCGGTACTGCTTACAACAAGGTACTGCTTACAAAATAGATGCCGGAGTTGCTCACTAGTTGAGAGTCAAACCATTGACTTAAGAAGTCATTCTTTCTCGGTGAGCGGGGCCCCCAGCCGATGCGGGGCCCCGAGGCAGTTGCCTACACTGCCTTATGAATAATCCGGTACTGCTTACAACAAGGTACTGCTTACAAAATAGATGCCGGAGTTGCTCACTAGTTGAGAGTCAAACCATTGACTTAAGAAGTCATTCTTTCTCGGTGAGCGGGGCCCCCAGCCGATGCGGGGCCCCGAGGCAGTTGCCTACACTGCCTTATGAATAATCCGGTACTGCTTACAACAAGGTACTGCTTACAAAATAGATGCCGGAGTTGCTCACTAATTGAGAGTCAAACCATTGACTTAAGAAGTCATTCTTTCTCGGTGAGCGGGGCCCCCAGCCGATGCGGGGCCCCGAGGCAGTTGCCTACACTGCCTTATGAATAATCCGGTACTGCTTACAACAAGGTACTGCTTACAAAATAGATGCCGGAGTTGCTCACTAGTTGAGAGTCAAACCATTGACTTAAGAAGTCATTCTTTCTCGGTGAGCGGGGCCCCCAGCCGATGCGGGGCCCCGAGGCAGTTGCCTACACTGCCTTATGAATAATCCGGTACTGCTTACAACAAGGTACTGCTTACAAAATAGATGCCGGAGTTGCTCACTAATTGAGAGTCAAACCATTGACTTAAGAAGTCATTCTTTCTCGGTGAGCGGGGCCCCCAGCCGATGCGGGGCCCCGAGGCAGTTGCCTACACTGCCTTATGAATAATCCGGTACTGCTTACAACAAGGCGAAACTAAAAGTATCTTCCATTTTGGAACGTTCCGCAAATATTATACATATTTGCAGTGGCGGCTCGTGACTTTTGGGTGTGCTGGAGTGCTGATATTAAAAAATGGCATTATTGACGTTGTTGTAGGCGAAAAAAAAATTTTTTTTTTGAAAATCTGTTTTTTTTTATGAAAAATTTCAGGAAGTTTCAGTTTGGCGGTGTGCCGCACCGATTTCCTGAAAATCTTTAAACCAATTTTTGAAAAAAAAATATATTTTTCCCATACGACAACATCCATGATGACATTTTTTTTAATATTAGCACCCTAGCACACCCAAAAGTCACGAGTCGCCACTGCATATTTGTAAAAAATAGTTATTTGTGAAATAACACAAATTAATCAAATAAAATTCATTTGCGCATACCGGGAATTGACCCCGCGACCTTTGGATTGCTAGTCAAGAACCTTCTCCCTTTACCAAAGAGGTTGTCAAAATCGTCGTAATTATAATAATAGATATTATACTAATAACAATACTTTATATAAGTGTTAGATGTAATTTATTAGCTATAAGTCTTAGATGTAGGTCACCAGTTATAATTATTATAAATCTTAGCTGTAAGTCAGTAATGTTAATTCTTTTAAATATACATATATTTATTTGTACAGCGCCCTTGAGGTGATTTTTCACGAAAACGGCGCTATATAAATTAGCCAAATATGTTTTATTATTATTTATCTAAAACACGGGAACACTATAACATAATATTTACTCCTAGTGTTCACAAAGTACTGCTACTAACTCACACAGTTACTGATTGTATAACTGGTACTTATTACGTAAACGTATGTACGAGAATGTAAATGTATAAATAAATAAATAATTATACCTAATAATTGCGCAGTTTGCAAGAATGGAATTGCTTAAACAGTTTACATAAACCCAAAAGAACTGATGGACTATTAGGACAGCCTATTAGGAGTTCTTGCGTGCAGTGCTATTTGCACACTATCTGGTGTTGGGTGTCATAACAATACGAGAAATGAACAACGAGTGGTTCCTTCAGAGCTGTGAGTTCTGCGGCAGGAGTTGTTGGGCTATCAGAGCGGAGTGCATTAGCATTAGTGCTGTAGCTATCAGCTATTGGCCGCTTTCTGCGCCCAGTATCAGCTTATCACTCCATAGTAGGTACCTAATGGAATTTAGATGCTTTTCTAATTACACTAATTTATTTTAGAAGATGTACCTGTAAAGAAAATTAAATATAAACTGGGAATATATGTATATATTATATCTATTCGTAATATTTATCAGTCTCGACTTATCCCCGGCTAACACGTAAATCTCTCTAGCTATTAATAGGTTTTTAAATACAAATTTTTAATTTAGACCAAATAGTTTTGTTTCAACCAATAACTACAGATGAGTTGCTGGGAACGAGAAGAAACCAATAAACAATAACATTTCATAAAAGATCTCAGGAGCGCTTTTCAGTTAACGAAATGAAATTCAAATGAAAACAAACCATGTTTACATAAATTTTGTTTGATTTTTAAAATTTATATTTCCCATAAAAAACCTCTTCTCCAATAACTTACCTACAACCGAATACCTTTACTTTTGCAACCACCTGCCAACAGATCATAAATAATATTAAATAAATAAAAGTGCATTAAATAATTAAGTCAATGAATGAATTTAACGCGCATGAAATGGGTATTAAATTACGTCTTGTCGAACACTAAAAAAACTTCATTGAAACTTAACAAATATTCTTACATCATATAATATTTACTGTATTATTTGTACCTACGAAGAAAATTTCAGCTGCCATCGGTATTCGCTTAAAAAATTCCTACTAAAGTAGAAATAATAGAAAAAAATATTTTAAAGGCTTTCTAACTCTAATCTAAGTTGATGATCATTATGTTTCGTTTTGCAATATGTCCAACGAATTTGGTTGAACCTGAAAGCGATTTGTCCCACAAAATTTGAACAATTAATCAAAAATAGAGAGCCAAAAATTTAATCATCACAAATGTGCCCGAAAGCGTCATGGCGAATCAATTGGACCGAATTAAACAGGACAAAGTGGAAGTTTTAAAAATTCTCAACAAAATCGATACCACGCTCGTTGAAAACTCTGTCAACATCTTCCGCATTGGCGTAGTTAAACCAAATAAAATAAGGCCAATGAAAGTCATCCTTAACGACCCGTTGACAGTATTAAATGTATTGCGCAGAAAAAATATAGCTCTAACACACACCGATTGCAAAATCTATTCCGACCAAACCCCTCTACAAAGGCAATACCTAAATGATCTTAGACAAACCCTGGCAAACCGTACCCTAGAAGGCGAAGTCGGACTAACTATAAAATTTATAAATAACAAACCAGCAATAGTAAATGTCTCAAAAAACCAAAATCCACCATTGGATATGGCCTAACTAACAGAAAATGCCGGACCAAATGCCCTGATAAAATCAAAATCTATTATCAAAATACAAGAGGACTTCGTACAAAACTACATGACCTTAAAGTAACGGTACCTTTACACGGACATGATATATTTATCCTTACTGAAACATGGCTCGTTCCAGAAATAAAATCTCCTGAACTTGGTTTCACAAACCACAAGATATTTCGGTGTGACAGAAACCCTAAATCTAGTACCAAATCCAGAGGAGGCGGAGTTTTGATTGCAATTAGGGAAAATATAACAGTGAAAAAACTAAAAACGCAAAATACCTCATTGGAGCAATTATTTGTACAAATTGTCACTCCCATGGAAAAAATCATCATTGGAACTGTATACATACCACCAAACTCCGACATCCAAACCTACAAGAAACATTGCGAAGACATCGAATTTCTTATGTCAAAAAATCCTACATCAAAAATAATTATTGTCGGCGATTATAATCTTCCCAATTTGAAATGGAACTCTAGTGACAATGGTTACATTACTAACGAAAGTTCTAACGACCCAGCACGTGAAGTGATAGATATGATAAACTATTTAAATTTCCATCAGCATAATTTTGTACCTAATATATGTGATCGCCTTCTAGATCTTGCACTTTCAAACAGCTCTAAATTGTGTGTTGAAATGTCAGACGATCAGCTCGTTCCGGCGGATAATTATCATCCCCCCTTACACATTACAGTAAATATGTACACGAACAATCCACCACTGAAACAAACAACACTCAACTTCAAAAACGCTGATTACGATTCTATTAACTACCAACTCACTAATACAGATTGGACTTTCTTGACCACTAACAGTGATATAGAACAAATACTAGAGAAACTCTATGAAACATTTTCTGAAAATATAAAATCTCATGTCCCCTCGTATACACCAAAACACAGAAAATATCCAATTTGGTTCTCCACAGATCTTATACTCTTACTGAAACAAAAAAAACAGCTACACAAAATTTTTAAACTGACTCACCAAATCAACGACTACTCAAACTTCTCAGAAACAAGAAAGAAATGTAAAACAATATCGAAACTGTGCTATAAAGCACACATCACCTCCATTGAGAAAAATGCGCTAGGAACAAAGAATCTTTGGAATTTTGTTAAAAAATTAAACAATGAAAGTAAAGACTACCCCCCCACAATGCATTATGATGGCAAAATAGCCAATAGCACCTTTGATATTGTTAATTTGTTTGCGGATCATTTCCAAAGTGTATACGAAGGCGAAATATCAGATAACAACCTACCATCATACACATATCAAAACACAATACATCTACATAATTGCCTCATAACGCAGGAATCATGCTTAAATAAAATCATTTCACTTGACCCTAATAAATCTGCAGGCCCAGATAACATCCCACCAATATTTTTCAAACAATGCGCATCTGCAATATCAGGTCCACTCACCGCACTATTTAACCACCTACTTTCTTCTGGACATTTTCCAATCCGTTGGAAATCTAGTTATATTACCCCGATTCTCAAAAAAGGTGACGATACAGACATTAAAAACTACCGTCCTATATGCATACAATCAGCACTCCCGAAAATCTTTGAATCCCTTGTTCTCGATTTAATTTATCCATCAATATTAAAAGTAATTGATAAAAACCAACACGGATTCGTTTCTGGTAGGTCAACTGCTACTAACCTGTTACTTTACCATAACTATATTACAGAATCTTTTACAAAAAAAAAACAAGTTGACAGTATCTACACAGATTTTTCAAAAGCTTTTGACAAAGTATCACATAAATTATTACTTAGTAAACTGTATGCCTTAGGACTGAGAGGCAAGTTGTTGGATTGGTTCTCAAGTTATTTGTCTAACAGAATCTTATTTGTTAAAATTCAAAATTCAAAATCTAAGTTATTATATGCAACCAGTGGTCTACCGCAAGGGAGTCATCTCGGCCCCATCCTTTTCTTAATATTCATAAATGATATCATAAGTTGTTTCGACGATGTAGAAGTTCTGCTTTTTGCCGATGACATCAAATTATACAAAGAAATATCTAATACAGGTGACTGCCAAATCCTACAGTCAAACATCGTCAAATTACAAAATTGGTGTGTCGCAAACAACTTATTCCTCAATATCGATAAATGTAAGTCACTAACATTTTGTCGAACAAAGACCCCACTATCTTTCAAATACACAATAGATAATAAAATTTTAGAAAAAGTCAAAGAATTTAGGGATCTTGGAGTTGTGTTTGATTCGCAATTAAATTTTATAAATCACATACAACAAATAACTAACAAAGGCATGAAAACACTAGGATTTATAATCAGAACAATCAAAGACTTCGATTCGTTGGAAGTTATAAAAATCGTATATTTGTCACTCGTACGCAGCTTGCTGGAATACAATTCCATAGTTTGGTCCCCATATTATCAAGTTCATATAAGAAATATCGAAAGAGTGCAGCACAAATTTTTAAGATTTATTAACTTCAAGTTACACATACCTATTCAACACATTAACTACACATCTTTACTAAATACACTTAAATTGCATTCCTTAGAAAACAGAAGAAAAATAAACGATCTAACTTTTTTGTTTAAAATTATTCACTCCGAATTAGATTGTTGCGAACTTCTGCATCTCATTGACTTTAAGGTACCAACTCGAGCGACAAGGCAAAACATATTATTCTGCAACAATAACTCTCTAACTCTCTATCACACACATGCATCAATTTCTCGACTACACACACTAGCGAACAAATACACCTCAAATATCGATGTATTTAATACAAGTTTACCGTTATTCAAGAAATATCTGAACAATATTTTTATGTAGAATATTTTGATATCTAAGGAGCATCACCTAGGGTCTATTGCATATATTTGTGTATTTCTATATTAATCCACAATGTACAAACTTGTTAACGTTTTCTTTTTATGTATCTTGCATTTTGTCATGTATTATTCATGACATTTAATCAATCACCTGTAATTTTTTTTAAATTACTAACATACCTACTTGTTTATTTCTATGCCATTTACAACTTAGAAACATTCTCTTTTATTATAATGCACTATCTTTCCTAAATTTATCTGTATACCTACCGTTCATATGATGTTTTCTAGTTATATTTTTATAGTTTATCTTTTTTATTTAAAAAAAAAAAGTCTCTGTATTATAAACTTATAATGTAAAAGCCCATCAGGGCGTTGAAATTAATAAATAATAAAAAATAAATAAATAAAAATTTTAAAGTTGATATTCAAGTTCTGAAGTCCTATTTGAGTTCTCTCATTATCCAAATACTTACTGTGAAACTGCCGGCCCATGATGAAATAATAATGGAAATGGAATAGAACACTTGAATTTAAATAACAAACAAAACTCGAATTTTAACTTTTAAAATTTGGTGAATGTTTCAAATTCTGCGAAACCATAAGTAAGCAATAATAAAAAAAGTTTAAAAAATAAGTAAAACGAGTTGCATGATTTGAATATCAACACAGAATATTGAGGATTATAATTTGGATAGTGGCGGTTTTTTCCGCCATAATAATAATAACATGGTATTTATGGTCATAAGTTCACATTTTAAAGGAGTTGGAAGTAGGTAAGTATAGAGTGCCGTTACTAATTTTAGCTAAACTAGTATCACCTAGGTACTAGGTACCTATTTATTTTCGTTAAATTGGTGAAATTATTCGAATATGAAGATGTCATAAAATATGAAAAAATTAATTTAGCAAAATTTTTTCAAGATGAAAACCGTGAATTAAAGTGTTTTACGATTTATTTTATTGTCATTGCCTTGTAAAAGTAAAATTAGATCTTTACACAAAACATTATTTATTTACTTCTGTAAATTGTACAGCGTCTTTGAGGTGATTTTTCATGAAAACGGCGTTCTACAAATAATCCAATTATTATTATTATAGTAGGCTTTTATATTTAGTTGTATTAACTAGGTATATGTTGTACGTCACGGGTGTAGCCAGGGGGGGGGTTTGAACCCCCAAACAGTTAAGATATCAATATCAATAATATAAAAATAAGGAGAGGCGAGCGACATGACTTATTTTATAACTAATTATTACACTAATAATGTATTTTGGATTCGCCCTCTCTACCACCCGCCGCTGGCCGTAGTCGATTATCCGATCGTATTCGGTAACCTTCGTATATTTTCGTGCCGTATGGGTATTGTCGTGTATCCCCACACCAGTGAACTTTGACTAGATCTAGGGGACATATTTTTTAGGACTAAAGGGAAATCAGCACAAAATCAAGGGAAATTTCGAACTGGTAATTTTTTATTACATATGGCAATATTGCTGGTATGATATACCTATATGTTTTTTGGAATTCCCATGAATTCTAAATATTGTTGATGTACTTACCAGCAATTTTGTTGATCGAAGGTGGTAAGTGTATACGTTCTTTGAAATTATTATTTCACTTAGGAAAAAGTGTTCAATAAACATATAACAGGATTAGTGTTACAGTTAGATGAATATGTACTTGCTAAATGTGATTATTTGAATAATTTGACTGCTTAAAATGTTATTACATTATAGTTAATGCCCAAGAAATACAAAGTCCGACAATACACCCTCCCCCCCCCCGACACGAGTTTTCATTTGCCAAGGTGTTTCAGTAGTTTTATTTTCTTGAACCCCCCCCCCCCCCCCGATACAAAAACCTGGCTACGACCGTGTTGTACGTAATTACAAAAACTTAGTAAATGGTAAAATAATCAAAAGTTAAAAAGCAAAATGCGGGATTTAAGCTCTTTTGAAACAATATAGAACACGCACTTCTTTAAAATGATGAATAAAATTAACGAATAAAATTAAAAATGGGGTAAAATTAAAAAAACAAAATTTGAAACAACAAAAATTAAGAAACGTAGAAAAAAATATTTAGGTACATAATCACGGAAACTTAATCATTAAATTGGTTACAAGATTTGTATCTGCAAGGGATATAAAAAAAGCTTTTTTAAATAAGAGATGTTATGAAGTGCAAAGAGCCCGAGGACCATAAACATTTCTCATTTATTTAATGAAAAATAATTTATCAAGTAAAATTTTTTTTAAATAATTATAGTAATCATTACAAACTATGTACTGTTTTTCGTGTTGAAGTACAAAACAGTCATATACATATTATAAATAGTGTAGGCAGTAGGCAGGGGTACAAGAATAGGGTGTCATCAGCGAGGGATGAGGTAACCGCATTATCTGCGGGGGGCGGTGGGGGGAGCGGGCCGCATAGAGCGGGAGGGGAAGGGGGGGCACTCGGGCCCATTCAGTCTTACGCCAGGTCAGTTATCGTTGGTTTGCTTTGGGGAGAGGTTGTGCCGCTAGTCGCTAGTTGTCTGTGTTGGTCGTTCCGTTGCAACAAACTAACTCTCAAACACTGCGAGAATAAACACCGCCAAGCGCGCCACTTTAGTTCCTAACTTTACAAGCCGAACATTGTACTACTTACTCGCACTCGCTTGGCGCTTACTTCGATTTGTTTTGAACTGTATTATTTACATGGTGAATATATTATATTGGCCCGCGAAAAGTGTTGTGTTATGATTTGTCAAAGCGTGTTTACATCGCTCTAATGAGCTTTTGAGTATCGGACTGAAAAGTGAACCGAATAGATTATCTAGTTAAAATATAAAATGTACGAAACTTTATGATATAAACAATTTACGTGTGCAGTTTTGTCTTCAGAAATGGGCGTGAACTGTACGTCAGTTAGCATGCTGGTGGTCGCAGTGGTGGCGCTGGTGGTCGGAGTGGTGTCGGGCGGTGACAGCGGAGTGGGCGGGCTGGGGGCCGCGCCGCCCTCGTGCCGCTGGCAGCGATCCCTGCCGCCCCCCGCCCCCACCGCCTCCCCTGGCGAGGTCAGCGTGCAACTCGCCTGCCACATGCGCACGGCCGCCTCCATGGACAGCCTGCTGGGCAACCTCACGGCGCAGCAGGCCCGCCGCATCGACTCCCTCAAGCTGGCCTGCACCGACGTGCTGTTCTTCGAGAGCTCGCTGCAGCTGAGCTCCCTCAGTGACCTGCTCCGGCTGAAGGAGTTGCGCGTGGAGTCGTGCAAGGTCAGGTACGTGCCCGCCATGCTGTTGTCCCCCCTGCGTGACCTGACGAGCCTCACTCTGCGCAGCTACAACAACGACTGGTCCGCCATGACGATGGAGCTGCACGCGGAAAGCTTCAGGGGTCTGACGGAGCTGAGGCACCTCGACCTCGGAGACAATAATATCTGGACCCTTCCTTCGGAAGTGTTCTGCCCCCTATTCAGTTTGAAGTCGTTGAACTTGACCAACAACCGCCTTCAAGATATCTCCGAGATCGGATTTTCTGACTGGGGAAAGGGCCCTACCGCTCCAGGTAAATCCTGTAACACGGGACTGAATATTTTAGATGTATCTTCCAATAGCATTGCATCCCTCCCGGATAATGGCTTATCCAGTTTAAGGACGTTGGAGGTATTATATATTCAAGATAACGCAGTCGCGGAGATCGCGGACCGAGCGTTCGTCGGTTTGATCGCTCTGAAGGTGTTGAACATGTCTAGCAACAAGTTGGTGGCCGTCCCGCCAGAGCTGTTCCAGTCATCTCGAGAGATAAAGCAGATCCTTCTCTCGAACAATTCCCTCGGAGTGCTGGGACCGGGACTTCTAGAGGGATTGGACCAGCTGCAACTTTTAGATTTATCCCGAAATAAACTCTCCAATGAATGGGTGAATCGAGACACGTTCGCCGGCCTCGTGCGCCTGGAGTTATTGAACCTTTCCTTTAATAAGTTGACACGATTAGACCCGAAAATTTTTCAAGATTTGAACAACTTAAAAGTCATCAACTTGGAAAATAATTATATCGAGATAATAAGTACCGGAGCATTCGTTGATTTGAAAAGTCTACTTGTTCTAAATTTATCGCAAAACAAGCTTAAGAATATCGATGAATTTCACTTTTCAAACCTATATGTTCTCAGTCAACTGTTTTTGGACAACAATCAAATCGAGTCTATTCACCCGAAATCATTTGAAAATATAACCTATCTACAGGACTTGGCTCTGAATGACAACTACCTGGGAAGAATTCCGGATTCTATAAAGAAACTGAGATTTCTAAAAGCTCTCGATATTGGAAAAAACAACATCAGCACGGTGAACAATGCTTCGTTCGAGGGTCTCGAGGAATTATATGGACTTCGCCTTGTCGATAACTGCATAGTAAATATATCCAAAGACGCATTTATTACTCTCCCATCGCTTCAAGTTTTAAATTTAGCATCAAATAAAATAGAAAATATAGACAAAGGAGCTTTTGACTCAAACCCCACACTCAAAGCCATTCGATTAGATGGGAACCGACTTTCGGATATAAGGGGTGTTTTCAACAATTTGCATACATTAGGATGGTTAAACATATCTGATAACAGATTAGCCTGGTTTGATTACAGTCATTTGCCGGAGAATTTGGAATGGTTAGATATGCACAATAATAGTATATCTAAACTGGAAAACTACTTTAACGTGAGCGCTGCCAATATTCAAACATTGGATGTGAGTTATAATTTGATCACTGAAGTTGATGAATTATCAGTACCACAAAATGTAGAAATATTTTTCCTAAATAACAACCAAATCGTTACGTTGAAACCCGAGACATTTTCTCGAAAACACAAACTGAGAAAAGTAGTTTTGAATGGAAATAAGATGAAAACTATCGATTTGAGTGCATTCAATTTACCGCCAATTCCAAGAAACAAAGAAATACCGCAGTTCTACATTAGTGAAAATCCTTTCTTTTGTGATTGTACCATGGGTTGGCTTCCGAAAATAAACCAGTGGAACCATCTACGCACCTCCCCCCTCTTCATGGACCTGGAGGAAGTGACGTGCCAACTGGTCCACGGGAGCAAACGGGCTGTCCCTCTACTCGACCTTCCCGCCTCGCAGTTCCTGTGTCCTTACGAGAGCCACTGCTCGTCGCAATGTTCCTGTTGCGAGTACGAAGCCTGCGATTGCAAGATGACTTGCCCCGATAGATGTTCCTGCTATCACGACAGTAGTTGGAGCTCTAATGTAGTTGATTGCTCGAATGCAGATTACGATCATATTCCGGCAAAAATACCAATGGACGCCACCGAAATATATTTGGACGGAAATAATCTGGGAACTTTGGACAACCACATTTTTATCGGCAAAAAGAAACTCGGCATTTTACATCTCAACAATAGCAATATTGTTTCCATTGAGAACGGAACATTCAATGGACTTTATTCGCTAAAGACGCTGCATTTGGGGAATAACCATTTATCAGAGCTAAAGGGACACGAATTTAACCAAACAAAGCATCTCAAAGAATTGTATTTGAACCATAATGCCATAACTTATGTTGACAACAATACCTTTTTATCCATGGCATCATTAAAGTCGTTGCATTTGGAATATAACAAAATAAGGGATTTCAACCCGAAACATTTAACCTCTTCGAGCCTGAGCCACGTTTACCTCGAAGGAAATTCTTGGACTTGCAATTGCGACAATATCTATGATTTGGAAAAGTTGTTAACGAAAAACCACGAAAATTCCAACAACATGTTCTGTGCCAAGGACTTTCAAGAAATTAATAATGTGACCATTTTCGATGCTGCTGCTAAGTGTTTAGAACAGATGCAAGTTAGTGTGGTTTCTTCAGAAAACCAACCCTTCGCCTCTCAGGAGAGCATCACTATCATAAACTATGTGCCTTTGCTATCCATAATTCTGATTGCCGTCATTCTGATAGGCCTGTTGGGAGCTTTGATGTTCTCCTTTCGTCAAGACGTTCGCTTGTGGGCCCATTCCAAGTACGGAGTGCGGCTTTTTAAAAACAATTCCGTGAGTGACTGTGAATTAGACAAAGACAGAATGTACGATGGCTACATGGTGTACAGTGTACTGGACGATGACTTTGTGTCTCGCGTGATATCACCGGAGTTAGAGCAATCGGGTTATTCGATGTGCTTGCATTATAGAGACCTGCAAATTTCTTCAGAAAACTATTTGACGGAAACTTTTATAAATGCAACCGAGGCTTCCAAAAGATTAATTTTAGTAGTATCATTTAGCTTTCTACAAAACGAATGGTCGAAACCAAATTTCAAAAGGGCAATGAAGGCGGCGATAGAGTCAATCAACCCGTCACTGCGGCGGCACAAAGTCGTCTTTATATTGACGACTGACGTGAGCGCCTTGAGCTTGGATATCGATTTGCAGTCGTTTTTCAAAGTGTGCACGGTTATTTTCTGGGGAGAGAAGAGATTTTGGGAGAAGATTCGCTTCTCCATGCCGGACATAGCTAACCTTCAGTGGAACAAGAGTCCTTCCAAGGCCAACAACCAGATGCTGCCCGGCGGCAGAAGAAGCGTGTCCAGGTACACCGCGTCTCCCACCTCTCTCGACCAGTGGTACAAGTACGCCGCCCTCCCCCCGCAGCCCGCCCCCGCGGTCGGACCCGGAGACGACTCCTCGCTCCTCGCCAACCTGACGCAGGTGAGCCACGCCAGCCACCTGAGCCAGGCCAGCCAGCACTACGAGGTGGACGCCTTGAACCACAGCTACGTGTCCATCGACACGCACTGCTACGAGCGCGCCCGGCGGGCCCCGCTGGACGAGCAGGGATATCTGCAGCCCCGGTCCGCTCGCCACACTTCTCATCCCGCATGACCTTCCCTGGTCAACGGTCGCATTACTGTGCAAGTCTCCTAGCGCACTATTTCATTTGTATAATATATGTATATGACCAATATGACTAAAGCTATTACTATAGCTTTCTTTATTATTATTACATATGTTTAAGTATACAACAATTAATCAAGTTTAATAGTTTTAATTACCACAATTTGTACATATTGTTAAAATTAACAGTAGGTTTAAGAATAATTTCCTTTGTACTAAATAATAATAACACGGATTCCTAGTGTAAATGTTTTGTGGATATTACTCCTAATATTATAAACTATTTATGAAATTGTATTTGTGCATTGATGTTGTATTTTTTAATTATTTTTTTTAATAATATCGTGCCAATTTAATTGTTATTTCGTATTGATTATGTTAATTTGATTATTTGAGTTGGTACGAAAGCCCATTATTATTAGATTATTGTTTTATTTTTGCTTAATTTCAAATGTGGGTACCTACATAAAGCTTCACAATCCAATAAATCATTAATCTAAATATATTTTTTCGCAATTGACGATACCTACCTTGAACGTAACCAAAGATTTCTTTGACGTAAACATAATATAGGATGTATTATTACGTCATGCGTTATCAAAAGTATGTACAATGTAAATATTATGGTTATGATGGCAGTATTCCGATATATTTGTGATAGCAACTTCAGTTTGTTCTTTACTATTAAAGTAATTATTTATTTGTACACACAATCAGGCTAAAAGGCAACAATATTTTGTTTATTTAAAAAATTATTAAAAAATATTAATTTGTGCTCTTTTGCATGGCTGAAATAATCATTACTATCCTGCTACCAAGATATCATCTTATTTACAATTCCCAAAGAGTTCTGTAAAATATTTTAATATGTTGTACATATTTATTTATCTAATAACAATAATCGAATAAAGTATTATTTGTTGACAGGATTAAAAAGAACATTCTTATAATGTTTTGCCTCGGATGGGAGTAAACCTGTAAGGGATTAATAACGCATTGTTTGAGTTTATCCATACTCCGGGTTTATTGCAATGATTCTTCTATTAAAATGTAATGAGCGGACATTCCCATCGGCCGAAAAACCAGCACATATAAAAGCATATATAAATTAAATACATTGTATAAACTTCTATCAGTAAATGGTTCAGTTTTTAATTAAAGTTGGTCTATTTTAACAAATTGCCAAGTTGATACTACGTATTTTGAGACTGTTATAGAAAAAAGACTTTTTAAATATATAAGCTAATTATAAATTTCCTTGATTACTTAATGTATTTCTGTGTTATATATTTAGGAGAGATTAAGGATGTAATTATGATACTATTGATTTTAATATTGTTTTATGTTCGTACCAAAAAGTGTATTATTTTTAAGGGACTAGTCAAAATGTATAAAGATTTACCAATGTAATATTAAAATAACAATTTAGAAGGAATGAAATTGTTTTCGATTTGTGGAGAAAGAAATCAATAAAATGAATAATAAAATAAACTGAATGTTTTATTTAATTTCTTAGTTCTAATTCTAGATGACCTGTAGGTACATATCAACACTTTTCTTAAAGCTTTATTCCCATGATTTTGAAGAATTTTTGTCACATTGACCTTGAAGAAATAAAAAAAAACTTTACTATTTTTGGTTCCAAATTAATTGTTGAACATCGATAACATACATAAATCACCAGCTTTGAGAATACCTGCGTAATGATACAGAAGAAATAATTTTAAACATTTAATCATTCTTAGGTACTGCATGTCGATAAATAAATCATCTCACAAGGGAGTTCACTTTTTTATATGATACCTATTATATATTTTTTTATATTATCACCACGGTATGTTATATCACCACGAATCGCTATGAGTTTTTTAAATCTTGTCCTTGACAAAAAAAAAAACACCTTCCTAATTTTATTCACATTGTGTCTAACGCTGCGAAATGCATGAGAAAAAAGCCACGGAAACACGAATTATGGGATTGGAACGAAGCAACCACAAACGTCGCGAAATGCCGCTTCTTTTCCCATAATTCGTGGTTCGGCTCGCTCTTTTTTCTCATATTTATACGCAGCATTAAGTTGACAAACCATAATCTGTATTATATTTCAAAATGTGAACCATCTTGCGATTCTTCTTCACGTTATCTGTCTGCAGATCACGGCTCATAAATTAGGGAAACCATTGTTGACAACCAAACAATGTCGGCATTCCCAAAAGCTTATCTTCCCAGGTTTCCTGTCATATAGTTGACATTTACAAGACAGTTTTGGCGGGCAATAAAAGCAGAAGTACCTCTCCTTTACATTCCAGTTGCTGCCTAATTTAGTGGAGGTGTCATAAAAACTGACCACGAAAAGCAGACCAAGTTGGTTTCCACAATAATAAGCAGTTCAATACATTTATTGCAATGGCCATAAACTTGACATAAGCAGTAGGTTTTGGTCGACTTGTTATAATTACTCCCTGACTTCTCTAGGTTCTCTATTGTCTTTCTGTGGCAGATACGTATCTAGTACACAAGCACAAATGACTAGAATATTGTCTCCGCTTATTTTGGCTAATTTGACCGTGACGGTTAATGGGCCATGCTGATTTTCCTTTTAATTGTATTATGTTATACTACCGCACAGTGGTGCTACTTGGAAACAGATAGTGGTTCGGATCGAATTGAGTCTCTGAATATGGGTAAGTTACAAATACGTTAAGGTATTCTTCTAAAGGTATAAATTCAGTTGGTACCTAGTATCTCCATCAATGGGAACCCTTTTTTAGTTGCACAAATACCGAAAGAAACTTTGCTCATGAATCTTATTCCTTAAGTCAAAAACATGCTATAGGTACCTATATTATTATCACTATTTCTATTTGTAAAATTGTTGGTTAATTTGTTCAAATTCCACTGCAATAATAATTTTAAACAATACAAAAAAAACTTTTAAAAAAATTTACGCATTCAAAATTTTTAAGGTAACATTTTTTATAGATGTTGTCCAAACTAATTATTATTTAATTTATTACTGCTTTATAATTTATATTATACATTTTTATTTTAAGTATTTAATTTTGGGAATGGAAAAATATATAAATTCTTATTGTACGGTTTTCAGTTAAAAAAAGTTATTTGTATTTTTCTTTTATTTTATTTATTTATTTTATTTATTTATTCTTAGTACATTTATGTTACTTAGTACATTGTTGTTTTATGATTTGAATTATTGAATTATTATTAATAAGTTATTAATGATAATTCAAATCATAAAAGAAAAATACAAACACATTTTTTTAATTGAAAACCGTACTCTATTTACTCGTGCATATTTTTCCATGCCCAAAATTAAATACTTTATTCGTACAAATTATTATGCTTACTAAGAAACAACTTTTTTCAGTGGACTACCGGAAGAAATTAAAAACATTAATGATAAAATCCAAGCGTTGAAATTTGTGACACTCGACACGGTCTGTTATTTTCTCAAGTCAACTTTAATAGGGGGGGGGGGGGTGACACCACGCCCCGGGGGGGGTGACAATCCGTCCCGTGCTAGCTACGCCACTGCATGAGTTTATATACCTGTAACATTATTAACCACAAGCAGAGTTGAATTAAAATCTCATAATATGTTACCGAACATAAACCCAATTTTGTATGTACTAACCTTATTTCTACTTTTTTAAATAAGAAGAAAAAAATAGCGCCCATGAGATGACTTTTCACAAGAACGCCGCTACACAAATTATAGAATCATTACCTACAACTACAAGGTATCTGAAATCTACATCATCTATAAATGGAATAGAATTTTAACAAAGAAGGCATTTAAATTAGATGAAATGAACACCGCTTACAACGTTGCAAAATTATTTCAAATACATGTCTACGAGAGAAATCTTTACTTTAAAGGATGCAATATTTCAGAACAGAACCATTTTTTATTCATTAAAAAAAATCGTTCAGTTCCAACTACCCAACCAGTTCGGTAACTAAATAATGTGATTTTTGACATCTCCTCTCCCAAATAGCTACATTTATCATATCCAACAACCTTCATAAAAACTGCAGTTTTTAACAATATGCGTAACGTTCCCAAATAATAGTGTTCGAGTCAAAAGAAGTGCCACTAAATGATCCCGGGACATAGAGTCCAAAGACAAGACCATAGACCATAGACCGCATCTCAGTCAGGTAGTCGAAAAGTCATAAATTATTTTCTCCGCGGGTCTTTCATGAAAAAACTTCACAAAAATGGAATAGTTTTTGAACGCCGCAAAAAATGGCATCCAGTTGAAAGGAACATTTATGGCCGTCTGTAAACAGAGAGTGGGGATTGCTCCTGCTCCCTGCTCCTTGCTCTCGGCCTTCAGTCTCTCTGATCTTGTTTAATGTTCCCGCAGACATTTGGTTTGAATGCCGTAAATCAAACAAACTACTCACTGACATGATGTACTAATATTCAGCAGGGGGCCGCAATACACAACACATCATATTACTAGTTTTAAAGGTGTCTACTCAAATTGTATAGGTCTTTGCCTTTACAAGTGATGTACATTGTACATTCATAACCTCAGTGTATAGTTTACCACAACAAATTACAAAACTACACATCTTAATGTCTGTCTATCGTCGACTCCAGATACTAATATCTACAGCCTGTATGTCGGACGAATATCTACAGCTCATATGTTGAACTAATATCTACGAACTTTAGAGTGTTGACTAATATCTACAGAGCGTAAGTTGGACTAATCAGCTAAATGTGTACAATAGTCTGATATTAGGGATTTTTACGTACATACTTACATAAATTGAGTTTTTTAAACTGCATATGCAATATTACGTTATTCCAATATGCTATACATAATTGCAAATCCAACCTCTGCCAGTGCTGTAGATATTCGTCAACACTTTGGTTCTCATAGATATTAGTTCGATTTTTTCAGTTTTTGGAATTCCTGTAGATATTAGTAAACGCCTCCCTATCGTCTACCACCTCTACAGAACAAAAATAACTTGATTTAAAGTTACTTTATTTTCCCATTCGTCGGCTGAATTCCGCCATAATAATAATAATTGGATGATTTTTATAGCGCCATTTTCTATGAAATTCACCTCAAGGGAATTTCTATGAAGTTCACCTCAATCTTTATTACTTAGTAGGTACTAACTGGCTTTGATTATATAAATGTCTAACTGGATAGAAGTGGCGTGTACTCCATAAGAAAAACTAATTATAATAATATTATGAACACTAAAAGAAATAGAAAATTTCTGATCATAATGTTATAAGTTATAAAAATTAGATATTGAACTTGTGTGCTCATTTATTCAACTGGCCACAACAATCAATCCAACACGATAATAAATTTTCCACTTAGTGTGGTGGTAGTAGGAGATTTTCAAAGATTGGGTTATTCGTAACCCGGCAATGTATGTATGTCTTTCTTTAAAAAAAATGGCAATTTTCAATTATTCAATGCACAATATTATTTATCCCCAACTTGAAAACCACATAGTCCATATATTATTTTGATCGTAAATCAATGCACGCTACTGCTATTGCAAAACAACTTACTTATTACAGGACAAAAAAATATTGTCCCTATAATAATAATAATTTTAAAAATTGCATAATTTATGGAGCGCCGTTTTTGTGAAAAATAACCTCCAGTGCGGATTTGTTCTTCATAAAATTGGCCGTCTAAAAATATTCAGAATTATGTGGTTATATTATACATCTTAGGGAACGTACCCATACTACGTGACGCGTTTAGGGGGGGGGGGGGATCTTCAAAATACCACGCTTGATCACAATGTGGGGCGGGGGGGTTAGGTTTTTATCACGTAGTCAATCTAGAAATCTTTTTTATATTTTTTCCACTTTTAATTATAGGTATGCATGCACTCTTGACATTAATAATTACAAATAATAAGCCAAATATTTTTTTTTTAACTTTTTGTTAGCAAGAAATGGTTTAAAACCATATTTATGATTTACATTGTGAAAACTGTAGGGGGAGGGGGGGGGGGGTCTTGGAATATACTACACGTGGTCACCGAGTGGGGAGGGGGGGGTGTTAAGAATTGCAAAAAGTGGGTCACGTAGTATGGGTACGTTCCCTTAGCAGTATCAAGAATATTAATTTCGGTTGTATGAGTGTGGTTGTAACTATTTAAAAAAAATAATATTTTAAAAAAAAAATTATGTAATAAAAAATACTACATGATATATGTTATGTCTAATTCATATCAATTTCTTATAATTAAATTATAATATGTAAATGAAATCCTCAGCACGGGAGATCCCAGTGAGGATATCATTGTCTACTGTTACTAAGAAATGAAGATAATAAATCATTATTATTATTATAACTCTGTTTTTGTGTATTCAATTTAGTTGTTTTTTTTAAACTTTTCTGCAAGTGCATAATATTAGTTCACATTATAACTATCTCGAACTATCTCTTAAGAACTGCTGAAACTAATGGACCTATTTATTTATTTGGCCCAGTGTGCTTTTATATACACAACTGTACCAAAAGATGTATAAATAAAGTGATTGTTCCAAACATACTTATGTTTATGTTTATCAATAAAGTGGTTTAAAAGGAAGTGATATCCCATGAAATAGAAACATCGAATAGATTTACATATTGTAAATCTGTAATATAAAAATGAATCGCTGTGTTGCTAAGCGCATAACTTTCGAACGACTGCACCAAATTGGATAATTCTATTTTTTGTGTGTTCATTATTGTCAGGACAAGGTTTTTATAAAACTTCAGGTGAGCTCTGGCATTATGAAATTTGTATAAAAAAATTGCTATTGGTGGCACGCGAGGAAGCGGCTATTGCTATGGAAAGCGGGAGGGAAGGAGAGATGGGGGAGGGGAACCAGGGAGGGGGCGGGGAACCTGGGAGTGGGAGGGGGACCTGGGAGGGGGGGGGGGAACTCAGGGATGGGGGAAGGGGGGGGAGTGGAGTTGGGAGAGGGAAGGTGGAGGTGACGGAGTGGGTACGCAAGAGGGGAAGAGGACGCAGGAGAAGAAGGGGAGGCGGAAGGGGAACGGGACGAATGGGAAAGGACACTCAGGGAGAAACAATTTCTTTGTTAAATGGCACAACAACGCATGCCGGGTAGCGTATTTCCAAAACCTATACCGTTTCAGTCGCTTTACATTTTCAATATCAAAATTTAAATAAAATTATTAATTTCTAATATACCTACACATTGGAAAGATTATTTTATCTAGATTTTAGAACAATTTTTGTTTTTTGCAAAGTGATAAAAAAATTATCAATATAGAGGTGTAATAAATATAAAGGTGTAATAATAATACAATATTTGGGAATAATATTAAAATTTAAATATTTAGAAATAAAATTATTTATTTCTAATATACACATCAGAAAGATTATTTTATCTAAATTTTAGAACAATTTTTGTTTTGCAATGTGATAAAAAATAACCAATATAGAGGTATATTTCAAATGTAAATTATCGCTACTGCGACTGAATCGGTATAGGTTTTGGAAATACGCTGCCGGGTACCAAATGTAGATAATAAATACATCTTATGTCAAAGTTTTACAAATCGTACGATTTATTCGAGTGCAAAGATAAACTTAGCTTTGACTTATTATGAAACACATGTCTACTCGTCATCATTATTGCAGGTTATATTATTAACTATTAGCTTCTTTGTGTGAGCCTTACAATATTTCAGTTTTAATAGAGGCTTGCGAACATGGACCACGTGCACCGTGCAGTGCTGCAGTGAGCTCCCTACTAGGTAAGTATTACGAATCTCTAATGTCATTGATCATCTGGCTAAAATAATTCTCGCCAATGACCCTGCAGCCATATCAGTTAGATGCAGAGATATAAACATGCTGACACATTTACATTCTTACAATTCACAAAGTATTACTAGGTATATTATCATCGAAAAAATATGTATATAGAGCATAATGCATGAATGAATAGGATCATATATGTATTCTGTGAAACCGCACAAGAGTCCGAACTGCTCCCAACCATCTGTAGCCAGTGGTACGCATATTTTCTATACTGACCGATCATTATTCTCTACAAATGACTTACAACGTGGTACGATGTAGGTATCTAAGTAATAATTAGTAGGTATATAGATATGTACACGTACTTACATAGCTTAATTTTATTTTAAAATTGGTTTGAAGGTAGTTATACAAAACTTTCGTGCATGTGTAATTATCTTTTTATACATGAGACTATTTCGGTAGGTTCTTGGGAACAACCGCTGGTGTGGTTGCCAACATAACTAGTTTTTGTCGCCGGAAGAATGGCGTCGAATTTGCGTCTACTTGTTTCTCTTGAGAAATGTTTAAAAAAGCTTTATTTTTGGTTACCGGCAAATGCTAACACAACTTCGTGCCGAGAACTCCAAAGGTAGAATTGCGTCGAAATTAACCGCAACATCGCAATCGTTTCAAAAGTAACTTTGCAACTCTCTGCCGAAAGGGATTTACGAATCAATGTGAATATAATTTGTTTGATTTAAATCAAGTACCTAAAAGTGAACCGCTACAAACTTTCAGTCATTTCAGTGAGCTTTGAAATGGAAGGCTTTCCGCGGATTCCAGCGGCCATTCCCGGAACCAGATTAATAACTTCCCTAGATACCTACCTCACGTACTACCTTTTACCACTCTTTGCCAATCTCCCATTCAAGCAAGTATCTTCCATTCGGACGTAAAATATCATCTTTTTTTAAATCTGAAGTTATCTACCTTCCAACTTTCATAAATATCATATAGCATAAACACACATTGCATCATCTCCGAGGCATATTTTCTTATACATAGATTCGTTGTTTTGTGAGGGTAGCAATGAATTAAACCACAGTAAGTATTTTATCATTTTTTGCAAAAACGTGTTAAACAATAAGTGAATACTAAATTGAGCATCAAAATTGTAAAGCTAGTTTTATCATTTTTAAACGTAGAACTAAATCGTTCGTTGAGAAAATTCTTTGTGTGTTTACTTTGACAGAGATCGATTTGAGGTTACTTCCTTTTCGAATTGTGCACAAAGGTGTAAACAATGAAATAAGGCACCGTTTGAAATCCATTTTAGAATCGCCGATTCAAAGCCCTTGTATGATTCTCCACGCGCCGCTCTGGTCTCCGCACACTGGGCCTCTGCGCACTGAACACTGAACACAATGCACCGAGCCAGTGCACAGTGTGCCGAGTCATCGCGCGTCGCACATTGGCGGACATGGGAGCTACAACAGACCACAGACAGGACAAGAGACGGCGGATAATAATACCCGTATGAAGAAGATGAATGGTATTTTGCTAATATCAACTTTAGTCACTACAATCGCGGTCACTTTCAGTGGGCAATGCACCATTTTACATAATTTTTCACAGTGCCTTTGATGTATAATACGACATGGAACTTAGAAAACATCACAACTTTATTTTAATTGACAACAGATACATATTAATTCCTCGTAAATTGAATTCCTGAATTGCGTCAATTAATTAATAACCATATTTCCAAAAAATCTAGAAAGAAAACCTGGACACTGGCTTATCAAAATTCCGAATCCGAGACTTCACAACTCGCTGGAAATAATTATTCTGACCTGGGAGATATATTTAATCTTAAATCAATGTGGATGTTGTTTATTCCATTATTTTAATTTTTCTAGACAGAAATAGACCTATGTATCTATGTGCCTTTTAATACCTATCTTTGTTGGGTTGAATATCAGAACCGGTGAAATATAGAGGAAATCAAATTTGGTATTGTTAGTGAGGGATGATATAGGTTCGTCGGCGTGATCTCTTAGGTTTTATTTCTAATTTTTGGATTCTGTTATTTTTATCTATTTTTTTAAGTATTTATTTGTAAAGTATGTATAATAATAAAAAAAAAATAAAAAAATGAATAACTTTCCATAATAATCTATTAGAGGCAGACCTTTGACAACATTTACATTTACTTATTTATAATCATAACCAACTGGCAATCGGTCAAAATTCACAGCCCTCAGAGCTCAGACCTAATATAAGTGTACCTAATATATTTTTGTGAGTACTATCACGTTACTTTTATCTTACTTTCACTTGTTGTTTTTATTAATGTACATATTATTTCTCGATCCTACATCTAGTGTTTTTCAGTTTTCATCATTATTTTTATATATTTATTTTTTCTACTTTCATTGTTTTTTATCTTATCTTATCTGTATCTTTTATGTATCACACAATATATTATAGACTGTGTTTAGATTATTTATCTAGTTCCTATCTCTGTATAATATTAGGCAAAAAAAGTTAATAATTATTGACTTTTTATTTATTATTGGCATGATGTGAACATTTGTTATTGGGTTGTAACCTAATTATTATAATGTATTGTTTGTTTAATGCATGTAATGTTATCAACCTGTAAATGTTCCTAATAAAATAAAATAAAAATAAAAATAAGGGGTGCCTACATTATCTGGTGCCACAAGTAATTCCTTCAGCGTTCAGTAGTAAATAGTAGATTTTGAATTTAAAGCTCTGGCCAAAAATTCAGACACGGATATCTACTACTATTTTTACATCAAATTAATTGAATTTGAGGACTAATTTAAGTAATATTTACATGGAGCCATTTATTAATATTTTACCCCAAGTGGGCTTCACTCAAGGTAATATAATACCCTAGGACAACACTACATCAAAGGGTACTCTTCTCACACAATATGAACAACCCATCTTATAGATGTAATTAAACGATATGTACACGAAGTTAGTATTAAAGTGTTGCTTGGATTTTTCCATACAGATATGTATAATTTAACACATTAGGTATGGGACAGGTATTGTAAATATGTTTTTGAAGAGGCCAGATAACAAATTATATTTATCAAAACCAAAAGTAAAGGTTATGTGTAGGTAACTAAGTACTCTTAGTAATTAATTGCTTTTCAATGATATTACCTACCAAAGACTTGGAATAAAATGTGATTTTAATTTGAAAATAAAATAATGAGCAAAGTAAACACATCACAAACCAATAAGAGACAATATAATGTTATTATCTAAGGTACACAGAAAGCGCATTAAGTACAATGAAAACCAATCTTAAAGAAATCACTCAAAATATGGCATATTATATATCTAAATTCAAGAAATTAGGACCGTTTAATCAGTCAGTTGTTCCTTTTCAGAGGTTTATATACTATTAAACATATTTATGTTTCAGGAGAGCCACCTGGGCCCGGTAAGTAAAGTGAATGAAGTGCCAATCCACACGAATCCACGAGTGCAATTCTAAAAGCGAATTCTGCAGGAAATCTTGTGAGAATAATGTGTGCGGTCTAAGACTAAGTCGACGATTTGCGTTGCACATTTTTGATCCAATTTAAAAGATGACATGTTAATGGCCCCGTTATCCCTTTAGCCTCCACTCAGCTCACGTTCTGGAGCTAGAGAAGGTAATCCCTCCCATTACATTTCCGTTGGTGCCATCCAATTTCCGCATCAACGGTTGTCCAACTAAAAAATCTTTACTAACCAATTCTTAGATATCTGTGTACATAATGTACTAAAATTATGAATTTGTTTGTCATGAAGTTAATGCTATGCTGTATGTAGGTACTAATGCAAGGTCATGATGTCACGTAGGTATTATTTTTATAAAGTCATCATACACACATTGTCAATGAATTTAAACATAAATTAAAACACAATCAAATACTATGAAACACAATCAAATAACAAATATCAAATCACCATTAAAACACAATCAAATAACATAAAACACAAGAGAATTTTTATTTTTAACTTTATGAGTAAACCCTCAAATTCTAATATTTAATTAAATGAAGACGATATTAGCGAAACTCAATCGAAAATCTGGAAATTTAAAAATCTGAAAAAGATGTTGGTAATCGATTGAGTTTCGCTAATATTGCCTTCATTTAATTAAATAACACAAGAGAATGTTTACCGCACAACCCTTAAGATTTTATGATGTTGATATAAAAGTTAACTTAAAATATAAACAAACTCAAAAATAAATTAGTAGTACCCACCAGGTATAAAGGTTAAATAATATGCTTACTTTCATCGGTTGTCATTATGGATTTCCCTTCGGCCCATAGCGTCAATTTCGCAAACGAGAATATATATTTGTAGACACAACGTAATGCTTCGATTTCTGCTATGTATCTTTTCAAAATATATTCAATTTCTTACCAATACTCATTAGAATGCGTTGCTGTCAAACGAAAATTAATTCTAAAGAAATTTAACAACAGGTTTCCAGAAAGCTTTATTTTTTATGAAGGCACTCGCTACTAGCAATCAACTACTAGCAGTAACTTCCGCCATCTCCAGGCGGAAGTGGAATCCTTTAGCTTTATTACCTGGGCGATGTCATCGCAAGAACTAACGCATGAGCCACTATCCCTAGAGCTAGAGGGGATTCCAACCCTATCTCCTGCTCCAGGACTGCAGGCACCGCGCGTCCGATGGGAACATTCAAAGCACTAGTATAAATTTACTGGTTACTATTTTACTAATTGAGTGTTCTCCAAAACATCTGGAAAAAGTAAAATATAATCATATTTTAACTATTAGCCTCCCTAATCTCAGATCATCTACGATCTGGTTCCCTAGCCTATCTCTCTATCAATACAGCGAGTAGGTTTCTAATCTCACCAGTAAATGCAAAATGCAACTATACAAATCTGACAGCTGAATCTCACGACACCCAAACCTGTCGCGCCCATGATATTTGATAATTATTTATAGATTTTCATTTATATAATTACTGTCGATTTCATGAAATGGTGGTTTGTTGCATTTTAACAAATAATAATAAATGATTTTTACAGGAAATCAATAGAGTTTGAGAAATATTAATACACTTAAACAGGTCGTCCGGTGGGTGAGTGCTTTAACTTCGGGAGTTGTTCTACAATAATATTATTATGATGAGAGTAGTAAAAAAGGTAAATAAATAGATATTTGTTACATTATAAAATTTTCACGGCCAAAAGTATTTTCGTTATTTGTTTTTGGGGTGTTATACCGTTTTGCGCTACCTCCTTCTTTAGCAAACGTTTCGAACATCGTTGCAGTGTCCATCATCAGGGCAGATCCGGCAGATCCGACACATCTATCCGGCAGATCCGACACATCTACCGGATCTGCCCTGATGATGGACACTGCAACGATGTCCGAAAAATATGGCTAAAGAAGGAGGTAGCGCAACACGGCATAACACCCCAAAAACAAATAACGAAAATAGACATCTCTTTCAAATTTCGTATTTTTTTCCAAAATATTTTTCCATAAAAGAATTTATTCCATACAAGCAGTTATTTACCTTTTTTTCTACTACCTTAAAAATAACATCGCTAAGTTGGTTCAATAGGGAACCCCGTGAACCTTGTATACTCGTAGGAGCAGATACCGATATAATAATATCATGGGTATCATAATATATTATTTCTTCACCAGTTTGCGTGATCAAGTCCACTTGGCATAAACAGAGACTACTAAAATAATTTTACTTATTTAATTAAAGCAGAAGCGTATAACTTTTTCAAATTGGTTTTAAATTCCAAACTACCAACCCGAGCAGAGGTATAACATTCATGTAGAGTTTTCTTGTCCTCATGTTCCGTAAAATTGTCGGACGATAGGAGTTCCGTCAGTGGCGGACTAAGGGGGGGGCGGGGGGGGCGGTCCGCCCCGGGCCCCCGGTCCTGGGGGGCCCCCAAACGCCTCCATGTTCACTTGATCAAAACCTAAACAAGCCTTTAAGGCACCAGGATACTGTAAAAAAAATTTTAACCTTTTTTTATTTGATTTTTTGAAAGATGCACTTGTTAAAAATGCTCTCACCATTTTTTTTAAAGAATTTCGAAAAATCGATGGATATACAACATTTTATGTGAAACCGTTTGAAGCAGTTTTGAATTATCCTTCAGCAAAACTTTGAATATGTTTAACATTTTTCAACCTAGTTGACAACATATTAAACAAACCATACATCCGATCTGCATTCACCAATTCTTAAATTGTTTGAAAATTCAGTGTCTATGGCACCATGCAGGGGAATCTCGTTATCTAAAAAAAGGATAAAAATGGCGGACCAGCGAATTTTGTTTTCAATTTTTTATGATAAATTTTTATGAATATGATAATTTTTTATGAATCTTTCATAAAAAAAAATTAGATGGGGACCTTTATTAAACAATCCATACGTGGTGTCATAGTCAGATCCGGATTAAACATGTTGGGGCCCCTAGGCAATGCACATCTCGGGGCCCCTAGCCGATGCGTGCCCCCTAGGCAGTGGCCTAAGCTGCTTTGTGGACAATACGGCCCTGCCAGGGCTCCTAGGCAATGCACGTCTCGGGGCCCCTTTACCCTAGAACCCCTACCCAATGCGGGGCCCCAAGGCAGTTGCCTACACGTCTTATGGATAATACGGCCCTGGCTATAGTGACGGGATTTTCAAAGGCAGTGCCCTATACTGCCTTATGGACAATACGGCCCTGCCAGAACCGGCTTAAACATTTTTACCCTAGCCCATTGGCCACAGAATTAATGAGCTAAAAAGTTGGCCTTCACCACTGAATTAATTTTGTACCAAAAATTGAAAACCTGCATTGGTGTACTAAATCTATTGTTACTTTTGAACCGTATATTCAAATTAAATAATTTCTTTAAAATTGTTTACATATTGGATTAAGGTAAAGAAAAACATAAAAAAATATATTTTTTTAAATATTAAAATATATGTAAATAAGGTTACAAATATAACCTTCCCTTTTTTCGTCAGTTTTTTTCCACATTTTTATTCAAAAAGTTACAAAAAAACATAGGATTCTTAGATCTAACAATAATAATTTTTGATTTTTATATACATGTATACTAATAACTATTAAAATAATTGTCTATGATAGTCCTCAAAGCAATCAGGGACGTTCAGGGTCACTACCAAAAGCCTAGAACCACTCGCAATTTCGAAGAAATTAAATGGCGGCTGGCTGCATACAAAACTTGGAACACAAATATCAGGGAAAAAACATAAGAAACATATTATTGCCAATTCTATGAAATTAAAGATTAATTATCTACAGAGTGTTCGGCATTTAAAATTTTATTGAAAAATGTCACTATTGTGCTCGTTTTCTGTTTTTTGACGTACCTACTCTAGCCCGTCAGCGTGCCGGGGTTTGTGGTTAAGTACCTGAGTCGTACACCCGGCAGGCTGTCGGGGTTTGTGGCCAATGGGCTAGGGGCTCCTACCCGATGCGGGGCACCTAGACAGTTGCCTACACGTCTTATGTAAGCAACTGCCTATCGATACTACGGCCCTGGCTATAGTGACTGGATTTTCGAAGGCAGTGGCCTACACTGCCTGACAGGGCCATCTTTAACATGTCGGGACCTTAGGCAATGCACGTCTCGGGGCCCCTTTACAATAGGGGCCCCTAGCCGATGCGTGGCCCCTACACGTGCATAATACGGCCCTGCCAGGGTGGGCTTAAACATGTCGGGGCCCCTAGGCAAGCACGTCTCCAGGGCCCCCTTCTCCTAGGGGTTCCTACCCGATGCGGGGTACCTGGGCAGTTACCTACAGGTCTTATGGACAACACGGCCCTGGCTATAGTGACAGAATTTTCAAAGGCAGTGGCCTACACTGCCTTATGGACTATACGTCCCTGCCAGGGCTAGCTTAAATATGTAGGCCCCCTAGGCAATGCACGTCTCAGCAGTAGCGTAGCGAGGGTGGGGGGGCGGTGGGGGCGCCCCGGGTGCCACCCGAAGGGGGGTGCCACTCGACCAAGATATTGCATATACGTAACCAAGATATTGCATACACATGAACACGGTCTGTTATTAATATTTTCGTAAGGCCTATATTCTGGAATTCTCTAGCCACCCCCCCCCTCCCCAGGTTTGACCAATTTTTAAACGACTTCGAAAAGGAGGAGGTTCTCCATTCGACTGTATTTTTTTTTTTTGTTTGTTACTCCAGAACTTTTGACTCAATATTTGGTGAAAGATTATTAACAAATGCATCTTTTAGAAAATGCCCTTTCCTAAAGGTTATCTTATCATTATAGATATAAAGATAGTAATGAAATAGAAAAGTAATTAAAAAGAATCAGTGATGGACTAACGGGAGGGGAAGAAGGGGGGGAAGGGGTGGTTTCTGGTCCCCGGGGGGCCTTCTCCAGCAAAACTTTGAATGTTTTTTCTCGAAACTTTTTAACTCGTTTTTCAATCTGGTTTGACAACATATTTAAAAAAACTATACATCCTCTGTTTGTATTTTTATTGCATTTGTATTTACTTTTGCGTGTACCAAGTCTTAAACTGTTCGAAAATCCAGTGTCTATGGCACCACATAGGGGAATTCTGAATTCTAAAAAAAAAAAAATGTTGAAACAGCGAATTTTATAGAAAATTTTCAGCTTTCATAGAAAAAATTGAAGGGGGCCCTTTCTTAAAAAAATCCCTATGTGGTGCCATAGTGACTTGATTTTATAACATTTTAAGACTTGGTGCATGCAAATCGGATGTATAGTTTTTCTAATATGTTGTCAATCAGGTTGAAAAACGTAGTTTTGACAAAAACGCGTTCAAAGTTTTGCTGAAGTATAATTCAACACACATAATGTTTAAAACGGTTTAATATAAAACATTTTATTAACAAATGCGTCTTTTAAAAAATGAAATTATAAATAAAAGTAAAAATGATCAAGGGAACACGGAGGTGTTTGGAGCCCCCCCCCCCCCCAGGACCAGAGGTCCGTGTGAACTGAATAAAAACCTTGTAAAATTACATCAACTTTTACTAGGGGGGGGGGGCCTCATTCAGCTTTGCCGCCCCGGGCCTCTGACGGGCTTAGTCCGCCACTGAGTTCCGTGAAATGAAATTCCACTAAATGTCACGTTTGGGGATCGTGACATGTTCACGGAGGAAGGGGAGAGGGGAGGGGAAGGAAACTCCGACGATGTTTTATTTGTTTCGTGAGAGTGAGTTTGGACAGTGAATCTGAAATTGTGTCTTAGCTTTGGAAGATTTTGTTGTATAATAAGTAGATCTTGTTTTGTTGCAAACTTACGTCACGAGTATGCCTAAAACTCTTTCAATGATCGAAGTACACAATTATTTGTTCTCTACACTTGGATATCTGTGTTTAAAGGTAAAGGGTTGGTGTTTTGTAAATGATAAATTAAATCCACCATTAACGTTCTCTTCACTAAATCAATTCTGATACGAAGAAACTGAAAACCTTTCAACGCTTTGGCTTCGTCATTATTATTGTAATGGGCTCCACAATCCAACAGCAAACCAAAATACCGGCCGCGGTGGAACCCGCGGAGCTAGTATCGACTCTCGGTCAGCGAGTCTCGAAGTGATTCCATGTTCGTGGTTCAAGCGCAACTTTAACATTTCTACACTTGGCCTTTGCTAGCTTCTCGTCCATTAATCTTGCGGAGCCTAAAACATTATCGTTAGCTACAGGTTATTCGATTTGTTTATACAATGATTTAAGTTGTATCTTGCATTTATATAGGAACATGCTACATGTTGTTTAATAATTCCAACGTGAGTGCATGTAAATTAATTTTAAATTATTGACGTACCTACCTAATTGGATTTAACTGGCATAGAGACGGCAAAGAAAATATTATTTATTATTTATTTGGAACAGTCTATTTACTACCACTTTCTGATTCTCAATCATGCCGAAAACACTGTGAAGACATCGAAATAATTTCATCAAAATATCCTCACTCTAAAATTATTATTCTTGGGGATTATAACCATTATAACCTATCAAACCTAACATGAAAATCAAATAACAGTGGCCTCGTCATAAAAAAAAGTGAAAACGATCGTACACGTGCACAAAATTTTAGACGTGGAAAACTTTCTAAACATGCACTAACAAACAATTATTATTATTAACTTTATCAAACTATTTTAAAATATTTTCTGAACTCTTTATTGATCCACTCCTACCGGACTCCTACCTAATTAACTGCGTTAACGAAAGAAAACCTGCATAAAGAATCCTAAACTTTAAACAAGCCGATTTCGACTCCATTAACTACCATCTAGCACATATCGACTGATCTTTTTGTCAGATGGTAATTTTTATTGAAAATAGATAAAATCTATTTAAAAATTTCCAACGTCAATCAAACACACGTTTTGTACACCGCGAATAAATAGTTAATACCCAGTTAGGTTTACATCTGAATTAATAGGCGCTCTAAAGCAAAATAGATCTTCACAAAAATTTTAATATGACGAACAACTAAAAATTATAAGCATTTTACTGATGCTAAAAAATGTATACCACTATCTAAACATTGTTATAAAATGTACTTGAATGAAATTGATAAGAGCGCTCTAGAGACAGAAAATCTTTGGAATTTTATTAAAAAAATGAACGACAAAACCAACTCAGACTATGCTCAAACTATACATTTGGACAATAGAAAAGTTGATAACACACAAAACATAGCGAACTTATTTGTTCATTACATAAAAATGAAAAACCATCAATATATCACCATGTCAAATTGATCGAGTTATTTAAAAAAAATTATAACATTCGCCATCAATAACTCTGCGGGGACAGATAAAAATCCTACATATTTTCTAAAACAATGCGCAAGCACATCCTCTTACAACTGGACATTTCCCCTCAAAATGGAAAGAAAGTTACGTTACTCCTATTAAAAAAAATTATGACATTGATATTACAGACTGTATGTATGTATCCAATCAGGTATCCCCAAATTATTTGAATGGCTTGTTCTTGACCAAATATACCCTCGTATATTTATTATTAAAGATTAAAAAACATCGTGTATATTTATTTATTTATAAATTACAACACATTAAAACATTTTCATATATAATATGATACATTACATCACCATACTAGGCAGCTGCCTGTTTCATGGTGACCAATGGAATATAGTTACTTTGTGGTGTCTAGTGTGAACAAATGGATTGAATATAGAAACATGTTGAAAATTGGAAAAATTATATTAGAAATTTTATGATGAGAATATATTTTTTTAAGGAAACTAGAAAATAGAAAAGAAAAGAGAAAAGTTATTTATTTATTTATTTATTTATTTGTTGTTTACGCCTTGATGGCTTTTACATATAAAATAAATTGTACAGGAGCATTATAACAAGTATGCAGTATCATAAGTATATAGTACATAAAATGATAAACAGAGCTAGAAAGATATAAGCAGGCCTAACATAAGTAGGTATCAGTATTCGAGTAATTGTTTACAAAGGAGTTCTATTTGGGCTCACGCTACATTAGATTCAATAATTATTGTCACAATATCACACAAAGTGTGATTCCAAATATGCTCGAAGCATACCGGTATTGCAGTGGTGTAAAACATTTTTAACAATAAATATAAAAGTAGGTAATTTTCTTAAATGTACGTATGTTTGTTATTATTATAAAAAAGAAAAAAATAAAAGGTACACAGTAATTACATATATAAATAAGTAAGTAGGTACTATCAATGTAGTTATCATGAATGTAGTTACAGAGCAGTGGGTATTAAGTTTGTTACTGTTCACAATGTGAAACATTTAAGGATTTTTACGTTAGTTTGTTATTATCAGGAAAAAAATAAAATAAAAGGTACACAGCAATTACGTCTCTAATATATAAAATTCTCGTGTCACGGTGTTTGTTGCCATACTCCTCCGAAACGGCTGGATCAATTTTGATGAAATTTTTTATGCTTATATGTTAGGTCTGAGAATCGACCAACATCTATTTTTCATACCCCTAAAAGTAAAGGGTGTTCCACTCCGAAGAAAATTATTTTCCCCATACATTTTGTATGGAACGAATTCTCCTATTTTGAAAGAACTGCAGCAATATTGTAAGGGGTATAATATTGAACTGTGAACCGGGGGAGGGGGGGAGGAGGAGGGAGGAGGGAGGAGGGAGGAGTGGAGGAGGGAGGAGTGGAGGAGGGAGTGCCAGAGGAGGGAGGAGAGGAGGAGGGATGTGGGGAGGAGGGAGGACAGGAGGAGGGAGGAGGGAGGAGGGAGGAGGGAGGAGGGAGGAGGGAGGAGGGAGGAGGGAGGAGGGAGGAGGGAGGAGGGAGGAGGGAGGAGGGAGGAGGGAGGAGGGAGGAGGGAGGAGGGAGGAGGGAGGAGGGAGGAGGGAGGAGGGAGGAGGGAGGAGGGAGGAGGGAGGAGGGAGGAGGGTGGAGGGAGGAGGGAGGAGGGAGGAGGGAGGAGGGAGGAGGGAGGAGGGAGGAGGGAGGAGGGAGGAGGGAGGAGGGAGGAGGGAGGAGGGAGGAGGGAGGAGGGAGGAGGAGGAGGGAGGAGGGAGGAGGGAGGAGGGAGGAGGGAGGAGGGAGGAGGGAGGAGGAGGAGGGAGGAGGGAGGAGGGAGGAGGGAGGAGGGAGGAGGGAGGAGGGAGGAGGGAGGAGGGAGGAGGGAGGAGGGAGGAGGGAGGAGGGAGGAGGGAGGAGGGAGGAGGGAGGAGGGAGGAGGGAGGAGGGAGGAGGGAGGAGGGAGGAGGGAGGAGGGAGGAGGGAGGAGGGAGGAGGGAGGAGGGAGGAGGGAGTAGGGAGTAGGGAGGAGGGAGGAGGAGAGGGAGGAGGGAGGAGGGAGGAGGGAGGAGGGAGGAGGGAGGAGGGAGGAGGGAGTAGGGAGGAGGGAGGAGGGAGGATGGGAGGAGGGAGGTAATGAGGAGGGAGGATGGGAGGAGGGAGGTAATGAGGAGGGAGGATGGGAGGAGGGAGGTAATGAGGAGGGAGGATGGGAGGAGGGAGGAGGGAGGATGGAGGATGGAGGATGGAGGATGGAGGATGGAGGATGGAGGATGGAGGAGGGAGGAGGGAGGAGGGAGGAGGGGGGGGGGGGGGGGGAGGAGGGAGGAGGGGGGGGGGAGGAGGGAGGAGGGAGGAGGGAGGAGGGAGGAGGGAGGAGGGAGGAGGGAGGAGGGAGGAGGGAGGAGGGGGAGGGGGGAGGGGGGAAAGGAACTCAGGAAGGGGGGTTCGCGGGACGGGGGAAGGGGAGAAGTGGAGTGGGGAGAGGGAGAGGGAACGCGAGAGGGGAAAGGATACGCAGGGAGAAACAATTTAGATTAAGGTATGGTATACGCAGGGAGAAACAATTTAGATCAATTCAGCTAATAAGTTGACTACAGTTTTTGATTCTGAGGCGGTACGAAGTTCGCCGGATCAGCTAGTATATGTATAAAGAAGTAAGTAGGTACTATAAAAGTAGTAAACAGAGCAATGGGTATTAAATTTGTTACTGTTAACAATCTGGAACATTTAAGGATTTTTGCATCTGCATACATATATGCTTTTTGAAGGAAGCGAGGTTTTTATAAAAAAATATATCGACAGAGCAAGTTTCATTCCCCACACGATGCAATCTCTGAAGACAAGAGTTAAACATAAAATTAGTGCGAGAAGCAGCTACGTTAAATGGAGCATGGAGTCTGATGTTGTAATTGTTAGGTACTTTATAATTTATCATGTTCACAAGTTCAGGGCTATCCAAATATCCGTTGATAATTTTAAATAATAATAAAACATCACAGATTTTTCTTCGCTGTGACAATTCTGGTAATTTAAGCAATTGCATTAAATAATTATAATTTAAATTTTTTATTGGAATTTTTAATTTGTAATTTATATGCCTTAAAAATTTATGTTGTACTCTTTCAATTTTGTGTGAATGAACATTGTATAATGGCGACCAGAGAGAGGAATTATACTCAAGAATACTTCTGACCAGTGTTATATATAGCGTTTTGAGTGTATTAGTATGCATTAGATCTTTGGACGATCTTAACACAAAACCGAGACATTTAAGTGCTTTATTCGTGATTGCATCAATGTGGGGGACGAATGTCATCTTGTTGTCAAAAACGACACCCAGATCCTTTATTAATGTTACTATAGAAAGATTCACATTGTTAATGTGATATTGAAAGAGTATTGGATTTTTATTTCGAGAAAAACTTATAGATTGACATTTGTTAATGTTTAAAAATAAATCATTTATGTTACACCAATTATACAATCGATCCAAGTTGTTTTGCAATACAAGACAGTCCATTAAATTTCTTATAATAGTGTATATTTTCAAGTCATCAGCAAACAATAGGAAATGGATACCTTCAAATATTGAAACAATGTCATTGATAAATAGTAAAAAAAGAATAGGACCTAGATGAGAATCTTGGGGCACCCCACTTGAAGCTTCAATTACGTTAGACATATGGTTGGATAATTTAACGTATAGTTTTCTAGATGTTAAATAGGTCTCAAACCATTTTAGTAGATTTCCTTTTATCCCATATACTTTTAGTTTGTTTAATAAGATTTTTTGGGAAACTTTGTCGAATGCTTTGCTGAAATCTGTGTAAACTGCATCCGTTTGCAATTTTGAATTTAGATTGTCTGAAATATATTTTTCGTATATAATTAAATTTGTAAGTGTAGATCTTCCGGATATAAATCCATGTTGGTGGGGGGAAATGATTTTACGAGCCTGTAACATAAATTTTGATAGAACTACGGATTCAAACAATTTAGGTATCGCTGATTGTATGCAAATAGGTCTGTAGTTAGAAGCATCCGTTTTATCACCCTTTTTATAGATGGGACTAAGGAAACTGATCTTCCATTTTTGAGGGAAAAGGCCTGATGCTAATGATATATTGAATATATTGGTTAAATGACCTTTTAAGCTAGATACACAGTTTTTTAAATAAATTGTTGGTATGGTGTCTGGGCCAGCGGATTTCTGAATATCTAATAGTGTAATTTTACGCTGAACATCGATTTCATCAATAACAAGGTCATTGAAATCAATAGAAATATTTGAGTTGAATTGAGGTATTTGGTTATTAGATGAGTTTACATCATATACTTCGCCAAAGCATTCGGCAAATAAGTCAGTAATTCCTTGTGAGGTGTATCAGCAATTTTACCATTGTAGTATATGATAGACGGAATACCAGATTCATTACTATTAAGATTGTTTGCAAATTTGAATAAATTTTGAGGTTTATTTTGTAACGATTTCTCAATATTTTCCAGGTATTCTTTGTAACAAGAGATCGATATGTTTTTCACCCTTTTGCGTAAATTAGAAAAAAGTAGATAGTCATTTGGGGCTCGAGATGCACAAGATTATAAGATCATATTCAAAACAAGAAACGTAGGTCGATTACAAATTTGTTTATTTATTAAAATTACATTACTTATCGGTTTAATCAAAAAATTAAATCGACAGTGTACCTACATAAAGATTTCACGAAGGCATTTGATAAAGTACCACATAAACTACTTCTTCACAAACTAAAGGCTTTAGGTTTTCATTGAAAATTGCTAAAAACAGAGTGAAAGAAAATTATTTACAAAAGTTAAAATGACAAAATCTAAAGAATTCCACGCCTCCAGTGGCTTACCGCTAGGTAGCCATTTAGCTTCTCTACTCTTCCCATTCTTTATTAAAAATATATCGTCGTGCTTCAACAATGTTGAATTTATGATTTTTGCTGATGACATAAATATTTACAAAGATATTGCCGGTATTAATTTTTATTTTTCTTTACTCATTGCTTTGAAGGTTACGTAATTTGTGGATTTTCGACCAACATGTTAGGCACATACCCGTGGTACGGTGGTCAATGACTGCAAAGAGCTTTAATCAAATTTAAATGAATTGTATAATCGGTGTGTACCTAACAATTTATTTTTAAATATTAACATATGTAAATCGATAACTTTCACCAAGAATAACAAATAATAGAGTGGAAGCATCAGGATTTTTGCTTAGAATGATAAAAAACCTTAATTCGCTTCCTGTTATGAAGATTTTATTTCTCTCATTAGTTCGTAGCTAATTATAATGTTATTCCGTTGTTTGGACAACTTAACATAAAATTAACATTAAAAACAACAGTAGCGCAACACGGCAAATAAAATAAACACCCCAAAAACAAATACCGAAAATACTTTTGGCCGTGAAAATCTTAAAACGTATCCAGCAATAGTTGGTACGATTTTATGTTGAATATTTGCTTAAAGCAAAAACTACACTTTTTATTACATACCTACTCGTACCTTGAATAAACATAAACTTAAGGATCGTCGAAGAAGAAGCAACTAATGGTTCTCTTTCAAAATTGTCAATTCGGAGCTCGACTACTAGTACCTACCTACTCGATAGGCTAGACATAACGACTTATTACATGTCACAGAAACTATGTTGCAAACTCGCCAATTCCTCGTCTGCATAGTTAAGCAAACGATAATATCTACATTTTTAATATGACAAATTTAATGTTTAAAACATACCTAAACGAATCATTCGAATCAAAATATTATTTCTTAAAATGTTTACGTCATTGTAACCCTACGAAACCATTGTATATTACTAAAACTTGTTAAATAAATAAGTAACCATAATATTATATGTACCCACTGTAAAAGGTCCATGGGCGTATAAAAGAGTAAAAAATGTATAAATGAAATAAATAAATAAGTCATTAGAGTATTCATGCAATATGAATTTCTAAATTTGTTCGAAATTGAGTATTAATGACGTTATTTCCAAGACCAATGACTTAATTGTTTACATTTGCATAGAGTGGGACAATGACCCTCCCATTAGGGTCTCAGGAACGTGAAGTGATAGCGCCCAAAACAAAAGGTGCCTATTATATCGTGTCTACCCAAGTTCCGACAAGGTCATACCGTCATACCCATTATCGACAATATTCATTTACCGCTGCTCGCTTTTAGCTGCCTGCAATTTAGTTATTATTGGTCATTTCAGAACCATCATCGCACTGAAGGAGTGTAGAGTGGTCTTATTCATTTACGAAGAAGGTAGATGTCATGATAAAATATTAGAATAAATATTTCCCTGTGCTCGGACCCACAAATCACGCAATGTTGGTACTACCTACAAACCTGCTGGAGGCAGAGCTATCTATAACGAAGTCAATAAACGGAGCTGATTGCTCTAGGCTATCTTGCATAGCCCCAGCCAGCCCCAGCCTACGCTGCAGCAGGTCTGGCACTCTGGCTGTCTAAAGCTGGTCAACTAGTGGTCAGGGTCTAGTATAGTCCGGAGCAGTCTGCTCAGCTGTGCTGCCGCTAATTGACAAACTTCACAGTTATTTTTTTCATTTTATTTAACCATATTTTAGGAGCAGTTTTATACGGCGTTTGGTATTCAAAAATAAGTACTTACATAATAGGTGAATGTCCCTTTTAACAAAGAAATTATCTTCTTCAGGTTATTATACCTCAATGTCTTCAGGTAGGAAAAAAATCACCCTTCATATCCATCGCTTGCGTTTATACATGTATTGTAATATATTCATTCATTGACGGAAAGAATTGCACTTTTTTAGGTACCTATAAGATAGATGATTAGCTATGTATCGTAATGTAAATGTTTGTGAAGAATTTAAATGGATAGAACCTGATCGTCGATGTTGATGTTGATGGATTCTGGGGCAAGTGGGGACGGCCGCGGCGTGGGCAGCATGTTTAGGATGATTACTACTTGTAGCTTCTAGGTATATTATTACTTTCCTGTTTACTTTTCTATAATACGGTATGATTTATTTTTTACTGCAGAGTTGGTTTAGTTTGTGCCTGTTAGCTATTCTTCGGTTCGTTTATAATTCATAATACTAATGGAAGCTATTACTGATAAAAAGTTCAACAAACGATTGGAATGTTGCGATATATTATGATGTACTTTATAAAAAAAAAGAAATAGTTTCGAAATTCCATACAAATGGTTTGCTTAGAAAATATACATATTTTTTAGATTGATTAGTTACTTTCTGCTACATCGAGGAAATGTTGAATTAAATATCTTGTCATTTAAATATATTATTTACTCCAATATTTTATTTTTAAATATGTAAAATAATTAATGGCCATACATGAAGTGAATTTCCAAGACAACTTGAAAATCTGCAACGCAAGCAGAGGAAAACAAATTAATCAAGATTCCCCTCATCGAAAAAAAGTCGTTGATGTACGGAGCAATTAAGGCGTCGCAACCGGGCTCAAAAGAAGAAGATGGAGATATATGAAATTACGAATGTTAGAGGAGCGCGCTAGTATTTAAAGCAACGAAATCGATGCAAAAATTGTGAAAATGTTTAATAAAATAAGACTCGTTTAAAATAGAGCAAAAATCCTGCGGGGTTGTCTTAAACAGCATTTAAAGAAAGACTGAGAATTTTTCATTTATATAACTTGTAAAATAAATGAAACAAAGTGTTTGTAATAATTTTTGGAGCATACTTTGCGATTTTTGTCTAGCGAGGGAATTTTATATAATTTTATGAATTTTATAGTTTCGGCGTGTGTCTAGATATTATCTTCAAGAATAAAATATATTTTTTTAAGAGCTTTAAAACTTAACGTGTTAAAGGGTGATAATATGTAAGAAATCGGTAGAAATTCGAGTCGCGGAGTCTTTAGATATTTTGGGAATTACCAAAGGATTTAAAATTATAAGCAAATACGAACAAATTTTATCTTGTCTTACGAAAATATGTGATTTATTCAATAATACTAGCGAGTTCCCGGCATGCGTTGCTATGCCACTTAATAAATAAATTGTTTCTCCCTGCGTGTCCTTTCCTATTCGTCCCGTTGCCCTTCCGCCTCCCATTCCTCTCCGCGTCCCCTTCCCACTTTCATCTCCCCACCACCGTCTCCCGCATCCCCCGTCCCGCGAACCCCCCTCCCGAGTTCCCCTCATCCCTCACGCATTCCATACATGCAGTCCCGGTACATTGTGTAAATAATAAAGTTAGATAGAGCCTAAGAATTCATAATATATGAATAATAGGTGATTTTTCACAAAAACGGCGCTCTACTTATTATTCAATTATAATTTTCTTATTTTATGTCCGGGTTAAATCTTCCCCACAGGAAAAACTAAACCCTTCCACACACTTTTCCACGAATGATCATCTAGTATCTAGTCAATCCACGCTATGCAAGTGCACTATGTAAGAATAATAAATACAAAATAATACAAGAACAACATGTCAACCTATCAGAGACCAAATGGAAAAATAATTCACCGACTCCAGATATTTTCATATCAGAGGTTTCGGCTTGGTAGAACTCCTACCTAGCTGGACCGATAAATCCTACTGATCTCTCAATATAAATATTTGAAAAATTTTTTTTTTTTTTTTTTTTTTTTTTTAAATTTATTTATTGCAACATTTATCATAATTACAATTTTACAACAAATATATAATTTTTTTTTTACAGGTATTTTTTTTTACTACCCTTCCATTTAAAGCATTTGCTTGTGTATGGAAGGGGAGTGTACATAAATGCTATTAGTTATTAGTTATAAGTTAGTACTTAAATAATTAATTGTACATAAATATATGTGAGCTGCAGTATTTGTTTGATAATGGTGTGAATTTTTAAAAAAAAAAGAAAGAATGTAATGGAAAACTAAGGATATTTGTAAGATTAATTGACAGTAATTTTTTTCTTAAGAATATTTTTAAAATGTCTCTTGACAGAGAGCAGTATTCGGGTTTTATCATTAATGCTTCTGATTTCTTCTGGTAGACGATTGAAAAAAGTTCTTCCCTGGTAAGTATAATGATGCTGTGCAAAAGACGTATTTAGTTTTGGGCATAGAAAAACATGTTTAAGTCGAGTTCTGTTTTCATTTAAAAATGGATATTTATCTTTTTCCTTTATAATTTGAATCAATGAATTTTTAATATATAAATCTTTAAATGTGGGTACTTGAAATTCTTCAAACAGGCGTTCTGTTGGGTAGTCTAAGGATTTTTTTAATATAATTTTAATAATTGTCCTTTGTACAATTTCTATTGGAAGAAGGTTACATTTATACGCGGATCCCCAACTAATAATAGCGTATTGTAGAGTGGATTGAACTAAGGCATAGTAGATTAAATATAGATTTTTTATCGACAGAAAATTTCTAATTCTTAAAAATATATATATTAATTTTCTGATTTTGTTTACTACTTGACATATTTGTTCCTTCCATTTCAGATTTTTGTCGATAATTACTCCGAGATATTTAATTTTATTTGTTGTTTTTAATATTGTACAGTTTGATTTGCAATAATTTTGGCTATGAATTTTAGTATTATCGTGTATGACAATGTTAAAATTTTTGGGAGCATCGTTTGGGTGGATTGCAAATGGAATTACAAATGTCTTTTCACTATTTAGTGATAGTAAATTAGTGTCGAAAAAATTCTTAAGCGTGTTGATGTCTTCTGTGGCCTTTAATTCTACATTTTCCCAAGTCTTTTCACTTATTATTAATACTGTATCGTCGGCGTATGATGTAATTTGACCATTTAAATGTTGAAAAAAAATATCATTTACATATATGGTAAAAAAAATTGGTCCAAGCACTGTACCTTGCGGGATTCCAAAGCTTGAAATCTCTTGATCACTATTAACATGATTGATTTTTACCACTTGAGGGCGGTTTTTTAAGTAGTTTGTGATCCATTTAATCGCGTTGCCTTTAATGCCAATATCATTTAATTTTTTTAATAGCATCTCATGGGATATGCTATCGAATGCCTTTCTGAGGTCAATAAATATACCCGCACATTTTTTACCTTTATCTAATGATTCGTAAATGTATGAAGTTACGTTAGCAATGGCATCTTGTGTGCTGAGCGATTTAATAAAACCAAACTGGTTTTTGTGTAGTATTTTATTACTATCTAGGAAATTTACCAATTGTTTTTTTACTATTTTTTCAAATATCTTTCCTATGTTAGAAATTAGACAAATTGGGCGATAATTCGTTACTTGTTGCGGATCACCAGATTTGTAAATAGGTGAGATTATTGTGTTTTTGTAATTCATTGGAAATATTCCTTTCGTTAAACTCAAGTTTATTAAATGAGTGATGGGTTTTATTAAGTAAGATTTCATAGATTTTAACATTTGTGCCGTAATAGAATCAAAACCGGGAGACGAACCTCCTTTCATATTTTCTATTATTTTTAAGATTTCACATTCTGTTGTTATTTCAAATGTTGAAAGTATATTACGTTTCTGTAATTTTTTATTTTTTTGTTTTTCTGGGTTAGAAGGCTTATGAATATTTTTCGCAAGATTTTTTCCAACATTTGCAAAGAAGGAATTAAATATGTTTGCACATTGTTTAGGCTGTAAATTGGCATCTATAATTTTTTTATCATGTTCGATGTACTTAATATTTTGTGTTTTTTTTGTATTGTCTATGGCCAAATTCACAGTTTTCCACATTTGTTTATGGTTATTTTCTGAAGATAATATTTTATTTTTAAAGAACTCTTCCTTACTTTTTTTAATATAAGATGTTAATTTATTTTTATATTTTTTATAAAAAATATATGCTTTTTCATCATGGGGATTTTTTAAAGTTGTTTTATAAAGTTTTTCTTTGTTTCTGATAGATATTATAAGTCCTTTGGTAATCCAAGGTTTTAAACATCTTAATTTTGATTTTATGTGTATTATTATTTCAGTTGTCGAATTTTTAATATGTTGTGACAGGATTTTTTCAAAGTTTTTCGAACATATTTCGGTATCATCACTCTTTAAAACATTGTTCCAATTTTCCATTTTTAGTTTTTCAGAGAGAATAGTCATGTCTATTGTTGATTTTTTGGGTACTAAATTATGTTTTTTATGTTTAATATTATTATTATTATACAGAAGTAAGCATGAATGATGATCAGTTATGTTAGTTTTCCAAACAATTGATTTTAGTTTGTGAAGATCTTTAATGTTTACGTTTGCCCAAATGTGATCTAAACAAGATGGAGTATGTTCTTTTATTTCTCTAGTATTTTTATTTATGCAAGATATGAAATTTTGTTCAGTCATACAATTGATGTATTCAGTTTTGTTACTATTTTCTATTTTTTCATTAATGTTCACATTAAAATCACCCACCACGAAGCAGAGTTTATTTTTTAATTTTAATAATATGTATTTGAGGTCATTAATAAACGTAATAATACTTGAGCCATGCGTTCTATAGATAGCTATTAAATGATATATTGATTTGCCGAGTTTGAAATGTACTTCGATGCAGTTTACCAAATGTATTGGGTGTTCTATAATGTTAACAATACTAAATTTATTATTTGCAAATATTATTATTCCCGAATTTTTGTTGATATCTACTTTGGTAGAAATATAATTGTACTCCGGTAAGTGATAAGACGGTGACTCAGCGTTTGTAAATGTTTCAGTTAACACTATGAAGTCCGGCTTTTTAATTAAATTATTTATTTTTAGAATTAGTTCATCTAAATTTTTCTGAATGCTACGGATGTTTATGTGCATAATAATTATATCATTGATGTTTTTAGAAATAATTTTGTTACATGAATCAGTACAAATACATTCATATTCTTGAATTTTAATATTTAATTCTAATTCTAATCTTTCGTAATCCTACATATCAATGCTACATGACAAATTTTTGCATTTTTAAATATAAATTCTTTGACAAATCCAATAAGCCTAAATTTTGAATGAGAGAGCAATGTATAATGCCAAATGTCTGATAATGCCAAATTCTTTTAATGTCATTTTCTTATTTTTTCAGAAACAGTTTTTTGAATATTACAGGAATTTACTAACTAACTAACCATCACGCCGTTTCCCCGCAGGGGTAGGCAGGGAGGACGGACCGCCAAACAACTCGGTCTTGGCACACACTCTTTGCCTCATTCACATTCATACATCGTCTCATGCATACTCTTCTATTATTCTGACTTTTGACATGGCCCGTCTCAAGTATCTGATTCACTTGATCGTGCCATGTCTTCCTCGGGCGTCCCCGACTTCTTCTACCATTCACATTTGCATCATATATTCTTTTTGCACTACTTTCTTCGTTCATTCGCTCTACGTGCCCAAACCTTCTGAGGGTCCCTTTCTTAATTTTGCTCATTATACTTACATCAGCCTTACATTCTTTGCGGATATCCACATTTCTAACACGATCATACATGGTTTTACCACACATACGTCTCAGGGATCTCATTTCAACAGCATTCAGTTTACTTTCATCCTTCCTCTGCCAGTTCCATGCCTCACTGCCATACATCAGGGTAGGTACCAGGACTCCATTGTGGACTGCTAGCTTCGCTTTTTTGACAGTTTTTTATTAGCGCCAACTGCATGTCCTCCATTAATGGAGTTACCGGCATTTACCCTTCTTTCAATATCTCTATCAGCCTTCCCATCTCTCGTAAACATACTACCCAGATAAACAAACTCATCCACCTGCTCCAAGTATTCATCATTCACAACTATATCGCACACTGTTTTCGTACTCTCTCTTTCAAACACCATGACTTTAGACTTACTTTAATTTAATATTAAGAACAGCTGTAGCTAAATTATTTAAATTAAATGCAAATAGTACCTATTAATTCTTTTTCATGTTTTGTATTGATTCATTTATGTTATAAAATCCTCTTCTGTAATTTTTTTAAAAAGAAAGACAAACATTCCCAGTTTGCAAATACATTTTAAAATCTCCTACTACCACCACAGTAAGCAGAAAATGTTGCTTGTGTCGTGATGACAAAAATATTATTTGAGCCACACAATATATAGATACCATTGTTGATATCCCATCCTTAGCACTTAAAAAAGTAACCAGGTACATGTTTTTATTTTCTTAATGTCGAAAACCCACACAGTCACTCCGCGGTCGATTTGCTTTTTTACTAATCAATTATTATTGGCACGTCAGTTCTTCCTCGCTTTTTCTATTGTACCTGTTTCAATCTCAGCGAGCACAACGAATTACACGAGCTTCTAATACCACGGGAGGTAAAACCATTTATCAAAATGCTTTAGTTCTAAGTGAACAAGTGATTTTCATAAAGCGCTTGCGGTTCGTTCTTTTTCCTGAATGTTCTCGCGTTCCTTCTTTATGGACGGTGAATACTTGTTGCCTACAGCTTTGAATATCACGGCAATTGAGATAAGCATCTCGTAAGTGTGTGTTTGGGTTTGGGTGTTGGATTTTATTTTATTTGTATTCTGTGACTCGACATGTCGGTCATTTTTGAGTCCACGAGAGTTCCGAGCTACGAGAGATTTATGCCATGTCATTTTACTAAATTTCTATTGTAATACGGAAAAGGGTCCAATCCCCGCTAAATTCTATTTGATTGCCATTGTGTAAAATGTTCTTGGAAGATCTCCAGGATACACTGGGGATATTTCTGCGGCAAGGCCTGAGAATTGTACTAAAGCTCCATCGAAGTTATTTAAGTACGCCTTCGTCTAAAATATATTTTACTAATGTAGGTACACCAAAAATAATCTGAGAGCGAAAAGAAAAGTGTTATTTTGATTCGATATCTGTGATTAAAATTGAAAAAGTTATAACTTTTTTAGTATCTGCAAAAATCGCAAGTGCGTCCCACGGTTGAACTTGTCAGCCACCTCTGGTTTGGAGCTCTAAAAAACCCTCGACTCTGTGCAGAAATGGGCGGTTCGTTTGATAGATTCTCCTATCCTAACAAACGGATTGCAATTCTTGGAGTTCAGACGTCGGGTGGGCATGTTGTCCTATACCGGTATTTCAATGGAAGATGCTTCGAGGAACTAGCATCATTGATCCCCTCGGCACCGGTGATTGGCGGGAAATACGCTAAATACTCGCACAACGTACATTATTGAAATTTGTAACAAAAGAACGGGTCGTTTCTAGAGTTCAACAGCTCGGCTGTGAAACGATATTCCGGCCTCTGTGTTTCCTCCCTCCTACAACATGGGTCTCTTCAAGACTGGTTCACTTCTTCCTCTCCTCTAAAAGACCCTCCACATGTATCCAGAAAGATGACATAAGTCCTGAGAAAAAAAATATTTTCCTCAGGGCCTCCTGTGTGGTGTTAAAGTAAAAAAAATAAACACAAACGGTTTTTAAACTACCCAAATAATATTTTTCTAACTGTGATGATAGTTTCGCTTAATTTTATAATTCACCCGGTGCGCATAGTAATAAATTGATGATGAAATAGAAAAATCTACTTGAATTCTGTTGAGAACATTTCATTAATACTTATTGTGTAAAGTTACAAATAAAGGAGCATTTAAAGAAAGTTATAGGTATGCGCCTACCTTCACCTACTAGCCGTGGTCAGACCTACTCACCTGAGACCACAGACGTCGCGACGCTACATATAATGCTCCATGTCTCATGTCAGGTGATAATGGTAATAGACTGGGAAGGATAAGGCTACTGCTAACTGGTTACTAACTGAGTTATAAGCCAGTGTATGTGTATATATTGTATGGAGTGCGTTGCACGCTATCAAGCACCATTCGATTATCCCACAATTGGGGATACATTACTGACCAGCAATATACCATAATATGGTCAATTAACCCTTACTTACCGTCGCTATTACTGTATCTACTGCCTGTCTAATAATATGTGCTCTGATGTATTAGATTTGTGCGTAGCTCAATATTTTAAATGTAGTTAAACTACTGTTTAACTACATTTAAATATTTTAGATATTTTACTAAAATTGCACTCTCCAAATATTAGCCAAGTATTATTATGATTACTGCATGTAATTATTCATTGTAAGAGTAGTAGCTTGGGTTATTACGATAAATTAGATTGATTCATTATCAATTCGTCAAAAATTAGGGCAACAATTTATTCGTAATCGTATCATAAATAATATGTTTTACGTAAATTTAAGCTATCTAGGTCACAATGACAAACATAGATTCCTGTTAATAAATATTAATAATAGTAACTAGACTAGTTTGTTCAATCTAATAAACAAACTGTTGACAGCCAACTATGTTGATTACGTTATTCAAAAAACACAATAAATTATGTGTACTATATTTAGAACGGCTGATATCTGTAATTTTTTAACGAATAATCGTCTGTGTGCTTGATATTTGAATACAGATGTTCATTGTTCATATTCATCCCATTAGTATAACTTGTTTTGAGCTAATTGATAAGGACCTATGCCCTATTTTCATTTGCATTCCATACTCTCCGAAGTAACGCTAAACATACTGATAACATGTAGTACTGTACGTGTATCGAGTATTCAACAAAATATTTTGATAATATTATATTGACCTCGTATGACATACGAAGAGGTACCATCGCACGGTTAACATAGCAAAATGAAATCTGAATAATATTATGTTTTGGTAGTTAGAAGTAGTCAGGCAAGTAGTTAGATACCTATTTCGTACTCCATACGAGGATAGAGACATATCGAAGCCTCGTCGGAAGTGAATGTAAGAGCACCACCTTGTCTACTAGATACCTAACCCACGTATGACAATAGGAACATAAAAAATGTATTAATATTTCCATCTCTACATAATTTATTTGTTTAATTTTCCTTTGATTCTTGGTGGGTAGATACTAATATTATAGGATTCTGCTCCCAAAGTTCCCAGACCCAGTTCTTATATTAATGTTTCAGATTTCTTAACAGGTTTTACAGACATGAGGATTTGGGTGAAATGATAATTTCTCTTTGTATTATTTGTTTATGTAAATCCAAAGATCACGTAAGTAAGTTAAAATTGACACGCACAGAAACTCTAAAGTAAATACGCATTCCATTATAGCGGTCGACGCACTGAAAGGGAAACCAATAAGGCCCTAAGAGCCCGTTCACACTTCCGTCGTAAAAACGGAGAGGGGTTCCGTCGTCACGACGGAAGCCCTAGCCGCTGTAGTGGCTCTATGGAGCTGTTCACACTTGTCGGATCCGGCGCGAAGACGGATCCGTTTTTTTTCGCCGGAGAGTTCGCCTACGCAGAGCGTCCGTCGTGAAGCCGGAAGGGAACGCGCTGGCTCATACATTTCAATGGAGCTGTTCACACTACACGGCGGGACGACGGATCCGTTTTGAACCCGCCACACCCCGCTTCACACTTCACCACCGCCCGCTCCCAGACGCAAGGCGGCAGGCAATTTGTGTTTTTATGGGGCGCGCGTTTGGCGTTTTGTAATATTATTATATAATATATATGTTCGTTCCAGAATGCGATTTTTTCTATTTAAGTTCCCCAGTAGATAGTTAAAGGAAGTGATAGACATTCTAAAATAATTAAAGAACTTTAGTTCATCACTTCTCAACTCACCAATTAACACTTGGAAAGTTCCTACAGAAAATCTTTCAGCTATAATTGGGTGTACCCAAAATTTTCTTTTCACTTTTTTCCTTCTTTTTAATAAGTACCACATGACAACAAGAGCTTCATCGTCGTCCATTGCGCAGTGCGCACGACCGTCTACTGAAGAATGATAAAATGTTTTGGTCGTTGTTTTCGTAGAGTAGGGTCCGTTTTCAAGACGGATCCGTCTTGAAAACGGAAGTGTGAACAGGGGCCTAGGGCTTCCGTCGTGACGACGGAACCCCTCTCCGTTTTTACGACGGAAGTGTGAACGGGCCCTAAGTAGGTGCACTCGGTAAATGTTATCCATAGATGAGTGGAGAAATTTTTCGTCGTTTGTTACTTTTCAAAGAAGTGCGAATTACGGTTAGGTTAGCTAACTGGAAGTGAAACTATAATTAAAAAGCAGAACTTGTTTATAATAAACTGTTTTTATGCATTAAATAATAATATTAGTGAATTTATAAAATAATTCAAAAATTAAAATGGAGTTCTACAAAATAAACTTAATAACAATAAAAAAAGGAAGTGAAACTATTTTAGTAATCCCACCCATTAGCTCATTATATGTCCTAGTTAAAGTAGCTAATTAAGAGCTAGCCTTAGTAAAATTAGTAATAAAGCACTTAGTAAAATTATTATTATCATTAGTAATGGAAATTATCTTAGCAGGAATCCACGTACTTCAATAAAAACTGAAAGAAATGTAATGTAGAACCACAATTCGTTATTATTTTAACAAAAAAAACTATATTAGCATCGTTTTTACCTTGTCAATAAAATAGTTCTTAGATATGTTTTGTCTTGTTTGTCTTTTTTTGGTAACTTTTTTATAGATAGTGAAGGAGAACCTTTTGAGATGGACCACCGAAATAGAAAAAATAATTTTCTGAATTCAAGAATAGGCCTATCGCATTTACAGCAAAACGTTAAAATTGAAGGAAGACTTTTTTCTAGTCAAATTCATTTCATTTATGAATTCCTAGGTATACTAAATGTTTTAATTTCTTCTTCTTTCTTTGTAAATTCCCTTTTTGGTGATATTTTTAATTAAATGAAAACAATTAAAATTGTAAAACACCATTATTTAATCAAAAATTTTAACATATTTCGAAACCAGGATAAGATTAATATTGTCTTGATAATTATCAGGATAAGATTAATATTATCCTGACAAAGAAACCTTTGGTTTCGAAACACGTTGATAATTTTGCTTCAAGTGGTGTTTTACAAAGTTATCTGTTTTCATTTATACTTTTGAATGTAGCTATAACTTTTTGGTTATCCATCATAGACAAATGAAACAATTTAACTTTGTTTGAACCCCTTACACGCTTGCCCTGAAGAAGGAACGGTCGTTCCGAAACTGGTCGGCTTTACTCAAATATATAAGTGGTTCAAACAAAGTTTAATTATTTCATTTATCTGTTTTCATTTAATTAAGTTTTAATTTCTCAATAAGTTGTTGGTAGGTAATAATGTCAATACTTAGTTCTCAGTTAATGTCAATACTACTTGGTAGGCAGGAAGTCGTAAGTGGGAAAAAATTTGGATTATTTTCTTAGTTAGAAAATGTCATTGTTGTCATTTGTCAATTCGAAAATAATCCATGTACATATTATGTATATAAGGATAGTCACTTTGTCCGCGGAGACAGAGACGATGATGTAAGCCATACCGAAGAACCACATACAGCCTGACCCTGACACTAGTGACTATTGACTATTATTGATTGCCGGACATGGCGCGGCCACTGCGGCCAGGTGTACTCGGAAATGACACATGACTGTGAACATATTATTTGTTCACAAATATTCTTTACTCGGTGCCCTTCCCACTTCCTCTGCGGTTTATGAATGCGACGTATGTTCCTGCCTTTACCATAATGGCGACCTAGTATGTTATACCTATGTAGATGTGGTATGGTTTGGAGTTGATAAACGGGCTCGTTTTGAAATATCTGTGTGACATGCGACTACGCCTTTTTTTGCAAAATAAATAATGCGCCTAGAATAATAATAATATAATGGTGAAGCCGTTCATATTTATACAATGAAATAACGATTTTCTTGACACGCTAAATATTTTGTTTGACCAATAGTTATTTTCACAAAGACAACGGATTTGGTGCGATTATGTTGTATGCTGAGTAAATTTTTATATTGGCAAACAAAAACATAATATTTGCTCAAATACTCGTTACTGTACGACTATTTAAAATAAAAATGAATTATTAGATTATTTAATATTGGAGCAGTGATGTATGCGTTGGAAGAAATAGTTATTTTAGCTACATGGATTATTTAACGTTTTAGAAAAAAAATCACAATGCTTTACAATTAAGCAAAAAAAAATACAAATTGAAAAAATTTCTTATTTAATTAAAATTAAAAAGGTGTTATTTTTTATAGATTTCTGTTTTAACACCAAAGTGTTTCTCTCTAAATATTATTGGAATGCTGACTTTCCGAAAATAATAATCGAATGCATTTATTGCCCTCCGATCTAGAAAAAACATTGCCGGCTTCTCTTTTTCTTCTCTGGGTTTTTGTAATAGTTCTGTACCTTAAATGATAAACCAGAAAGTTTTTAACACAGTCTATGGCTATGAGTGGTTTATGCTGTTAGTATAGGTAATTGGAACAATTTTCCACTCCCCTCGCTCTCGTCCTTTACTCCAGTTGGGGGATACCGTAGTTCGAGATTATTGAGGAATTGTGACTAATGTGCAGTTTTCTTAATTTTATATGTCGTTTGTATATATCTATCTGTAGATAATTAACAACAAATTTTAAAAAAATGAAATACTTAATTTAATTCATTTTTTAAGGTATTTTGGTCTCTAACTAAAAATAACAGTACAAAAAGGTGTTCACATAAAAATCGTATTCACAAGATTTTTTGCACCCCCCTCCCCCCACCCTCATATTTTTTCATCCCTCCAAAGGGCCTTTCAGATACGTTTGCTGATTGCCTATTGCCTATCAGAGTGGAAGATACTCTCAGTATCGCCCTGGTGTAAGACCACCATTCAGAATTGAAACGGGCTTGAAATGGCATTAGCCGTGTTTGGTGACCAGATCTGAATAGCCAGGTACTTCCCTACCTTCCTCTTCCCTATCTCACAACACACCCCAATTGGGAATGCCATAGTCTCACTGGCTTCAGACGGGATCAGTTGGGACTCTTGTGTGGTATTCATATAAAAAAAGAGTCCCAGATCCGCCCCTGTATACGACGTATATCCTGATCGCCTACTCAAAAATGTCATCTGAGAGTTACAATAAATAGATTTGTCCTGGGTAGGCGATAGTACTCTTATATATGTACAATAATCAAGCGGAACAAATATTTATAAATTACAGCAAACGAAAGCTTTCAACGCTCGAGTAGATAGATACCCGGGACGTATTCTTAGTATATTGGTCTTATGGAAACAAGTACAATATTATGTAATATATCATTGAAGAAGGAGATAATACTAATAAATTACAGCAAACGAAAGCTTTCAACGCTCGAGTAGATAGATACCCGGGACGTATTCTTAGTATATTGGTCTTATGGAAACAAGTACAATATTATGTAATATATCATTGAAGAAGGAGGTAATACTAATAAATTACAGCAAACGAAAGCTTTCAACGCTCGAGTAGATAGATACCCGGGACGTATTCTTAGTATATTGGTCTTATGGAAACAAGTACAATATTATGTAATATATCATTGAAGAAGGAGATAATACTAATAAATTACAGCAAACGAAAGCTTTCAACGCTCGAGTAGATAGATACCCGGGACGTATTCTTAGTATATTGGTCTTATGGAAACAAGTACAATATTATGTAATATATCATTGAAGAAGGAGATAATACTAATAAATTACAGCAAACGAAAGCTTTCAACGCTCGAGTAGATAGATACCCGGGACGTATTCTTAGTATATTGGTCTTATGGAAACAAGTACAATATTATGTAATATATCATTGAAGAAGGAGATAATACTAATAAATTACAGCAAACGAAAGCTTTCAACGCTCGAGTAGATAGATACCCGGGACGTATTCTTAGTATATTGGTCTTATGGAAACAAGTACAATATTATGTAATATATCATTGAAGAAGGAGATAATACTAATAAATTACAGCAAACGAAAGCTTTCAACGCTCGAGTAGATAGATACCCGGGACGTATTCTTAGTATATTGGTCTTATGGAAACAAGTACAATATTATGTAATATATCATTGAAGAAGGAGGTAATACTAATAAATTACAGCAAACGAAAGCTTTCAACGCTCGAGTAGATAGATACCCGGGACGTATTCTTAGTATATTGGTCTTATGGAAACAAGTACAATATTATGTAATATATCATTGAAGAAGGAGATAATACTAATAAATTACAGCAAACGAAAGCTTTCAACGCTCGAGTAGATAGATACCCGGGACGTATTCTTAGTATATTGGTCTTATGGAAACAAGTACAATATTATGTAATATATCATTGAAGAAGGAGATAATACTAATAAATTACAGCAAACGAAAGCTTTCAACGCTCGAGTAGATAGATACCCGGGACGTATTCTTAGTATATTGGTCTTATGGAAACAAGTACAATATTATGTAATATATCATTGAAGAAGGAGATAATACTAATAAATTACAGCAAACGAAAGCTTTCAACGCTCGAGTAGATAGATACCCGGGACGTATTCTTAGTATATTGGTCTTATGGAAACAAGTACAATATTATGTAATATATCATTGAAGAAGGAGATAATACTAATAAATTACAGCAAACGAAAGCTTTCAACGCTCGAGTAGATAGATACCCGGGACGTATTCTTAGTATCTATATTGGTCTTATGGAAACAAGTACAATATTATGTAATATATCATTGAAGAAGGAGATAATACTAATAAATTACAGCAAACGAAAGCTTTCAACGCTCGAGTAGATAGATACCCGGGACGTATTCTTAGTATATTGGTCTTATGGAAACAAGTACAATATTATGTAATATATCATTGAAGAAGGAGATAATACTAATAAATTACAGCAAACGAAAGCTTTCAACGCTCGAGTAGATAGATACCCGGGACGTATTCTTAGTATATTGGTCTTATGGAAACAAGTACAATATTATGTAATATATCATTGAAGAAGGAGATAATACTAATAAATTACAGCAAACGAAAGCTTTCAACGCTCGAGTAGATAGATACCCGGGACGTATTCTTAGTATCTATATTGGTCTTATGGAAACAAGTACAATATTATGTAATATATCATTGAAGAAGGAGATAATACTAATAAATTACAGCAAACGAAAGCTTTCAACGGTCGAGTAGATAGATACCCGGGACGTATTCTTAGTATATTGGTCTTATGGAAACAAGTACAATATTATGTAATATATCATTGAAGAAGGAGATAATACTAATAAATTACAGCAAACGAAAGCTTTCAACGCTCGAGTAGATAGATACCCGGGACGTATTCTTAGTATCTATATTGGTCTTATGGAAACAAGTACAATATTATGTAATATATCATTGAAGAAGGAGATAATACTAATAAATTACAGCAAACGAAAGCTTTCAACGCTCGAGTAGATAGATACCCGGGACGTATTCTTAGTATATTGGTCTTATGGAAACAAGTACAATATTATGTAATATATCATTGAAGAAGGAGATAATACTAATAAACGAAACATGAAACAGAAGAAGAAGACATAGAAAAATAAAAATAATAAAAGTTAATAGCTGAGTTGACAAATACGTCGGGTTCCCACCCAGGTCTTACTGGTGTATCCCAACCTACTTCCATCCATTGCCTGCGCCACTTCTTTCTACTACTCTTTATCGGCTCCACATGTTTAATCAATTCAAACATCCTTAAAACAAATATAATAATGTTTTTCTGATATCCTTGCATCTATTCTAAGAACTTTGTTTGAAATCCCGAAGGGTCCCGCCAAATTGAATGTAAGTATTGAATATCGGTGACGGATTCACGAATTCATTATTGAATCCATTGTTCCGTTGCAAACTGCAAATAATAATAATTGTGTACCTCATGAACTGCGGTTGCAATCACGAACGAGTTAAAGTAAATTAAATTATCAACTTTCAAATAATCGCACCTTTGAAGTTATGAAACAAGATCATGAGTCATTAGTCGGACTAGGTATAAGTATTAATAAGCTCTCCATTTCTCGTCAGTTTTTACTGTTTCTAATTTTATTTTATTTTATTTAACGTCCGGAGTGGTTCTACAAAATATAGTAGGTACCTATACCTTTTAATGTGTAATGTATTTTTGAACTCAAGAAAATAAGGCACCTACTAAATATAATTTCAAAAGATAATATACCAATATACGTATAATAAATTTAATAAAAATAGATGAAATTATGAGTAAAACTAGAACTCGTTTTATAATATTTAATGTACTCGTAGTATAGATTCAATTTTACACAATATTAAAGAGAAACAAATAACACCCAAGTTAATGTCTCCGCAAGAAAAACATCAAAATTCCGAAATTGCACATTATCTAGGAATAATTATTTACTTAAACAACCTTCCTTTAAATCAGAGGTTCCCAACTAATTCTGGGCCAACGCCCCATTTAAAAAAAAACATTTCCAATACCCCCTCTTCTCGCCTCTTCTTGGCTCTTCTGGTATTTTGTCTCTACTTGCCTCTTCTTGAATCTTCTCGTCTTCTCTCAGCTCTTCTCGGCTCTTCTTGGCTTTTCTTGTCTCTTCTTGCTTCTTCTTCTATCTTCTTGTCTCTTCCGGGATCTTCTCGTCTCTACTTGGTTTTTCTTGCTTTTTGACTCTTCCGGTATTTTGTCTCTTCTTGAATCTTCTCTTCTTGGTTCTTCTTGTCTTTTCTTATCTCTACTTATCTATTCTTGTCTCCTCTAGTGACTCGTGACCCTGCTTGCATCTCCCCCCCCCCCGCAACCCATTCCGCATGCCTTGTCTCATTGGACCTTCTTGTCTCTTCTTGACTCGCTTTGTCTCCTCCTGGTTCTTCTTGACTTTTCTTATCTCTTTTTGAATCTTCTTACTTCTTACCGCCCATCCTTGGCTCTTCTGTACCCTTCTTGGATCTAGCTTTGGATTGGAACTAGCCACTTTGTCCCGCCACGCAACCCCACCCCACTCCCACCCTAATTTATTTGCTTTAAATTTTAATTTAAAGCAAATAAAAAATAAAAACCCACAAAGAAATTAAAATTCCTTATCTATACACAAATTCCATGTACGAACAAAATGTCGCTCCTCTGAAATGTAAAAAAATACGAGTGTGCTTTAGACCACACGACTGAAGTAAAACTTAATGAAATAATTAAAAACACTTTATTTTTACTACAACAAACTTTATTTAAAAGTCGACATGTTTCAAGAACATGTCGACTTTTAAATGTCAACATTATATGTCATGATAAAGAGAACATCGTTCTTGAAACATGTCGACTTTTAAATAAAGTTTATTGTGGTAAAAACAAAGTGTTTTTAATTATTTCATTAATAAAATGGTGCCACAAAGTGAATTTGCAAAATTTGAAGAAGTAAAACTTCTTTAGCTCCATCTATATGATAGGAAGAGAGAAAGATAATGTGCGCGCGCACTGCTCTCTCTTGCTCCTACAGTGTGGTACAGACAATAGGCCTGCAATGTGTCTTAGATATACGAAACGTAACTGGCTATGAGAGAAGTAGAGAAAAAAATGTGTGCTCGCAACTTTCTCTTGCCCCTACAGTAATATACGAAATGTAACTCTCTCTCTTTCTATCTTCACTAACTCTATCTATCTCCCTCTCAACTACCTTTCGCCTCGTTTTTCGTAACGCTCTCGTCACGCATTCACCAGTTTACTCCCCAAGTCAAGCGTGCGTAAAGAAATTTTACTTCAAAAAAATCAAATAAAGTGAAAAAATGTTTATTATAAATTAACACAGAAATCACAATGTTGTACAAAAAATTAAGGTGGTGATTTAAGCTGATGGTGTTTTAATAATTTGTTAATTTCGGGTTCCAATTTTGCCAACATCAGGCACAAATCGCCACCCTCAGTGCAGTCTGTTATTTTTTCTTGGAAAGTAAATTTGCAACAGCACCTCACGCCCAGGAAAGATGAACCCATGATGAAGGAAAGCTTGAAAAAGCAATTTAAGGGTATTTTTAAAAATTATTTTCATAGTTAAGCCACGGCCGCCCCCCCTTGACCGCCTTAACGCCCCCCATTTGCCTCTGGACCCGTTACCGCCCCAGTAGAAGCGCCCCCCCCCACGGTGGGGGGGCGCTATAACGCCCTCATTGGGAACTAATGCCTTAGATAAGCTGAATTTGAGACATTACATGACACTACATATTATTGTGTGTTCTTTATTGATGTTATTATTTTTATTTCATATTTTTATATTTTCCACAAATCGCGTATTCTTTAGTTATTTTATATTTACTCTAAGTAATTTTACACATTGATAGATATTGTAGACATGAACAATTTCACTACTTAGTACCGAAGATGACCTTATTTAAACCTTGGTGGTTGCTTCAACGATCCCATCCGGAACGTATATTAATATTTTGACATGATAGTTCACTTTACCGAATCTCGCAAATATGCAATATCTTCCGGGGTCCCGTTAGAGTCTTCCAGTCCCCGGGGAGACCACCTCGCTGCGCTTTTCCTGTCATCTCTTCTCCACTGCCTTGTCGGGATTAGTTGTCGCTGCACGACATGACAAATTTACTTCTCCACTCCCTGTTCGCCTGTTCACCTGGATTTACTCTTCGTATTGTATCGTCAAGTATCTATCTATCTATATATTAAATGATCGAGTACATTTTATGGGAAGTCGTATCGAATCAATTTGAACATTTGTCTTGTGCTTAACTTTTACGATTTCCAGTAAACTAGATTTCCTTGAACTTAAAAAAGATCTTGAAGTGTTAAATTTTAATGTGTTTCCTTATCTGGTAAACAAAGTGCAGTGTAAACATGAAACAATTTGCCTCAAATCATTGAATCTGATATTCTTATTTGATGAGGGATGCAATTTGGGAGGCGGGAATGGGTACCGCCGCCCAGGGAACCTTTATTGGATAACCAACACCTCTGCCATAGGTCACCCCAAGTGGTTCGCTACGTTTGGTGATTTAGCAGGGGTGCCCGGGTTAATGGGGTGAGGTTTGTCTAGGGCTTGGAGGCGGATGACCAGGACATACTGAACCCTAGATTCCTACCCACCCCTCAAACCCTTTTCCTTCCCAGAACTCTCCTCTCCTTCCTTTCCGTAAAAAAACCCTCCACACAGCATCCCCAAAGATGACATAGGCCCCGAGGGAAATTATTTTCCTCAGGGCCTCCTGTGTGGAGCTCATGTAAAAAAAACTTTAAATTTATTTTTCCATCTATGTAAGTAGGTAAATCAAATAGGAAGGTCATTCGGTGACATCTTTATTTTAATTTCCTAATTTAGAGGATTCAATGTATTTTTATTATTTTATACGTCCGTGGAACTTTTACATTAGGTACATAATGTTTTCAGTTTCTTATACAATGGTTAGTAATAAACAATAGGTTGCAAACAAATATTTCGTACATCACAGAGGTTTCGATAAATTAACAATATATATATATATATATATATATTGATAATTTATCGTACCCCGATACAGGCGAACCCTAGTGGGGTTAATAATTACATGTTAAAAATATATGTATATAAATTGTGAAGAAGCAATAAATAAATAAATATATATTATTAATAAAAACAGAAATAATATTTTTAAATAAAAAAATATTTTAGTATGTTTTAAACATCGAATTACTTTAAAAATGTCGATATCTTTGGTATATTCGTTTGCTAAACTGTAGGTGAGGAAATGGCGAGTTTGCTACATATTTTTTTTTGTAAATGCTGACATTTAGAAATAGAACCTTATGCCTGGTGAGTCTTCCGAACATGTTTGAAACTTACTTAGTGGTAACTTGAGATTTTATTTCCAGAAAATATAAAAGGTGATTGCTGACTTGGTTAACTTATTTTTAAATGATAAAGAAGCAATCAGTATATCTTATGGTTATTTCCTTTTGGGGTATTATGCCGTGTTGCGCTACCTCCTCCTTTAGCCAACGTTTCGGACAGCGTTACAGTGTCCATCATCAGGGCAGATGTGTAAATGTTAGAGATGAAATGTGTGCTTAAGTTCTTCGAAGCAATACCGTGTCGCCAGCACCAATCCACTGCGGGCTGGCATTACAGTATACTTCAAGATGGTTTTTTGCATTTACCTTTGGTGTAGCCGTCAATTACCGGATACCAAGAACTATTGAGCTTAGCTCCGTCGTCTCTATTAATGTTAATAGGATTTTAGGAATTAATGTTATTAGGAACACGGCATAATACCCCAAAAGGAAATAACCATAAAATTTTTGGCCGTGAAAATCTAAAATCATATCCAATCAGTATATCATTTTATGAACGACGACTTGTGTTTATTATCAATTGGAATAAAACGTACCTATCTCAGTTGCTCCATTTATCCAAATTGTTAATAATAAAATATGAGAACAAAGCCACGTTTATTCACAGCGCATCACGATTGTGCGGAAGTTCAATACACAAAACAATTGAGTATATATTTATTTTTGCAAATCATCCTTAACAAACAGTTTTCTAATTGGAACTGGTTCTACAGATAACCCGTAACCATTTTAACGTAATTAAATTTCAAAGTTAACCTCCGCATATTGTACGTACTTGAACGGTTTTAATTTATTGTTCTAAAATCCTAAATCATTTTATTTTTAGTCAACTTTAGTTTATTAATGTACACAACAGACAGGGAGACGAAAAAAAAACAAAGAATTAATATCAACCGTATACGACAATATATATACAGTTTTTTTTAATGTTATATGTATGCATTTGGGAATTAAATGTTCACACGATAAATTTCGTGCTCTGTTTATACTATTTACCTATTTAGGTATGCGCCTACATTACATGAGGGAAGTGAAGTTCCTATCTAATTATGCGAAGAATTATGCAGTCCTACTTATCAGATGATTCGGATGAAATTTCTCGTGAAACGAATATGATAATACACACAGTGCATGCGAAATTATTTTGCCGGTGTAAGGATGGGTCGCTCGGACAATTCCAAGAAATTTGTGATTTTATCCGTTGGAGATATGAACTTATCGTGATGGAAAAGCTTTGTCCAGTTTGAATAAATTATACTTTCAGCATATTATTAATGCATATTACGGGAAAGCGCTTCTCAGTTTTAATCTCAATAACTTTAGTTCAATTCTTATACTAAAGTATTTTATATGTATAGACGTTACGGACGCCAGTGATACTTGGTCACTTCAGCGCATTAGTTTAGTGATCTTCTTCTGCTTCTTCTGCCTTCCACTTTGCCAGTGACTATGAGCGTCTCCAAGTTGGAGTCCTCAGTTTGGCGAGCAACGTGACCAAATTATCTTAAGACACGTTGAAAGCAGATAATTGAAAGCCTATTGTGGATGCCTAAATGGTAGCTCTTCCTAAATGGACACATTGTACGTCCATTTAACAATGAAATTCTGCATTTTTCTACACTTTTGAATCCGAAGAAAACGAGATAATCGAATGGTAAGGGCAGCGCGTGGCACAAGCTAGATTATATAATTTCTTTATACTAATTTCATTTTAATTATTCTTATATTTTCTTCTCACTTAGAATGTACCCTTCCCTCCCTTATCCCCCACGCCTACCCTATGGATCTAATCACTCTAATACATTTCTTAGTTCCATTCATTCTAACACACTTTTTAGCTTTTGTACAATTTTCTAGCATTTTTTGTAAAATTCTTTGGGAATTTCATAAAAATAAACATAAATCCGTCAATAACAAAATACGAACATCGACACAAATTCACTTCAATTCCGCACTTAATCATAGATTCGCACGGTTTAACCAATGTCTTTAAATATCTATTACCAAAATGTGAGAGGGTTACGCACTAAAACTGACAAGTTATTGGTGGCTGTTCGGTCCAACGAATATGATGTTATCGTTCTGTCTGAATCATGGCTCGTTGATGGCATCCGCAACGAAGAGCTATTTGATGATCGCTACGATGTACACCGCCGAGATCGGGACTACACTCGCACGGGCCAACGCTTGGGCGGGGGTGTCTTAGTCGCTGTTCGTCGTGAGCTGGTACCTCGCGAGCGCCCAGGGTGGCACTCACAAGCTGAGGACGTCTGGATAACATTAGAATCCAGGGGATCCAAACACACAAATCTCCACATATGTTGTGTTTACCTCCCTAAAGGACCAACATATCGTGAAAATATGGAAAGCTTCCTCACACAAATTTCATCACTTACGTTGCAATTTCCCACAGATAAATTCATTATCCTAGGTGACTTTAACCTCACTGACATTTCATGGAATAAGTCTCTCAATAATACGTCATTTATACCCAGTGATCGCTTATCGCCTGTTAGTACATCATTTATTGACTGCATGCATTTTTCGGGATTGTTTCAATGTAATGGAATTCCAAAAACCAACGGTCACTTTCTTGACCTGGTACCGGTCTCTGCTTGTGATGAACCATTAATTTTAGAAGACCCTCATCACACCTCCTTAATAATGGAAGTTTTATTTTCTGAACCCGCTCCACTAGTGGAAGAGCCTAGAAGGGCTTACGTCTATAAGCGCGGTGATTACGACCAAATTAACACATCTCTCGACCAGGTAAACTGGCACGAGCTACTTTCGTTTGGTGACGTGAACACAGCATTAAATAAATTCTACTCACAATTAAATCATCTTATAGACGCCCATATTCCCATGAAATTATGTAGGAATTCGAAATACCCGCCATGGTATAACTCTGTCCTCATCAAATTAACAACAGAAAAATATAAATACTTCAAAAAGTTCAAGACATATAAAAATCCATCTGACTATGCCACTTTCTCTCTACTAAGATCACGTCACAAAAAACTTAACTGGGAATGCCATAAAAAATACTTACTTAAAATAGAACATGATATATCCTCCGATCCAAAAAAAGTATGGAACTACATTAAGTCAAACTCCAAATCCCATGGCGTTCCGAATACCATGATGTTCAAAGACGAAAAAGCTGAAAATGGATCTGACATCTGCAACTTATTCTCTAAATATTTCACTTCAGTCTACAATAATAATGCTCGGATTAACCAGATCCTGCCAGACTACACCAGTGAGCCCTGTATTGCTAGCATTCATAATATTGAAATCAACCAGCATCACATACAGAAACAACTTGAAAATTTAGATCCCAATAAAGGCGCAGGCCCAGATAAAATTCCCCCTTTCTTCATAAGCAAATGTGCGCGCAGCCTTTCTAAACCATTATTCATAATTTTTAGTCGCTCCCTTAATGAGGGAATTGTGCCAAACACTTGGAAAACTGCATTTGTAACTCCCATTTTCAAGAACGGCCAAAAATCTGACGTTGAAAATTATAGGCCCATATCAAAGCTCTGCATTTTCAGTAAGGTTTTCGAAAAAATTGTGTACGACCAGATGTTTACAGCCGTGAGATCGTCACTTAACAACAATCAACATGGATTTATGAGAGGAAAATCTACAACCACTAACCTAACGGCATTTGTCGAAATCTTACAAGACAATATAGACCAGCGCGTACAGGTAGATGCAATATATACAGACTATAGCAAAGCCTTCGATTTAGTAATCCATGATGTCTTGTTGACTAAACTTTCACTAATCGGCGTACACGGAGATCTCCTCAGATGGCTCTAGTCGTATTTGAAAAATCGCAGCCAAGCAGTAGTCGTCGGTGGCTATAAATCAAATTGGGTAACCGTACCGTCAGGAGTACCCCAAGGGTCATTATTGGGACCATTGCTCTTCAACATATACATTAATGACATTGGAAAATGTTTTCTTTACTCCAGAACGTTATTATACGCAGACGACATGAAAATATTCTCTCCTGTTACAAGTATCACTGACTGTACTCGCGTACAAGAAGATTTAAATCGTCTAAATAGCTACTGTACACAACACAACCTTCAAATAAATGTTAAAAAATGCGGCGTCATCAGCTTTACCCGAAACAAAAATCCCATTTCTTTTGATTATTCCCTTAACGGCACAATACTTAAGAAAATGATGGAGGCCAAAGATCTGGGAGTAGTGCTAGACCCGAAATTACTTTTTGACCGACATATCGAATCCATAGTTGCAAAAGCTTCCAAGGTACTTGGCTTCATACTCAGAACCTGCAAACACTTTAAAAAGGTAAACACTATGCAAATGCTGTACTTTGCGCATGTACGCAGTTCTCTGGAGTACGCCTCTCAAGTCTGTAATCCCAGGTACACAACATACATAGAAAGGATTGAGAAAATACAAAATCGTTTTCTACGATACCTTGATTTTCGGGGATATCGTCCTCATCTAAGTAATGTGGAGTCAGCCACGTTTTTCAAAATCTCGTCACTAGAAAATCGTAGAAATTCTGCAGACGTAATATTCTTGCAAAAGATAGCTCCCTCTGCGATAGATTGCCCGGAATTACTTGAAAGAATTCAATTAAGAGTGCCCACCAGACAAACTAGACTAAATCACACACTTAACACTCCTCGATGCAACACTAACTCTAAACAAAACACATTCATTAACCGCGCTTCACACTTTTTTAACAATTCATACAATGAATTCGACTTATTCAACACAGCACCCCAAATTCTAAAAAAAATAAACAATAAATAACTTCTAAACATATACAAACTATTATACTTCTATACAAATAACTTATTCACTCCGAGAATAGATCCGTCCCCTTCCCCTCCCGCCCACCATCCCATCCCAATAAGCTATTATAACTATTATAACTTTTATTACTTTTTAATCTCTCTAATTAATACACACCAGTGAAAACCTATTATTGGTTCAATAACATATAGGTACACATGTAAATACACCTAAGTAAATAATGTAACTGTTGGTTTTCCAAATAAAATAAAATAAAAATAAAATAAAATAAAATAAAAATAAAAAGTGGGTATTTACTCTCCACATGTAGTCATAAATATAATATTCTCAGATAAACAACAGCGGAGTAGAGAGCAGAGAGGAAAAATAATATCATTTGGTATTCCGTCGTGAGCCGCGATCGCGCGTGTCCTGACATGAGCTTTCCCTCCTTCCCGAGCTGATTGCCAGTTCCTGGAACTGGAAATGCGACTTTATTGCATTATTTTTTTCGCAAATCCTTTTCGTCCCCTTCTCGGCACTAAACGATATCGTGAATGGGTCAATAAAGCACCGGGCCGCGATGGCACAAAGTAGAGGGCAGGAGAGTTCTGTTTTGGGGGAGTGTGTCCCTTGTTCATCTACTAAAGGAATTATTGTATTATAATATAATATAACAGGACTGTGTTAGGCCGGAGGTGGGCGGAATTCTGTCGGCAGTTCTGAGAAAGTTCCTCGTAAACGAGCATGGAATTAATAGTTATTGAAGAAATATTTATAAAAAAACCGACATGGCAGACACGTGTGAAGACAAAGATAATTCAGAACTTTTTTAGATAACCTTGGAGAATTTAAATATCTACAATATGAAATATTTGCTTTTGCTTTCAAATCAAACCTAATCTAACCATACGATATCATTTAAACTATGGATCACAAGCTAAAAGTGGTATGCAGTACAATTAATGTAATGCAGGCGCGAAGCAACCGCAAGCGGCGTTTCGCGCTGTTTCCTAGCACTAAAAAGCCAAAAGTTCTTGCCAACACTAACCACTGGAGCGACAGCCAAAATTGAATCTTTTTTCTCGCATTGCTCGAGATTTTTTGGTGGACATTTTGAATATTTTCCGCCCATCTAAAAAAATCATACCTCCAATATATATATGGAGACATACAAACTAATCAAAGTTCTATATAGTCGATGAATTCACCTATCTTTTATTGATTATCACATAGGTGTTCCTAAGATTTATAAAAAAAATAATATAAAATCGTAAACATTTGAAACGGAGATATTCTCAGGATTTTCTACTTATAAACTTGCGTAGAAAGTTCAATTTTGCCTCCACATTAAATATTTTCCATGAAGTTTATTTTAAATGGTCTAATTGATTATCAAAATCTACATATATATACATTTTCTTTTTAAAATATCACCGAATTTTTAATTTTGAAACACGTTTAAACATGTTGAATGCACTAGGACTAATTCAATCAATATTATACTAAAATACAAAAAAAGAAAAATCCACTAAAACATGATGAAAAGCCGCATTTTACACTGAGGCATTTTGACAGTTGAACCTTCTACAGAAATCTACAAGTGATTTTGTAAAACAACAAACATTTAAAATAAGTAGAGCATACTGCCATCTGTTGAATATGAATATAAGTAGTATTTTTCCACCTATTAAAAAACGTCAAAATTAAACCGCGGCCGCGGGCGTGTTTAAATATGTTACAGAAAAAAAAAATTTAATGCATCTACGGAAAATTTGCTGCAATACAGCAGCAAAGCAATCCCAGGTTTTTGAGACAGTGCTGTATTTTGGCAAAAAGCACTCCAGTGGCTAAAAAGCAATTGGAATTATTATCTCAGATATACTAGATTTGTATTTATTTAGGCTTACTAAACTTATACAAATCCAAACCAAATTAGTATTTTTTTATGTTTAGTCGTTTTGAACTTCTGGATCCAGAGTCCAGGTGATTACCTATCAGGAGCTCCTTACGACAGGGAGGTCACTAAAGTTATTTATAGTTAGGTTTTTAACGGAACTTATGAAACTTTCTGAAAGCAATGATTAAACCATTCAGAAAATGGAAAAAACAGTATCACGTTGGGTAAAGGTAGATGTGTGGCAATGTGCAACGTGCATTGTTTCATTGTACGCGAGACAATGCGCCGAGGATAATTCCCATTCGTCACATCATTCTTTATGGTTCACACCTCCCAAAGCTTAATGCGGTTACTCTGTTTATGCATGTGCATGAGCTGCAATCTTATTCCCTGAATATGGTCATTCCAAGTAAATATATCAAAATGTCAACCAGAAAGGTTTGTTGCGTCATAATTCATAATGGAGACATTTTGATAATATATAATAAAGTTACAAGAGATTTTGAAGTAATATTATTGAGCCATTACGATTTCAGAATACTTAAAAACTCCAAGTACTTACCTAATTCACTTCAACAGAAACCATCAATGTACAGAGTAAACGTACATATTTAAGCTCATTATGAACACATCAGCGTGAAACAATCATCAAAATAATCACAGAATGAAATCTGGGGAAAAGCATATTAAAGACGCTTAAATCAATTGCAGGTATTACAAAACCAGGTAAAAAAGCTATTCTTTAATTCTAAAATATCCTTCAAAGAATTATACGTCGAAAAAACTTTTTTTTTCGTAACGATTTGAATATCTTGTGATAATATCTTAATATATAAAACAAAGTCGGGTTAGTTACACTATTTATAACTCGAGAACGGCTGTACCGATTTTGATGATCTTTGATTTCTTGGATTTGTCTCCGCTCCGGATAACAGAATAACTAATAAAACATCGCAAGAATTCACGAAAAAGAAAGTAATGAAGAAAATTCATTTCTTCATACATTTTGTATAGAACGAATTCTCACATTTCAAAAGAACTGCAGCAATATTGTGATAGGTATAATATTGAACTGCGTGTGAATTTCAAAAATTCGATAACGTCAAATGTCAATGCGCTGATTGTTTTGCATTTGTTTTTAATCATATAATGCTGCCCTTCTTTCTTACACACTCAATGTCAATAGTCGAAAATGAGACAAATGGTGAACGTATGTCTGCACACCTCCAAAGGAAAAATACAATAATTATAATAAATCTCCGAAATGAAACGCATTTTTTTACATAAGCTCCACACAGGAGGCCCTGAGGAAAATAATTTCTCTCAGGACCTACGGCATCTTAGGGGATGCTGTGTGGAGGATCTTTGGAATGGGGAAGTTAGAAAATTCTGGGAAGGAAAAAGGTATGAGGGGTGGGTAGGAATCTGGGGGTCAGTGTGTCCGGGAGTGACGGACGTAAAAATCCATCTGTGGTACAAGGCAATGGGTCGAGAGAGTCCGGCTGGAAAGGTCAAAAAGCCTCCCTCAACCAGTCTCTCTCGATCCGGCCCGCCACGCAGCAGGTGGGCAGGCGCATCAACTGCCAAGACCCGGACATAAGTCACCTCATGAACCCGGGCACCCCTGCTAAATCACCAAACGTAGCGAACCACTTGGGGTGATCTATGGCAGAGGTGTTGGTTATTCAATAAATGGTTCCCGGGGTGGCGGCACCCGTATCCGCTTCCCGAATTCCTGTAAGTAATTGTAAAAGTAAGAAAATCACAAAAATATAAATCCGTACACAACGCCATCTCTGATACTGACAAAAACAAAACACGGACAGTTGCGCATTGATAATAATTGCTTCATTGCGTAATTTTTAACTTAATAAAAAAACTGAATTTAATTCAACAGCTATTGATTCTGAGGCGGTACGAAGTTCGTCGGGTCAGCTAGTATGAAATAAATTACAAATCATGCATACAAAAATACAAATCATTAAGACGAAACAAGTACACACATTATTTTCACGACAACACGATAAAATACATTTAAACACAAACACAATGCATATACACATGGCAAGCAATCCATTGGCTACGAGGAGGAAGGCAATTTATATAATTGCATTCCAGACGTTATTAAAAAGGAAAAAAAATAATTAGGTGCAATTAAAAAAATTCCTCCTCGAACTATATGAACAAAAAAATTAATTTGTTTAATATTGTAAAGTTTTTATTCAGGAAATCATTCGGTATATTTAAGAGAAAATGTCATTTTCTACTTACAGGAATAAAAAATGATAATGTGGAAAAGGTTTTGTATGTAATTAAATTATTTATTTTAAATTTCAAATTATGGTTCCCAATAACGGCGTAAAATATTATTTTGGCTTTCCTCGATGAAAACTGTAACAGTTGCAGTCCATATTTTTGTCCTATGTACTCGTAGGTTCACAATACAACAGACTACAACAGGTGAGATGAGGTGCTAGTCAGATAAACAGTGTTCAGAGAAGTGACACCCGACACCGCGGGTAAAGGCACGTAGCACGCAGCAAGTCGCTGTGAGAATTGGACTTTAGCGCAAGGGTTGCGTCCCCCGCCCTTCGTCCCCCCCCTTTTCCTTGCCCTGTGAGGGAGGGGGTCCCGCCGCGCCAGTTGTCGCTGATCTCCCGTCGCTGGGGGAGTTGTGCGGGTCAAGTTACCCCATCAACACATCAACCAACCGACGCAGTCAATTGAAAACTGTTCCCAGACACCTGTTCGCCAACTTGTGCACGTACACGTATTAATTGAGAGATAAACGGACACGGTGGATAGAGGAGATTCATGAAATGGGATTGCCGCAATGAAATAAAATATGCAAGAATGATTTTTTAATATTGAAGGTTTACATATACCATAAACAATAATTTCATTTCCCAGTTAAATAAAACACAAAAATAATAGAAAAATTGTGACATCAGAAAGAATAAAATAAAAACAAATTCTTGAAGGATATTCAAGTAAGAGATACGAGAACGTAAAAAACATAATTAGACATAGGTTAAATTAATATTAATTATTATTTTTTAATTTATAAACTAACGTTTAGACAAGATTTTTATGCATAGCACAAAGGGTAACAATTAATATAAGCAATAATTATCAGCATGAAACACTATAACTTAAAGCAGTAATTGTTGAATGAAACACTAGTATATATTGAATTATTTGGCGGGTATTTGATAAGCCGCCATAGCTCAGTGGTCAAGAGCAGCTGACCGGCAATCAGAAGGACACGGGTTCAAGTCCCGTTGGCGGCAAGTATCTTTTCTCGGAAGATTTTTCAATGTAGATGAGTGTTTCAGGCTGATAATTATTGCTTATAATAATTGTTAAATTAATATTGAATGAAAAGATATGATGTATATCCTTCTTGTGTCTTCCGTGTAGTTAAATATATTTATTACCTATGTAGTCTAGGTACAAGCGAGTGTTTGAATTGCTCAGCCCTGGTATTGTTACATTGTAATAGGATTTTGAAACGAGTAGATCTGTTAAGTAAATATAATTCAATGAGGTTGAGTACAGCAGAGCTTTCTATATTACGATTTACAATTTTGAACTTAAATATCAAGTCGGATATAATTCCTCGATGAGAGAGTTTTAATAAATTTAACTTTTTCTTCACAACAATTTGGGAGGCGGGTATGGGTACCGCCGTCCCGGGAACCATTTATTGGATAACCAACATATCTGACATAGGTCACACCAAGTGGTTTGCAACGTTTGGTAAATTAGCCAGGGTACCCGGGTTCATGGGTTGAGGTTTATCCGGATCTTGGCGGCGGATGCGTCAGCCCACCAGCTGCATGGTAGGCTGGATCGGGAGAGAATAGTTGAGGGAGTACCTTTTACTTCTACAGCCGTTCTCTAGTAGTGGTAAAAAAAAAACTCTCAAAAGCATTGTCAGTAGAAAATACGAATTATTTGACGTTGGCATAGTTTTATATGGATATAGTTTCAAGGTTTATTCATGTTCTAGATTGGAATACCAAGGACTACAGTGTTGCAAAATAGGATCTGAAAACCTCCGTGAAAATGAGTTCAAATAAACATACATAATAATAACAAGTAACAATTTAAGCGTAGATACGTGCTTGCACGGTGGTCAGTCTTCATGAAAGGCGGCCTCGATAACACACAACCTCGGCTTCTGGTCCGCACGTTCGTACCTACTCCAATTCTATATCATAATTAATAGTTTCAGAATTGTCGTCGCTGCTACCGAACTAACCAAACAATTTGTTACATAATCCTACCTATTAAAACAAACCTATTAAAACTATCCAACATATACATTTCAAACTTCTACAATCAACTCAACAAAGCCCTTGTCGTGTGACTTGTGGTGAATAAGAAATAAAATAAAGTATGTGGGTAAGTACACTAATGGCCTTTTGTACTAATAAACGTAATGCATAATTTACACAATTTATAAACCAACGTGTACAAAACGTTACTACGCAAAATAGAAACAGGTATTAGAGTATTTTTCATATTCACGAACATAAAAGATAATATCATCTAGTTTTCAAATGGTTTTTACGATATCTTCAAGACGAAGAAATATATAGCATAGTTAAAATACCTTAGAAATATTCCGAAATTCGATGAGAAGTTTCAAGCTTATAAAATATAAACACCCCTCTTTGGCTGAAAAAACAATGTACCCATATAATTATATGTCAATTAAAAACTTTAAACTTGTCCAATTCTATGTCCGTTTCTATTTTACGTTAATATTAAGTACGTATAAGGTTTATTCGTACACGTTTGTATATCAATTGTATAAAGTATTCACCACCTTTATTAATACCAAAGGCTGTTTAAAATTTATTATATAATACCTATATAATATTATTTAAAAAACAAGCAATACAAAAGGCTATTTTACCCCAAACTCCGAAAAATTGTAAAAAATGCGAAATTTACGTAAAACACATTCCTTTTATTTAGGGAATCTGTGAGAACTCTGTCACTTCACTTTTGCCTCATTTATTCAATAAAAAAGTATAATTTATTGTTGTCAAGTTTAATGTGTTGAACTCCATTTTTTTATTTGTTTTCTATATTCAATAGTTAGTTATACAGGGAGTTCCATTTAAAGAAAATGAAAATATATCAAATATAGTCAACAACATAATGGAAACTATAAAATGCGAATCAGAATCTTCAAAAATAACAAATATCTACAGAATAAAAAACAGAAACCCATTAAACAAGTATCCTGCTATAGTTATATCCTTCCAAAATAAAGAAAGTAAGGAAAAAACTATTTCCCAAAAAAGAAAATATGGTGTTTTGTACACAAAAAATATTAATTTTCCCGAAGACGACAAAAGCATTGTGTGTATAAACGAACAATTAACTCAACATAACAAACACCTCCTGTTCCTGGCGAAATCTTCACGGCTTGGCTTCAAATTCATATGGGCGAAAAATGGAAATGTAATGATGAGGAAAGACGAGACAGCCCCAATCATCCACATAAGGCAGCCAGAAGACATTCCCTCGGAATAAAGGATCCACTAACCATATAGCACGTGCTAATAATTTCAATCTTTTAACATGGCTGATGAAATTTGTTTGTATGAAAATTATATTTCCAAAAACACGACAGAACTAAATGAGCACTTTAAAGACGTTAATTTTTCAATTCTTAATATGAATATAAGAAGCTTAAGAAAGCACTTTGATGAACTCTGTATCCTTCTCGATAGTCTAGATTTTTCTCCTAGCATTATTATTTTAACAGAAACACAGATGAAAGAGGTAATACCCTATTACCTTCCAGGATATGTTACCATTTCATCTGAGTGTAAACATACTGGGCATGATGGAATCACCGTATTTATGAAAAATTGCCTTGAAAAAACTGCATACGAAATTTTAGAATTTAAAACAGCTAATGCAATTAAATTAACATTTAACCACAAAAATTGTAATTATCTGATATTAGCTATCTATAGATCACCTTCATTGAATGAGTCTCTCTTCACTAACGAACTTAATTCGCTTTTAAAATTAACTAACAGAAATAACTTCAACTTTGCAATATTAACTGGTGATATCAATATTAATATAAATGAAAACAGTAAAAGCACAAATTTTATAAATGAATACTTAGATTGTTTGTCATATGCAGGATATCAGTCATACATAAACTCTCCAACAAGAGAAAATTTAAATAACTCCACGACTCTAGATCATATATTTGTCAAAACACACAAATATGTCAAAACCACATCTTCAACTCTACAAACAAACATTACTGACCACTACCCAACTTTTTATGGACACAACATCTTAACCACTAATTTAAAAGAAAACTCTGGTAATCTAGAAAAAAATAATATTAACTACAACGCATTAAACACTCTACTTCATTCAGAAAAATGGGATAATGTACGATCGACAGCTAAACCACATTCAGCACTAGAATTGTTTTATAAAACTCTTCAAGATTATATTTCGAAAAGCACATACAAAATTGTTATTACTAACAGAAAATATAAAAAAAATCAAACCTTGGATTACTGTAGGACTAATAGTCTCCATTAAACAAAGAGACAAACTTTACAGAGAGATGATAAATTATGAAAAAACCTGTCAAAAAAATAACGTAAGAATAATGTCTTTATGAAAACAAAGTATTTGATTTATAGAAATTTTCTCAATAGGTTAATAAGAAGTTGTAAAAAGAAATACTACTGTGAACAAATTGATAATGCAAAAAATGATACCAAAAAAACGTGGAATATTATGAATGAAATAACGAACAAAAAAAAATGGTATCAACTGATGTGAAAGAGATTAAAATAAATAACAATATTATAACTGACAAATCGGCCATTGCAGAAAACTTTAATAACTTCTTCACAAATGTAGTAGATCAAGTACTTGAATCTTCTAGTAAAATTGATAATACAACACCCGTAGACTCATCTTTGCATTTAGTCTCAACTTACGATTCAATTAACTCCTTAGAATATTTTTCACCTATCACGATAAACGAAATTGTAAAACACATTGATAGTCTAAAATCAACAAATTCTACAGGAATTGATGGTTTATCGGGTAACACACTAAAAAAAATAAAACATAATATTTTAATTCCATTACTACATATTTTTAATATATCACTAAAAGAGGGACATTTTCCAGAACAATTTAAAATCTCCACCATCATTCCAATTCACAAATCAGGAGAAACGCACATATTACAATTACAGACCTATCTCCTTAGTTTCAAACCTCTCAAAAATATTTGAAAAATGTATCAAAAATAGAGTAATGAATTACCTAGAACAAAACAAAATTCTGTCCCAAATTCAATATGGCTTCAGAAGTAAACTAAGCACTGAAGATGCAATATTCGATTTGACAAAAAAATTGTACACATCTGTTGATAAAAAAAAAAAGTCTAGCTATATTTTTAGATTTAAGAAAAGCTTTTGATACGGTAAATCACAATATACTCTTAAAAAAAATTAATCAAATAGGTTTCAAAAAAGATACACTAAAAATTCTCACTAACTATCTCAAAGACAGAAAACAAAAAACAAAAATAGGGAATTTTTATAGTACTGAAACGATTATAAAAAATGGAGTACCACAGGGTACTGTGCTTGGCCCAATCCTGTTTTTAATATATATAAATGATTTATGTAATGTTGTAATCCCTGGTGATATTGCATCTTACGCTGATGATACAGTAATAATTGTAAACGTAAAATCCTGGCTTGAAACTTATTTAAATGCATCAAAATGTATCGCACATGTTTCATCATGGCTAAATAGTAATAGACTATTCCTAAACTACAATAAAACATTTTACCTACCTTTTTATAAAAACAATAAAAACAAACCCCCCAATAACCTTACAATTAGAATTCATAATGCTAACTGTAATCAAGTAATATGCTCATTGTTAGCATCGGCGCTACTTGCGGCCAACGCCAAACCCAAAACCTGGAAAGGACATGCAATAAACAAGCCGGCGGCTAGCTCTGCACAGCCGGCGCGAGCAAGGTCCCTCTTAAACCCAGGGCGAGTGTTTGTGGTTCGCTTGTAAATTCCTACTCCCCTTCCTTTCCTCAAAATCTCCAGGTCTCCTTCCTCAATCAGAACACAGTAGTTATGCACGAAAAAGGGTTTTATTCATTTAAAGGTGAACAGGGTTCTACAAAAGGCCAGCATCGGCACTACACACATGAGTATTTGGCTATCTCTAATTAATTCTATCATAACGGGGGAGCTTCTCTCAACTCTCTCTACACGTGTTTAGTGAATTTAAATGTCAGTTCTTAGCACACAGAGGGGTAGCAAGGTTCATTGGTACTCACAAGCAGGAGATAGGCGGTCGGCAGACAGGTACTGAGGAGGCGGGAGCCTCTGGAGCACAATGCACAATTTAAGTAAACATCGCGAGCGTTTACGGAGAGCGCAATCACGGGGACACAGTTGTTATGCCGAAGGTCGGCCGAGGAATGAATGCTGGGAGCCGCTCGGCGCTTGGCTACTTGTGTCGAGCGGTGCGGGGAAAGGGGGGCGGAGGGCCTGTGTAAGGGGTCAATTCGCTATTAGCTCGCACGGGAAACAATTCCGTAACGTAACACTTCCCCCCTCGCCGCAAAAAAGGCGACGTGGTAATGGAGCAGTAGGGCTAAGAAATCCTCTTACCCTTCTAGCACTTGTGCCAAAAAAAAAACATTTTAAGAGAAAAAGGAGAGAGAGAGAGAGAAAAAGAAAGAGAAAAAGTTGCTAGCTATAAAATAGTAGAAACAAAAACAAAAGAGAAAAAAAAGCATGGTGAACAAAGAATTATACATGAATGTACATGAAAGAGCAGTGGCATACATAAATATAAACAAGAACCTGCTGGAGAAAGGTACAAGGGTTATGCAGTGATAGAAAAAAATGACTCTAAATTGTATCATTGGTCTGTGAGCTAAGTTTGCGTAGCGTGGTTTGCGTAGGATGTTTGGGGTGTTTGAACGTTGCACTGAAGTTACAAGGTTACTTTGTCACAGTAACCTGGCCCGTTTGAGATTACACTCAAGGAACACTAGGGCCTTAAAGAAAACACAAGACGAGAACGCAGGATGAGGCTTCTTGGTGGTGGAGAGGGTTCTACCTGTCACAGAGGTCAAAAAGGTAGCTGCTTCCGGATCCTGTGGGTGGGCCAGTATGACATCATTGAGGTACTGGAGAGTGGAATTGTAATTGGTGGTTGGTCCTTTATAGAGGAGGTCGTTTGTGTGCATGACAGCCGTTGTTGTGATGGTGGTTGGTACACTGGTTTGTATACAGTGGGATTGTTGTATGAACAATTGTTGGTATTGTTATTTGCGCAAGGGCACAGGAGCATTGGCATGATGGCAACAGAGCAATTTGCAAGGTGCAGCTGGAACATTTGCAAGATGCAGCAGGAACATTTGTACAATGGCAACAGGAACATTTGCGAGATGCCGCAGGAACATTTGTACAATGGCAACAGGAACATTTGCGCGATGCCGCAGGAACATTTGTACAATGGCAACAGGAACATTTGCGAGATGCCGCAGGAACATTTGCACGATGGCAACAGGAACATTTGCAAGGTGCCGCAGGATCATTTGTACAATGGCAACAGGAACATTTGCGAGATGCCGCAGGAACATTTGCACGAAGGCAACAGGAACATGAACCAACTTAGAGCTGACGTGCTCGGGTTTGTTTGAGTGATGGTTTTGTGATGATACAATTCGCAACTACACGCACGACTCACACTAGGTTATGTTAGGTGTGGTCGGGTGCTTTTGGTACGTAGGGTTTGAAGGCATGGGACCTCCGTGACGGTAGTGAAGGCAGCATGAAGAGAGGCGCAGGTGTAGATGGGGTGAAGAGCTGCTGGTCTTCTTATTAATCCAGCGAAAAAATTATTATTAGAACAAAATTCTTGAAGTTTACCTGCCTGGTAGACCAATGATGAAAAGGTTTGGAGAGAAACAAGGTGTGCATGTTGAGAAAGATTGGATTTGTTTGACGTCTAGAGAGAGAGAGAGAGACGGAGAGAGAGTTAACTAAATGCAACTACAGACTTATACATATTACAAAGGTACGTATTCAAGGAAGGTTCTGTTTAACCCATTTAGTTTTTTTTAAACTAAATACATTTCCAAGAACACGTAGGTAAGGGTTTGTACGTATGACAAAATGCCACGTTCGAAAGAAGTTGGTCTTCCATGACCTATGCTCACGTCTATACGGTAGCATTTTTTCTACTTTCGAAGAACAAAAACATTGAGTACAAATAAGTTATGAAAAGTGGGAAAGGAGTAGGAAGTTGAAAGGATCCGTGTATGAAGGTTGTCCCATTTGACAAACGAAACGCCAAGTGCGTAACGCATATATCCCCATTCACGGATAATTTCGAGGAAGGGAAAGGGTGACAATTGGGAACATTTGAACGAAGAAAACTGCTGAGGACTCGGCTATTTCCGAAATTCGACCTCTGAGTGGAAGGTGAAACAAGGTCTACAGCAGTTATCCTGGCACATTACAATACCATTTGGTAGTGTAGGACAAAAGGAATACACTGACATAAAAGACGTGTGATCTACACTTGGTAGGTCACACAAACATGGGGGTAGATATTATTTCGTTCGCACGACTCATGGTGAGTATTGTAACGTCTTCACGTTTGGTGCACAGATTATATAAGTACACAGTTATAACAAAGCGGTTCTCATGCCAAAAAACACACCACCAAAAAGGGGCGGTTCTCATGCCAAAAGACACACGACCAACTCAAGAACATTTAGTTAAGAGTATAAAGTAATTATAACGAACTTCTCGTATCATGGCGGATGTTTTGAGGATCTCTCCTATGATGGTAGATATTGTCACGTTATCACGTCTCACGTGACAGGAATGAACGATTTACAACAAATTTTGCCCAGTATTGAAAGACAGTAGCCCAATAGGTATTTAAAACAATTTAATGAGATAAATCATCCCCTCGATCAACAACCCTGTGTTGACGAGCAAACAATGAGTAGTTATGACGGACTCCCCGTGACGTGTAAAAACACAAAGATATTATGAGATTCGCATCTATAGCAGTGGATATTGTAAGGTTCACACCTATAATAGTAGATATTGTAAGGCTCGCGCCTATAATGTTACAAAAGTTTACGTTCGAAAATGTGGGTCCCCATTCAATACAGACGGCGGTTTGCAATGATGTAATTAATACGGCACTGCTGTAGCTTAATAATTTCATATTAGCATACGTTACAAGACTTGCCAAAAGGCGATAAACACAAATTTTATTGAAGATCTGGCCAAGATTTTAAACTTCAAACAAAAATAATGGTACAATAAAGGACAAAAGAAACTGATGTCATGATAAAATATTGTACCTCATAATGAAGTTGTATATGTACAAAGAACAATGTTAATGAAGGGACGAAATGTATTGTCACTTTTATAACAAATATTTTTCTCAGAATCCGACAAAATACGATTCTGGAAAAAAATAGAGCAATTGGGTTGAGCGCCATTCTAATTTTTGGAAAAAGAAGAAAAACCACAAGTAGCAACAAGGTTGCCCTTGAATTGTTTCGAATCCAGCGAATGTGACCTGATAGGTGTGTACATTTGGTGTATTCGAAACGATCCCCAATATACAACATTACTATGAATGTGTTAGGATGGGGTGAAGAGGAAAAAGAAAAAAGAAAAAACGGGAGGATTTCCTATTATAACGGAAATCGTCGCGACATTCTTACAATATGGTGCTGTGACCATAGTAGTGAGCTGCGGCAATGGTCTGAAACCAATGGTTATTATACAGACTTGCACTTATGATTTTATATTTACAACATTAGGGTAGGGACGTACTGGTACGACAAAAACCCGACACAAAACAATTAAAAAAGGGTGATATGACAAGATGAGGCGATGAGGTGAGAAAAAAAAAACGCGCGGATGCTGCAAGAATTGTGAAAAGGAAAGCGACGTCTTGGAGCAAGAGTTTTCCGGAACCGTTGATGGTAGGAGGAAAAGGAGGCCCTTTCCCGAAGTGATCAATTTCAGGAAGAGGATGCATACAAGTATGAAAACGGTGCCCCAAGAGGTGCTCTTGTGGTACAGCAGGCAAGGCACGCAGGATGTACAAGAACATATAAAATTATGCAAAAAGAAAAATAATGTACAGGAGTTAGGCTACCGTTGACATTAATGTGCCTTCGGGTGTAAGGATTACCTTACGAATGCCCATATGGGTGATTATTTACATTTAATATTTACAAGTAACTCACGTCATTTATGACAAGAATTATAAGACTTTTAAAGAGACCGCATCGCACTGATTGACGACTGGCCAAGAGACGTCAGGGGCGTAATGATGATCAGGGTTAACAAGATGCATGTTTTGCCAATTTGATAACGCCTGAGAACTTGATGTGATGGAATTTACTGATTCCGTAAGAGGTGACTTCCGGTTGAAATTGCAACCTCCTGATGTATTTTTGTTGTAGAAAGAAGCATATAGAGTAAGGCATTTTTTGGATTTATTCCGAGGAGAAATCTTTCTATTTCTCAGGGCCTGTAGTAATTCTTCCTTTCTTGAAGTAAAGACGTGCGGGATTATACCCAGCGTAACTTGAGGAACTTCCATGGTGTATAAGATCGTATCAGAGTGACCTTATGTTGGAAAAAGTGAGAACTAGACTCGCAATTGGAAAGAAATTGGGCAGAGATTGACCACTGGGGACGTATTTTTACAAAAAGTTTTTGAAAAAAAACGCGTTTTTTATAAGTGTTTGGTTTATTTGAAAATTTGGGCAGGGATTTGCCTCAAAAACGTGATTTTGTGAAAAAAATCCAGATGTTTTGGAAATTTGTTGAAAATTTTTCAAAGTCCAAAAACGAGAAAAATTTGGGCAGCGGTTTCCCTTAAAAAACGTGATTTTGTGAAAAAATCCAGATGTTTTGGAAATTTGTTGAAAATTTTCCAAGTCCAAAAACGAGAAAAATTTGGGCAGCGGTTTCCCTTAAAAAACGTGATTTTGTGAAAAAATCCAGATGTTTTGGAAATTTGTTGAAAATTTTCAAAGTCCGGATATGAAAATTTCACAGGCCGGGATTCACCTTAATGGAACACGTTTTTAGAATTTATTCCGATGTTTTTGAAAAAGGTTTGCAAATTTGCAAAAGTCGGGAAAAGAAAAAAGAAAAAATAAAAAAAAACGGAAACGAGGTTCGCCTCAAACGAACATGTTTTTAGAATATTTCCATTAACTTTCCAAAGGGGGGTTCTTCAGAAAAAGAAGGAAATATTTTTCTTTTATACGAGTTTTCGTGGAAGTATTTGTTTGAAAATTCAACAATGTCTTGGGGAATAGTTTTTTATTTACGTGGCTAGGCTGTAGCCTGATTTGAGCATCACCAATTATTGGTATTTACCCGCCGACTTCCTTTTGTCATAACAAGTTATATGCAGAAATGTGCATACGGATATAATGCCTGACTCGAGGAATCGACGTCAACGCGAACTAGGCATTTTTCGAATTATGTCGTCTGTTTCTTTATGAAAGATGATAGGTGCGCAAGAAAAAGGGAGAAACGGACGACAGAAGTACAAAAAAAATGCCCAATTGTCAAAAGGTAGAAAGAATTTAATCCACTTGTTTCCCTTAAGCTGCAAAATATGCCGTTATATATACAGGCCAGTATTTTGCGAAATAGTCCCCTACCCGCAGAATATGTCGATATCAAATACAGACCAGCACTCTGCGGAATAAGTTTATTAATAAAAACTGGTTAATTAACTTTCGGGAAACGAAGCGGGTAATTGGTTTATCATATACAGGATTTTAATTGTTGAATAACTTTGTTTTAAATATTTGTGTACATTTCCACTATTAATCTTGTATTTGAAACTAGCAAATTTAGTCGGTCGACACTTGTAAACACTATATTATTCACGACGGCAACTTTCTTGGTTGAGCACTTTACGTAGGAATACCGGTGATAATGTTTTGTCGAGTGACGACTCGAAAATGAAGGAATCGTGCCCGTGATAATTTAAATTGCAATTCGAAGTTACAATCGCGCCGGGGTTCTTGATGGAAATGCTAGACAAATTGGGGATAACGAGACAAAACATTATACATTATAAAGTTTAAACAATTGCTGATTGAAGAACGAGACTGTGGGACCGTGAAGAGGGAGGAAAAAAAATTGCCCCTAAGTTGGAAACCAGTGTTGGCATTGGGGAGGTGAGGAAAAAAACTTGCCACACGTTGGGCGACAGTGTTAGCATCGGCGCTACTTGCGGCCAACGCCAAACCCAAAACCTGGAAAGGACATGCAATAAACAAGCCGGCGGCTAGCTCTGCACAGCCGGCGCGAGCAAGGTCCCTCTTAAACCCAGGGCGAGTGTTTGTGGTTCGCTTGTAAATTCCTACTCCCCTTCCTTTCCTCAAAATCTCCAGGTCTCCTTCTTCAATCAGAACACAGTAGTTATGCACGAAAAAGGGTTTTATTCATTTAAAGGTGAACAGGGTTCTACAAAAGGCCAGCATCGGCACTACACACATGAGTATTTGGCTATCTCTAATTAATTCTATCATAACGGGGGAGCTTCTCTCAACTCTCTCTACACGTGTTTAGTGAATTTAAATGTCAGTTCTTAGCACACAGAGGGGTAGCAAGGTTCATTGGTACTCACAAGCAGGAGATAGGCGGTCGGCAGACAGGTACTGAGGAGGCGGGAGCCTCTGGAGCACAATGCACAATTTAAGTAAACATCGCGAGCGTTTACGGAGAGCGCAATCACGGGGACACAGTTGTTATGCCGAAGGTCGGCCGAGGAATGAATGCTGGGAGCCGCTCGGCGCTTGGCTACTTGTGTCGAGCGGTGCGGGGAAAGGGGGGCGGAGGGCCTGTGTAAGGGGTCAATTCGCTATTAGCTCGCACGGGAAACAATTCCGTAACGTAACATCATCTTGCTCTGAAATTGGAAAAGTTGAAAAGATAAAATATTTGGGTATATGTATTGATACAAATTTAAATTGGCAATCACAAATAAATAATACCGTTTCTAAATTGAGATATCTAACGTACATATTTTACAGACTTAAGGAAGTATTGAATATTGACAAATTGAAAATGATTTATTATTCTCTGGTGCAATCTTCACCCATGTATGGAATAATAGGATGGGGTGGTGCGCTTGATACTTTTATAAAACCTTTACAAACAACTCAAAATTATATTATCAAAGTTATGTATAATAGAATTAAAACATTTTCGACAGATGCTTTATACAAAGAATCTAAACTATTCAGTCTCCGTAAACTATTTATACTGCAAACTATGAAATATATCTTTGAAAACGTAAACAATTTCGAAAAAAATGTAAACAGAATCAACATTAGAAATAATAATGTATTCTATACCCCCCAAACACACACAAAACAAATGCAAACTCACAGCAGCTTTATTGGACCTCGTACCTTCAATAGTTTACCAAAACATATTCAAGTTGCAACTAAACTTCCGCATTTCATAAAAGAGTTAAAATTATGGCTAAACCATACAGATGTAAAAACTCTATTTATTTAGTTTTATTTCACTTTATGTTTCTAAAAACTCTATTTATTTAGTTTTATATCACTTTTCTCACAAACTTTACACCTATTATTACAATGTATATCATTTATTACACTTTACACTTATTTAACCGTACACTATTGTATACACTTCTTGTACAAACTGTTTAAACAATTTTTGTTTTTGCTTTATATACCCCTGTTTGTTTTTTCTAGGTACTAAATAAAACTTATTTTAACTATATTACCCACGCACAGGCTGCGCCTTAGTGGGTTCCCACATTATGGTTATGATTTTCAAAATATGTAAATATAAATTGTAAAATATGGGAAAAATAAAGGAAAAAAAAAAAAAAAAAAAAATAGTATTATCATTCAATTTGCAAAAACAGTTAATTTATAAAGAAGTTTTGCTATGTAATTATTATTACGCATCACAGCTGTTTCGCCTTCTGAAGGCATTATGAGACTGTGGTTATGCCACCTACAGACGATATATTTATATTATTTCTAGATAGGTTCTTCAGATGAAGAAACGACTGTCACGCGTAATAATAATTACCAAGCGGAACTTGCATATAAGTAAACTAATATTTATAAAATAATGAAATAATTTTACTTTGTATAAACCACTTATTTGATGTGCAAATCCGACCGGTTTCGGAACAAACGTTCCTTCGTCAGGGAAAGCTTATACTAATTTGACAGTTTCGAACAATGTTTTATTATGGTAGGGGTGGAGCTGTTGCTAGATAATAATGTAGATTGGGTAGGTAGGTATTAGTGTAGAGTGGGTGGGTAGGGGAACAAATCCATGATTGGGCTATATGACAATATTTTTTGTTTGTTGATAATAGATTCATTATTTTTAAGGGATTTTTTAATTTCCAAGGCTTCTAAGTTATCTAAACGTTTTCCTTTATGATTAATATGAAGAATATTTATCCCTGTATTTTTTTCAAAACTATGGTTATTTTCAATGATATGGTTAGCAAACTCAGAAAAATTATTATTATTAAGACACCTCAAATGTTCTTTGATTCTGATTTCAAAATTACGAGTGGTTTTTCCAATATAAAATGAGGGACAATCATTGCATTTGAGTTTATATATTCCGGAATTAGTCAATTTATGGTCTTTATCTTTAGTATTTCTCAAAAAATTACCGATATTATTTCTTGTATAAAACGCTGGTTTAATATTAGAAGGAAGATTTTTGCAACATTGAACTGAAAAATTATTAATATACAAAATTTTACGCCATTCTTTATCATTAATATTATTAGAATTGTATAGATATTTATTTTTTGAAATTTTGATAAGTTTTTTATTTAGGATGTTATCAATTAATTTTGGTTCATATCCGTTATTTATAGCAATTTGTTTTATTATTGAAAGTTCAGAAAGGAAATTATTATTAGACATTGGGACATTTACTAAGCGGTGTATCATGGAATGGAAGGTGGAGTGTTTTTGTGAGACAGGGTGGTTGGAGGTCCTATGAATTACTATGTCAGTGTATGTTGGCTCGCGATATATACTAAAATCGATTTTATTATTTATAATAGATAAAGTTAAATCCAAAAAGTTTAATTTTTCATTGCCTATTTCTATCGTAAATTTTATTTGGTTATGAAAGGAATTTAAAAGGTTAAGAAAGTTGTTGAGTTGACGTTCAGATCCTGTCCAAATGACGAAGATATCATCCACATATCTCTTCCATAGTAAAACATTGTTTAAAAGAGGTGATTTTGAATTAAAAACAGTTGTTTCCATTCATTCATAAATATATCAGCAATAAGAGGACTGGTGGGGGCTCCCATTGGAAGGCCTTCTTTTTGTTGGTATATGACATTATTGTATTGAAAATAATTTTGATTTAAAACTAAGTTAAATAAACGAGTTAGGTCACTAGACAGATCGTAAGATATATTAGTATATATATATATTAGTCATAAGACCTGTCGTTTCATCATGTAATTCACCAAGTTTTAAACTATCGTCATTAATAACTGATTTAGTTCATAAAAGTAATGTGTTTACACCAAAATATGTAATTAAGAACTCTTATGAACTGATTGCCTTATTGAAAAATTTTGTACTTCCCATTAATGCTAAACTTGTGTCTTTTGATGTCATTAATCTATTTCCTAATGTGCCTATTACTGAAAGTAAAGCAATTATTTCCAAATTATTGAAAGATTCTACATTACCTACAGATCTGTCTAGTGACCTAACTCGTTTATTTAACTTAGTTTTAAATCAAAATTATTTTCAATACAATAATGTCATATACCAACAAAAAGAAGGCCTTCCAATGGGAGCCCCCACCAGTCCTCTTATTGCTGATATATTTATGAATGATTTGGAAACAACTTTTTTTAATTCAAAATCACCTCTTTTAAACAATGTTTTACTATGGAAGAGATATGTGGATGATATCTTCGTCATTTGGACAGGATCTGAACGTCAACTCAACAACTTTCTTAACCTTTTAAATTCCTTTCATAACCAAATAAAATTTACGATAGAAATAGGCAATGAAAAATTAAACTTTTTGGATTTAACTTTATCAAATAATAAAATCGATTTTAGTATATATCGCAAGCCAACATACACTGACATAGTAATTCATAGGACCTCCAACCACCCTGTCTCACAAAACACTCCACTTTCCATTCCATGATACACCGCTTAGTAAATGTCCCAATGTCTAATAATAATTTCCTTTCTGAACTTTCAATAATAAAACAAATTGCTATAAATAACGGATATGAACCAAAATTAATTGATAACATCCTAAATAAAAAACTTATCAAAATTTCAAAAAATAAATATCTATACAATTCTAATAATATTAATGATAAAGAATGGCGTAAAATTTTGTATATTAATAATTTTTCAGTTCAATGTTGCAAAAATCTTCCTTCTAATATTAAACCAGCGTTTTATACAAGAAATAATATCGGTAATTTTTTGAGAAATACTAAAGATAAAGACCATAAATTGACTAATTCCGGAATATATAAACTCAAATGCAATGATTGTCCCTCATTTTATATTGGAAAAACCACTCGTAATTTTGAAATCAGAATCAAAGAACATTTGAGGTGTCTTAATAATAATAATTTTTCTGAGTTTGCTAACCATATCATTGAAAATAACCATAGTTTTGAAAAAAATACAGGGATAAATATTCTTCATATTAATCATAAAGGAAAACGTTTAGACAACTTAGAAGCCTTGGAAATTAAAAAATCCCTTAAAAATAATGAATCTATTATCAACAAACAAAAAATATTGTCATATAGCCCAATCATGGATTTGTTCCCCTACCCACCCACTCTACACTAATACCTACCTACCCAATCTACATTATTATCTAGCAACAGCTCCACCCCTACCATAATAAAACATTGTTCGAAACTGTCAAATTAGTATAAGCTTTCCCTGACGAAGGAACGTTTATTCCGAAACCGGTCGGATTTGCACATCAAATAAGTGGTTTATACAAAGTAAAATTATTTCATTATTCTATAATGGATAACCACAAAGTAATAGCTACATTCAAAAATATAATATTTATAAATTAATATTTAAAATAAATAAAAAAAACGATATTGAAAATATATTTTATATGTATACATATAAATATATATTAATGATTCCCAGAGAATAACAAAAAAAAAACATTTATTTTGGAATCATCATTTGCGTAATATAATAAAAAAAACAATCAATTAAAAAATAAAATTCCATCGAAATAGCGTCACTTTTTTTTGAGAGGGGAATATCATGTGTCAATTGCATAAAACAAAATGCAGTTATATAATAAGCCATTTCGGAGCACAGTTAAGAGGGCATTACCAGAGAAAACCAGAAATATGTCATTTTCAAATCAGATTTTAGACGTTTTCACATTTTGACATTTTGACTCTTTTCCACAAAAAATTATAAATGGATTTCGAAAGATTGTTCTTTTATCTAGCATTCGCGTGTAATAAATTTTGAGATTTTTTTAAATTTTTTAGTATAATAAGGTTATTCCATAGGTCGTTGGCAGATTTGTTAAATTTTCAAAAAAGATTTTGTAATATACCACACCCATTTCAAATAATATAATCGTGCAATAAAATAAATCAATACATTATCTAGCAAACGCATGTTATAGAATTTTAATTTTAGTTTCAATAAAATCATTAAAAAATATGTACGTACATGACCGGTCAGTGGTTGAGTGGGCATAGCACTTGGGTCCCACCCGGGCGTCGCGTGTTCGATTCCTCGGCTGGCTAAGTCCTCCATCACAACACAAGCAACATTTTCGGCTTTCTGTGGTGGTAGTAGGAGATTTTCAAATATTGTTGGGTTATTCGTAACCCGGGAATGTTTGTCTTTCTTTTAAAAACAAAAAAAAAATGTGTTACTTGACGAAAATTGGTCCATTTGTGAATTTATTTGCGCACTTACAAACTATATATTTCAGATTTTTTTAACATTCTTATAAAATACATTATACATAATTGAAAAATGATAAATACTTATAATCAAAAAAATAACTAAAAAAAGTACATTATTTTAATAGTTTTATCATCACGCCTTTCAGCATTTTTGGATGAAGGTATAAATTAAAGCTAATTTGAATTGAAATAAATTCAATATTGAGTTAAAATTTTAAAAAACTGGTACGGAGAATAATTAATCTTTCTTTGTAAGAACAACTTTCGACGAAATGTGGATTTTCGTCCGCTGGCTGGTTAAACGCTCTTAAATACATTTTTCATTAGTACCAAAACCAACATTAGCTTGTACAGTCTTTATTCAATCTAATCTTACTGAATCCAAAACACCGTTTAACGGTTGGGAAGTTTTTATTTTACTAGTAAGGTTGTACACGTATAATGTGCATATATCTTTATGTTAATAACATTATATTGGTTGTCTCCTAATAATAACAATATGTCTTATACCTACGTCATACGAGATATTGATTAACGGTATTAATTAATAATATTAATTAATTGATATTAATTAATATTAATAATATCTTCTCGTTAGTTCAAACCTGTCAAAGTGTGTATGATATTATTATAACAAGGCTTCATGTTCAATCAATAAGTATGCACTGAAGTGTTCGGCTGGAATTATCTAAATACTCCTAGTAATATATCTTACAACCTGATCAAAAATGACACGCTATGCTGAAAAAACATCAACAAATTCAATCATATTATTTCAACGTGATTTTAACGAACGCTGAATGGAAGATAATAAATAAAAAGCATTCTACAAACATTGCGTGCAGAAATAATAAAACATTGTGTTGATGCTGGATGGTGGGTACGGCGGGTATGGCCAATGGCCAGACAACTCAAGTTGTAAATTGATTAACGTATCCTCAATTCATTATTATTACGACTCGACTCGTCCCGCGGCAAGACATGCGGCCACAACTCATACTGCTGCCGCATGTCGCCACCAGCGAGATCTCTCTCGACTCACATACTCAGTACTCAGTACACACACTGGTACTTGCATTAATATGGTCAAATGTTCTCAATTAATTGATATTTGTGCGTCTGTTGGTTAAAGGCTCGTTGAATGCACTTTTCTTATTTCATGAAGGTACAAGCCATCCACAAATAAGTATGACACATATCCAAAAGATTAAAAATACTTTGCTTTACACTCAACACCTTGTTCTATTCTCAACAAACACCACGCTCCAGCTGAAGCGACTAGCAATGAGCTCCAATTAACTGCTGTCCCTTTCTAATTCCCTGGTAATTACAGGTAAAACCTTTGAATTATAATGGCTGATGGCTGCTGGCTGTTACACACTTGTGTAAACAATCGGTGAATAAAATTATAATTAGCTCTCGTGTGATATGAGACGGCCCGACCTGCTAAGGCTAATAATGCACTGAAAAAAAGACCATTAGTTTTAACACTTACAAACAAATGGCCTAAATGGAATCGGACGTTTCGCTCAAGGGTGAAACTCGCGCTCACCTTGCGATAATTGATCGGAATATGTATAATGTAATCAACCCTTGTTTGTTGAACAGTGTGGGTCCGTGGGTCCGCAGTCCGCACGCGAAATGCCCCGAGGTACAGAAATGATAGACTTTCCGAAATATAAATAATAGAGGTTATAAAAACAAACATAAATAATACAGACCCTTCTCAAAAATCTCATTTAGGCGGGCATCAAATCTGATAAAAAAACATTTAACATTTTTTGTTGCGTGATTTGCATTTCAGAACGCTGGAATATTAGGCAACAAATATTTTCTTTAAATTTAAATATAAATATTACTCTAATAATTACGCACCGATCTATTTTACCAATCCATTAAATGATTTTTCACAGTGTTTTAGTTCTAGTTTGTTTTATGAATAATAAATTTAAAAAAAATATTAAAAAAAATAAATGTATTATATTGGAATAACTTATTATTTCTGTTTCACATTTTTCTGTTTGAGAATTTTTGATATTATCTTCAATGATTGAAATCATTATTATTTTTTTTTAAATAAGAATGTGATAAACATTTCCAAGTTACGAATGTTTGAAAATCTCATACTACTACTATTGTGAGCGGAAAATGTTGCTTGAGGACTTGGTCAGCCGAGGAATCGAACACGTAATGCCTGGGTGGAATCCAATCGCGATGCCTACTCAGCCACTGACTGGTCGTTAATTTCCTTGATATTCCTAATATTTTTTAATAAATAAAAATGCGGAAGGCGGAAGGATCTCCTTTCAGAAGGAGGCCAGGGGTGAAAAGGTTTCCTTCGTTTCTGAGCATTTCTAGAGATGAGTTCTTGATTACGTATTCCGTCCTGCCTTTCGCGGAAGAAGTGGATTTTCCAAATCCTGTCGCAGCTGGACCCCTCTCAGGAGAGTGAGGACACTCGGTTACTCAGTCCGGTGCCTGCATCCTGTGACCTGAAAAACAAACAAAGCAAGTCTTCATATTTTATATCCTAATTAACACAATAAGCCTAGGAAGGATGAGTGGAAGGATACAAAGCGCCTTTTCGATTAATTTTATTATTTTTCTTGTAAACTTTTTTTTTTATTTTTTAATTCATAAAGTTTACACAAGTAGGTCGAGTTAAACAAACATGACAATCAGTAACTGTATGAGTTGGTAGTAGTGTTTTATGAACACCTCAAAAGGAGAACCTACGCAGAGGTGTTTGCATGTTTTGGTCAAGTATTAATGTCATCATAAGTAAAAACACAGCATCGTTCTTAAGATTCTAAAGGACACTATGGTCCTACCCATGGCGGCAGTACTGTGTATTAGGTTAGTTAAGGGCATCGCAATATTACATAGACAAAATGTAGTATCTAATAATGTAGATAGTTTTATTATAGTGCCCTATTAAAACAAGGACCGACCCACGTATATTGCGATGTCACTTTAACTTTAAAATGATTTATTACTTTAATAATAACTATCGCAGACCATTAAAAAAATTACCAGATATTGTATTTCCATTTTTGAAAATGAGATTTTTTTACATGATCTCCACACAGGAGGTCCTAAGGAAAATAATTTCCATCAGGGCCTATGTCATCTTTGAGGATGATTTGACTTCGTTTAACCAGATTTCCTGCAGGACTAACGCACAGACAACAGAAATTAGTATTTTTAAAAGCGCAGACCCTTGAAAAATTACGGGATTGTATGAATTCTTTATTCTCGACCAATCAATTTCAACTTTTAAAATAATAAAATATTTTGAAATCGGGAGGTATTTCATCGCTTGTCATACAATCAGTTCCAATTTTGAAAATACTTGTATTCAAAGCAAGTTTGAATTCATTGAACCAGATTTCTACAACCTAAATTAATATGTTTTATTCTAAATTCACTTAATATATTATTATCGTCAGAAATCCACCGGCATAATTGTCCCCTGTTCACCCACAGGTTATTTAAAAATATATATTACACCTCTTTATATTGCTACTTCAACGGAAAATAATTAAGACAGATTTTCCAACGTAACCAAATAATATAATGTTCCATTTTTGAAACTGACAATTCGTGGTGGAATTTCATTATAATAATATAATAAAAGAAATACGAAACTAATTTATTTGACCGTAACCGGTTTCAGCCTGTTAAAGCCATCTTCAGACTGGTATAAATTATTTTTATTCTGTGGGTTACATACATAACATATGGGGGGGGAGAGTGGTGGTCCAAAAGGATGTGACATTGGAAAGGAATTTCTAATTGTTTTGGTTATTCCTAGTAGGCTTAATTATACTTACTACAATTACGTATCCTATGTTATTATTATACATAGTAATTATTTTATTCGGTACGCTTCCTGATGTAATTCTGTAAAACCAACGTAAACACGCGGCTTTCCGCAGAACAAGAAGAGGAGCAACCTGCTCTGTCTTTCCCAGTCCAGTCTATATCTCTGTCTTACGGCCGACACCCTCTCTTGTTGATTTTAGTAATTCCGTAAATAACGCTCGGCGCCTTTGTCGACAGACTCCGAAGATTCGATAACAAATACCAACGGAGGGTATAAAAAAAATAGCATTCTGTGGTTCGTAAAACTTCAAATTAAAATGGCGGCAGGTGGAACCAAACAGGTGCTGTGTTTTAGGTACATCACTTCAGTCTGCCTCGATTAGCTGTTAGCTGGTCGCTGCTCGAATTCCTCCGTCACGCTCTCGGCCATGCTAACCAAACAAACAAACCAACTACCTAACTACTGGCTGCTGCCCGCTGCTGCCTGCTGCCTACCCTCGGCAAACATGGATGCGCTTTAAGATCCGCTGGACGATAATTATCGCTATCGAAAGGCGATGCCGCGGGAGACCTTATTTAATATGGAACAAAGTGTGATACGATAAAACTGGCTGAAACTATAGAAGGTCGGTCATTCTAGGAAACAATTTGTTTTTAGTGGGAGATAAAAGGTTCGACTTGGTATTTATCTGTCGAGCTTTCACGGAATAAGAGAAAAATTATGCAATAACGATAATCTAAAAATTAACTCAACTAACTAAAGCCTACTATTATATATTTATTTATTTATTGTTTCTTTACACTGTAGGTAAAAATGTTTACAATACAATTTGTTACCTCACTAGGACAAGCCTGTGTTGAGGTTAACAATAATTATATCTACAAGTTAACAAAATAACACAAAATTATACAGATTTTGAAAGAACAATATTGTTGTATTTCTTACAGATTGAGATTATGGGTACCCACTAAACTGATGGCGCTAGGTAGTAGGTACATTAATGTAGACTTTTAGGGTGACAATAGTTTTGAGATCTGATTCAAAATAAAGTAAAGTATTTTTTTGTTTTGTTATATATAATAGTAGGCTTTAGTTAGTTAGAAACATGATATATATATCATGTTTCGTTTGGAAAACATAATATTATGTTATACATAGGTATATAATATTAATATCGCAATTTTGTTTAATTATATTATTGAAGTGAACTTCTATAGTCCCGTTGTGATTCGGAATTTGGTTGAAACGGAAACGACGCCTTACAGCACCTCCTATCAGGGCTCCTATTGGTTGAGATATAAAGCGGAAATGACGCTAGGTCTGCGCTCATCGGCCTGCTCACTGCCTGCGCTTTGATTTGACCTCACTTTTCAAGGATCCTTGGTTCTTCATTGGTTGAGATTGTTTTGGTAAAGTTTCACTTCTACCGCGTGTTAACTGCACTCGAATTTTTACTAATAATACCAAAATACATATCCTTGGTATGGAGCCAAAAAAGGTATATTGATAGTTATATACTTGGGTAATTTATATAGGGTGAAATTTGTTGTTCCATCTCTTTTCAGCTGACCAGCAGCCAATTTAAAGATATAGGTAATTTATCTCCTTGTCCCAAAAACTTTATCTCCGAAATTTTTAATTTTTTTTTAAATTTTAATTCAAACATATTGTTTATTTACAAAGATTTTGTAATATTGCTCTCTACGCTAGGAGTTCACCTGGATTGTGGATGATAATTTTCATCAAGAGTAATTTAATTGAGTATATACTAGTCCCAGTCGGAGATCGTACGCACGTCGTCGATGATCTCCCTAAAAACCGTTCATAAATACATTCCTTCTTGTACGTCTCATATGAACATGAAAAATACAGAAGATACCTACTAGAATATCTATAATCATGTTCCTACAGACCAGTGACGCGCAACTCCATATCATGTGGATCACAAGCCTTTTCATGCTTTTCAACATTATTAATATAAATTATTTTGAAAAATTGCGGAAAGGAATATTTAACGGGTTTTGTCGTTTTTCAAATGGGAAATTTCAGTTTTTTTTAGCATTGAAAAAATAATTACCTTTGGGTACAGCTCAGCGCTTTTTTATTGAGATCAATGTTTAGTGCTTTTTAATGGTTTCTGTTTTATAAAATGTCAAAAGTTTTCTCGAGTAAATTTTATTTAACTTTCCGAACGAAAAAAATCAACAGATGCCCAAAATTACAGTTTTATTTTTGCTATTATTTAAATCTCACCCCACAAGGGCGTCCCTGTCTATACAGGGTAAAAGCAAGGGAATGTCGCCACCCGGCTGGGCAGGGTTGTGAGGCGGGTGAAGAATGATAATACTTGACTGCATTTATTGGTTCGGCTTTTGGATAGTGGAAGACTTTAAGATTGTAATATAAAAGCAATTATAGTTTCGATACAATAAAGTGTCTATTTTATGCAAGAATTAATTGATTATTTTTAGTAACTTTTATAAACTATGAAAATAACTTAAAATTAAAAATATAAAAGAAATTTTAACAAATCTGGATATTTATCAGGGGGTAAATTCATTCAGTATTATTTAAATATAAAAATTTTGTATGCAAACTTAAAAAAAATAATACTGGCTCACCTTACATTTTTTATAACTAAAATTACTGATGAAGAAAAGAAAATAAAAACATATAGATATTTTAATAGACAAATGAATTATAAATGTTATTGTCACCACACTTTTTGACCTTTCATGTAAAAATCATTCATAAAAAATTCTCAAAGTTTCATAAATTTACATCCAATTACGATTTGAAACTTTCGGGTTTCATAAAGGTCTACATTTTAATTCTTTTGTCGTTACAATTTATATTTGAATATAATTTTTCTATGTAACACCGTTTATATCATATTTCCACTATGATAGAGACACAACGTTCTCTACAAGACATATGTGAGCTGGGGCAAATATGGTGGCGTGTGATTAAACGGGTTAATAATAATAAGAATATAAAAATAATCAGAAGAAATAATTATTGCAGACACCATCTTATCTTCAATCTCGCAGACCATTTGAACTGTCGACGTAATTTATCAACATTTTGTTACGCGCCCAAATGATATATCATCGAAGTTTATCGTTTCTTAGATCCAAGATTCGGACACGCTGTCCGATCGCATATTCCTTATCAATTTATCTGACTTTCTTCCTAGTAGAGAGAGAGATTTCTTTAAAGATCGGACTAAAAGCTCGTTAACTCCGACCTCAAATTACATTTGATCTTTGAGCAAACAATTGCATTGTGGGTGGCCGGTCGCCGCCCGCGGGGTGATCTTATGTATGTTTTACCAAGGTATCAAGTTTTTAGCGTAAAATATTTTCTTGTATTTCGGGAAAATATTATTTATTCAGAAACACCACGAAGTGGACAAAAAACAGAAATAACATTACAGATCGTGAAGACCGTACATAAAGGGTATTGTTTATTTTGATTCCGAGGTTCAGTTTGCGATCTTACCCACTCGTTGCGTTTTCACCCGAATCCCCCAGAAATTTCGTATTTTCGGAAAGATCTTTTGTAAAATGCTGAACATCCTATGGTGCCTTAGAATGAAAAAAATAAACTTGTAAATTGAACAGAAAAAGTTCACTCTAAAAATCCGTTGTTTGGGGAAAAATAGAGGTTTTATTTTCCAGGGGAGTTATCTTTTTGGACGCATCTTGGAGCTTGGAGCTTGTAATTAAATGACTATACTCATCTGTCCTGATGAATGAGACTGTAATACTGTCCGAAACGTAGGATAGAGAAGAACGCAACATGGCATAATAACCCAAATATAAATACATTTTTATTTATTTAGAAAAAATAAATAAAAATGTATTACACTATATACGTAGTGCTTCTCCTCCTTGCGAACACTTAAGCGCATTGTGATGTAAGTTAATAGTAGTTAGTAGTGTTGGTAGCATAAGCTATGCAGTAGTCATGTTATGAAATAGTAAACGATCGAGATAAATTTGAATAAATTGCTTCCGAATGAATTAATAATTCCCATTACGAATGGATAAACTGGAATGTCTCGCCTTAAGTTAAATACACACGATTAGAGTGAGTTATTCAATATGACAGGCGACTATGGAGTTTCGTCCCATACTAATTAATCTTTTAACTCCGAGCAAACATTGTGTGGTCTAAATATAGCAAGACTGCGCGTTACTTCAGTAATTAACCGACAACAATTCTTAGTCTAGGATTATGCTCATGTACTAAGCAGAATACCTACCTATCTTTATTGCAGGTCTCTTGTTGTTGAGGTTTCAATATGGAATGCGGAAATACCAACCAATATAATAGATAAATATGTGAATTTTTTAACCGTTTCTCAGTACAGTAATTTTTATCAGTACATCATTCCCTCGTTACTTTTAGTTTATATTGGTAAACTAATCGTCAAAATAATATCAGGGTCAAGTGGAGTAGTTCCTAAAAGTGTGTGTAGGCACGAAAATGTAAAATAGTTTTTGAAACATTGAAATTTATTAGGTGACCTACCCATATTTGACGGCCTCCATGGTCCCGACGTAAGACTCTCGGTTCACAATCCGAATGTCACGGGTTCGAACCTGGCGTGCGCAAATTAATTTTAAATGATTAATTTTGTGGTATTTCACAATTAATTAATTAAAAGTAATATAATCGCCCTGATGTAAGGACCACTATTCAGAATTGAAACGTCGCTTGAAATGGCTTTAGCTGTATTTGGTGACCAGACTTGAATAGTCAGGTACTTCCCCACCTTCCTCTTCCCCATCTCCTTCCCCTGACCACTACCTTCAGCCTCACAACATACCTTCTCCAATTGGGGATGCCATAGTCTCAGTGGTTCCAGACGAGAGCAGTTGGGGACTCTTGTGTGGTATTCATATAATTGTATTTTTTAGTATAGGTAATTAATTATTTTTCTATTTGCTCTCGTTGGGTTTTGAATCGTGACTTCTGGCTTTAGAACTAAGATTTAACCGATCTGCTTGACTTTGAACCATCTGTCTGACTAACACGAAGAAAATAAATATTTCATAATAAATCAATTAAGGATGAATTAAATTTCAAAATAAATCAATTACGAAGAATAAATTCACATTTAATGGAGTTTTTATAAATTAAATTTAATACCTCTGAATGTTGTAAACAAGATAACAATAAATCAACACTTCGAATACAAACCAAATATTAAATTGTCCATATTTACGTTTAATTTCTGTTATCAGTTTTCCCGGGAAAGAATGTTTGTATTTGAATAGCTGACAATCCGCTGTAGATGCGCTGTCTGCCCTCTGCCCGACCAGTCCCTCTCTCTACTGACACTATCTCCACTGCTGCAGTACTGGGAGCACCGAGCACTAGCCACTAGCGGTCACCTGTCGGTAATGGGAAAGTCTTTTGTACCTACCTGATTGTGATTACATACCGGACTAGGCAATGACCCAAAAATCGCTACGGCCATTATTTGATGCCATTCGGAATATTCACTCGCTCACAATAATTTGGCGTCTTGTTCACGACCGAGTCACGATCGTAGCTCTCGGCTCTTATCACCGCCATTGTTAGGTCTCCTGCAACTAGATACAGTGCGGCTCTGTTCCTCGCCTGACTTTCAATATAAGCGGAGGTGTATCCGATTTACCGCGGACATCCGGTAAACTAGAATAAAGTATAAAAACTCTCTCCCGTTTATTATATTCCGATTGCGATCTTCCGGCTGAAGAAACTTTTACTCATCGTGAAATATAAATAATGAAACTTTTGATTCGAAACTCTTACAATTTAGTAATCTTGTAGAAAATCTTTGATCAATACTTCCTATTATCGCAAGAATCGTGTAAAATATGACTGTTTCTTTGATAAATGATGGTACAAGGTGTATTGTTCCGAATTTGGATGTTTTTATTCCATTCCATTCATTTAACATTATATTCGAAGCTTCATCTAACTTTTGGTAAGAAAGTGAATTTTATCACATTTTATCACGAATTTCGGTCGCTGGTGCATGCGCCAAGTATTGTGAAATGTTCCTGCGTATTCGTATTCCTGCGTCAAATTATCTTATTCACAATTAATGAATTTTATCACGAATTTCGGTCGCTGGTGCATGCGCCAAGTATTGTGAAATGTTCCTGCGTATTCGTATTCCTGCGTCAAATTATCTTATTCACAATTAATGAATTTTATCACGAATTTCGGTCGCTGGTGCATGCGCCAAGTATTGTGAAATGTTCCTGCGTATTCGTATTCCTGCGTCAAATCATCTTATTCACAATTAATGAATTTAACATTACATTCGAAGCTTCATCTAACTTTTGGTAAGAAAGTGAATTTTATCACATTTTATCACGAATTTCGGTCGCTGGTGCATGCGCCAAGTATTGTGAAATGTTCCTGCGTATTCGTATTCCTGCGTCAAATTATCTTATTCACAATTAATGAATTTTGATTTTCAAATTGGGACTACAGTTCTGAAAAATTATACAAGAGGTACTAAAAAGTTCGTATTCACGATAATATAACATTACCAGACATATATACGACGTAATAGGCGTACTTGACTAATTATTTAATGGTTCCATGACAGTTCATCCTGCGACAATTCATCCGGCGACAGTTCATCCTGCGACAGTTCATCCGGCCGACAGTTCATCCTGCCGACAGTTCATCCTGCCGACAGTTCATCCCGCCGACAATTCATCCGGCGACAATTCATCCTGACAATTCAACCTAACCTAACCTAACCTATAAGTATGTCGTATTTTGTTATTCACGCATGCTTCTTCGGAGAGTCGAAATTATTGTTAGTAAAAATATTTTTACAGCGGATTTCCACTCAAGATGCCTTCAGATATAAGTATATCGATTTTGGTTGTACGGCCGTATATCCTCTTTGCATACTTACTTAATAAAAATCTTCTTAACGATCAGGCAGGATGAATTGTCGCCGGATGAATTGTCGGCGGGATGAACTGTCGGCAGGATGAACTGTCGGCAGGATGAATTGTCGGCCGGATGAACTGTCGCAGGATGAACTGTCGCCGGATGAATTGTCGCAGGACGAATTGTCGGGTCACCTTATTTGATATGTCTGTATACAATAAGTTTATTTCTTTTGTTTACTAACGGTGGTTACTAAAGGTAAATTTCTGACTTCTCTTTAATTTACATGTCATCGAAAAAATATATTTGGGCAAATATTTTATCTTTATTAAATGAAGACAATATTAGCGAAACTCAATCGAAAAAATGGAGACAGAAAAATCAGAAAAAGATATTGGCTCCGCTGGAACTCGAACTCAGGACCCTTTGCTTACATTACAAGTGCTCTACCGATTGAGCTACGGAACCCATATCAAATTCGATCACTTTTAACTGTATCATACTTCGACAAAGAACTACCAACATTATCTTCATTTTCTTACCGCACATATTATAGATGTCGCGTATTAAAAATAAAATGGATAAAAAAATGATCCAGACACTATCTTTATAGCATTTAGTTCGAGTTGAAGTTGAATCTTGCAATCATAATTTGGGAGGCGGGTATGGGTACCGCCGCCCCGGGAACCATTTATTGGACAAGCAACACCCCTGCCACAGGTCACCCCAAGTGGTTCGCTACGTTTGGTGACTTAGCAGTCTAGGTCTTGGTGGCGGATACGTTTGCCCAACCACTGCGTGGCGGGCTGGATCGGAAGAGACTGATTGAGGGAGGCCTTTTGACCTCTCCAGCCGGATTCTCCCGACCCTTCGCCTTGCACCGCAGTGTGAGGAACAGATGTGATTATTCATCGGTCTGCGCTAGTATAAAAGTATTTAATTTCAGCGATGAACTTTTCACCGTAGCAAGGCGGTTTTTTGATGCCCAGTGAAACAATTAACAATTAAACAATACTTACCACTTTCATTTTGAACGAAAGGAAACTGGGAGCGTTGTTAAAAATCACGAAATGTAATTTTAAGTTGCTATATTATGTACGTATTATAGAAAGAAAGTGAAGAGTCAACTTACTAGTTCCTAGGTCGGAGGTTGTGTGTGATCCCTGAGTTAAAGCATCTCGCGGCTGATTAGACAACAAGGCATACAACTTACTAGGTCGGAGGTTGTGTGTGATCCCTGAGTTAAAGCATCTCGCGACTGATTAGACAACAAGGCATACAACTTACTAGGTCGGAGATTGTGTGTGATCCCTGAGTTAAAGCATCTCGCGGCTGATTAGACAACAAGGCATACGACTTACTAGGTCGGAGGTTGTGTGTGATCCCTGAGTTAAAGCATCTCGCGACTGATTAGACAACAAGGCATACAATTTAGCTACTTCCAGATGGCGCTGCATACCTAGTAAGAAGCAAAAGATAATGACAAACATTACAGTTGGTGCGGTCAGTGAGCAGTGGTCAGTGGTCAGTAGTCAGTGGTCACCCATCATGTAAGCATGTTTACAGACAGAGTCAGGGTAATCGAGTTGTCACGGCGAACTGCCTCTTGTTCTAATCAGTGGCGGCCGCTGCCCTGAAAACGTGGTGGTTCACTGATAATCCGTAACTACGAGATAACGATTACTAAGCAACATTAGGTAAAAATGATCCCATTAATCTTATTTGGAGAGAAGATCTATTTTAAGCTGTTTTCGAAGTGCGAAAACTTCTACATATCGTTTTTTAATAAAAAAAAATATTTTTCGGTACTAAGAAAATAAAAACACACTACTATTTTTTCGTAAGTACCTACCTACATCTTAAATTTCAACCCAAAAAACTCTTTTTTTTACAATATTTAATTTATTTTATTTTATGAAACATAATTTAATTTATTTTATTTTATGTTTCATAAAATAAAATAAATTTGAAAGTAGTGTAAGAAGAATATACGACGCAAATGTGACTGGTAGAAGAAGTCGGGGACGCCCGAGGAAGACATGGCACGAGCAAGTGAATCAGATACTTGAGTCGGGCCATCTCGAAAGTCGGAATAATAGAAGAGAATGTATGAGACGATGTATAAATGTGAGTGAGGCAAAGAGTGTGTGCCAAGACCGAGTTATTTGGCGGTCCGTCCTCTCTGCCTATCCCTGTGGGAAACGGCGTGATGGTTGGTTAGTTAGTTTTATATTTCATTTTAAACAGGATACCAACAGTATTTATAAACAATGTCGAGGGCAAAATTGTCAAAGTTACCTATGAAAAAATTGTATTCCTTAATGATCTGCGTTTTATAATTTAAAACACCAATCAATAAAAAAGCAAATATATGTAAAATTTAGGTATTTGCTGTACCTTTTGATTAAAAAAAGAATTATTCAGTTTGGTTAAGTATTTTGGCCTTAAATCCAAATTTAAGTTTGTATGATAAAGGCCGCCGGGTGGCACACCAATATATCTTAATTTTTCATATATATGGCCGGCGTTGCGCGCTGGCAATGTTTGGGATATTCGGATACAAAAACATAATTCGTTCCGCTTGCAATTGGCCTGCACACCGGACAGGGTAAATTGGCGCGGAATTTTGAGAATTTGCTCTCCCTGATTCATATTATATTATGCATTATTTTGGTAGGTGATATTTTCAATGAAATTCATAGATTTTATATTTTTCGGTAAGATATTATAAAGTAATTTAATTATAAAGTAACAAAAACATAATTCGTTCCGCTTGCAATTGGCCTGCACACCGGACAGGGTAAATTGGCGCGGAATTTTGAGAATTTGCTCTCCCTGATTCATATTATATTATGCATTATTTTGGTAGGTGATATTTTCAATGAAATTCATAGATTTTATATTTTTCGGTAAGATATTATAAAGTAATTTTAGACGATATAATTTACCAGTGCTGCACACAAACACAGTGTTCAACCAGCCGCCCTTGGTTCTAACCTCTATCACTGTGCTCTAGCTAGAGGAAAACCTGAACTAATCACAAGCCTTTCATTAACAATACTCTGGGATCAAAACGACCGGTCTTTTAGCATTGGGCGATCCACAAACCATTTGATTTATTAGTCTGTCTGATCGAAGAGTCGCGCTTCAATTCTTAAAATTAGATCCATATAATGATGTCTATTCCACAAAGTCTTTCTTCTAAAAAAGTGGAGAAAACGCTATTTCGTCTTGTATTGAAGAACTTTGTGAAACTACGACAGATTTTTCATTTAATTATTTATGAACATTTCATGTACATAACTATCCACAAATTTTAATAACATAATGGTATATAGGCGGGTTTATCGCATTTTTCCACCAATCCAGATGCCTATTAGTACCTACCGACGCGACGGTCATCTCTGGGCGCACGTTCCAACTAAAACACTCGCATGTAAATACGCAAAAAAATTTACAGAAAACATATTAATGCAACAAGCAAACAAAATAATGTTTAAATAAACAAAAATTTCAACAAAACAAAAAAAACTTCAAAAAATGCACTAAAAAGTAAAAAAATAATTTCGTATTCTTCTACAACTTCATAATCAACTTACTTTTTCTAATCATCAATATGTAGGTACGATTGTTACTTTTGCAGTCGGTGTCAGTCAAGGTAGGTTTGTAACTACATACATAGTTATAGGTGAGATGTGCTTGTGTCGCACAAGAGAGGCGAGAGCGGGGCCGCGGCGGCGCGGGGAGCTGTCAAGTGAACACGCAGGGCCGGTTACCTTTGCTGACACCGACTCCAAAAATAACAATCGTACCTACATATTGATGATTAGAAAAAGTAAGTTGATTATGAAGTTTTTTTTCATTTTTTGAAGTCTTTTTTTTGTTTTATTAAAATTTTTGTTTATTTTTTATTTTTAGTGAATCTGAAGTACACTAACTAATTTGTCTGAATATGGGTAAACCTACTAAAGTGCTGCTCATATGAGACAGATATAATTTGATCATAGCGACGTTAGGGTCAAATTAAGAGATTTGGCCGAGTTTCGTTAATTTGTCATGGATCCGATAATCAAGACCTAACCAAACTCTCATCAAATTACCCTTGAAGTACATCCTTTCCAATAAAAAAAGAATCATCGAAATCGGTTGTCGTAATATTGAGTTATTCGTCCATTTGTCGCGCACATAATTAATGCAAAGACTTATATGGTTTTCTCATGGATGTCATTGTCGGAACTGGATTAAATTAAAATAAGACCACACGGGAAGTACCAGCTTTCAAATAAAAAAAGAATCATCAATATAGGTTCACTCAGTCAAAAGTTCTGAGGTAACAAACATAAAAAAAAACAGTCGAACTGAGAACCTCCTCCTTTTTGAAGTCGTTTAAAGGGACCTTTCTACACGACAGTTTTTTAAAATACAAATAATTGCTAAATTTGCCTCTAAAATCATGAAAAAATGAATAAGGTAAAAAACAAATCAATAAATTACCACATATCTGTATTAAATATTTGCTTCAAATTTTTATTAAAATTTTTTTTTTCAGTTTGGTTGGATATTGTACTTTGTACGTTTTAAGATAGTACTTTCTGTATTTTGTGCAATAAATGTTTTTTTTGTTTCGAAAAAAGTTTTCCTCACAGTGTGAAAAGGAAAATATTTTTTTTGAAAATAAAAACAGGAATCTTAAAAGCCAAGTAGATGTGTGTGTAAATCAACACAAATACTACTCGTATAAGAAATTAATTTTATAAACGTAAACAAATAATATCTACATGTAGCGACGGGGTGGGGAAGGAGGGAAGAGAGATTACCTTGCATCAGAAAGCAAAATACCCTCTGCATTTTTACACTTTGGTACCAGCATAAAGTTGTCAACATTTTAACAAATATTGTTATCTGGAATCAATCAATGTTTCCACTGTGTTTAGACGCATTTGGAGGTTGGTCTGCCCTTTTAAAGGTCACCAGGTTCCGATAAGAGCGGCCGCGTGGCCCACTGAGATAAAACGCCCACCAAATGCATCTACCTCTCTGTTATCTTATACCCTCTCAACATATTTACATTCCTAGTACGGAAAGAAGCTCAGCGGCCACATCCATAAACATCATCACCTATAAACATTTCCCCGTCTCTTCTTTACCTAGTTACACTACGAAGGTTACAGAGTTATATTACCTGGGCACCTGGGCGCCTGGGTACCTGGGCTACGGAGAAAGCGCTACGAACTGCGAACTGCGAGCGGGTCTTTAAATAAAATAAGCAATAGCCAGACCAATAAGTTAATACACTTACATTAATACACACACATTATTATTAAAATTAATTACCTATATATACTTACTTGCGGCAACTTCGATAGATACTAGATACATATTGAGATACACATTGAGATACACATATTATTTTTGGTGAATTTAAGAAAACGTACAGTAAAAGTTAAAAAAAAACTAAAAATGATCATTATATTACAATTTTTTTAGAAAATAGGTATAAAATACGATTTAATTAAACATATATATCTAGGTATAAAAAAACATAACTTCGATGACTTACACCACATATAGAAATGAGGTAAAACAATTTTAATTGGTTGGACATTTTAATGGCATTCGAAAGTATTTTCACTAAAACAACAAGTTTTTAGTATTCTCAGCAAGAGGGTGACATTATATGTATACAAATACATAACGTCATATTTTAAATAAAATCGTATCAATGTTTGGAGCATCAAAATATTCATACTAGTAGAGTCAGTAGGTTCAAATAAACGATTTTTCAAACAATCAGCCTCCCATTACCGTAAATCTACATCCCTACCACTTAGAGTATATTGTTACTCTGAGCCCTGCCATTCACCATACGCTACCAGGGCCGAGTTAAACCTTTCAGCACCGCACTTTTGTTTCCACTCATAAACCATGTTTCATGCTTGAGTTTTTTATTCGTAAATGTTTTTTTTTTATTATATTGTTTTTCACTATTCTTAGGCCTCAAGGGGGTATTTTTTTAGTAGCAAGAGAAAAAGCCTACCACACAAACAAGGGTTTAATTAAAAATATTAATTTACAGTGTAACTTGCATAAATATAAAGATAACATAAAAATAATAATGGATCCCAGTCCAAACGAAACAGTCGAAACGGGATCGGTAATTATATTTACGTTACCTGTTTGTAGCTGACTGAAGATTGCGTCTCAACGGAAAAAATAGACGCCATGCGGAATGTTTCTCATAAGCGATAGGTACGCGAAATAGAGGGCTATTTGTTTCACAAAATCAGGAGATATTTTGTTTTTAAGGAAGAACTGGTTGCTGGTATGGAAAGGGTTGACTCCGGTACTCGAGGTAGGTGTAGGTACCTAGTACTGCCTCGGAGCACAAGGCACGTTGTTTGTATTTTTTGCAACGAGTCGCGGTTTGCGATAAACCGCAATCGGTATGAGTTATCAACTTTATCGTTTACAAACGGAAGAAAGAAATTTATTAAATTTAAATCATCTTTATTATATTCACAATATCTCCAATGTAGTAATTAAAGAATCATTAGAGTATTTCAATTATCACAAAAAACTGTTGCTAACTTTTGAACTTAATTATTCTTTAAAACAACAACAAAATATTTATTATATGCACGATTTCTCCACTGTAATAAATATTAACGAATTGCTAGAGTGTTTCAAATATCACAAAAACCGGTTGCTAACTTTTGAACAAAATTATACTTTAAAACTTTCTCATTATCCTCATGTACTATCACAATCTATTAAATATAAAACACAATCGCAACCTATTACAAATAATTGCACAATGATAACATACTTTTATGTAACAAATGTATGCTTAGTATCTTGTTTACTATTCAAAAACCTATTTTTTCTGTCAACATTAATGACAACTGACACCATAGACAAAATCATATACCACAAACAAACCAAAACTAATGATGTTCATAATTGCCCCCTTTCAAAGCATAATTACTTACTTTTCAATAATTTATTTTACAAAAAAATGTATTTAATAATGCTTATTATATTATACTTTCAAAATGGATTCTAACAAAACGGCAATAACATTTTATTATCAAAATGTACGTGGTTTAAAAAGCAAATTAAACGATCTATACTGCGAAGTGCTCAGTTGCAATTATGATTTAATTTGTTTTACAGAAACATGGCTAGATTCCACAATCTATGACCATGAAATAGTAGATGATCGTTATAATATATATAGACGCGATAGGGACATATCGAGTTCTCTTAAAAAATCAGGTGGTGGTGTTCTAATAGCTATTAAGAAAGAAATGACATCTTTTTTAGTCTCAGCACCCAGCTCAAAATCTACAGAAGATTTATGGATTAAATTTAAATTACATGAAACATCCAGACAATCCATTAACCTATGTTTGGCGTATTTGTCTCCAGATATACTAACTGAAAATCTCGCAGATTTTTTCGAAAAGTGTCAAACGACATATAATAACTTTTCATCAGAAGATATAACAATAATAATGGGCGATTTTAATGTGCCATCTATTCAATACTCACCAACTGTCAATGTAACGCACACCAGACCAGTCTTACAAAATAGCCAGAAATCAATATCTCTACTAGACTTTCAAAATTTGACCGGACTTAAGCAATTCAATTACGTCTCTAACAACATAGGTCGAATTTTAGATTTAGTGTTTTCCAATCATAACCTCAACATTCAAATTGCTTCACATGTGCTATCCAAAATTGACTATTATCATCCTCCCATTGAATTTGATTTTTTAATGTCCAAATACAGACCCCTACCCACCAATCCAGATCACATCAAATATAACTTCAAAAAAACGGATTACATTAAATGCAATGAAATGTTGTCACTTAATAACTGGGACGATCTTAATACCCTGAATTGTAATGACTCCCTACTACACTTTTATAACTTGTTATGGCTATCAATTGAAAAATACACTCCGTGCTTAAGAATCAGGAATAATAAGTTTCCAATTTGGTTTAGCAGTGTTCTCATCCACCAACTCAGAGAAAAAGAAAAGTTTAGAAAGAAATGGAAAAAATACAAAAATCAATGTGACTATGACAGTTTTTCTATCTTGAGGGCTAGAGTAAAAGTATCCATACGTACATGCCTTAAAGCCTATGTAGATTCAGTAGAAAATTCTCTCCCTAACAGTATCAAAAATCTTTCAACTCTCATTAATTCGAAAAGAATTTCAAATTCTCTCCCCAAAATCATGCATCTCCACGACAAATCAGCAACAAATGGAGAAGATACGTGTGAGCTGTTATCTACTTACTTCTCTTCTGTTTTTACCCCACCATCCAATTCTAAGAGTGACTCTAAACTTTCATCCCCACTCTATAATTATCCACTGTCTCATATCAATATAACGTTAGACGAGGTCAAAGCAAAATTAAACACTGTTGATATCAATAAGGGTTCCGGCCCAGATGGAATTCCTTCACTATTTATTCGAAATTGTGCAGATCAGCTTGCAACACCATTACACAAAATATTCATCAAAAGTCTGAACGATGGGGTATTTCCGGATCTGTGGAAGGTTGCCCACGTAATTCCAATCCACAAATCTGGCAGTAAAAATGATGTAACTAACTACCGTCCTATCAGCCTTTTATCTTGTTTTGGCAAAATATTCGAGTCCATTGTATATAAAACCATTTTTAACCATGTAACACATATACTTAGTCCTTTTCAACATGGATTTGTAGCTAAAAGATCCACAAATACTAATTTACTCGAATATATGGACTTTCTGTGTAAATCGATAAATAATAAAACACAAGTAGATGCCGTGTACACCGACCAGTAAGGCCTTTGACAAAGTTAGTCACTCTATCTTAATTAATAAACTCGATAAAATCGGCATTCACGGAAACCTGCTTCGTTGGTTAGAATCATATTTATCACATAGAAGTCAATTAGTTACTATTAACGGATTTAACTCTTCCCCAATATTAGTTACGTCGGGCGTACCACAAGGATCTCACCTTGGACCCTTACTTTTCTTAATCTTTATTAACGACCTTACACATAAACTCCGCTGTAATTTTTCTCTATATGCTGATGACCTCAAATTATATAAAGAAATTAAATCTATGAAAGATTGTGAACTCTTACAACAAGACCTTAACACAATATCTACCTGGTGTGTTGACAATGAAATGGAACTGAATATTGCTAAGTGCAAAGTTATAAACTTCACCAAGAACACCAACAAAATTCTATATTCATATAGCATATGTGGTCACAATCTCGAAACAGTTGAATTAATAAAAGATTTAGGAATTATATTTGACAACAAACTGACATTCAATCAGCACATTGAATATATTGTGAGTAAATCAAATAAATTACTAGGTTTCATTGTAAGATCAACCAAACTGTTTAAGAATTCTAATAGCCTAATAATTCTATTCAATTCCTTAATCCGAAGTGTTCTTGAGTACGGGTCAACAGTCTGGAATCCACATTATATTACACAGGTATCTAGACTCGAATCAGTCCAAAGAAAATTTACACGGATTTTGTCTTACCGATCAGGTGTCCACCATCTTCTAGACGGGTATGAACAAAGACTTACATATTTCAAATTAGAGAGTCTAGTTAAAAGACGAAACATAAATGACCTCTTAATGCTCTATAAAATTGTGAATAATCGTGTAGACAGTAACTTAGTCAACCAAATTAAGTTATACGCCAGGCCCAAATCTACAAGAACCTTTAACATATTTTGGACTGAAATTTTTACAAATAATACTGGATATTTTAATCCTATATCTAGAATGTCTCGGTCATACAACGATCTTGTCAAAATACACAGTTCCATAGATATTTTTGCAAATAATATAACATTTTTCAAAAAATATCTCCACAATTTGTGCACTTAAAAAAAAAAAAGTTACATTAGATACTTTTCAGTAAATACTTTATAAATATTGTATACTTGTTGTTATTATGTATTTCAATTTTGTATTTAAGTTTTCAACTTATGTATAAATAATACTTGCGTTGTTTTTCAAGAGTTTGCTTCTGTGAAAATGCATATGTGAATAATGCAGACACATTAATCTAGGGATACTTATATTTGTATTTTAATTTATTATATACTACCCACAAAAATGTTATATAAATATCCTGTTTGTGTCTCAAATAAATAAATAAATAAATAAAACATACTTGGACATAGCACAATGATGATATTAATAATAAATATTATTTTTTAAATAAAAAAAACAAACATCTACACTATCTAATGTCACATCTACCGAATCTGCCCTGATGATGGACACTGCACGCTGTGCGAAACGTTGGCTAAAGAAGGAGGTAGCGCAACACGGCTTAACACCCTGTTAGCATCGGCGCTACTTGCGGCCAACGCCAAACCCAAAACCTGGAAAGGACATGCAATAAACAGGCCAGCGGCTAGCTCGGCACAGCCGGTGCGAGCAAGGTCCCTCTTAAACCCAGGGCGAGTGTTTGTGGTTCGCCTGTAAATTCCTACTTCCCTTCCTTTCCTCAAAATCTCCAGGTCTCCTTCCTCAATCAGAACACAGTTGTTATGCACGTAAAGGGTTTTATTCATTTAAAGGTGAACAGGGTTATACAAAAGCCAGCCTCGGCACTATACACATGGATATTTGGCTATCTTTAATAATCCTATCATAATGGGGGGGACCTTCTCTCAACTCTCTACACGTATTTAGTGAATTTAAATGTCAGTTCTTAGCACACAGAGGGGAAGCAAGGTTCATTTGTACTCACAAGCAGGAAATAGGCAGTCATCTGACGGATACTGGTAGGCGTAAGCCTCTTCGTGCACAATTCACATTTAAAGTAAACATCGCGAGCGTTTACGGAGAGCGCCTAGCGCGAAACACGGGGAACACAGTTGTTACGCCCAAGGGGGCAATGGCAACAGGAACATGAACCAACTTAGAGCTGACGTGCTCGGGTTTGTTTGAGTGATGGTTTTGTGATGATACAATTCGCAACTACACGCACGACTCACACTAGGTTATGTTAGGTGTGGTCGGGTGCTTTTGGTACGTAGGGTTTGAAGGCATGGGACCTCCGTGACGGTAGTGAAGGCAGCATGAAGAGAGGCGCAGGTGTAGATAGGGTGAAGAGCTGCTGGTCTTCTTATTAATCCGGCGAAAAAATTATTATTAGAACAAAATTCTTGAAGTTTACCTGCCTGGTAGACCAATGATGAAAAGGTTTGGAGAGAAACAAGGTGTACATGTTGAGAAAGATTGGATTTGTTTGACGTGTAGAGAGAGAGAGAGAGACGGAGAGAGAGTTAACTAAATGCAACTACAGACTTATACATATTACAAAGGTACGTATTCAAGGAAGGTTCTGTTTAACCCATTTAGTTTTTTTTAACTAAATACATTTCCAAGAACACGTGGGTAAGGGTTTGTACGTATGACAAAATGCCACGTTCGAAAGAAGTTGGTCTTCCATGATCTATGCTCACGTCTATACGGTAGCATTTTTTCTACTTTCGAAGAACAAAAACATTGAGTACAAATAAGTTATGAAAAGTGGGAAAGGAGTAGGAAGTTGAAAGGATCCGTATATGAAGGTTGTCCCATTTGACAAACGGAACGCCAAGTGCGTAACGCATATATCCCCATTCACGGATAATTTCGAGGAAGGGAAAGGGTGACAATTGGGAACATTTGAACGAAGAAAACTGCTGAGGACTCGGCTATTTCCGAAATTCGACCTCTGAGTGGAAGGTGAAACAAGGTCTACAGCAGTTATCCTGGCACATTACAATACCATTTGGTAGTGTGGGACAAAAGAAATACACTGACATAAAAAGAGTCTAATCCTCCACGTGTATTGGGTAGAAGATTAGAGGGTAGTTTTATTCTCCTACTTGTTTGCGAGAAATGGCAGACCCTTGCTCAAATCTCACAAACCTGGGGGGTTTTTCTTGTTCGTCTCCCAGACAACGAGTTAGGTGTTTTTTGTGTCCATCAACTTAACTCCTACGACACGATGCCCCATAATCATGAGTGAAGCGTATGATTAGTCCTTTTGAGATAGTGGATAGTTCCTGGGTTCTTGTGACAGGAAGTCCACGGGCATGTTAATGAGTACTCTGCTGCAAAAGCAATAATTTTCTGATAACAGAAAATAAAAGGCGTGTGATCTACACTTGGTAGGTCACACAAACATGGGGGTAGATATTATTTCGTTCGCACGACTCATGGTGAGTATTGAAACGTCTTCACGTTTGGTGCACAGATTATATAAGTACACAGTTATAACAAAGCGGTTCTCATGCCAAAAGACACACGACCAAAAAGGGGCGGTTCTCATGCCAAATAAATGACACACGACCAACAAGGGGCGGTTCTCATGCCAAAAGACACACGACCAACTCAATAACATTTAGTTAAGAGTATAAAGTAATTATAACGAACTTCTCGTATCATGGCGGATGTTTTGAGGATCTCTCCTATGATGGTAGACATTGTCACGTTTTCACGTCTCACGTGACAGGATTGAACGATTTACAACAAATTTTGCCCAGTATTGAAAGACAGTGACCCAATAGGTATTTAAAACAATTTAATGAGATAAATCACCCTCTCGATCAACAACCCTGTGTTGACGAGCAAACAATGAGTAGTTATGACGGACTCCCCGTGACGTGTAAAAACACAAAGATATTATGAGATTCGCATCTATAGCAGTGGATATTGTAAGGTTCACACCTATAATAGTAGATATTGTAAGGCTCGCGCCTATAATGTTACAAAAGTTTACGTTCGAAAATGTGGGTCCCCATTCAATACAGACGGCGGGTTGCAATGATGTAATTAATACGGCACTGCTGTAGCTTAATAAATTCATATTAGCATACGTTACAAGACTTGCCAAAAGGCGATAAACACAAATTTTTCAAAGTCCAAAAACGAGAAAAAATTGGGCAGCGGTTTCCCTTAAAAAACGTGATTTTGTAAAAAAATCCAGATATTTTGAAGATTTGTTGAAAATTTTCAAAGTCCGATAACGAGAAAAAATTGGGCAGCGGTTTCCTTTAAAAAACGTGATTTTGTAAAAAAAACCAGATGTTTTGAAAATTTGTTGAAAATTTTCAAAGTCCATAAAATGAAAAAAAATTGGGCAGCGGTTTCCCTTAAAAAACGTGATTTTGTGAAAAAATCCAGCTGTTTTGGAAATTTGTTGAAAATTTTCAAAGTCCGGATATGAAAAAAAATTGGGCAGCGATTTGCCTCAATGGAACACGTTTTTAGAATTTATTCCGATGTTTTTGAAAAAGGTTTGCAAATTTGCAAAAGTCCGGAAATAAAAAACGGAAACGAGGTTCGCCTTAAACGAACATGTTTTTAGAATATTTCCATTTCCTTTCCAAAGGGGGATTCTTCAGAAAAGGAAAGAAATATTTTTTCTTTTATACAAGTTTTCGTGGAAGTATTTGTTTGAAAATTCAACAATGTCTTGGGGAATAGTTTTTTTTATTTACGTGGCTAGACTAGCCTGATTTGAGCATCACCAATTATTGGTATTTATCCGCCGACTTCCTTTTGTCATAACAAGTTATATGCAGATTATGCATACGGATGTAATGCCTGACTCGAGGAATCGACGTCAACGCGAACTAGGCATTTTTCGAATTATGTCATCTGTTTCTTTATGAAAGATGATAGGTGCGCAAGAAAAAGGAAGAAACGGACGGCAGAAGTACAAAAAAAATGCCCAATTGTCAAAAGGTAGAAAGAATTTAATCCACTTGTTTCCCTTAAGCTGCAAAATATGCCGTTATATATACAGGCCAGTACTTTGCGAAATAGTCCCCTACCCGCAGAATATGTCGATATCAAATACAGACCAGCACTTGCGGAATAGGTTTATTATTAAAATAACTGGTTAATTAACTTTCGGGAAATGAAGCGGGTAATTGGTTTATCATATACAGGATTTTAATTGTTGAATAACTTTGTTTTAAATATTTGTGTACATTTCCACTATTAACTTGTACTTGAAACTAGCAAATTTAGTCGGTCGACACTTGTAAACACTATATTATTCACGACGGCAACTTTCTTGGTTGAGCACTTTACGTAGGAATACCGGTGATAATGTTTTTGTCGAGTGACGACTCGAAAATGAAGGAATCGTGCCCGTAATAATTTAAATTGCAATTCGAAGTTACAATCGCGCCGGGGTTCTTGATGGAAATGCTAGACAAATTGGGAATAACAAGACAAAACATTATACATTATAAAGTTTTAACAATTGCTGATTGAAGAACGAGACTGTGGGACCGTGAAGAGGGAGGAAAAAAAATTGCCCCTAAGTTGGAAACCAGTGTTGGCATTGGGGAGGTGAGGAAAAAAAATTGCCACACGTTGGGCGACAGTGTTAGCATCGGCGCTACTTGCGGCCAACGCCAAACCCAAAACCTGGAAAAGACATGCAATAAACAGGCCAGCGGCTAGCTCGGCACAGCCGGCGCGAGCAAGGTCCCTCTTAAACCCAGGGCGAGTGTTTGTGGTTCGCCTGTAAATTCCTACTTCCCTTCCTTTCCTCAAAATCTTCAGGTCTCCTTCCTCAATCAGAACACAGTTGTTATGCACGTAAAGGGTCTTATTCATTTAAAGGTGAACAGGGTTATACAAAAGCCAGTCTCGGCACTATACACATGGATATTTGGCTATCTCTAATAATCCTATCATAACGGGGGGGACCTTCTCTCAACTCTCTACACGTATTTAGTGAATTTAAATGTCAGTTCTTAGCACACAGAGGGGAAGCAAGGTTCATTTGTACTCACAAGCAGGAAATAGGCAGTCATCTGACGGATACTGGTAGGCGTAAGCCTCTTCGTGCACAATTCACATTTAAAGTAAACATCGCGAGCGTTTACGGAGAGCGCCTAGCGCGAAACACGGGGAACACAGTTGTTACGCCCAAGGCCGGCAGAGGAATGAATGCGGGGTGCCGTTCGGCCTCGGGTCACGGACTGCGCGTGCGGGGAGGGGGGGCGGAGAGGGGCGGTGCGGCGAATTAGTGCACTGGGGTCAATTCGCTAGCTCCTCGCACGGAACCCAATTCCGTAAGTTTCGTAACGTAACAACCCCAAAAACAAATAACGAAAATACTTTTTGCATAGATCCGATAATCAAAACCTAACCAAACTCTCAACAAATTACCCTTGAAGTACATCCTTTCCAATAAAAAAAGAATAATCGAAATCGGTTAGCGGGATATTGAGTTATTCGTCCATTTATCGCGCACATACTTAATGCAAATTTAAGACTTATATAGTTTTCTCATGTATCCCATTATCGGAACTGGACCAAATTAAAATGGGACTACACGGAAAGCATCAGCTTTCAAATAAAAACATAATCATCAATATCGGTTCACCCAGTCGAAAGTTCTGAGGTAACAAACATAAAAAAAAAAAAAAAAAAATACAGTCGAATTGAGAACCTCCTCCTTTTTGAAGTCGTTTAAAAATGAATCGCCGGAATGTATATATGCGCATAACTTCCGAACGACAGCACCAAACTGTATAATTCTTTTTTTGTTCGTTATTTTGTATAAAATTACTTTGATCTCTGGCATTATGAAATGTGTATAAACAATTGTAATAGGTGGCACGCGAGCAGTTTGAAAGCTGAATGTACCGGGAATTAATGTGTGGAATGCGAGAGGTGGGAGGGGGAGTGGGAGTGGGGAGTTGTGGGAGGGGAAGAGGGTGGGATGGAGGGGGTTGGGGGAGGGAGAGGGGGAGGGGAGTAAGGGTGGGGGGGCGTAAGAGGGTAAGGGGAAGGTAGAGGGGGGAGGGGTAAAGTTGGAGAAAGGGGTGGGGAAAGGGGGTGGAGGGAGGAGGGGAGTGTAGTGAGGAGAGGGAAAGTGGAGGAGGCGGAGTGGGAATCACCCTAATATCATGCGAGCGAAGCCGCCGGAAAAAGCTAGCGTTTTATGGGCAATCAGGATGCGGAAGTTGAAAGGCGTTGTGCTCATAATCCAACAGTGAAACGAACCATTGTCCAAGAACTGCAAACGTTTCTTCTTCAGAACAATGATTTAGTGAAAATGTCAAAATGGCATTAGATTGTTTGCTATCGGACAATCATAATATTAAACGAAACACGGATCTATGTGCGTTTGTTACTCTTTCACGCCAAAACTACTGATTGGATTTTAATAAAACTTTACAATAATATAGCTCTAATATATACGAGCTCTGGCATCATGAAATTTGTATAAAAAAATTGCAATAGGTGGCACGCGAACTGTTTGAAACTGAAGGTACGGGTGTGAATGTATGAAATGCAGAAGGGGGATGGGGAGGGGGGGAGGCGAATACGGGAGGGGGGAGGGGAAATCAGGTGGGGGGTTGTGGGATGGAGGAAGGGGGCGGGAATATAGTGAGAAGAGGGGAGATGGAGGAGGAGGAGTGGGAATACGTGAGGGGAAGGGGACGCGGGGGAGGAAGGGGAGGAGGAAGGTGAACGGGACGAATGGGAAAGGACGCGCAGGGAGAAACAATTTATTTATTAAATGGCATAGCAACGCATGCCGGGTACCAGCTAGTATTTTAATACATAAATATAAATATTCCCTCTATTTCGCGTTTCATTAAAAATAGTTCATATCCAAATATTGGGTCCTTACATATGAAATTGGCGTTTTGTATGGGAGGAACATAAAGTCGATTTTTTTTAATATAATATATTTATTTAATCAAAGTATGTACCATTGCTATCTATGCACTTTTACCATCTCATAGGTAGTTCATCGATCCCTTTTCTAAAAAAACCATTCGGGCGGAAATAAAATCTTTGCAGGCGGTTTGGACTGCCCCATCGGAATTGAATTTTTTCCCTTGCAAGAAGTTATCCAAATTTCGAAAAAAATGGTAATCTGTTGGGGCAAAGTCCGGAGAGTACGGCGGATGTCTTAGACATTCCAATTGAAGCTCCTCTAATTTGGTAGCCGTCTGTTGTGCAGTGTGTGGTCTAGCGTTCTAACGCGCGGTTGGTGATTTGCTTCACTCAATTCGTGAGGTACCCACCTTTCAAGCTTTTTCACCTTCCCAATTTGCTTCAAGTGGATTAACAGTTTTATCACTAACACCGCAGCCTGCAGCTAACTCGGACGTGGTTTGCGATGGATCCGCTTCCACAATAGCCTTCAATTCTTCATTATCAACTTTGGTCTCCGGCTGTCCACGGGGCTTGTTCTGCAAGTCGAAATTTCCAAACCAAAAACGCACTGTGCTTTCTTTTGCGGCACCGTCACCACACACATCATTAATCCTTCGAGCCGTTTCTGCAGCACTGGTTCCACGGTGAACTCGTACTCGTAAATAACGCGATATTTCAAGTTTTCCATTTTGTAAACTAAGTGAGGCAAAGAAAAAAAACAATTAAGGAAAAAACAAATGAATTATAATTTTCGAAACACAAATACATGAGTAAATTGAATTTGGAATTCCTAACCAAAGAGAAGTTATTTGAGATCAAAGTTGCCAGTACGGCAAAACGCCAATTTCGTATGTAAGGACCTAATATTATTAAAAAAATTACATGATTTTATATCTCCATTTAACACCCTTTTATAACTAATAGATAAATCAAAACAAGATGATTTTTTTCCCATTCAGTCATGACCCACGCTAATATATGTAGGTACATACCATAGATAAGACACCACAAAGAAACACATCATAGGTACCCACCATGAAATATAATTAACTAGCAGACCCGGCCACACGTTGTTGTGGCTAACGAAACACAACGCCATTACCCAACTTTTATAAAATCCACACCACCCGCTTGCTGGCTGCCCGCTGCCCGCTGCCCGCTGCCCGCTGCCCGCTGCCCGCTGCCCGCTGCTCGCTGCCCGCTGCCTGAATTGAATATTTGAATTATGTATTATACATACATATAAACTAATTAACTCGCCACTAATTATAGAATGCTTGCAATGCAACACTGGATATTTGAAAAGGGAAAATCAAATACCTACTTACTCTAGGACATCTATTTTCCAATTTCTTCCGTAGAACGAATTGCAAAAGTGACTGCAGTACGGCCCGCCAGCTGTTTTAAATCGCACAAAAATATGTTTTCTTTGAATTTCTCGGCTTTCCTCTAATATAATTTACATGTATTATACATATAAACAATCCTCTTCAATCACTCTATCTATTGGTGATAACCGTATGAAAATTCGTTGCGTTGTTTAAAAGATTAACGCGCACATACATTTTGAGCGACTTCATTTTATACTATGTAATCATGATGATAATTGTAAATTGTTTTCACCACTGTAACTTTGTACTGTTTTTTTTTTTAATAAATAACTAAATAATAAGACCGAGGTAGTCCATCTGCACTTTTCTGAAAATTTATTTTTGTTTATATGTTTTAATTAATTTTAATAAATCTTCCTAGACGTATTTTCGGATAAGAAAATAAACTAAGATGTGAGTGTGAGAATTTCATAAAATTAAAAACCCTTTCTAAAGGAAAACAATTATTTTGCTAGAACTAAGTAAAATTTATGAGTAGGTAAATTTTTACAATGTCATAATGGTTTTAACTGGGTACTGCTAACGTATAACGTAAAAGAGTCAAGTATGAAGACATTATAAAACGGTGATAAATAGTAAAAAGGAATTTTAAACTAACTATTATGTCGTCTTTCGAGAAGGCACGGAGGAAGGATACAATGTACAACACCACACAGCTCTGTTTCGGCACACATTCCTTGGTTGACTCACATTCGTACATACATTGCCTCGTAAATACTCTTCTATTATCTAACAAAGTTATATAAATTATAAATCAGAAGCGGATAAACGTAACCACAAACTTACGAAAATACATTTGTACGCCAGTATTGGTGACCCATTTGTCATTATTTATATAAGATACAAAACGTTAATTATAAGCAAAGCAAAATGTTTTTGGCTTCACGTGATTTTAAATTCAGTAGCATGAAATAATTTTGAAATACCTTTACGTACATACGATTAAATGTACAATATACGTACATTATTTATACGTTACCTACATTTTATTATAGGCACTTCATATAATTCTCGTAATAAAGTAAAGTTCCTTCCTTCAACAATTATTTGAAGTCATGAATACAGATTTGCTTGGCATTTGAAAGTTGAAAGGTTTGCATCATCGTGAGTATTTTCAAATGACGAACTTAATCAACCGGCCAATCACCACCAAATCACGACTATAATATTCTATACTCGGTGCGGTTTCACGAGGAATTTCAGAATGTCAGTCACTACGGCTATAGCTATTACAGGTACGTTATAAAAATACAAATTATGTATAGACATACTTACCACAGGTGTACACTGTAGGTATATAGTGTAGGTATAGTGCCTCCTCTCAGCTGGCTCTCGTAAGAGCGCCCAGAATCTCAGGACAAATTAACGACCAAATTGGACAACGTGTGCGGTGTTGTTCTGCTTCCTCTCATCACCAAATAATGTTATTACTGAATTACCGCGAGGCAAACTGTCGCTTGTGACTTAAACAGGGCACAGGACATAGGGCACAGTAATCAGTACACAGGTCACTGCTCACAGCTCGTCGTTGCACTGTTGTTGTTTGCGAAATGAAAGCAATTTGCTTATGGCTAACGACTAAAGTAACTTTGCTTGCTCCGGCGAAATAATCACGTATAAGTTCAACAAGCTTTACTGCAAATAGGCTATTAAGACGTATTACGGGTACCTTCCTAAGCAAGAACGTCAGTTTATAAAATTATATTAACCAAATTTGAATACACAGTAGTTAACGGGAGGGGTGGTACTTATTTTCCAAAAACACAGAAGCAATTCTTCGCAAAATGGTGTCGAAAATTTGACATCATTAACACTAATTCGGGTGGAGGGGGACGGGAGGGTATGACTTCGGCCGCCCGGAAACCATTCATTGGATAAGGGAACGTACCCATACTACGTGACCTGTTTAGGGGGGGGGGATCTTCAAAATATCACGCTTGGTCACAGTCACAATGGGGGGGGGGGCTTAGGTTTTTATCACGTAGTCAATCTAGAAATCTTTTTATATTTTTTCCATTAACTTTTTAATATTTTTTCCACTTGTAATTATAGCGCCGTATTAATAAAGACAAATAAATACCTATAAGCCAATCAATTTTTTAAAAACTTTATGTTAGCAAGAAATGTATCAAAACCATATTTATGATTTACTATGTGAAAATTGTAGGGGGAGGGGGGGGGGGGTCTTGGAATATACTACACGTGGTCACCGAGGGGGGGGGGTTAAAAATTGCAAAAATTGGGTCACGTAGTATGGGTAGGTTCCCTAACCAACATCTCTGCCATGGGGCACCCCAAGTGGTTCGAATTATTTAGTGACTCAGTAGGGTTGCCCAAGTTCATGGGTGAGGTTGTCTGTGAGGTGAGGTCCAGTTCTTGATGGAAAATGCGTAGTGGGCCGGATTAGGAGAGGCCGATTGAGGAGCCGTCTCTGACCTCTCCAGCCAGTCTCTCTTGACCTTGCACAACGGTGGGAGGGATGGACTCATACGTACGTCACTCCTTGATCCACCCCTTACACTTTTTTCCTTCGCCGAACTTCCACTCCTTTCTTTCCTTAAAAAGACCCTCCTCACAGCGCCTCCAAAGATTACGTAGACCACGAGAGAAATTATATTCTTCAGGAATTGTGTGAAATTAATGTAAAAAAATCACCTGGACACTTCACGATCTTTACACCCCAAATTTGGGATTACCGCCGCCCCAGGAACCATTTATTGGATAATCAACACTCCTGCCATAGGTCGCCCGAAGGGGCTCGCTACGTTTGGTGACATAGCAGGGGTGCCCGAGTTCAATGGGTGAATTTTGTCTGGGCTTGGCGGCGGATCTTGTCCGCTGCGTGGCAGATCGAATCGGGAGAGACTGTTATGGTTGAGGGAGACCTTTTGACCTCTCTCGTCGAACTCTCTCGAAACATCGCCTTTTAATATTACCTTCTTGAAGATTAATATTATCTTCTATATTATCGTGTAATATTATCTTCTTGAAGAGGAACAAACCCAATCTACTTAGAAAGTGATTAAGAAGAGAAAGGGGTTCCGCCCTCCAAAGCGTACAACTGACACAGGCCTTCTTCCATAAACAATTCTGCCCAGTTTGTGAGAGACCGCCCTAACTTCCGTTTCATCGCTTTACAAAAGTAAATTATGTATGGAGTGCCCTATTTATTCAAATATTTAATTATAAGACCCTATACATACACGGGGCACATCAACACACACACACATACACACACAAACGTGTAGCGCTTCGGCACATTTTATTGCTTCATTATAAAAGCCCACAATACATTTATACAGTCCACGTAATAAATAGACCAATCACAATCGAGTTCGGCAACTTTGAACAATGGTTCACCCAATGTTTTAATTTGGATACTATTTTATTGTACGGTGGTTTTTTGTTTATTTAAATTCCATTAATTATGGGTTACGGTTTGTAGAGTTCTACAATAAATACAAATAGAAAAACGCATCTACCTATCATTAATAACACATAAAACCATTTGTTTGTTTTAAAAACGCTTTCAACACCAACAAACTTGGCTGTCTTTTTGTAAATTTGCCATTAATAACTAATATAATTAATCTACAAAGAGCTACTTTCCATCTACAGGCTTGGCGCACTTTCAAAGTCAATGGTTGGAGGTCTGAGGTTTCTTATTCGTGGTATAGCATTTAAAAATAGAAATATTAATATAATATCAGGAACTATTTAAGTGAAAGTTGTGTGCATTTTAAAAGTCAAATAAAACTGCATCAGCAGCTTGGAGAAAAACAGCAGTTCTCTGTTATTCCAGTCAATGACAGTTACAAATTTTTCCACCCATTAAATCGTCTTCTTGGTGATTGTCATTAATATGGGATATCTACTTTAGCACGCGAATGAATGCATTTAAAGTTGTTAAAATAAAACTTCAACTTTTAAAAAAGATTCTACACGAAGGAAATGAAAGTTTTCACATTTGACATTTATATTTAATCTTTTCGATCTGTCCACAGTCCACAGTGCATGGCGCATTGGAGTGTCAGATGGCGCAATGACAGCAATTGCCCTGTCCACAGTTTATATGTTTTGGATATAAAATTGATGTTGCTAGGTGGTATGTTAATATATGGCTCAATTTCCACCGGTCGACTACCAGAAGAGAATACATTACGGACTTAATGGCCGTGAAATCTAATTGAGTTTTATTGTATGTAAATTCTATGCCACAGCGTAAAGCAAATACAATTTTATTGGTTTCATATTAAACAAGCCTCTATCAGAGCAGCCATTGTCTCGTAATAAGACTATTTAAAGTGAGGCGATAAACGTCCGGCAGAAACCATTCTTGCGTTCTTTATTTAACGGAACGTTAACTTTCATGTGTCGATGTTTATCTCAAGTTGGTGCACATTGTATATTGTTATTGGCAGTTATTTGAATTAAGGTTAGGGGCCATTCATTTATTACGTAAGACGAATTTTGCTAGTTTTCGACCCCCTTCCCCCCTATTATAAGAAAATTAAGAATAGGCGGACTCCTCCCCCCTGTTTAATATTTATTACGTAAGAATCTAAAGGAAAAAATGAATACACGTTTGATTTGTTTTAATGTTTATTTGCGCGGGTCCGTTGCCATGGAAATGGAAATCGTTTACCTATACGCATCCGAGCGAACCTCGGCACTCGCGCGGTTGCCCGCGCTTTTTTAAAGTATAATTTTCTTTGAGCATTTTTGTGATCTTACGTAAGAACTATCGAGACTCCCTCCCACCCCCTTGTGAGAAAAAATAAATTATGATCGACCCCTCTCCCCCTCCCCCCCTAAATCATCTTACGTAATAAATGAATGGCCCCTTAGTAAATATCAGAACATATTTCGTCTTAGTCGCAAATCGGACCAGAATGCAATAACTTAATACACAGAATATTTTGTTGTGAGTTGTTCACAAACAGATAACTTTATCCTGTCTACTATTATCCTGTATTTTGACATCGATTATTATCTTGTTAAGAGCGTTTAACCAGCCAGCGGACGAAAATCCACATTTCGTCGAAAGTTGTTCTTCCGATCGTGCAGGGCGGTTACAATGAGAAAGATTAATTATTCTCCGTACCAGCTTTTTTAAATTATAACTCAATATCGAATTTATTTCAATCCAAAATAGCTTTAATTTATACCTTCATCCAAAAAAGCTGAAAGGCGTGATGATAAAACTATTAAAATAGTGTACTTTTTGTAGTTATTTTTTGATTATAAGTATTTATCATTTTTCAATAATGTCTAAATTTAATAAGAATGTTAAAAAAATCTGAAATATATTAGTTTGTAAGTGCGCAAATAAATACACAAATGGACCAATTTTCGTCAAGAAACACATGTACGTACATATTTTTTAATGATTTTATTGAAACTAAAATTAAAATTCTAATACATAACTTTGCTAGATAATGTATTGATTTATTTTACTGCATGATTACATTATTTGAAATGGGTGTGGTATAATACAAAAACTTTTTTGAAAATTTAACAAATTTGCCAACGACCTATGGAATAACCTTATTATACTAAAAATTTAAAAAAATCCTAAAAATTTATTACATACGAATGCTAGATAAAAGAACAATCTTTCGAAATCCATTTATAATTTTTTGTGGAAAAGAGTCAATACGTCTAAAAACTTTTTTGAAAATGACGTATTTCCGGCTTTCTCTGGTAATGCCCTCTTAATGACTTTCGGATGTTAAACTAATATTATTTATTATTTAGGAATCGATTTATAAATCGTAATTTCATCGCGCAAGTACAACGCAATCTAGTCTAATTCAAGTAATAAAATCGCCTAACTTTGATGTAATCTTTTCAGGGCTTGGAGCTAATTTAAATTACTGCGATGTTTGTTTAATATCTGAGTACAATATAACAAGTTCACGTCATAACTTACAATTACTTCATTTAAAAAATAGTTTATCTTGTAGAAAACTGATCGTGGATTCGGACTCTAGCTAACAAAAAAATCTAAAATATTGCAAAGTCACATAAAGAACTATCGAAATATTCATTTTATTGCTAAACAAACGGATGACATGTTTTCATTTCAACTAAACATATTTATTGTTATGATATCGTATATAATTCTCAACGCTTTAAGTAGTTCACTTGTGTTGTGAGGATCATTTTTTTCAATTGTAAGTTGTTCCTGTACGGTGGAATAATTATAATAATTATATACAATAATTATTATAATATATACAATAATTATGAGAAAACAATTTATATTGAAAATATAACAGAAAACAAAAAAATTAAAACAAAAAGAAATCGGCATTTTTCAAATGTATCTAAATTGATTCATTTCAGTAGAATTCTTTATTTATAAACGCAATTTGAACAATTTCACAATAAAAAGAAATTTTGTTTTACTTATCAAAAGTTGATTGGGGTAAATTGATTTAGTGGAAGACTTTATTTTTTTTTTTTTACATTAGCTCCACACAGGAGGCACCGAGGAAAACAATTTCCCTAGGGGCCTATGTCATCTTTGAGGATGCTGTGTGGAGGGTTTTTTAAGGGAAAGGAAGAGGAAGAAGATATCGGAAGGAAAAAGGAATATATAAGGAATATAGGAAAATATGAATATGAAAACATGTTTTTGGTGGAAAGCAGTCACTTTGTAGTTTGACATATTAAATGAAATAAAATAATGGTCACAAACAAAGTTATTGCTTTATTTCAGTAACAATTTATTTATAAAAATATGGAAGGAAAAAAAACCCTCTACTCGGTGCAGAAAAGGGCGGTCCGTTTGGCAGATTCTCCTACCTTAACAGACGGATTACAATTTTTAGAGCACAGACGTCGGATGGGAATGCTGTCCTTGTTCTAGCGGTATTTTAATGAAAGATGCTCCAAGGAAATTCCTTCGCGTCATCAACTCCTTCCTTCCCGTCATTGGTTTCTTCGGCACCAGTGCACACGGGAAATACACCAAACGCGGGAAATACACCAAACATTTGTACACGGTTGACATTTGTCACTTGAGAATGTGTCGTTTCTGTGACTCGTTCTTGAGTTTAACGGTTAAGCTGTGGAACAATTTGCCGGCTTCTGTATTTCCTCCCTCCTGCTACATGGGTCTCTACAAGAACCAGAATCCTTCCTTTCCACAAAGAGTCTCTCCACACAGCATACCCAAAGCTGGCGCCGGCCCTTAGGGAAATTATTTTCCTCAGGGCCTCCTGAGTGGAGTTAATGAAAAACCGTTAAAAAAATCGATTTGGTAAGCAGATGTACTTACTTGGAACTAATTGTGGACAGTAAATTTAAATGGTATAGCAAATGACTGAAATATGTAACCAGCTAAGACCTGTAACGAATAAAATCTATTTCAGAAAAATGGCATCATATTATAAATTACCCATAAATTATTTGTTCGAGTGTAAACGATTTCTTGCAAGTTTGTCAGACACTCCATCATTCTGAAAAATGTGAGAAACATTTCTCATTTCATTCAGCTTGTTTGTTCTACGGCAGAAGCTAAAGGTAAAATGATGGAACCCATCGAATGGTCGGCTGCATCCGCAATCGTGCAGAAAGTCGGCACAATAGGAGACGTCGGTCGTTCCCGGGTTATTAGCAGGTATCGGGTATCGGGTGTCTTTCTGACATTTTTTCGTTTTGTTAAGTATCGCTAAACGGGACAACACACACCGGGACCGGTGCCCGTCTTTAAGGGCAATTGAATGGCATTCATGTCGCCGTACAATAGGAATCCAGAAATGATACACATCAATAATACATATTGATCGCTATCAAAGATATATTCGAAAAGAATTTACAATAGACAAACTGTAACAGAAGTCTCTTCACTTGTGACACAAACACGATATCCTTTGAAGTAGAGTATAATCTTTCAGTTTACCCAGTGTATTTCACATTGATATCACCAATAACATTTTTTTTTTATTTTTTATTCTTAGTACATTTACATAACAAAGGTATAATATATTGTCCTCCACACTAGGAGTTCACCTGTGTTGTAGAGGACATTTATCAGTTGTAAATTATGAATTATAAATTGTGAATAGTAAAACAAAAGAGTGTTAATTGCTAATACAAAAAGAGAAACAATAAAAATCAAAATATAAAATATAATTTAACTGTTATTGTTATTTTGTAGTTTCAAATTATTGTTGTTTTTTTATTAAAGTAAGTTTTCATATAGAAATCCCAATTATTTTAAAATCCTCACACAAAGAAAGCTATATTGAAACCCAACGTGCTCAGCGCCCAGCGCTCGGCTAATGATATCTGCGGGCTACCTTTAGCATCGATCAAACCTCCATAATATTTACTCACTCGTCCTTAAATCGCCGGCCGCAATCATAAATTTGTAATTCGAGTGTAATGTAGTTGAGATGATTTGGACAAGTTATCAGGCATCGCGCATCGTTACATCTCGGGGCAGTGGATCAGTGATCAGTCAGTTGAACTGGTGCCGTAACTAGGTACACGTGTGGTCCGGGGATGATCCCGTACGTAGTTCTCTGCCTTTAATGATTTTATTATGGCCCGCATTCGTGACAGCGTAATTGGTCCTTCGGGATCGACTAATTCGTGAAGGTTCCAGTGACCACCCGCGCGGGCCGAAGGAGGCTGACTCGACTCTGGGAAAAATTGTCCGAAATTGGAGGTTGAAGGGGTAATTAAAGGTTGCGCGGTAATTATGATCAGGGTATTATGTGTGTCTTTATCTAACCCTTTGTTACATGTTGTAGATTGTACAAACCCACGTTTTTCTTATATTATGTCCTCCCTACATAATATAATTCTCTATGTTCGTGGATTAAAATCCATTCGATACAATGAAGAACCTTTAAGGTAGATATTTGCTCTGTGTCTGGGTGTATCAATAATATAGGTAAAGAACCGCAGTAATAACAGTAAGTCGGAGTGGTACAGCACAATGCCCTCGACTTGTTTCCCGGACAAATGACAAAGAGCTCTTCTCAAGCGGCAGATCGCTACTCTTTTACTCTTTATTCCCGTGCCTATTTACAGGGAGAAGCATTCTCAACGCTATCGGCTGACACACGTTCCTGTCCCGGGGCGACTTGTTGCAAGACTCGGAGGGTAATTTGTTTATTTTACGTGCTTTGAAAAGGAATTTAGGTTGGATTCTCTTTTATTAATAAAAACTAGCCTCGGGTTAGAGTTATGTCAGCTTCGAAACAAAGATACATCGCCGGACAAGAAGTAAAGACTCAAATAATGCTTTGATACAATGCTTGCATCTGCGCATATATAGGTTACTTCTCGTAGGTATAACTCAATGTTACAGAATGCAACCAAATGGTTCCTACACTACTAGCTTATAAATCAGATGCCTTCATAATCGGAAAGATCATTTAAAGATACCTACGTTCCATTTTTCGACATTACCAAAAAAGTTTTGTAGAACAAAAACTAACGTATCGTAGCAAATAGTTTTAGAATATAAATATATAATATAAATTTGTACATATTTAGAAAGTACAGAGCACTGCCTAATGTTCGCCATAAATCGCCTCTTAAATCCTGGTGGCTACCCTATTGGCAGACTTTGCATCGGATTTCACCAACAGATGCCGATTGAATGGTAGATGCAATCTGCAATCTGCGCAGAAGATCTCAGCAGATATTGCGTGTCCGAGACTGCGACAGTTGAGTTCTCCAACGCAAAGGCCGCTCCACAACTCCACATCCACATCCCCATCGGCCTGTTATATAATATACCTATTACCTACCGGGAAGGTGCTTTTATTTTTATTCGACAACATTACAAACAAACTTTGTTATTGCTTCACACGCCGACTAAAATATCAATATCTTTTCAACAATAAGAGTTCTTGCCGGAAACTGGCATATTATACAAATGCAATTTTTATTTACTCGATTCTCGACTAACACTTTTTTAAAAACATCCTTCATAAGGAAGAGATCATCCTTCAGGTATGACATGAATTAAGTATTGTTAATTACAATTAAAGTCCCTGACTTTTGAATGTTTCATATTATATAGGTTTGGGAAAATCAAAATTGCCCCAATCGGAAATACAATGGAATATAGTTTTGGTTAGTGGACAATAATTTGTTTTATTGAAGATTCAGAGTTATTTAATATTCATGATGATTCATGATGGAAAATAAAAATATTTAATCATAATTTTATTAGTAACTTACGTAATAAAAATAAAACACCTATTTTTTGTAAAACCACGGGTTTTCATTAATTTATTTACCAACCGGTTTCGCTTTGCTCAAGCATCATCACGGTACAAATTAATTCTAAGATATATCTTTAAAATCGAAGACGAAAAATTAATAAAGGCTTTATACAAAATAAGTATTTTTTTATATTCTGAAACAAATATATTTTCAAAAATTCACCCCCAATTTTCAGGATATGGAACTTCAGCGGTCAATCTAAATGATGGCCCTCTAATTGGACGACCTTATGGTGGAGTTGCTATCCTATGGCGGGATTCACTTTCTGTCGACATAGTGGAATGCTCTGAATCAAGATTTGCGGCAATACAATTCACTGTCAACAGTGGCAAAATATGAATTTTTTCACTTTATACGCCGACAAAGAAACCGGAGAATCTTGAGGAATTCACGAACTGCATAGCCGAGAACTAGAAAAATTTTGCAATGAGTTTAGTTATGTTTGCGCAGATACTAAGTTAATGAATTGCGATACATTTACATACGTAAGTGATGCCCATAGTACCACAAGTTGGTTAGATCATTGTGTCGTCACAAAAGCACTGGAAAATGCTATTACTATTATTAGTATGGTCTGATCACTTGCCATTGATTGTAAATCTCAACCTTTAATTTTTGCCAACCTTTGTGGAATCGTGTAATGACAACATATTTGATTCTTCTAGATGGAATCCGAAATCTAATATTGAAATAATGAAATACGCTGAAACTATCAACGACAAACTTCTAAAGTAATTCAAGATTTCTCCCAATTAGAACCTGACAAAAAATCTGCAAATTCAAACGAAAGCCAAAAAAATTCCCTGTACAAAAATGTTGTGGAAGCACTGCGAAGTGCTGCCTCCGCCATATTGTTATTACAAGAATCGAAAAAATAGAAACATTCCGGGATGGAATCACATGGTTGCAGCCAAATACCCAGAATCAAGAAGCGCCTTTCTCTCATGGCTTCAAGCCGGAAAACCACTCTCAGGGCCGGTTGCCGAAGACAGGAAGAAATACCGAACGATCTTCAAAGTAGCTCTGAAAAAATGTCAACAGTCAGAAATTCAGCAACGAATGGATAGTATCGCCGCATCACTGATAAATAAAGATTTCCATAAATTTTTGCAAAAAAACCTCCTCAGAATTGAAAACTAATATGAAAACTCCTCTCTGTGTCAATGGAGTAAGAGGCAAGGAAAATATCGCCAATGAGTTTCGTAACTTCCTCTCTATGGCGGGTGAAGAAGCAGCAGAAAAATCTCAGAATATAAATTTTAGTTTGAAAACCGTACTACCGCTCTCAGCATTACTCCGCGTATGGTAGAAATAGCTGTCAGAGAAATGGCAACAGGAAAAGCCACAGGACATGACTAAATAAAAGTCAAACATCGTCAAATTACAAAATTGGTGTGTCGCAAACAACTTATTCCTCAATATCGATAAATGTAAGACACTAAAATTTTATCGAACAAAGACCCCACTATCTTTCAAATACACAATAGATAATAAAATTTTAGAAAAAGTCAAAGAAATTAGGGATCTTGGAGTTGTGTTTGATTCGCAATTAAATTTTATAAATCACATACAACAAATAACTAACAAAGGCACGAAAACACTAGGATTTATAATCAGAACAATCAAAGACTTCGATTCGTTGGAAGTTATAAAAATCGTATATTTGTCACTCGTACGCAGCTTGCTGGAATACAATTGCATAGTTTGGTCCCCATATTATCAAGTTCATATAAGAAATATCGAAAGAGTGCAGCACAAATTTTTAAGATTTATTAACTTCAAGTTACACATACCTATTCAACACATTAACTACACATCTTTACTAAATACACTTAAATTGCATTCCTTAGAAAACAGAAGAAAAATAAACGACCTAACTTTTTTGTTTAAAATTATTCACTCCGAATTAGATTGTTGCGAACTTCTGCATCTCATTTTTTATTTTATTTTTTATTTTTTTTATTTATTTATTTATCTATAAAAAGAATGTTTGTATTACATTATTCGATGCCTGTCTCACTAGGGTATACCTGTGTTGAGACAGGCGTAGAGGTACATAAATGAGTATCATACAAAAGAATATTTAATTACAACATAAGAACATTTAAGGTAAGATACATACTGATTTATACAATTCAAACAGAAAGATGATTAAGATTGAGGGTTAATATCATAAAGAGAGCATTATATAGGTGAAGGAAGAGATGAATAAAGTAGTAAATCCTTTCGAATCTATATAGGTAGTTATATTATACATATAGGATTTTACTATTTTAAGTTCTTTAATAAGGGTAAGGACATACGTGAGATGGTAATTCTGTCTATTTGTACTCTATTTTACAGATGTTAGCAGTAGTGTGACGTCCAATACTTATAATCCATTTCTTTATATCTTGTTTGTATTTGGTCATTGATTCAGTTTGTCTAATCGTGGCTGGAAGTGTATTGTGTAGTTTGCAAGCTATGTATTTAAAGTGTTTTTGTCCAAAGGTGGTTTTAGAAAAGGGAGTTTGGAGAAGTTCTTTATTTTTGGCTCGGGTATTGTGTATCATTTGTGTTGGTTTGTATAGGATTTTGTTGTTTTTATGTAAATAAAGTAAGATGGATTTTGCGTAGAGCTGTTTAATGTCCATAACGTTGAAAGTATTGAAGATCGTATCGGTGCTGGTAGTGAGAGGAAGTTTAAGAATTATTTTTATTATTAGTTTTTGTGCTTTAATGATGGGGTCGAGGGCATTAGAATGAGTGTTACCCCAAGCTAAAATTCCGTATTCGATGTGAGATTGGCACAGTGAGTAATACACTGTTTTTAAAAGTTGTAGTTTAAGGAAAAAGTAAATAGATTTGCGAATTTTATTTGTAGTGTTAAGTATATGTTGCTTCCAATTTAGGTGTGTATCAAAGGTTAATCCTAAATATTTGATAGTTGCTACTTGTTCTAGGCATGGGCAGTTGCAATTCCGGTTCAGAGATGAGTTATTACATCCGTGTATTTTCAATTTTGGGTGTAGGTTTGGTTTTGTGATATTGGTAAGACTAGACAGTAAGTATTTAGTTTTCTGTATGTTAAGAGTTAATGTGTTCGAGTCAAGCCAATATTTAACCTTTTGAATTCCTACCTCCGCTTTAGAATATACGGTAGGCCAATCTTTTGCTTGACTTTAAGGTACCAACTCAAGCGACAAGGCAAAACATATTATTCTGCAACAATAATTCTCTAACTAACTATCACACACATGCATCAATTTCTCGACTACACACACTAGGGAACAAATACACCTCAAATATCGATGTATTTAATACAAGTTTACCGTTATTCAAGAAATATCTGAACAATATTTTTATGTAGAATATTTTGATATCTAAGGAGCATCACCTAGGGTCTATTGCATATATTTGTGTATTTCTATATTAATCCACAATGTACAAACTTGTTAACGTTTTCTTTTTATGTATCTTGCATTTTGTCATGTATTATTCATGACATTTAATCAATCACCTGTAATTTTTTTAAATTACTAACATACCTACTAGTTTATTTCTATGCCATTTACAACTTAGAAACATTCTCTCTTATTATAATGCACTATCTTTCCTAAATTTATCTGTATACCTACCGTTCATATGATGTTTACTAGTTATATTTTTATAGTTTATCTTTTTTATTTAAAAAAAAAAAAAAAGTCACTGTATTATAAACTTATAATGTAAAAGCCCATCAGGGTGTTGAAAATTAATAAATAAATAAAATAAATAAATAAAATAGCTCTCGAGAACATTAAGTATGCTGGACCAGCGATTTATATTATCCTAACAAAACTATTTTCAAATATTGTACGTTACAGGCACATCCCGAATGAAATGACGAAAACGGTAATTATTCCCATAATTAAATCAACAAATCTTGATCCATCCGTATAATAACCAATTTCACTCTCAACCACAGTGTCAAGATTATTTGAAAAAAAATTATCTGCTGTCGTAATAGATCAGCATAAAACAGAGGATAACCAGTTCGGATTCAAACCTGCACTGTCAACATCTATGGCAATATATTCCCTAAAAGAAACCATCAGTTATTATAAACTAAGAAAAACGCCAACCTATACCTGCTTTCTAGACTTAAGCAAAGCATTTGACCGTGTACGTCATAATAAACTCTGGGAAAAACTAAGGAAAAGAGCAGTTTCAGAAGATGTAATAGCTATTCTTTCAATTTGGCACACGCAACAAGAAAATATTGTGAAATGGTCTGGGGAATTTTCCAACCCATTCTTTTTGAAAAGTGGCGTAAGGCAAGGAGGAAGCATGTCTCCGGTTCTGTTCAATCTATACACCGATAATAATAATATTTGGATGATTTATATAGCGCCGTTTTTGTGAAAAATCACCTCAAGGGCGCTGATCACCTCAAGGGCGATGAGCTTATTCAAAGACTTAATGCCACGAAAATAGGCTGCCATTTAAATGGAGTGTGTGTAAATAACATTAAAACATTAAATCTACGTCAACATGTCACCCCAAGTGGTTCGCCACGTTTGGTGACTTAGCAGGGGTACCCGGGTTCTTGGGGTAATGTTTGTCCAGGTCTTGATGGCGGGTGCGTCGGCCCACCTTCTGCGTGGTGGGCTGGATTGGGAGATGCTGGTTGAGGGAGACCATTTACAACCGGTTACCGCTGTCCGGGCCACTCGGTAGTACAGGGGCCCGACCTTCAGGCTCACGACTGAGGGTGGGCTGCTCCATCAACGAGTGTAAAAACCACGCCGCTGCTGTTGTGCCGGTTCGTGACCGGAGGGGACCCAGCAGTAGCGTTTGGGGCGCATTGGGTGACCTCTCCAGCCGGACTCTCCCTGCCCATCGCCTTAACTTATGTTCTCTATTTTATGCAGGTGCTTGCAGGTTTTTACAGATGCAATGCCGCCTCATGGAGTCTCTTGAATGAGTTTTTCGTTTGGCCTGTTTAATTTATCTTTGTCTTACTAACCTATTTTTTGCATTTTGTTTTTTCTGTTAAGCACTTGCATACTGCTTACTAACAACGTATGCAAGGACACTGGAGGTCTAGATTCATTCAAAATAAATAAATGTAGCTTCGTTTAATAAAAAAAATTAGAATCTTGCGAGAGCCTTGAAGGAGTAACCATCAGTTACTTATACCAGGGCGGGTAAGAGGTGGATAACCTCCACTGCCCATCGCCTTGCACCGCAGTGGGTGGGTTGGATACTTACGTCCGTCACTCCTGGAAACTCTGAACCCCAGCATCCTACCCACTTCTTATACCTTTTACCTCCCAGACCTTCCTTCCTTTCATATAAAAAAAACCAACAATTATAATCATGAACTTGCAAACTACAATAATTAACGTCATTACAGCGGCGAGACGTAGGCATCCCCGGTGCAGGCCAAAACTGTTGGTGAATTACACCAACATTTGCGGCCTGCACACCAATTTAAACTCTGTCCATCAATTTTGGTCGCAGCGACGCAACAATCTCCATAGTAAATTTAATAGAAAACCGGTAAAAACCGATCATTAACCAATTCTTTCGGTTACACCGTTTAGGGGACCTCTCCCCTGCCCCATTAAACCACTTTGTGTAAATTATCAGTGCGATAAGTGATTTATAATCAACTTTCTAAAAATTTTAACGTCTATTTGACGTTTATTATTAAAATCTGTTGTGTGTTAAAAACATAAAAATCATAGTATAATCAATTAAATATTAGTTCTATCGTGTACGGGGACAACATCCCCGTCACAAAAAACGGGTGAAATGCAGATCCGGGCACAGTTTGGAAATTTAATAAAAAGGCACTTTCTAGATGAGAAAAGTGTGGAGAAGATGAATAAAAAATAAATTAAGGCGCGCTCGGCAAAATTGAGGGAGATACAACCGTTCAAAGTATTTAAAAATTCACTTCGCGAACTGATATTGACAGTTCGTTCGCCATGTTTTCATTGCTTATGTTGGATCCCAGACCTAATACAGAATTAATAGTACGCCAAAATCACAAACCATATTACACAAACCTAGCGTAGCCGCTAAACCACTTGAAAACTGGGATGTTTTTTTGCCGTGACGCGAGCAGGCGCTACGAAGGGGGCACTTTCTTTTCTATCACAAACCATGTTTAGCGTATTAGGTTATAAAAAAAATGGCGGGCGGACGCGGGCGAACTGTCAATATCAGTTTGTAAAGTGAAATTTTAAATACTTTGAACGGTTGTATCTCCCTCAATTTTGCCGAGCGCGCCTTAATTTTTGTTTTATTCTGCTTTTCCACACTTTTCTCATCCCATTTATTAAATTTCCAAACTGTGCCCGGATCTGCATTCCTCCCCAAAAAACCTTTTCCTATCTAGTTTTTAGCTTTAAAAGTGATACTTTATCAACTTTTGGATAATAACAAAATTTAGTGTCAAAGTGACGTGAAGTGACAGAAGTTTAGTTTTATAGGCGAAAGTGACGTTTCAGTGAAGTTACAGATGTGTAGATTCTTAACATAGATATAGTGAATAGTAATATAAGTGTTAATTCAGTTAAAACACCTACAAAGGCCATAATTTTAGACAAAAAGCTTTAAAAGGGTCAAGTTTAAACCTTGTGGGACACTATTTTTTTAAATATACTTTTTAAATACGTGAATTTGTTACCGTTCCGTGATATATATACATCATTAAACGCGTTTTGAAAAATCCAATCGTTCAGTGAAAAGACACTTCGAATCGGTAGCGGAACAAAAAAGTTATGAGAATATATAGATTTCAAATGACGGTAGGATTTTAAAATAATTTATGATAAATCAACAAAAGACGATTCACCGCGGGGTTTTTCATCAATCCTATCTGTAAAGACAATCCGTGGGAATATTTGTAAATTTCAAAGTGTTAACATACTCTAAATTTTGTACTGCATCAATCTAACGAGAAAAGAGTCGTCTTCTTTTTCTTTTTTTTGTAAATTAAGTGGGGAAAAATGTCGTCGGACTCCGACGACGAGGACTCCACTCGGCAAGAGCCTTTACAACCTATTGTAGCCAGTGACAGACCAGCGTCGCCTTATAGCAGCGTACATGGAAGCAGGATGGCTGAATCATCCTCGGCCTACCGCTCATTAACCAAAAAGGATAATCGTAGAGCTGCCTCTCAATTCTCCTCTGAAGTACCATTGAGAAAATCCCCGAATCAGGCAAATAGGAAGAGATTGAGGGAAGAAGATTCACTACCAAATTTTATCGCAAACGAGGCTGCTGCGCAATCTAGTGATACTTTCGATCACATTTGGTCTCACCTGACTTTGATATCCCAAACGATCACTGCCGGCAAAAATAAAATGAACAAAGAGGACCGATCAATTATTTTGGATTCAATCGAACATATCAAAAAAAGTCTCTCCAACTTTGCCATTTCCCACGCAGCTGCTACTTCCCGGGCGCAGACACTCGCACAGATAGCTGAAACCCAACAAGGCTTCGAAGAAAAACTGGATAAGATAATAGCGAATAGCGCCAACCAACCAGGGCCACTGGCAAATAACCCGAAAACGAAAACCTACGCGAGTGCAGCTTCAGGTGCCTCCCCGTAGAATTCGACCCTTATGAATGGTATGGAGAGACCTACCCCCATTCTCCAACCGACGGTCCTGTTTTACCCAATGATTCCCGAGGATTGCACATCCGAAGACCTGCAGAAAAAACTAACAACGGTCCTGAATCCCAAGAAGGACGGTTTTCAGGTTGTACGAACAAGGAAAATCAAGGGAGGAGGGTTTGCCATTCAAACCACCACCCCAGGAGGCATCACAAATATTAAAAAGGTAGAAGACAAGCTCACTGCCAAGGGTATCAAAATGATTAACCCACAAGGACCACATAGTCCTATATGACGTCCCGAAGGGAGAGGCTTCACAGGATCCATCACTGTTTGAGGAGATTTTTGAAAACAATCTTGCAGGTAAGTGCTCTCTCACTAAGGAGGACCATCTCAGGACAATGCGGAGAGTGTCCCTCTTTGGCAAGAGGAACCAGGGTACGATGCACATGATCCTGACTTGCCACCCCGAGGCAAGAAAAGTGCTGATTGACAATGGTTTATGCTTTCTTGGGTGGAACGCTTGCCGCACTCGCGACTATTTAGGAGCCACTAGGTGCTTCAAGTGCCAACAGTACGGCCACATAAGCAAATCCTGCACGCAAGAATCGACCAACTGCCGTCACTGCGCTGAAACCGGCCATGACATTGATGTTTGCCCCAAGAAAGCACAGACCGCTGTCTGTGCCACTTGCACGCGTTTTAAAAAATCAGCGAATCACCCAACAGGAGACAGAACGTGCCCAGCCCATAAAGCTGCTTTGGAAACGCAGATTCGCATGACTGACTATGGGTTCTAACGCTTTTCTCTCTATAGGTCAGATCAACCTGCAGAGGTCCCGGCTGGCCACCCTCGAGGCGCTGCGGGTCATGACTGACCAAAACATTGACATATTACTCATTCAGGAGCAATACACCCGGTTAGGTAGAACGCCAATAAGCTATCCGGGTGCGGTACTCGAAATTGGCACAGCACCGGGGGCAGGTGTTCTGGTCAACACTTCGTTGATCAGCCCCCTCCTTCTGGTGGGACTGTCAAACAAGTACCAAACCTGTGTCTCTCTAAATTTCGGAAACACTGAGATCATATTGATCTCAGTCTATTTTAAGTACGGGAACCCAGTGGGACCTCATATCTTGAGCCTGACGCGCGCACTAAACGCGCTTAAAGGACGTAACGTAGTTATAGGAGGAGACTTTAACGCTCGCTCACCATTGTGGTTTGATACTTCTAGTAACTGGACGGAACGCTCAGACGCCGTCGAAGACCTTTTTGCGGCGCAAGGTCTATCTCTGATTAACGAACCAGGGAACATTTCTACTTTCTCTAATACACATGGTGAGAGCAACATTGATCTTACTCTTTGCTCTGGATCAGTTGCGGCCACGATATCTAAATGGAAGGTTCACGAATGCGCTATTGCCTCCGATCACAGGCTAATAACTTTCACGGTGGGTGTCAAAAAGACGGAAGCCCCAAGATCCTCCTGGAACTTCAAAACCACCAGGGCGAACTGGGATAACTTTAGGGAAGCTCTACGTGATACTTTAAGGGGATTTCACGATGTAGCAGCAAGAGATCCGGGTAATTTGGGGAACTTTTTTAATGCAGCCGTGGTATCAGCTGCCGAGCGGTCTTTGGGAAGATCAAACCCAAAGACGGTTATCAGGACGCCGTGGTGGTCGAATGAGCTGACTTCACTGAAAGGGGCCTACAAGAGAGCCTATCGAGCCCTGGGCGTGTCCAGACGTGGCGGGTGTACGCAGGAGGAGACACACGCCCTCCAATCACGACTCAGTGGCTCCCGTAGAGCTTTCAAACAGGCCGTCCTCTCAGCGAAACGAACTGCATGGCATAACTGGGTACAAGAAGTGGGCAACGCCAACCCGTGGGATATCCACAGCGCCATTGATAAAACGGGAAAAGGCTCTGACCGGTATTTAACTAGCGTAATAACTGAAAAGGACGGAAGGAACGTTGAAAGTGTGGACGTGGCATCCACTCTCAATACACTTCTGGGTAAGTTAGTTCCTGTAGATTCAGTAATTGGGGAAAGCGACCACCACAAACAGATTAGAAATCTGTCACGGCTCCCACCGAGAAACCTCGCCCAGGAGGTAAGGATGACACCAGTAACTAAAGCGGAAATCGAGCTGATAATCAAGGGTTTGGGTCTTAAGAAGGCACCAGGGCATGATAGGCTCAATGGAATAATAGCGAAGCAAGTATGGATCCACGCCAAGGAGGAGCTCTTCCAAGTGATGGATACATGCATGAGAAGAGGTACTTTCCCTTCTGAATGGAAGAGGGGCGTGCTTAGGATTATACCAAAGGGGAACGATAAACCAAGGTCGGACGTGAAGGCGTACCGTCCAATCACCCTGCTATCTGTCCTGGGGAAGATCCTGGAGAAACTGATTAGGCAGCGTTTACGTCAAACCTTATCTCCACCCTGCGAGCGGCAGTTTGGTTTTGTCCCCGGTATGTCCACTGAGCACGCCATCACGTATGCGCTTGACTGGGTGAAGGCTTGCCAAAAGAGGTACGTAATAGGAATTTTCCTCGATATCACTGGTGCCTTCGATCATGCGTGGTGGCCGATGATACTTGTCAAGCTCAAAAATAGGAAATGTCCACAAAATCTGTTCAAGATCTGCGCTGATTACTTCTGCGACAGAACGGTCATCCTTTCTTTTGGAGACTACCTGATTGAACGAATAGTTGACATGGGTTGTCCTCATAGTTCAATCCTTGAACCTGAGTTTTGGAACATTTTGTTTGACGATTCCTCCAGGCTGCCCTTGCCTGAAGGATGTATCTCGGTAGATTACGCTGATGACAAATTGTATCTGGTCTCGGGGAACAGCAGAAAGGAAGTTGAGAGTAAAGCTGAAGAGGTTTTAAGTGTGACTTTAGAATGGGGAAAGAGAAATCGGCTGACCTTCGCTCCCCACAAGACCATGGGACTCCTGATGAAGGGTAACCTCAATAGAAGTAGAAATCCCACCATCAAAATGGGAGATACCAACATCCGGTTCGTTGAGAACACTAAATACTTAGGCGTCACTTTGGATCGAACGTCCTCATTATTGACCCATGTTAAAAGCGTATCAAGTAAGGCCCAGGCCCTCTTTTTGAAATTGAGAAGAATCTCTACTGCCGAGTGGGGACTGCGCTCTCCAGCGCTCCGTCTCCTGTACAGGGGGGCTTACGTGGCGCAAGTCTCGTATGCGGCCTCTGTGTGGGAGCACCGCCTAGAGAATGCACTCATACTCTCGGCTCTCAAGAGAGGCCAGCGAGTCCCCTTGCTGGCGCTTTCGGGAGCATACAGAACAGTCGCTTCGGACGCTTTGCCAGTTTTGGCCGGCGTTTTGCCTATCGATCTTGAAATTAGGGAGGTGTTAACAAAGAAGCTTCTAACAAGAGGAAGAACTGCCACACATCATGGTATTGAGCTAATACCAGGTGGAGCGGTTTCCCTCCCAGGACTTCTTAGAGAGATGCGAGAAAGAACTTTGAGAGAATGGCAGGAACGTTGGGATAGGTCAAATACGGGAAGGTGGACTTTCTCCTTCTTCCCGTCAGTTAAACTCAGAATGGAAGGGGCTTACATCACTAGGGATCATCATGTGACCCAACTTCTGTCCGGTCATGGGGAGTTCAGAGGGAGACTTCATAGTCTCTCTCTATCACCCCATTCTAACTGCGCTTGCGGTAATACTGATCAAACAGCCGAGCACATTCTGTGGCACTGCGAGATTTTGACGGATGCCCGAGAGGAAATGCTTGATGGCTTGCAAGTTACTACGAGACCAGCTTGGAACGCGGATCTCGTTTCGAATTAGGTGAACTTTGAGTGTTTGAGGAAATTTACGAAAGTCTGGGTCGAGAGATGGCCTGATCTTAGAGTCGCTGACTAGCTGTAAAATCATGTAGGTACCAGGTGTATCTGCTCTTGAACCCACGGACATTCTCTTTGCTTTATTACATCTACTGCTAGAATTTTATGTTTTATGCTTTATATCTGTATACATATATATTTTTTTGTTATAATATCATCTCTATCTTAGGTATCTTTATCTTATCCTATTGTATAAATTTTGTTCCTATTTCTTTTATATTTCTGTGACTTACCTTTTTTTGCTTATTTTATTTCTTTTCACATGGTTTATTTTAGATTTCACTAAGCTGTGCTACACGGTGTTTATTGTTTTCATTATTTTTCATCTATTTTTTGGGATTTTCTCTTTTTTTCCAGCTTCATATTCCAAGGAACACTATTGATTCAACTAACATACTCGACTTTGTTTTTTTTTTTAGGTTTGTTTTGGTTTCTTTGTTCTCTTTTTCTTTTTAGTCTCGCAATGCTACTTTGCTTCGCTCAGAAGGCTGAACTGAACTGCATCTATTTATTTTGTTATGTCTCTTTTTCCCCTTTTGGGGGTGCGTTAGACCTCGTCCTTGCATCAACAGGAGTCGGTTGACGATGGCACGGTGCCCTCTAAAATTAATTGCGCCACCCCCAGCAACATGTGCAGGCTTTAGGTTTGGGGGGGCGACCTCGGCTCTCCTTCGCCTTGCCTTCGGCTACTCGACGCTGAATTCCTTAGGGTCTTCGGGTACTTCCCCCCAATCTCCCATTTACTTTTCTTTGAGGCATCACCGAGGAACCGGCTAAGGGGCGCGGAAGCTGAGTGTGGTTCACGACTAGCCCGAATGTCATGCGCATTCTTGCTGGGTCTGCCAATCGATTGAAGAGGACTCCCAACCGTTTGCCATTCCCTTATTACTTATCTATTGTGTCTTCTTCCCAAACAGGTGCTTGTAGGATACGCTGTATACAATCACCCAGCGCTTGCCACCTCGTGGACTTTCACCAGTCTGTCCCATTGTCTTGTCTATATTTTGTCATACTAACACATATTGTATCTGTATTTCCCGCTAAGCACTTGCATACTGCTTACTAACAACGTATGCAGGGACATTGGAGGTCTAGTATCGTTATCAAATGTAGTGTCGTTTTTACCCAAAAAATTAGAGTCCTTGCAAGAGCCTTGAAGGGGTAACCATCTGTTACCTATACCAGGGCGGGTAAGTGGTGGGTCCTCCAATGTCCACCACCACCTTTTTTCTCAATGCCCGAACCTACTTTTCCTGTCTGAAACGCAGATAGCTGAGCCTGTAGACACCTCCTATCTGGACTGCCCGGGCTTCAACCACGCAGGCAAGTTCAGACCTAAAGGAGGTGTCTGTCTCTACAGTCGAGCTGACGTCAACTGTGTACGACTGTTGAATCTGGAAAATTCCAGATTCAATGAAATGTGGGTAGGCGTCAATCTTGCCAGTACGGTAAGATTCTACGCGTGTTTATACCGTTCACCGAACCTTAGCGAATCAGACCCGTTAGAGCTCTTCAAACACTTAAGCGACACTATTGATGACCTCTTGCCCCACTACCCTACGGCAGAGTTTGTGGTCCTGGGGGACTTCAATGTTCATAGCGAACCTTGGTTGAAGTTCTCAGGATCAACAGACTCGGCTGGATGCCAAGCGGAATCCTTTGCCCTTTGCTACGGATTGGAGCAAATGGTTCAGGAGCCTACAAGGGTTCCTGATGTCCAGACTCACCGTTCCAATCTGTTAGACCTATTTTTAACTACTGTGCCACACGGTTACAGGATTGAAGTCACAGCGCCTTTAGGATCGTCCGATCACTGCCTGGTGACGACATCAATCCCTGTAAACTTCAGACCACCAAACGAGAGGCTGAAGAGAAAAGTGTGGCACTATAGGTCAACAGATTAGTTCGGTCTGCGGGCACATTTTAATGCTTTTCCATGGTCAGCTGTCTGTTTCGGACTTCGGATCTCTCAAGATGTGCCCAGGAAATTGGTGAAGTCATCACATCCGCGATGGATGGCTTCATCCAATCTACTGTTAAGGAAACTGGTGTAGGCTCAAAGCCGTGGTTCAGTCGACAATGCGCTGAAGCAGTGCGACAAAAAAACGCGGCTTACCGAGCCTACAACACATCTAAAACACCCGAAGATAGAACAGCTTACAACAAAATGGCAAAGGAAACCAAGAGATCATAAATAGGTCAAAATTCGAGCACGACCAGCAGATCAGCAGAAAGCTGACTGCATGCCCGTATGGTAGCAGGCAATTCTGGTCGCTTGCGGGCTCAATAGGTCGCGATTTCTGCAAATCCAGTCTGCCACCTCTTACCAGACCTGACGGCTCACTAGCAAACACCGCCACCGAAAAGGCTAACTTACTAGGTAAAATGTTTGCGGATAACTCAACCCTTGATGACTAAGGTGCTGTCCCAACGTCGGTTCCTCACTGCGGTTTTCGTGTGAAAAAGCTGAGGATCCGGCATCGGGAAGTACTCAATGTTTCACGAGGGCTTGATGTTAATAAAGCTAGTCTTCTTCTTTCGTATGGTGGGGGGTCAGAGGGGGACATCTAGGTCTGCGAGCCAGTCTAGGGCCTCAGGCGTTGCCCTGTGGACCTCATAAATCCCGCCGGGGAATGAATGGAGCGGGCATTCGTTGACTACATGTTCGGTGGTCTGCACCGCACCGCATTCACACGTCGCCGACTCTTTAAGGCCCCATCTATGCATCATGTGAGCACAACGGCTATGGGAGCACCTTATTCTATTGATGGCAGTCCAGAGTTTGCGAGGCAATGAGAACCCAGGCTGTCTCTCAGTGGGGTCTTGCACGAGATCGGCGTTTTTGACGTTAGCTGATTGCCACTCAAGCTTCCACCTATCTTCTGGGGTGAGAGGTGTTCGAAGGAGTCTTTCTCCTTCCGTCCAGAAGGGTTTTCGAGACTTTAAGCGGCATGCCGGGTGAGAAACGACATCATCGACAAAGCTAGTGGGCCTGACGGAATACCTGTCCTGGTACTGCAGAGGTACGCTGCAGAAATAGCTCCAATTTTGACGAAGCTTTTTAAAATTTTCCTGAAGACTGACTCTGTGCCCTCTGGTTGGAAAAAAGCGGTTATCCATCCTATTCCAAAGAAGGGTGACCGCTCCAACTGGGCCAACTACCGCCCCATAGCGATCACATCAGTTCTGTCTAAGGTGATGGAACGTGTGATCAACGACAAACTGCTCACATACCTCGAGAAGAACAAAATTATTAACGACCGTCAATACGGATTCCGGCGGAACCGTTAGTGCGGTGATCTTCACGCGTATGTGACGCATGTTTGGGGGCGATGCCTGGAAGGTTTCGGTGAGACCCAAACGGTTGCACTGGACATCTCTAAGGCCTTTGACCGGGTTTGGCACCGAGGACTTGTCAACAAACTGCATTCTTACGGACTTCCCGCATCCTTGTGTACGTGGATTGCCGACTTCTTGAGGGAGAGGTCGATTCAGACGGTAGTCGATGGTTTCACCTCTTCCTCACACTCGATAAATGCTGACGTCCCGCAGGGATCGGTTCTGTCTCCGACTTTGTTTTTGTTGCACATCAACGACCTTTTGTCATGTGCACCAATTCACTGTTATGCGGATGACAGTACAGTTCATGACAGCTTTTTGTTTGACAAGCCCCCAAAGGGCTCACAAACTCCAACAGCTCGTAGGGCTTTGAAGCAAAGAATGGACGGTTACCTCGATAGTGTTTTCTCTTGGGGTAAAAATAATCTCGTTGAATTTGATGTTTCAAAGACCCAATCTTGTCTGATTACGTCTAAAAGGGATCGAAATGAAAATCTAGTCTCTTTCAACGGAAGCAATCTTCCAAACAGGCCCTCCATTGATGTGCTTGGTGTAACCCTAAGTGACTAGCTCAGGTATGGGGGCTCCATCGAGGCCAGGGTAAAGTTAGCCTCCCAAAAACTGGGCGTACTGTACAGGGCCCGCAGATACTTTAATAGTACACAACTGCTAACCTTGTACAAATCACAAGTACACCCCACGGTTGAATTTGGCAGCCATCTCTGGTCTGGAGCTCCAAAATACCTGAAAAATACCCTCGACTCTGTGCAGAAACGGGCGGTCCGTTTGATAGATTCTCCCATCTTAACAGACGGATTGCAATTTTTAGAGCACAGGCGTCGGGTGAGAATGCTATCCTTGTTCTACCGGTATTACAATGGAAGATGCTCCGAGGAACTAGCATCATTGATCCCTTCGGCACCGGTGCATAGTCGGGAAACACGCCAAACGCGTGCCCAACATTTGTACACGGTTGACATTTGTCACATGAGAACGGGTCGTTTCTTCGACTCATTCTTGTGTTCAACAGCTCGGCTGTGGAATGATTTGCCGGCCTCTGTTTTTCCTCCTTCCTACGTCATTGGTCTCTTCAAGACCAATGTTCATTCCTTCCTCTCCTCAAAAAGACCCTCCACACAGCATCCCAGATGACATAGGCCCTAAGGGAAATTATTTTCCTCAGGGCCTCCTGTGTGGAGTTAATGTAAAATAAAACAACAACAAATTTACTTTCCTTTATAAATACCATTGTGAAAGCCTTAGAAGATAACACTCAGGTTGATGTCACTGACTTCTCCAAAGCCTTCGACAAAGTTAATCACCGTATCCTCATGGCCAAACTTTATGCAATAGGAATTAGAAACCCTTTGTTGTCATTCTTTCACTCTTACTTGACAGATAGAAAACAAAGGGTTAAAATAAATAACTTTGAATCCTTTAACATTGATGTAGCTTCCGGCGTTCCCCAAGGAGCCCATTTGGCCCCGCTTCATTTTAACCTTTTTATTAATGATATCACTAAAGTTTTTTCTCACACACGTTTCTGGCTATTTGCTGATAATAATAAGATTCTTAAGATTATTAATTCCCACCTTGACTGTTTACTATTTCATCTTGATATTGATTCATTTAACGATTGGTGCAAAATTAACTGCATGGATCTTAATGTTGATAAATGCATAATTTTGTTCTTTTATAGAACCAAAAACCTATTCAGTTCGATTATAAACTAAATAGTGTTTGTCTATCTACTATCACATCTATCAAGAACCTTTGGGTCACTCTAGCCTGCAAACTTTCTTTCCGTGATCACATTAATAATATCGTAAATAAATCACTTAAACTACTCGGCTTCATTCAAGAATTACCTCTGACTTCAAACATATAAATACACTTAAAACTCTTTACTGTTCGCTAGTCCGCCCTCACCTTGAATATGCTAGTGTCATTTGGTCTCCTTTCTACGCCGTCCACATTTGTCATATCGAATCCGTATTACATCGTTTCCTAAGAGGAATTGCTTGGAGGTTGGGTCTTGAAAGAGGCAAGTACTCATATGATGAAATTGAACACATTTTAAACATGCCTTCTTTTGAAAAACGTAGAAAGGACTCTGATCTAATTTGTATATTTAAAATTATCAACAATATTACTGATACACCTGCGTTGTTACAACTCATCCAGTTTAACATCCCTTCCCGTAGACTTCGAAATAATGAATTGCTGTTCCTCAATCAACATTCTACTAATTATGTATACCATTCTCCCTTATCTAGAATGTCGAGACTTGTCAACGCAAGTCAAAGCACTGATTTTTTTGGTGTAAAACGAAATGACTTTCGCCAGTCGATACGCAATATTTAAATGCTTCATCATGCTTTGACTTGTAGTGTCTCTATATGTACTTTTTATATTTTATATTGTCTTTGCTATTAATTTATATGTGCTCTCCTTCGCTGTCATCTCTGTTTTTTTATTCGTGTTATTATTATGTTTTTAATGGACTGTTGTCCGTAAATTAATAAATAAAATAAAATTAATTCCGCAGATGACATGGTTCTTCTTGCACCGTCACTAAGCGCATTAGAGAAATTACTAAAATTTTGTGAAGACTTTACAAAAAAACCATAACCTTTTGTATAATACCACCAAGTCAATAGTTATGGTTTTTAAACCGAAAAACGAAATTGTCCAAACACCCTCCAGTATGGCTAGATGAAAGGAAAATGAATGTTAATCACAGCGTTAAATACCTGGGACATGTCATCACAGACGACCTTAAGGATATCGAGGACATGGAAAGGCAGAGAAGAGCAATATCAGTTAGAGCGGGTATGCTGTCAAGACGTTTTTACTCCTGCAGCCCCAAAGTAAAAAGAATACTGTTCAACGCTTTCTGTACCTCGTTGTACACATCAAAACTGTGGGTTGACTACACTGCAACCCAATGTAAATTAAAGGTAAAGGTTGCTTACAATAACGCTTATCGCCAACTTCTCCGCCTACCGAGATACTGCAGTGCTAAGGAAATGTTCCTGGAGGGACGAGTACATACTTTCCGTGCACTTCTCCGCCACCGCATGGGAAGTTTATGGCGAAGAATGCGATCATCACCGCCATGACTGCCTGGATGGAATCTCCCCTGATGACCCTCTGGAAACGTGAGACGATGAAATATCCTCCGTAAACGGCTATTTACATTGATTTTAGTGTTTGATACATGTATAATTTTTTTTCTCAGTTTTATTTTTCATGCTTATTCGTTTATTTTATTTTATTTATGTGTTGCTATTTACTTTTTACCTTAACTTATTATTTATCTTTTTTTGTTATTTTACATTATGGGATGTATTGCATTGCACTTCCCCTGCATACATTCTGGAATAAACTTATATTATTATTATTATTATTTATTAAAAATTTCAAACCACAAAGTGATTACTTTCTACAATAATGCTCGTATTAACCTCTTTCTTGGTATAATTTAAATCTGCTGCAAATAGGAATGACTCTTGCCTATTGGAGCGAAGACTCTATTAAGCGAAATGCTAAATTGATTGGTTTGTCATTCAGAAAGTTTTCGCTAAGGGAAAGTTTTACTTATCTTGACGTTCGCATTAAATTTGTTGATAAACCGATTATTATTAATACAAAATGGTCTCCGTAAAATCCCATGCCAAGAAAGTTTCCCACGGAAGTATAACATGGTGCGTCATCATCGCGAAGTAATTACTACATTATCTTAATCCGAGTGCAGCAGTGAGGAGAGGGGGCGGGGATGGAGATGGGTAGGGGTAGGACAGAACAGACCAGGGACCAGCAGCAACCCTCCTGCATTTAGTAATTGGATTAATTTGCGGTACTTATTTTGTGGAGTAAAATTGAAAATATCCTGATCGCTTCATTTAAGTGGAAAAACACGAAACATCACTTACCCAGCCCGTATGATCAGTGACTTACAACAAATCAGATAGCACTTCCAATAGCTTTACACGACCCCCGACACTTCCCACCCTACTACCTCACTCTTCTTCTGTTAGTAGATACTAATTTAATTGTAGTTTATTGGAACACGCGCCCCTTCAAAACATTATTACTGGTTTGATGTGACCACAACCAAAACTAATAAAGATTGACTAGAAAGATTAACTAATTAACATAATATGTGCCTACCTTTATTTCCAATAAATCCATCGACAAATAGATTAGCCTTTATTAAAAAAATCAGAGAGTGTAATTCACACACGTTAGAAGTGAAACTAGAAAGTCGTTAGATGTCGCTTTCTTTTCTTTTACTTTGTTTTTTTTTAAGTGGTTTGAAGATTAGATATTGATTTCACAAAATAATTTTTTTTATAAAATAATCTTTTTTTATTTCGTAGGATTCGAACCTTGTATGTCTCTTTGACCTCTGTGACTTGTCAGGCGCCTTGTCCATTGCGCTGTTGAAGGTGCGCGCCGAGGTGCGAATTTACCGCATTTAACTGAGTTGTGACGCATTTCCGTTTCACCCGAATTTCAAGTCACTAACGGCGCTAAAGAAGTTTCACCTCAATATATTTTAATAAAAAATGTGTAATACCCTGCAATTTGAACCTACTTCCAGAGTGTTAATAGTGTACAATATATACAAGCGCGAGCCGAACCTGAAAATCGCCGCTCACAGTTGTTTCGTTCCTTTTCTATAAATAAAAATCATGGTTCACCCCGCGCTTATGTTCCAAAATGCATACGCAGCATTAGATTCTCTAACAATTTCTCTGGCGGACGACCACCATTCAGACAATCTAAAAATCTAAACGATTCTTGAATTACCATAATAAGAAGTTTTTGGTGACTAAGATTGGTACTTTCCAACCGTCCATATAATTCCTCTCCCCATTTTCATCAGCCTTGCAACCGTATTCCCCGAATCGGATGCAATAGTTCCACTGGCTCCGGGTCGTTTAAACTCAATAATGTATGTAGTATGTATGCATTATAAAGACGGACGGGCACAAGGAGAAACGGTGCGGGAGAGGGAGAGGTGGGGGGAGGAGGCCGCGTAATGAGAAAATGATATTGACATTGGCCGAGTGGGGGCGGACAACCAATAATTAGGCTGAGGAGAAGATTCCGGCTGCCCGCAACATATTATACAGGTAGAGCCGGCCCAGGAATGAGGAGGTACTCCCCGAGACGGACTCAGAACGCCCATGGAGCTTGTTGCTGGTGGGACGGACGGGAAACAATTGTAAACAACCACGATTTATTAAAAAATATGCTAACTAAGTCGGCTGACGACAGACTAATGATTTTTTTATAGTCTCCTCGTACCGACCGACTGATGACGTATTATTAAGACGTCTCTGTATGACAAACAATACGCTAGGAGGAAAGGCTGATGGGCGGCAGTTAGCAGTCAGCAATCAGTAGTCAGTAGCTCTAGGCTGATGACCCGCAGCTCCCGGGATATTGGTGATTAAAGCTATGCGGCTAGAGTTTTCTAATTGAAGTATTATCATAATGCCGTACAAGTCACCTCTTTATGAAACCATAAACATTTTGAAACGATTAGATAAAATGTAACGAAAGCGAAATTCAATTTATTTTCATTTGTTCATTAGATGTATAAATATAGGACATCCCGTAATCTATGGATCAGAACATCTCCACAAGTAGAGTCATTATTTATTTATCTACTTATCATGTATTTACGTACCTATTTTATTTAGCAAAACAGCAGCCTACAATAAGAATAGTTTATTTTTATGTTTATTATTATATAAATCTACCTTATTGAAACCACTTAGAGGAGTCGTTGTTATATAAAAACATTGTACCTAACTAAACTATATATTAATTAACCAATAACAATTCTTACATTTATATAATTATATATTAATAATTCGACTACCATAATACGGGCATGTGCCTAGCATGGTAGTCGAACCACCTGTAAAAACTGTATAAAAAGTTATATAATGAATAAAGAAAAAAAAAAAAAAAAAATATTGAATTGGGATGATAGGAAGGTTTTTGCAATTGAAATGACTGAGAATGTTGTGGTCCAATTATTAACCTTTTCGATATTATTACTATTATTACTTTCCGTAAATCAAGTTGTTGCTAGGTGGAGATGCTACTGGTGAAATAATAGAAATTGTTATGAAGCAATTCTTAAAAATTTATTATTCCGTCAAGTACTTAAAAAAAATGATAATGTTGGCGACACTCTCGGGATTTTGGTGCCAGAGGGCTTTTTCCGGTTCCGCACACTTTGATTTGGAAGCGAGTAGAGCGGCTCGCTTTGTAAATCGACGGGTGACACATTGGGAGAAAAATGTGCTAAATATACGGGAAAGAGTGGAAGGAAGTATACGCGGGCGACAATCGATTTTTGATGAAATTTTAATAATGGTTTTCATGGTAAAACCCTCAAAAAACACGCGAGTGAGTCGTGATGAATCGTGGCGAGTAGAATGCTACGGCATGTTATTGTGACGGGCGCTCGAGAATTGTAATCGGGAGAGATTGGAGTCATCCTGTCGGTACTTATTACATTACGCTGATAATAATCATTTTCCCGCGGCCGATAAACCCGCGGAGTCCGCCATTTTTAAGAACTCGCGCTGTATGAGAGCAAGAGTGTCGCTACCATTTGGGATAGGACCGGTAGTCAGGAGAGGGTCATGGGTCCCCACCAGCAGTGATCGTCCGGCTCCAGAGCCGAGGCCAGAAGAGAAAGCAGGAGGACCGGCATCCCGCAGAGGGTCATGGGATTCCGCCTGTCATAGTCGCGCGGATCCCGAGCTGAGTTTCACCGTTGGTGGAGAGAGTCTGGGCCTCCCCTTCGGTGGGAACTCACACCAGGCGTCTCCGGGAGAGGCCACAAGGGCCTACCACTCTCAGCCGCAGTTCGGGGCGGGGTAGATAGGTAGATAGGTTAGAATAAGATGGATACAAGGTCCCGGGTGAGTTTTTTTTATGTATCATGTATTTATCACCAGTATTCCTTTATACAATATCCCATAATTATGTTCTCATTTAAAAGTGGGTTTTAATGGCAATAGCCTTACACCCCACTCCTTTCCAGGGATGTTATATTAAGAATGCCCACGCCGTGAAGGGAGAGTCTCGTGCCTGCTGCAAATTGACATTCCACGACTGTATAGTCGTGGATTGGCGTCCATAGGTTCTATTAGAACCAAAGTTGATTTGTGGTGAGCGGAAGAGAGATGTAATTGGCTGGCATCTGCTACTTACAGCCTCCCACGCAAACTGCTATCTACATAGTAGATAGCACCTCATTTATTCAACCTAATTATCTTGCTATTCCACGTAGTAATTAGCTACTTAACAAAGTACTAAAAGTGAGATTTAACAAAATAACTAAAAGCAAATAAATATTAAATATAAAACTTAGTAAATATAGGGTACAAAGAAAGAGTAGAAAGAAAGAATGAAAGAAAAACATAATAATAAAGCGTAATAAAGTGTAGTAATATGTATGTGTGGATCATAAAAACCAGATTAGTTAAATAATTTAACACCATAATTATAACAAGAAAAAACTGTAAACGCTGTCCCTATTTGATATATTTTTAGCTGGAATTTTTCAATAGAAAAAATGATTTTATATAGATGGGGCTAAATTAGACCACAACATATTGTTATGTCATAAATAACCCGATGTTTTGTTATTAGATTTTGGGATATTATGCCGGGTTGCGCTACCTCCTTCTTTAGCCAACGTTTCGGACAGCGTTACAGTGTCCATCATCAGGGCAGATGCGTAACGCTGTCCGAAACGTTGGCTAAAGAAGGAGGTAGCGCAACACGGCATAATATCCCAAAAACTAATAACAAAAAGACTTTTGACCGTGAAAACCTAAAATCGAACCCGATGTTTATTTTATCAAAAGAATTTAGTCAGGTGCCTCATTTTAAAGGTGATTGCCTGGGTGAAAAGCCATTAAACTTAATTTTAAACGTGTAAGCTAAACGATTTAATTATTTTTTCGAAATAATAGACATCAGGCGTTCGGAAAAGCAAGCTCCTCACTTGTTGGGAAGTAGCCTGGGAGGTAACTGCTTTCCGAAAGTCAACGTGATTTTTACCGTTTTCTTATTATATTAATGTAGAATCATGCTTCGTAGTTAATCAGAGATTTCACCATTCGCATTAATTAAATGTAAAGTGATTCTCTCTCGGATGGTCGTGCTCGGAATTCAAAACGGCGCGTGTGAAACAATGTTTCAATAATTTAGTCGCACGCGCTCCACCGCGATTTTTAACCATCGGTATTATTATGGTATCACTATTGACATAACTTTCTGGATTACGAGGCTATCCGCTTTTGAAACATACGCAAGCCAGAGCTCTCGTGTAATTTTAAGTTCACCTACAGGTGACTGGCCCCACGTTGGGCGCCAAATTGTTACTAAATTATTGTTTGATTTAAATTTACCAAAGAATCTTTTTTGAAGACGCAAACCCAGTTATGCAATGTTACCACTGTTTACGCTTCGGACATGGTACTGCAAGATGTCTGCAGAGAGAGAAGGACGAAAAGCCTGTTTGCAGCTACTGCGGTCTCGATCACACACACAGCGATTGCGGGAACAAGGACAAACAACCAAATTGCAAAAACTGTTGTATTCAAAATGAAAAATATAAATTGAAATTTCCAGTTAATCATAGAGCAAATGACAAAAACAACTGTAAGGTATATAAAAAAATGCTCGCAATTGCTGAACAAAATATTGAATATTAATTTTATCATATCAAAAAAAATGCAACAATATTTTTTAAATATATTTTTGTTATATTTTAGTACTTTGATAATTAACATTAATGAAGATAATAAATTTATTCATATGAAGCAATTACTTTGTGGTTAGACATTATATTATAAAAATAAATAAAACACTTTGTATTTTAACCACGAATTTATTATATTACATATCGACCGGTTTCGCTTACATCAAGCTTCTTCAGGATATAAGTAATAATAACTAAATGTTAAGTGAGAGCTATGGCTTATATATAAGTTGAGTGACAGAGGGAGAAAGAAAATGACCAAGAACATAATTAGAAAGAGACAAAGTATTTGACAGAGGTAAAATGGATAATCAATTAGTGGGAGGGAGACAACAATACAATAATCAATAAGTGGGAGGGAGACAGCAATATAGATCTAATCACAAAAAGAAAGTTTATAGATCTAATCACAAAAAGAAACTTTTTCAAAAGAATTATCTATTATTAAGCAAATAGCGACAAATAATGGCTATGACCCGGACCAAATCAATAAAATACTTAATAAGAAACAAAAACAATTAGCTACAAATAAATTTCTTTATAAAAGCACCCCGACAAACAATCAAGACATTCCAAAATATCATTGGCGTAGAATTTTATTTATAAATAATTTTTCTAATCTAAGCGTTAGGAACCTTCCTGTAGATATCAAACCGGCCTTCTATACAAACAATAACCTTGCCAAATTTTTAATTAATACTAAAGACAAAGAAGATCATTTAAGTTTCTCCGGTATTTATAAACTTAGCTGTAGTGATTGCCCTGCTTACTATATTGGAAATTGGAAATATTGGAAATATTGGTCTAACCACAAAGTAATTGCTTCATATGAAAAAATTATATCAGCAAGTAAAGCTAATAAAGCAATAATGTATAAAAACTATACAATTAAGTTCAGAGTTACGTCTATAAATATATTTTTCTTTAAACAGTGCTTAAAATCAAAAGTGTTCCCTAATTATTTAAATGGTTTCTTTAACCGGCTAAATAATAAATTGCATTCCAATTCTTCAGTGTCAAAAGCCAAAACAGCATGGCTCAAAGAAGATTTAAAAAGTGCCTACAAAGAACGTAATAACATTAAATTAAAATTACATGTTTTACACACTGAGTTAGTTCACGTACTTCACCCATTGGAATGGGATGTGCTTGATGATAAAGTCAGACACTTTGCATCTTTAAAAGTTTTCAAAAAACGTGAAATTATAATTAAAAAACTAAAAAACTTGTGTCTTGCGGCCAATCTTATCAAAAGCATTCCCGATAAACCAAACTACCAGTTCTTCGATCGAGTGCAGAACCTTTCATCTACGCAATTTCTTCCAGAAGAAATGGCCCTTTTATCAAAAGGCCTAAAATACAATCTAAATTATACCAAAACCAGTATCAAAGATGCAGTTGAAAATGTTGCTGTCGACATAGAGACCGCCCTACATAGCCGCCCAAATCCTTTCTTCTATAAAAGTGCTGAATTGTTAAAAAATCTAATACCAAAATGTAAACCCTTATTTAACCCAGAAACGCGCTATATGTTAAACATCCGTAAAAAATTAGAGACTTACCAATTAATTTTAACCAAAGCCGATAAAGGCAATACTGTCATTATAATGCATAAATCTGATTATCATTCAAAAATGGAGGATTTCGTTAATAATGATAATATTAAGATCTTATCACAAGACCCAACAAATAATTATCTCGATAATGTAAAAAATGCCTTAAATTCATGTAAAACCCCAATTTTTATAGATGACTCATATAATAAAGTAAAATTTTTGACAAAAAACCCTAAAATCCCCAAGTTATATGGATTCCTAAAACTCCATAAAGTTGGGACCCCCATTAGACCAGTTGTTGCATGTTGTGAGTCACCAAATTTTAAATTAGCTTCTTTTGTCACTAATGTCTTTAATAATTCAAAAGTGTTTTCCCCCAAACACACTATTAGAAACTCATTAGACCTAATCAATGAGTTGAAAGACCTGGTAATTCCGACTAACAGTAAACTAATATCATTTGATGTTATCAACTTGTTCCCGAGTATCCCAGTAAATGAAAGCAAATCTCTTATTAGTAATTTACTAAATAATTCTAAATTGCCAAAAGATTTTTCTAATGATCTTTCTCGTCTGTTTAATGTCTGCTTAAACCAAAATTATTTTAAATTCAATAACACCATCTATGAACAAAATATGGGCTTGCCGATAGGGTCTCCAATGTCCCCGTTGGTAGCTGATATATTTATGGATAACCTAGAAAATAGCATTTTTTCTTGCAAATCCCCTCTCCTAAAAAACTTGTTGGTATGGAAACGATATGTGGACGATGTGTTTTGCATTTGGTCCGGTACAGATCGTCAATTAAAGACCTTCCTCCAGCTTTTAAATTCTTTTCACACACAAATACAATTCACCTTAGAAATAGGAATTAATGCTTCTCTTAATTTTCTAGACCTTACAATCTCTTTGTTAAATAATAGACTTGCTTTCAACATATACCGCAAACCAACATACACAGACATAACCATACACAACACATCAAATCATCCGATCTCCCACAAACACTCAGCCTTTCATTCAATGATACACAGACTAGTTTCTGTGCCTCTGTCTAGCATTAATTTTTCAAAAGAATTATCTATTATTAAGCAAATAGCGACAAATAATGGCTATGACCCGGACCTAATCAATAAAATACTTAATAAGAAACAAAAACAATTAGCTACAAATAAATTTCTTTATAAAAGCACCCCGACAAACAATCAAGACATTCCAAAATATCATTGGCGTAGAATTTTATTTATAAATAATTTTTCTAATCTAAGCGTTAGGAACCTTCCTGTAGATATCAAACCGGCCTTCTATACAAACAATAACCTTGCCAAATTTTTAATTAATACTAAAGACAAAGAAGATCATTTAAGTTTCTCCGGTATTTATAAACTTAGCTGTAGTGATTGCCCTGCTTACTATATTGGAAAAACCGCACGTAATGTCAACACTAGAGTAAAAGAACATTTAAGATGTTTAAATGGAAAGGGGTTCTCTGAGCTTGCAAATCACCTAATCTCAACAGATCATACTTTTAATAAAATTTCAGGAACTCGCATATTACATAAAAATAATATAGGTATAAAATTAGACAATTTAGAAGCTTTAGAGATTAGGAAATCATTAAATACAAATATGTCAGAATTCTTACTCAATAACCAAATCAATTTATCAAATCAAAAAAATTCACCTTATAGCCCTATTTTTAACTTATTTCCAGCTATCCATCCTAACCCATGATATTATGTATGTGTTTTAGTGTTAGTCTGATGTCCTTCATTATTAATATTATCATATATCTAAATATCGTCTTTTATCTTATAATGTAAAATACATCAAAATTTGTTTAATATCTCATTTATTACCGTTAACTGTTGGTTTTTATTTGTGATTAGATCTATATTGCTGTCTCCCTCCCACTTATTGATTATTGTATTGTTGTCTCCCTCCCACTAATTGATTATCCATTTTACCTCTGTCAAATACTTTGTCTCTTTCTAATTATGTTCTTGGTCATTTTCTTTCTCCCTCTGTCACTCAACTTATATATAAGCCATAGCTCTCACTTAACATTTAGTTATTATTACTTATATCCTGAAGAAGCTTGATGTAAGCGAAACCGGTCGATATGTAATATAATAAATTCGTGGTTAAAATACAAAGTGTTTTATTTATTTTTATAATATAATCAATTTAATTTACATGTGTATGTGATATGTAAACTCTCACTATACTGTTGTTGGCAACAAATGAATGTAAGGTTTTTAATGTATATATCAAACTGTATAACTAAAACAAATTCACTTTATATTGAAAACATTGTGACATGTTACCTTCTCATCAAAATAATTGTTTATTTATATTTTTGCTCCTATTACATTCTAAGCATACTGATGGTAGGATTTCAGGTGAATATTTTCAAATAAAAATGTCTTTTAGTTATATTGATGATGAAAGAGATGTAAATTATTGTAAAGTTAATAATTTGCATGAATGGATTCAAATGCAGACTACAAGAAAATGTGAAACAAATAATCTAACTTGTGTAGAACTAAACATTAGGTCGATTTGCAAGTATTGGGACCTCTTTCATGCTTATTTTAAAAACTGTATAAATCATATTGACATACTTATGCTTTGTGAAACAGCAATACGTCCAGAACATGTTGGTTTCTATGAAATTCCCGGATTTAATTCATATCACTATTGCAGAAGTAACAAATCCGGTGGAGGTATTTTGTTATATGTAAAAAATAATCATACCTTCTCGCAAATATTTATAGACACAATATATTTTGAAAACGTTTTTGGAAAATTGACACTTAAAAATAATAAAAATTTAAATCTTTTAGCTATATACCGACCTCCGAATCTCAATAAACAAGCATTTTTGTCTGAAATATCTTCTGTGTTTAAAAATAATATTGACCCAAAAGAAAGTGTCATATATTTTGGTGACATCAATTTAAATTTATTAAATAGAAATGATTCAGTCATAATAACTTATGAAAATATCCTTGCAAATAATTATTTAATAAAATGTATAGATGACGTAACAAGAGAAGTGATAGTTCAACAGAAAATAAACAGCTCGTGTATCGATCATTTTTTTGTAAGGATTAGCGGAAGACAATCCGCTGGAGCTTATACAGGTGTGAGTTCAATCTCCTCATGCGTATGTGATTATAACATTGCAGATCACCACACCACGGCTATAAATGTTCGGTTAGATTCTATAGAACAAATAAACTTAAACAAAACTGAAAATATAACGATTCTTTCGCAGAGACATATTGATAATAATATCCAAAATTATGATTGGAAATCACATCTAGAAGAAAATGACTGTACCATTATTTACTCAAAATTTCAAAATTATTTTGATGACTTGTATAAAAATAGCACAATTGTGATAAGTAAAAAATCCAAAACCCGGCCTTATGCGAAAAACGATTGGATATCTACCGATGTTTTATGTAAAATTAAAAAAAGAGATAATTTATATAAACGTTGGAAAAATGCTCCGACAAACAAATATTATGAGAAAGAATATAAATGTTTTAGAAATGTGTTAAATAAATTATTAGTTAAACTAAAAACTTCTTACTATAATGATAAATTCAAAAACTATTTTCAAGATTAAAAAAAAACATGGGAGGAGTGTAATAAAATTTTGGGAACTAAATGTAAAAATGACTGTGATGAAAATGCTTCTAAATATCTGATGAAAGATCGAACAAAAGAAGTTTTAATTAATGATTTTGTTGATTATTTCTCTGAAAGTGTTTACAATATGTTACATAAGTGCAATCATAAAACAACTGAATTTGAACCAGAGGCGATGCCTCAAAGCATGTACCTACCGAGGGCAAAAGCGGCGGATATAGAAAGTATTGTTAGACAAATGAAGATTTCTTCTCCAGGAATTGATAATATCAGGATGAAAGATATTAAAAAACATATTTTAATCCTAGGTCCATTATAACCCATTTTATAAACAGAATCTTATTTCAAGCAAAAATCCCCGATGATTTAAAATGTAGTATTATAAGACCTATATATAAGGGAGGTGACCACACTGTATTGGGTAACTACAGACCAATTAGTATCTTGCCATCTTTAGAAAAAATTCTTGAAAAATATATTCAAATAAAATTAATAAAATATTTAGAAGATTTTTCTATAATAGATACTAATCAATACGGTTTCCAAAAAAAAAAGGTTACCGAATTGATGCTTCAAAAATTTGCCAACATGATAAATAATGAATTAAACTATAAAAAACATACATTAGTCTTATTTATAGATTACTCGAAAGCTTTTGATACTATTGATCATGGTAAATTACTTAAAATACTAGAAATTATAGGAATAAGAGGAAAACTACTAAAACTTTTTGAAAATTACCTAAACAACCGATGCATGAAATTAAAACTCTTAAAAATCTTTAAGTAAAAAAAGAAGTTTTTTGCCGGCGTTCCTCAAGGTTCCATATTAGGTCCAATCCTGTATATTATATATGGATCTTTTATTAAATTAATTTTTAGACATGTAAAGTACTTTGTATACGCTGATGATACTGCTTTAGTTATTTCTAGCAGTGATTTGCAAACTTGTATAGATCTTTTACAAAAAGACTACATTGAACTCTTAAAATGGTCTCATGACTCTGGCTTAATTATAAATGCCAAAAAAACTAAATTGTTACACATAAGATCCCCTAATGCTAAGGTATGTATTACACCTGAAATAAAGACACATACATCAGATTGCTTACACGATGGTATTCCAGCAATGTGTACATGTGAAAATATGGAACTAGTTAAAGAATATGTTTATTTAGGTGTAATTATTGATTGCTTTTTCAAGTGGGATATACAAATAAACAAAGTTTGTGCACGACTAAGATCAATTGTAAGCAGATTGTATAAACTAAAATTTTTTGTTCCTATCTGCACACTTCGAATAATTTATTTATCTCTAGCTGAATCTGTTATAAGGTATGGAATAACAGCTTGGGGATTTTCTTGTAAAACAAATATAGACCATGTTCAATCAGTGCAAAATTCATTGGTTAAATTATTAGCTGAAAAAAATTTATACAAAGAAAGGCATAACATTCCATACTTTTATCAAAGTCTCAAAATTCTTTCAGTGAGAGCAATTATGTGGTACAAAATTATATTTCAGCACATAAATAACCCTTTATATATAAACAGGCTGGAACACAACCATAATACTCGTTTGAACTTTAATGAAGGACTAATTGTACCTAAACATACAAATAAATATGGACAAAGAACGTTAAATTACATGATTCCCAGTTGTTTAAATATGCTTCCAGCTGAAATTAAAAACTGTGCCCAAAACAAACAATTGGTGAGCTTACTGAAGACTTGGCTTACGGAAAGAATAAATTTGTATTAGTTTACAATAACATATTATTTATTCTAAAGATTTTAAAATTGTTTCATGTTTTCATAATTTTTCTTTAATCTAAGTATATTTCTGTAAAAAAAATTATTTTATTTTATATCTATAATTGTTAAAATGTATCTAAGTATATTTCTGTAAAAAATTTAATTTAATTTTATATTCTTTAACTGTACAAATGTAACTATTAAATCACTATAATAAGATCTTTAATGTAAAGAACCCGTTAGACAAACTGCTAAAAAGTAGTTTATCGGGACTTTTTGTCTTATATTTGTAAAATGTATAAAATAAATAAAAATAAATAAAAAAATTGTTATTTGATCATTTTGATTAAAAATTACCACCCTTAACACCCTACTTCGTTTCACCCATGGCTTACGGGACATCCAGTGTGTTACTTTTTTCTACTCAGTTAACAGTACCTTCAATTGTAGGATAATGGTAATAATAATTTTCACGACAATTTTTAATAATATACAATCTTGGATAGAGTGTTGTTGTGGTGTGGATAGGTATAGCGAACATGGCAGTTTATTGTTTCTTTTTAGGCCTACTTTTCAGATAATTTAGCAAATATGTTGTAAAAAACACCGTATTTATATATTTATCCATTATACCACCTTACGGATTGGGGTGTGAACTGTGTACCTGATTAAATAATTACAAATATCTTTGGTTTGATTAAATTCCGTGGCGCTTCTTTCGTACATATTAGGTCCTTACATATAAAATTGGCGTTTTGTATGGGAGGAACATAAAATCGATTTTTTTTAAAATATAATATATTTATTTAATCAAAATATGTACCATTGCTATCTATGCACTTTTACCATCTCATAGGTAGTTCATCGATCCCTTTTCTAAAAAAAACCATTCGGGCGGAAATAAAATCTTTGCAGGCGGTTTGGACTTCCCCATCGGAGTTGAATTTTTTCCCTTTCAAGAAGTTATCCAAATTTCGAAAAAAATGGTAATCTGTTGGGGCAAGGTCCGAAGAGCACGGTGGATGTCTTAGACATTCCAATTTAAGCTCCTCTAATTTGGTAGCCGTCTGTTGTGCAGTGTGTGATCTAGCGTTCTAACGCGCGTTTGTTGATTTGCTTCACTCAATTTGTGAGGTACACACCTTTCAAGCTTTTTCATCTTCCCAATTTGCTTCAAGTGGATTAAAACAGTTTTATCACTAATGCCGCAGCTTGCAGCTAACTCGGACGTGGTTTGCGATGAATCCGCCCCCACAATAGCCTTCAATTCTTCATTATCAACTTTGGTCTCCGGCCGTCCACGGGGCTTGTTCTGCAGGTCGAAATTTCCAGAACGAAAACGTTGGAACCAAAAACGCACTGTGTTTTCTTTTGCGGCACCGTCGCCATACACATCATTAATCCTTCGAGCCGTTTCTGCAGCACTGGTGCCACGGTGGAACTCGTACTCGTAAATAACGCGATATTTCAAGTTTTTCATTTTGTAAACTAAGTGTCGCAAAGAAAAAAAAACAATTAAGGAAAAAACAAATGAATTATAATTTTCGAAACATAAATACATGAGTAAATAGCTGTATAATTTTGAATTTGGAATTCCTAACCAAAGAGAAGATATTTGAGATCAAAGTTGCCAGTATGGCAAAACGCCAATTTCATACGTTAGAACCTAATATATACGGATATTATCATTACCAGGTTAATGAATACCTGCACCAACTTACGGTATACGTAACCAATGTAAAAGATAAGTTTTAGGAGCTTTAAAATGGGGTGCAATGATTAAAAAAATCATTTGTTATTATCGTGAAAAAGGGCATATTAATGAATGAGCAGTGTATTTCATAAAGCTGCCTTACACAAAAGCCCTTTCAGAGCTTTGATGTCCAACAACTATCAATTACACGTGTTTCCAAAGCCAATAGAAAGGTCGGGGTTAAAGCTGATCGTCGCTAGCTGATTGGAGTGATTTGCATACTTCTGTTTTGTGATAGTAGATATATCACTGTTTATCTGCAGCGGTACATACACACTGGGCAGTAGGTAGGCAGTAGGCAGTACGCATTGCTTTGCCCTTTGCCCTTTTCCCACTGCCCATTGCCGCAGCGCAGCGCGGTTCGGTGGTCGGACTTTTTAATTATTAATGCTTTTAAACATTGCAGAATCGGTTTAAAAAATTCTAATACGTTCTTCGCAAAGTTTTATTAAAAACAATAACTCTAACCATTTCGGTTCTGCATTTTTTTTGGGTGATATTAATATAAATATTCAAAACGCTTTACTAAATCCGGCCGCCAATGAATATCAATAACAAATGTTATGCATTCCACAGGATATCTACCGTACATAAATAACACCACCAGACCTAATCATCCTAATGATACATGTCTCGATCATATATTCCTAAAATCAAACAAAAATTTTCAATATAAATCCGCTACACTAAAAATTGACATAACTGACCACTATCCTACCTTCTACGGCCAGCAAACTCCAACTTTGCCCATCTCTGCTGATCCAAATAATGTTAACAAAACAATTACTAAAATTAACTACTCAACTTTAAATAACTTACTGAACGAAGAATCGTGGATCGCGGTCCTATCTAATGATGACCCAAATTTAACTTTGAATACCTTTTACGAAGTACTTCAAAAACATATTCTAAAAAGTCAAGAACAAATAACACCACCAAAAAGTAAACATAAGCACATAAATCCATGGATTACAGGTGGACTGATAATTTCAAAATAACACAGAAACAAACTTTTCATAATCCACAAAAATCTTGAAAATCATTGCACAACCAAAAACGAAGCACAGATCCACACCAAACGGAATGAATACATTTTATTTAGAAACTACTCGTACCTAAACACAATCATTCTTCGTTTCTTCGAAATGTAGATTACATGAACATCTTAGATCATACGATGTGCGACTAATACCCAAATTGGGAATGCCGTAGTATCACTGGCTCTGGGGCAGTTGGGACTCTTGTTCTTTCCTCTAGCAAATACTATATATGTTTTAAAAGAGTGTGCATTGCATTTCATTGAATTATTACAATCAGAGAGATTTCTTACAATCAAACTGATTGATCAGTTTTGTAAGATTTTAAAGATAAATATTGTAAAATTAAAAAAAACTGAATAAACATACTTAAAAAAAAAAAAAATTTTCAAACGTAAAGACGAAAAATATACATTAATGTGGCAGCTACTTTGAATATTATTGTTTCATACATTTATTTATCTCTTTTTAGGTTATTTTCCTCAGCTTTATTTTATTTATTATGCAACACACACGATGTTTCTTCGCTTAAACACATAAATATTAACTGAATTTACGATACTTTAATGACATTGTCCTCTAAGAATGAATTTATGTCAACTCATTGGGAGCCGGAATTAACTTTATTTATATTATTGCCGCGCATTTTTTATTATTGCAGCACGGAAAATCCCGGAGAGAAAAATATTACAATAAAAAATTTACATCTTCATATTTAAAAATATAAAATAAATGTAATGCGTTGTGCTAAAAGGCCAATGGTCAAAAATACTGCATAAGGTTTTTATGGTTCTTACATCGGTATAATTTTTTATTAAATTTTATTGTCAATAATCGAAAAAAGATACTTTTGTCAGTTTTTTATCACACTTGAAATGCTAAAATTTTCAGGAAAAAGTTTATAAGAACAATATAACAGTCTGACAGTTTGGTGGAGGGACTGTTCGCTACTGTGGCCACGTAGGGCAATACCAATATTCCAGGGCTGGTCAACCAACCTTCACTATACACATATACTAGTAGTTATGTTTCGCGTTATGTATGCTAAAGAAAGTTATGTTAATTAACGTTATGTACACTAGTAGTTACGTTACTTAGCGTTATGTTGATTATTCTGATTTGACAGCTCGTGCGCCAGAGCACATGAGCGCGCTCTGGTGGAACAAAAAGGTACTATCAGACACGGCGAACATTTTGATAGGATTGACAAATTTACAGACAGGCGAAATGCGGAGTGGCCGAGTTGAAACATGACTTCGCTACTCTCATAGTGCAGAGACATTTTCTGAGTTTCAAGATTCCATACATAAACCTTTTTAATTGCAAATTTAATGCTAAAGTGTTCAAAACAACTCATATTGTACCAATCGAAGAATCTTGAAGATGTGAAGACGGCAATTTGTTGAATCTTTCGGCTTCTTTCCGTTATTAAGTTTTATTAGCAATTTCGGAAGAAATTCTTTTTTTTTCAGATTTGGTAGCTCGTGAAACTTCCAGTCAGAAATCAAAACCAGTAGCGTTGGTCCTCTACTAATGATAAGGTACGAGTAATTCAACTAGCTCGAAAACGAGATAAGAATAATAATAATAAGAAAACGTGCATTCTTTGTAGGTATTACATAAAAGTTCTTTTCCAGACAGGTTTATTCTGTACTTATAAATTGCTTTAAAACGGCAAATAAGCGTTAGGCTTTTAAAGAGCAAAGTTCACAACCGCTGACCTGTATCTTTGTTAATCGTAAATTAGTTTCAATCTGCCGCAAATAAAAATCTAGCATCGTAATAAATGAAGACTCAAAGACTTTGGATACGTTATGAAACTTCATTGTTGGCGAAGTGTTTTTGTAATAAAATTAATAGAAAAGCGATAGCGGTTAAAATAATACAAAGAATTTATTACCGAAGTCGCCAGTCACATGCGCATTAATTAAATTAATCCGATACCTGAGACTTATATAGTCGAATGACATTTATATCAATGTTACGGAACTGAGACGCGCGGAATCTGTCTTTTTACAATATTTTATTACTTTCCTGATAATTTTATACTTAGCTATGTTGATCGTGGCCTCGGCCCGTCATTTGATTTTTTAAAACATAATTATTATTGACGTGCGTTTTAAGTGTGATGTTACATCTATGGGTATTAAAAGCATGTTTTAACACGATGCGATATTTTGATTACCCATAAAATTGAGTAAAAGCAGGTTAGTGTTAACACTTGCTAACAAATAAACCCTTTTCCCCCTAACTTTAATTTCTTCATGACTGTATAATGATAAACGGCACAACCTAACCTAGAAAATAACAATATTCAGACTAATAAATAAAAAGAAAATACTTTGTTTTAAGTCACTTTATTGTTATTTTTTTCCGTCTACCGGTTTCGGTACCTCCGTACTATCATCAGTATTTTTAAAAAATACAAGTATTTTTATAACAGTCCTGATGTTGGTACGAAGGTACCGAAACCGGTAGACTAAAAATAACAATAAAGTGACTTAAAACACACTATTTTCTTTTTATTTATTTATTAACATTATCTTCGTTTTCTTATTCGCTAATATTGTCTTCATTGATTAAATTTTACAATTTCGATAAGTTATTCCAAAAATATAAATAAATAAGGTAATATAATTATTCATGTTGCCATGCATAAGTGAAAAATGTAAGTTTCCCTTTTCTGGAATTATAATTAAAAATAAAAATAGTCTTTTGCTGGGGAGAAACAAATTGCAGAGGAAGGTTTCGGTAACAATTTTTTTTGTGTTGGTAACGTTCAAATAAACTCAATTGACTGGGAAGGAACAAATTGCAAAGGAAGCTTTCGGTAGTATTTTTTTGTTTTGGTAACGTTCAAATAAACTCAATTGACTGGGAAGGAACAAATTGCAAAGGAAGCTTTCGGTAGTATTTTTTTGTTTTGGTAACGTTCACATAAACTCAATTGACTGGGAAGGAACAAATTGCAAAGGAAGCTTTCGGTAGTATTTTTTTGTTTTGGTAACGTTCACATAAACTCGTTAGTATTATGTATTTACTCGTAATACTTGTTTTGCGTGTAGTATTAATTTGGTAGAATTGTATCACCATTAAATGGTTGGTAGTTATACTTTGTTGATTTTTAATGTCAACCCTCTGTGTACTGTGTACTTTATACATAAAATAAGACTCGGTCATGTACAAACTCGCATTACAAAAAGAATACATTTCGTATGAAAAGTTGTCTGAAAGTGTCTGTGCCACGACAGGGCTGTTTGGTGTTCCCTCACCTGTGAGATAATCAGTCATGAGATATGTAGTAAAAAACACATAGAAATGGAGTATGTAAAATGTACCTACTTAAAGTAATCCTTTGACGCAACTCATTTGACTTTGACGCAACGCAAATCTAATGTTGCGCTTAATAATTTTAATGTTATTTTATTTATTTATTTATTTATTGCTTCTTCACAATTTATATACATATATTTTTAGCATGTAATTATTAACCCCACTAGGGTTCGCCTGTATCGGGGTTAATAATTTCACAATTTAATAAAATATTAATGTATTAATTATAAGTAAAGTTAAATATGAATTATTAATAACAGATTTTACAAGGCACGTAGATGAATCTGCCCAGTGACTAGTCGCGACAGGAAACCAATGATTTGAACCTGTATTATTGGGCTCTACACACGACACTGCATGCTGGCCAGCAGTGACTGCAGAGAGCGTGGGTATGAGCGAATTAGCGCTGTCTCGTTTGTTAAAGGGCCGCTAGAACGAGACAGCGCTAGTTCGCTCAACTCCACGCTCTCTGCAGTCACTGCCGCAGTCACTAGAAATTGGATGGTGAGGAGACCCGTTAAGCCAACTCGCTATTCGCCTATAGTCAACTCGTAAACTTCGTTACTTCAGCAGCAGTTCAAAGTAACATCCTAATAAAATGGACGGTCATCTTACATAAACAAGATGGCGCTACAAGATTTGCCAAATTGAATTTAATAAAAATAATTGAACCCGTATAGCCCCGCGTGGAAGTATTCACTATTTACTAACACTCTCACACAGTAAACGGAACCACGATTGAACTTTTTATCGATTTCTTTGTGTAATAAAACGTAACAAGATACTCGTACATGGTACAAGGGCCGGGAACGGACTTAGTTGAATCGCCCAGGGCATCTGGAGACCACAGCAACATGTTGTGTTGGTACTTCATCTGGGTCGAAGTTAAAAAAAAAAAAAAAAATTATTTACATCATTATTTTATTTTTTCATATAATTTTCACATTTCAATTCATTTGTATTATCTCGACCACCATACTAGGCTTATACCCGCATCATGGCAATCGTACATGGGCTATTCTACAATGTCTTCACCCGGAATGCTGATTCTTTCGGTTTTCGGAACAACTCAAACAAGTCACAGAGAAATCGTTGTTTCTCCCTTACTACCATGGTTAGAAAAATGATCTAAACAGTATTAGAGAGAGAAAATATCACGCTTTATAATTAAATCTAAAAGTTAAATGCAAAATAATTAAAAAGTACACCTTTATGAATCTAAAGTTTCCGATCCCAATTTGAAAAAAAATTATGAAACTTTGAAAATTTTTATTAATTATTTTGACACGAAACGATTAAAAAAGTGAGTTAATTTATTTATTTATTTACACCTGTTTAGGCTTTTACATATAAATAACAATATTTATAAAATTATAGTCGTGAATATTGCAGGAAACGACTGCTTAAAACACTTGCACAAAAATAAATATAAAGTAAAAATATTATTGAATTTGATCCACACAGCATGTCTTCTTCTTCTTTGCGCTGTCCCAACTCATTGCCTAAGTAGGCTGTTGGGGTCGGCTCTTCTCGTTCTCAGGTTGTAGTTTCTTCTGTTCTGAGTATCGCCTTCATCCAGGCCGTTTCCCTGAAGTATTTTGGAGCATTGAGTCATCCAGGAGTTCTTCGGTCTTCTTCTGGATGACTGTCGATGAAGCTCCATAGACATTGCCTGCTTCACTGTGTGGTCTGATGGTCTCCGTCTTATGTGCCCATACCATCTCAACTGTCGTTCCTCCAGCTTACTATTTATGTCTGTGACACCCAGGCTACCACGAATTCGTGAACTTTTAATTTTATCTTTTAGTGATACTCCTGCCGACCATCTAAGCATTTGCATTTCTGCTTGATCCACACGGTATGTATAGGTACAAAATATAAAAAATCCAAAATAGTTTTTTTTCAGCCGTCAAAATACTGTTAGTGTGTTAGTCAATTTAAATAGTTTTATCACAATATTCTCCTACTGGATGAAAAAAACTGATGCTTATATGTATTGGGTCCTTACATATGAAATTGGCGTTTTGCCGTACTGGCAACTTTGATCTCAAATATCTTCTCTTTGGTTAGGAATTCCAAATTCAAATTTATACAGCTATTTACTCATATATATGTGTTTTCTAAATTATTATAATTCATTTGTTTTTTCCTTAATTGTTTTTTTTCTTTGCGTCACTTAGTTTACAAAATGGAAAACTTGAAATATCGTTATTTAGGAGTACGAGTTCCACCGTGGCACCAGTGCTGCAGAAACGGCTCGAAGGATTACTGATGTATGGCGACGGTGCCGCAAAAGAAAACACAGTGCGTTTTAGGTTCCAACATTTTCGTTCTGGAAATTTCGACGTGCAGAACAAGCCCCGTGAACGGCCGGAGACCAAAGTTGATAGTGAAGAATTGAAGGCTATTGTGGAAGCGGATCCATCGCAAACCACTTCCGAGTTAGCTGCAGGCTGCGGGGTTAGTGATAAAACTGTTTTAATCCACTTGAAGCAAATTGGGAAGGTGAAAAAGCTTGAAAGGTGGGTACCTCACGAATTGAGTGAAGCAAATCAACAAACGCGCGTTAGAACGCTAGACCACACACTGCATAACAGAAAAAATTCAACTCCGATGGGGCAGTCCAAACCGCCTTCATTGATTCCCGTCGAAGGATCGATGAACTACCTATGAGATGGCAAAAGTGCATAGATAGCAATGCTACATACTTTGATTAAATAAATATATTATATTTAAAAAAAACGACTTTATGTTCCTCCCATTCAAAACGCCAATTTCATATGCAAGGACCTAATATATTAAAATTGATGTACTAAATATATCAACAACATCGGAGTATCTATTTGTTTCCCAGCTGTTGAATCCGTCGCATAGGAGTATAATATTGGGACGTTGATGTAGAATTGCTACAATAATATGGTAGGTACTGTTTTGTAACTGACCTGCCTGGAGTATGAAAAGAGATTACAAATAATAAATCAGGGGTATCAAACATTGAATTAATGATTCTATACAAACAGGTTAAATCGGCAATGATTCTACGAGCTGATAATTTTATGAAATTTAATAAACAAAGTACGTTATCCTATATACATTCACCAAATAAATTATGTACCGGTTTTCATTTCCTTTCGTTATCGGTAATTTTAGTTAGAAAAACGTAAAGTAAGCCATTTAATTTTTTTATGTTTGTTGTCAAATTTTTTGTACTTTGAAAGTGAAATAAAATTTAAAAGCGTATTTCACAACCTTTCTGAAACAGTTTTTATTTTTCGGTTGTATTCAGAAATGTTTTTATTTTATTTGAATTTAATTTGCAAAACGGAATAAAATTGACCGCTTGCGTAACACGGTCGAGGCCTGAGGGGTTAATTAGAATAATAAATGCATAGACCAAAATTAAACTAATATTTGAAAACGTATATAAATCGTCACAAAAATCTAAACTAAAATTGAAGTCAATCATAAAAATATTCGATTCAAATGGGTATAAAATTACTGAAATAATTTAAAAAAGCAAGTTTAAAATGCATGAAAAAGTTTGCACTCCTTTTTGAAAGAAATGAAAATCGCAATAGTGGACCGAGACTCAGGGAAAATGGAACAAACATACTACCCATTGCACGTTCATTGGCAAAATATACACCATTGCTAATTGCTAGTAATATTTAGTGACCGACCGAAGTTTCGGTTTCGGTCAATAAACGAAACCAAAACATGAATTTGTGATGTGTCGGATCACATTCGGCTTCATTTGGGTGCAAGTATGCAGAAGCCAAATTTTAGTTCCGGTTTCGGTTTCGGCTGAAAGCCTAGTTTCGTTCGGTCACTACTAATATTTAATTAAGATCCGTGGTGAGATTTATCTTCGGTGTCAAGGTACTAGAAGAGTTTATGCTAATTAGGTCAGTACAAAAGGGCAATTGTAGGAATGTTAAATGACAATCTTTCCAGTCTCCATGATTGATCCGTGAGTCGGATGAACCCAGAGAGAAAGGTTCGGGTGTGGGTTCAGCTAGACTGCTGGACTTAGCCGAGTACTGATGGATAGAGTGGCTCGACACGACTATAGCTAGTTAACGGAGAGGTTCCCTATTCAGCGACCGTCTCAGATCGTCATCTGACAGAGAAGTGTTCCCCACAATGGGATGCTGGGACGGGGGACGGGTCCATAAATCTCCGGATAAAAGCACATCTCCGTCTCGAGGCATCACAATGCGCATATTTTTGTAAATGACACTATTAAATGTCGAAATTTCAATTTTTTTAAATCACACAAAGACCGGATTACAATGGTATACCCCAAACTCAGATGGCCTCGTTGCTGCGAGTGCTTTATTTGTTGAGAGGTAGTTCAAGTTCAACCAGAAGCTGGTTTCAAACAAATCGTTTTCAATATCTAGTTGATCTTATAGAGGAATAAGATATTTTTTAAGAATTTATAAACGTGCCACAAAAATTTGCTCCATTGAAATAATTCAAGTCTTATTATTTAGTACACACCTTTAAAGTTTTTTTTTTCTTCACCGAATATTATACATAATGGTCAACAATGTTACGTTGGTCACTAGGTTAGTAATTGTTTAATTAATGTGGGCTTTTAATAATTATTTTAATTGATTTTTTAAATTGTTTTTGCTTAATTGATTCGATTAATTTGTTTAATCGATGTTTAGGATGATTTTTTAATTCCATATACTTTTCATGAGGGTTCCACTAAAAGTAAAGGGAATAAAAAAATCAATCTAAACACCGGTTAAAAAAGAAATTCGAACAATTAAAAAAACTATTAAAAAAATCTATTTAAAAAATCAATAAAAGCTCATATTAATTTAACAATTACTAATCTAATGACCAACGTAACATTGCTGACCATTATGAATAATACGTATATTATATTCGGTCTAGAGAAAAAAACTTAAATGCTACTAATTAATAAAACTCGAATAATTTCGATAGAGCAATTTTTTGTGGCACGTTTAGAAATTCTTAATAAAACTATTATTCCTCCGTAAGCTCAACTAATTTTTTTTGCCATCATGTTATTGACTTTTTTAATATTTGAGGATTTTTGATTTATAAATATAATTGTTGAAATCATTCGTCAAAAACCTCACTACACTAGTCCCAGCGAGAGATCGTACGTGACGTCATCGCCCTAGTATATTCTGTCCTTTTTATTTACAAATTAGACGCGTGAGAAGGAAGAGGACGCAAGTCGATTACGTCCGAACGAGCTCTCGCAGGGGCTAGTACGTATATGTGTTTACTATATTACCAGTAGATAATAGATTTATATTAAAATTTTAGAACTGCTGACTGATTTTACTTACCTCATTTGTCTTACAAAACATTTCAACTTATTGTATGTATTAAATTATATCCTGCATTTAAAATGGGCATTCCTAGTGAATGCCTAAATTACGATAACGTACTTTCTTCATTAAATTTAATAAAATTATCTGATCGTAGAATCATTTCCGATTTAACCTGTTTGTATAAAATCATTAATTCAATGTTTGATACCACTGATTTATTATATGAAATCTCTTTTCATACTCCAGGCAGGTCAGTCACAAGACAGTACCTACCATATTATTGTGGCAATTCTAAGTCAACAAGTCAATATTATACTCCTATGCGACGGATTCAAAACAAATACTTTGAAGTTGTTGATATCTTTAGTACATCAATTTTATTATATAAGCGCACCTTATTGAAGTTTTTTTCATCACATAAGGGAATAATACTTTGATAAAGCTATTAAATTGACTAATTCATTGGCAGTATTTTGTCGGCTGAAAGAAAAAAAACTATTTCAGATTTATTATATTTTGTACCTACATACTGTGTGGTTTAAATTCAATACCTAATATTTTTACTTTGTATTTATTTTTGTGCAAGTGTTTTAAACAGTAGTTTCCTGCACTATTTACCAGTATAATTTTGTTAATATTGTTATATATATATATGTATGTAAAAGCCTAAACAGGCGTAAATAAATAAATAAATAAATTCTGTTTGACTGATTTTCAGAATTTTACTTACCTAATTTGTCTAACAAAGCATTTCAATATATTATACGTTGTTTTGAATTATTTCCTGCTTTATGTTTGCCTAATTTTAAGAATTTTACTTCCTTCATTTGTATAACAAAGCATTTCAATATATTATATATTCGTTATTTGTTTTCGGGGTGTTACGCCGTGTTGCGCTACCTCCTTCTTTAGCCAACGTTTTGGACAGCATTGCAGTGCTCATCATCAGGGCAGATCCGGCAGATCCGGTAGATGTGTGAGATCTACCGGATCTGCCGGATCTGCCGGATCTGCCCCGATGATGGACACTGCAACGCTGTCCGAAACTTTGGATAAAGAAGGAGGTAGCGCAACACGGCATAACACCCCAAAAATAAATAACGTTAAATCTTTTGGCCGTGAAAATCTAAAAACGTGTAATATTATTTATTGTTTTAAATTATTTCCTGCATTATGTTTACCTGATTTTCAAAATTTTACTCACCTCATTTGTCTAACAAATTGCAGGTATTAAATTATTTGAAAACCTTACATAAAAAAACCTTACCTTAAAACTTTACCGTGGAAAAAATATTTTTATGGAGCTCTAGATATGTTTTTTTACAAAAACAACGGTGTATAAATCATCCTAATACCACTATAATAATTCATCGCACCTACTTACTACTCGTAATTTTCAAAATAATATAATTGATGTAACGCATCTTGAACCACCTCCCGAGACGCCGCGCGCCATGTGACCGCAGATGATATAATGGAATGGGAGAGCTTTTACTATAAGACGCGGGAAATATTTTGACTTTTACGATAGTGAAGTCCCGTCAGCGTAATTTAAGAATATTATTTATCGATTGTATAAAAACAGTAGTTTGTATTCCCAACGCAGATAAACATTTTATTATTCAAATCTGTCCATCTATTGGTGTCACGAAGCCGTACAAGATCGCCGATCACTTAGCAGTAGGTACCTATCTACATACTACCTTTCTAGGTGTGAGTGGTGCCATACAACTTAGTGGCCAACACCAAATTTGAATACTTCTTTTTATTATTCTATGTAAATGTTTTATTAATTTATGGGACGTGTTCAAGAAAGGTGTCACTTTGGAAGTCTAATAATTCGGGGGCTTATGAAAAGGAAATTCTGAGAGTGAGTTCCTCTCTCTGAGAACGACGTATTCCGCTTAATGGACATAAGAACGTATAAGTTTTTTGAAGAGTAGCTAAGTATTACCTGTCCACAAATTCACGTTTATTCAGAAGACACGAAAAAATGATTTTGAATTAAACTATAAAATAAAGGATTTTTGTTATTTCCATAATCATTTTCAAAAATATGTTGCCAAATTACACAAATCATTAATTTGCTTTAAATTGAATTATTTATGTTTTGGATTCCAGATAGGCGTTTTAGCACGGCAATTCCATTTTGGCATTTAGGCGGTATTTCTAGCGGTCAAAAATGTTATAATTATATTATTATGACGTCTTTAACTATATTAGAATGAGCTCCATAATAAGTACGTTTTTCTTTTTTTTTCACTAGCATATTTTTGTTTTTATAATTTTCTTATAAATTTAATTTTTCTTATTTTGTCTTATTAGAGCGAGGAGGAAACCCATAATTGGTTTATTTTGGCGATGTATTCCTGAAAATATTCATAAAACGCAGAGCATTTATAATAATAATAATAATTGGGTAATTTGTATGGCCCTGTTTTGGTGAAAAATCACCTCAAGGGCGCTGAAAATGACTGCAAGCAAATGTGGAATTTTTAACCGATTTTGTTAGTTTTTATTTATTTTATATGTTCAATAATATTATTGTATAATTTATAAAAAACCGTTTATTTATAAACAAATTCAGTTATACAATTATTATTACATATATCAGCTGTTTCACCTTCTGAAGACAATATGAAAAGGTGAAACAGATGTCATGCATATTAATAATTACATTGCAGAACATGTTTTTAAATAATTTGTTTTTTTTTTCATAAATTAAATAATAATATTACTAAATACATTCTATATATACACACCACATACATATACTGCGTGTGAATTGCACACTGTGATTTTCTTTTTTTAATAAGAATACCTAACAAGAGTCCCAGCTGCTCCCGTCAGTGAGACTGGCATTCCCCATTGGGGTATGTTGTGAGGTTGAAGGAAGTGGGTATGGGGAAAGAGATGGGGAAGAAGAAGGTGAAGAAGTACTTGGCTATTCAGATCTGGTCATCAAACACCGCTAAAGCAATTTTCAAGCAACGTTTCAATTCTGATTGGTGGTCTTACACTAGAGCGATACTGAGAGTATCTTACAATCTGAAACGTGCCGCAAATATATATATATATATATTTTTAGCATATAAAATATAATGTACATTTAGATGATGCAATAATTTGCGTACATGTTCATGTTTAAATATCTTAATTAATACCACTCTTCCATGGAAGCATTAGCTTGTGTCTGGAAGAGTAGTGTACATTTTTAAATGCTATATTATATCATAAGTTCTTAAATTACAATGTGAATGTAAAAAAAAAATAAGTTGTAAGTTCGGTGTTATGTAATTATAAGTATTTATCAACTATCAAACAATTTTATTATTTGGATAATGTATCTAGAATTATTGTAATTAGTTGTTAAAAACAAAACAAAATTTAACTTATTTGAAGAATGGAGTATCACTAGGAAACTGAGTTATAAGTTATTCTTGAGAATAGATTAGTCGGAAACTTTTTTTTTTTTTTTAGATTATCTTTAAAATATTTTTTAACAGTGTTTATTAATTGGATTTTATCATTAATTTTTCTAATTTCATCCTGTAGTCGGTTGAAAATAAGTCTTCCTTGATAAGTATAAAAATTTTGTGCGGAGGAAGTGTTTAATTTTGGGCATGAAAAAATATATTTATGTCTTGTACGGTTTTCAGTTATAAATTGATACTTTTCTTTTTCTTTTATAATTTGAATCAATGCATTTCTATTGTACAGATCTTTGAATGAAGGTACTTGGAATTCCTTAAATAATTGATCCGTTGGGTAGTCAGAAGGTTTTTTTTAATATAATTTTAATTATTAGCCTCTGCACAACTTCAATCGGTGAAAGATTAGTTTTGTATGCGGATCCCCAGCTGATGATAGCATATTGTAAAGTTGATTGAACCAAAGCGTAATATATTAGATATAAGTTTTTTACAGATAAAAAATTTCTGATTCTTAAAAATATATAAATCAATTATCTAATTTTTTTTACAACTTGACAAATTTGTTAATTCTATTTCAAATTTTTATCGATAATAATTCCTAAATATTTGATTGTGTTTGTTGTTTTTAATATTGTGCAGTTTGGGATACAATAATTTTTACTATGTGTTTTGGAATTATCATGGATGATGATGTCAATGTTTTTAGGGGTATCATTTTTGTGTATTGCAAATGGAATTACAAATGTTTTATCACCTATCCAAAATGGTACACCAAAGAACTTATAAATCTACTTATCACCAAAAAACTTAAACATAAAGAATATAAATTATATAAAAAAAATTCTGATTACAGTGAATTTAAATATTTAAGAACTTTGTGTAAAAAAATGTCTATGACTTGCTACCGTAACCATATAAATGAAATTCAAAACTCCATAATAAACAATGTTAATTATTTTTGGAAATATTCGAAATCTCTTAAAGAAGATGATTCTGAATTCCCGAGCATTATGCACCTAAATGGCAGCCATAGCAATAATACTGATGGTATTGTTAACTTGTTTGCAAAATTTTTTAAAAGTGTTTATTCAACAGACGCAAATAATGCTCCTCTTCCATCAACAACTCTAGATGAAACTCTTGATATTTCGCAGTGTACCATAAGTCTCTCTGATGTAGTAACTAAAGTTAAATCATTAGATATCAACAAATCTGCAGGACCGGATAATATCCCCACAATATTTATCAAAGAATGTATCAAAGTAATTGCTCTTCCATTAACCAAACTTTTTAATTTATCTTTATCCAGTGGAATTTTTCCCGATATGTGGAAAAATAGTTATTTGACTCCAATTTTCAAAAAGGGTGATAAAAGTGATGTTTGTAATTATAGACCAATATGCATTCAATCCACCATACCGAAACTATTTGAAAGCCTAATACTTGACAAACTTTTTGCCCAAATAAAACCTGTAATATCACCTTACCAGTTTGGATTTATGCCAGGTAGAAGTACACTTTCTAACTTGATTATTTATGAAAATTTTATAACCAATGCTTTTAAAGAAAAAAAACAAGTAGACTCTGTCTATACTGATTTTAGTAAAGCCTTTGATTCAGTTTCCCATAAAATTCTCATTTGGAAATTAAAAAAGCTTGGTGTACGTGGCAGTATATTAGCCTGGTTTGAAAGCTATCTTACTGGAAGACAACAAATTGTTAGAATAAAATCCTCATTGTCGGAAAAAATTTATGCAACAAGTGGAGTTCCACAGGGTTCACACCTTGGCCCAATATTATTTATCTTGTTTATAAATGATCTTACAAAAATATTTCATGATGTATTTATCTTACTTTTTGCTGATGACCTCAAAATTTTTAGAATAATTCAAAATATTAACCATTGCAACATTCTTCAAGATAATATCAACAAATTGTTAATTTGGTGTAATGAAAATAGACTTTACTTAAATATCTCAAAATGTCATATAGTTAGATTTTCTCGAATAAAAAATCCAGTGATCTTCAATTACAACATTGATAACAATACTCTGGAGACACTAACACAAATTAAAGACTTGGGCATCACTTTTCAATCTAATCTTTCATTTGTTAACCACATAACAGAAATCTCTAATAAGGCCTTAAAAATGTTGGGATTTATAACTAGGCTAACTAGAAATTTTAACAATATTAAGTGTATAAAACTGTTATATTTTGCATATGTTAGAAGTCAACTTGAATACAATTCTCCCGTCTGGAACCCATATTACAATATACATGTACAAGCTGTTGAAAGAATACAAAACAAATTCTTACGTTTTCTTAATTTTAAAATAGGTATTCCAGCAATTATGTTGAACTACAATACTATTTTGAATGATATGAATATGCTCAAATTATCAGACAGAAGAACTTTCACTGACTTGGTATTTCTGTATAAAATTCTAAATGATTTAGTTGACAGTCCGATATTGCTCGAATTGATAAACTTCCGGATTCCAATACGTAATACTAGGAGTCAGGATTTATTTCAGTGCAGTAATTCTGGAACTAACTACCATATGTATTCCTCTTTGCCCAGAATACTAATGGAGGGAAACAATTATACCAAGTCAGTGGACATCTTCAATTTATCTTTAAACAAATATAAAATATTGTTACGAAGGCAGTTCAGTTATGTACAATAAATACTGTGTATTTCTTACTATTTCATATGTAAAAGCCCCGAAAAAGGGCGTTAATAAATAAATAAATAAATAAATCACTATTTAGTGATAGTAAATTTACGTCGAAGAAATTCTTTAAAATATTTATGTCTTCGGTGGCTTTAAATGTTACTTTTTTCCAAGTTTTATCGCTAATTATTAGTACCGTATCATCGGCATATGAAGTAATTTGGCCATGTAGTGGTTGAAAAAAATGTCATTAACATATATGGTGAAAGGGATTGGTCCGATTACTGTACCTTGCGGGATTCCAAAGTCTGATATCTCTTTATCGCTATTAATTTGACTTATTTTTACGACTTGCGGTCGATTTTTTAGGTAGTTCGAAATCCATTTAATCGCATTGTCTTTTATACCTACATTGTTCAGTTTTTTTAGTAGAATCTCATGGGATATACTATCAAAGGCTTTTCTGAGATCAATAAATATACCGGCACATTTTTCACCTTTATCCAATGATTCGTTGATGTATGAGGTTACATTAGCAATTGCATCTTGTGTGCAGAGTGACTTTATAAAACCAAACTGGTTTTTGTGAAGAATTTTATTACTTTCTAGGAAAGTGACCAATTGGTTTTTCACAATTTTTTCGAAAATCTTTCCAATGTTTGAGATTAGACAAATTGGACGATAGTTAGTTACTTGTTGTGGATCTTCAGATTTATAAATAGGTGAATTAATTGTATTTTTATAGTTTGTCGGAAATATTCCTTCTGTTAAACTTAAGTTTATCAAATGAGTAATCGGTTTTACCAAATGAATTTTCATGAATTTTAGAAAATGTACTGTAATAAGGTCATATCCGAGAGACGAACCTCCTTTCATGCCTTCTATTATTTTTTTAAATTATTTTGATTGTGTACATTTTCAATCGTTTGTGTTTTCGTGTTAAAAGATTTATTGATATTTTTCGCAAGATTTTTTCCTACATTAGAATTAAAGATGTTTGCACATTGTTTAGGTTAAATATTCGCATCTATGATTTTATTTTCATGTTCAATGAATTTAATTTTTTGTGTTTTTTTAGTGTTATCCATGGCTAAGTTGACTGTTTTCCATATTTGTTTATTGTTATTGTCTGTAGAAAGTATTTTATTTTTGAAATAGTCTTCTTTATTTTTTTTATACAGTTTGTTAATTTATTTTTAATTTTTTTGTTAAAAGTGCATGCTTTTTCATTAAGAGGATTTTTCAATGCTGTTTTATAAAGTTTTTCTTTGTTTCTAATTGATATTATAAGTCCTTGTGTTATCCAAGGCTTTAAAATTCTTAGTTTTGATTTAATGTGGACTGTAGTTTCAGTAGTTGAATTTATGTGTTGAGATAATATATTTACAAAGTTTTTTGAGCAAGTTTCGGTATCATAACTATTTAACACGTTGTTCCATTGTTCATTTCTTAGTTTGTTGGATAAAATAGTCATATTTGTGTAGGATTTTGTCTTTGTTAGATTATTTTTTTTAGGTTTAATTTTGTATTCGTAGAGAAGAAGGCATGCATGGTGGTCAGCTATATTCGTTTTCCAAACAATTGATTTCATTTTGTCGATATCTTTAATATTTATATTAGATAAAATAGTCATATTTGTGTAGGATTTTGTCTTTGTTAGATTATTTTTTTTAGGTTTAATTTTGTATTCGTAGAGAAGAAGGCATGCATGGTGGTCAGCTATATTCGTTTTCCAAACAATTGATTTCATTTTGTCGATATCTTTAATATTTATATTTATATCTTTAATATTTATATGGTATAAACAAGATGGAGTGTGATTTTTTATTTCTCTCATATTTTTATTAATACACGATATGAAGTTAAATTCAGTCATACAATTAATATATTCATTTTTGAAATTATTTTCTACGTTTTCATTAATGTTATTATTGAAGTCTCCTGCAATAAAGCAAAGTTTATTACTAAGTTTTGACAGTATGTGTTTAAAGTCATTTATAAATGACGAGATATTCGAACCGTGTGTTCTGTAAACAGCTATTATGTGGTAGTTTGTTTTGTCGAGTTTTAATTGTATTTCAATACAGTTTACTAGGTGTATAGGATGTTCAGTTATTTTGACAAAACTAAATTTATCGTGAATGAATATGACGAGACCACTATTTTTATTTATGTTTATTTTGGTTGTAACATAATTATATTCTGGTAAATGATAAGTGCACTTTTTAATATTTCTATTTTTGAGACTGATATTTCATGGTGGAATTCCATTATAATATATTATAATAAAACAAATATAAAACTTTAATCCACTTAATTTTATTCAACCGTAACCGGTTTCAGCTCGTCAAAGCCATCTTCAGACTGGTACAAATATTTCCTATTCTACGGTTTATATACACAACATATTGGCGAGGGGAGAGGGGTGGTCTACAAGGATTTTAATTAATTACAATAATTATATTTGTTGCTAAGTCATTTTAGACTATCGAATTTCTAAATATTTTGGTTATTCCAGTAAGCTAATTACATTGGGTTTGCAGCTCACTCCAATGATGATTAGGGAAAAACCTTACAAGTAATATGAGTTACTAATGACCTAATTTTATTGTCAAATCGTTATTTTATTGTCAAATACTCAAATTATTTTATTGTCAAATACCAAACTTCATAAATATAATAAGAGTAGTTTAGTTCTGCTAACATTATACATATACATACATATATGATATATATATATATATATATACATTATACATATTTAACTACTTGTGCACGAAATATATCAACATCAAATCGTTCGTTATAATAATACAGGTATTCCCTAAAATATACAAAAACAGAAATGGATTCAGTTTAATGATTATGATAATATTACAAATATTTTCACAAAAATGCTTCTTCGACAACCAGAAACGAGAAGGAGATATTCGTAATATTATGGTATATATTTTCTTTTTAAATTGCGAAATCGAATCGTTATAATAATATTATACAACTGTATCTAGATCTTTTGCAGAACGAAAATATTCCCAGTAAAATTACCTACTAAAATACGCTTCGTTGTTTATAACATAAAAAGAAAGCCTTCGCAAGAATATCATATTGCGATATCGTTCCTAGAAAACGATTACCGAAAAATATCTTATTACTTATTACGTGACCGGTCGCCGGTTGCTACTCGCTCCTCTCCTCCAGTCGCCAGTTAGTGATCTTCCATCTTATTTGGTCGTAATAAATTAGCAACGGGTCATTTTATTAATACTATAAGCTCATTTCATTTTCACGAGAGCAGCAAGATGGCGGAATCATCAAAATACGTATAGGACAAATTTAAAACAAATACACCAAACTAGGAAAATCCGTTTATTTCCACTGCCATGTTACGAAATAATTTTACTATTCAAAGCATCGCAAATAACAAACCTTTTGAGACAACAAAATTGCGTTAAAAAAATGGCAAAATCTGCCGCTCTGCGACAATAAATGAATGTTTCTTTGTTTGTCTATTTGTCCTTTATCCTTATTTGTCCTTATATTTATGTGATTTGATGTGCGCATGCCCGCAAGTTTTTATATATACTGATGAGCTCTGGCGTTATGAAATTTACATAAAAAAATTGCAATAGGTGGCGTGCGAGCTGTTTGAAAAATGAATGTATTTCATATAATTTAAGGAAGGGAAGGAGGGAGAATATTTTGAATCAGGGAGAATATTTTGAACAGGGGAATCCGGAAGGGGGTAGGGGAACGAAGGAGGGGGGTTCGTAGGAGGGGAAAGTCGAAGGGAGGAAGGCAGGGAAGGTCGAAGAGATACACGGGACGGGAAAGGGTCGCGGGAGGGGAAGGTGTGGCGGAAGGGGAAAGGCGACGAATGGGAATGAGAAACAATTTCTTTATTTAAGTGGCATAGCAACGCACGCCGGGAACTCGATAGATATGTAAATTAATTAATTTAAAAAATGAGAATAGCAAAAGCAATTGCATTTAATCTAATCTTAGCAATTGATCAAAAGTGTATTCCTTCCGGCCCTAATAGAAAGTTGGCCTGGTACGTATGTATGTGGACATGTGTGACTATGTAGGTATATAATAAGAAGAGGAGGGGGGGAGAGGAAGGAGCTGAAGTAGTGAACTGCGTTGATTCGCAGCAATAATTTGACGAATAACAGGATAATATAATGAACCGCTCGGCGGGAAATTGGATTGCAGTCACGCATTGACTCACGCCATCCAAAATAACTATTGTATCAGCGGGAGTTGATCAAGGCGAAATATTTAATTTAAATCTCCCCTCACTCCTAATAGAATTCCGATATACATCTCCCACCATAGACTGTAGCCCTGTAGAGGTAGAGCCATATAGGCCGGTAGCCGAGGAATCGACAAACTGTTTTTGTTCGGTGGACGAGCGAGGTTTTTACATTCAACGAAATAAACGGCGCCAAAATATTTACTCGTTGATTTTTGTTCAAGGAATTTATTTCCGGCTAAATTGTGAAGGTGTTTGTTTTTTTACACGGAAATATTTAAACGTTTCTCCAGTTATCCAATTACCTCAAGTCGGGTAGAATGATAGATTGACAACAACATTTTTTCATCAAAAAGATGAGGTAGTATTACGTATTATGCTAAAACACTTGTTTTCCCCCAGTTGCTGCCAATCTACCTCCTACTCGCTTTGGCCTCACCACGCGTGGGAGCTTTTCCCTTTATATACTGATGTTTGGTGGAATTTTGTTTGTACGTTGCGTTATGACGTACTATACTTTACTTTTATACATACAGGATCTTATTTTTAAATTATCGATATATTGGAAATCAATTTGGAAATAATGTGTAATAAATAAGAGGAATCGAATTAAAAGTTGGGAACCGCGCCCCATCTGCGCCGGCCACCCCATTTTCAATCTCGGCTGCATTGGACAAGCTATCAGATAAAGTTGGATCGTACTGAAAGCGAATTAAACCCAAATAATATGAGGCCCCCCAATGCAACTCTTTCAGAGTCCGGTACAATGGCCTCACTAGTTGCAGTACCTACCCCCAGCAGTATTACAGCAATGGAGCAGTGGCGGGCATTGGTCACGGCAGGGCGGAGCAAATTAGGCCATGGAAGACTAAATGACAGGACAAAAAGATTCCCAATGCCGGATATTCCCTTGTTCCACTGACAAATACCGAATATTGCATTCATAATACCATTTGTTAACAATGTTCCTCTTCTATTTGTTCCAAAGGATTAATATTAAAGTGAAAAAAAAATCTTTACTGCGATTGGCTACTGTTTATTATTTGTTTGGCCAAGCTCTACTGACCAATTCATTTTATTGTTTAATTATTTTATTAGAACAACTCACGAATATTTCCATCAACGTAAAATATCATGAAGAAAAAGATAAAATTAATAATCTAAACGAAAACGTGAAAGAGAACAAGACACAGAAAACAGTCGCAACCGGGACTCGAACCCAGAACCTTTAGTCTTCCTGGGACATTTTTTTTCGTCCCGGAAAGACGAAAGGTTCTGGGTTCGAGTCCCAGTTGCGACAGTTATCTTTTTATTTTTAGGTGTTCTCTTTCATATTTTCGTTTAGATTATTAATTTTATCTTCTTCTTCTGTGATATATATTATTGTTTACAGTGCACTGTAGAAAAGTTTTATCGATATCTGTTTCGATATAGAAATAACCATGATATTAAATTGTAGGCACTTTAGTAATCTAGTCATTTTTATGTGTGAAAGTTACTTTTTTTGAATTGGGAAATATTTGGTAAAACAAGTGTACAACTTTGATCATTTTGCAATAATTCTCTTCGCTTCTGTACGTTGCTTATTGTGCAAGAGTGGGTTGCGAAAGTGATTTATCATCTGTGAATGAGCTTCTAATGTGAAACATTTGTCCGTGTCTAACGACATTGGGCGCACTGTGCGCTGTGCAGCGATTCTAGGAAAATAGAGATTTTTTCGCAATGATAATAATACTTCAGTCAGCACGTGCACTACCATGAGTGTTCCTCGGCCTTGCAAGCACTCTGCACGTGCACAACCGTGAGTGTGCCCTCGGCCTTGCACTCTGCCCTCTGCTGCGACTGAAGGTATGGAAGTTATTTTATTGCTTTTCGCAAAGTAATTTACATTCCGCTTTGATTTGAAAATTATTTTTTCATAGCAAAAACATAGAATGGGTTTCGCTACCAATAGGTAACGCAGATTAAAAAAATAAAATATTTATTTTTATGTATTATATAGTCGTAGGTACTTATCAATATTATTAACTATAAAACTGCCCATGGCGCATTGTGTTCTTTATTTAAGGCGATAAATCATTATTCATTAAACTTTATTTTAGATATGAGAAAAGGCGAGAAACGAAAATCCGGAAAGAAGATATTTGGCGGAAGCTGCAGAAACTCCTGTCAAAATGTAGAGATTATCCCGCGATGAATGTAGTGACTCGATATCCGTGAATTAATTTTCTCGAATTTAAACACAGTAATAAAGTTAACCAATGTCTGGGATTAGGAACCTTGACTAGGAAGGAAAACCAGAATCGCCACCCTCCCGATACCCGGTGGTAACGAGTGCAGTCGCATTTTCTAGGAGGAAAACACTGCTTAGAATTGTATATACAGTGGGCACCTGAATATTTTGTAGGCTAACATAAAAAAATTCAAATAATGTGTGTTTAATCCTGTATGCCTATTAGAAAGTGCAAAAAGTAATACATTTTATTACTACTTACTAATCTATAATCTATCTGAGTTTGACTCAATCCTAGGAATATTATAACACGTGGGGTATTTCACCATCCTCCTCATTCTCACGATAAAGTACATTTTCGATTAATTAAACACGATTTATTTATTAAAAAGTCTGAGTTTACATGAACCTGTGAATGGTGACTATATATAGGATAAGTTAGCCGAGTTTTTGTATGCTGTTGCGAGTATTTATTTGACTATTTATTAATATTGGATGGATAAGCTATCAGGAGGGTGGTGAAATGCCTATGGTGTCCCCTAAATAGTAATAATATGTGTATGTTTTTATTAAGATGTAGCATTTGAGTCGATGACTTTATGACGCAGGAACCCACACTAATTGTTCCTACTAAACTTATTGGGTGTGCAAAAGCCCATAAATTGTGAATTTTATTGCAGGTAGACAATAAAAAATCTCACTGACTTCTCAAAATACCGAACTGTCCTCGAGAAGAAACACAACATGAAGGGAGCTTAAAAATACTCGTACATCGGAAGTTAGTTTTCGTTCAATTGTCGGTTCTGGATTCAATAAGAGCCGTAATTACATTCGGAACCGAATTACTATTTAGTCCCGAGGGGGCCGTCAATACATCAAAACGCTTATTAAAATCATAATTTTAGAAAATACCGGTACTTTACCTACATAAATAAAAAAAATATTAATTATGCGTAAGGACTTAAGAAACATGTAATTACATAGGTAATATAACAATTATATATACATGCATTTCAAGAATCCATTACATAATCAGAAAAGAAATCAAGCCTCTTGGGTAATTGATATAAGGCCATTACACTGATTATTTACAGCCATTAAAAGCCACCGTCACCGTTCCCGTCGGTGTAAGTTCCAAGTCTTACTCCCAACAGGTAGTAAAAGAGATAACAATGTCATTTAAGTGGATGGTAGTTGTTATTACAATATTAAAAAGACATCGTCACACGAATCGCTACCAAGATGGTCGCATATCGGAGACATTCATTTGCTGGGACATTTAGGTTTGTTGGTTTGATCTAAAAAGTCAAGCTTCTGCCTCTACTTCTACCCTCGCGGCGATGTGAAGAGCGGCAATAACACTTGCTACAAATTGATCCCAGTTTTGGACTTTAGTCACGTTTTATGTTTATCTACTGGGAAAGTTCTGTTTGTAATTAGACATTAAATGGATCAGTCAGACTGATTGTAGGACCCGAAGCGGCATGCGGAGCTAGTGACGAGGCACTTCGGCAAACAGAGCAGCGATGAGAAAGAAAAGCAAACTGTACGAAAAGGGACGTCGAGGTATTTTGACGAACAGAAACTCCTTGGGCGCCACCGTTTGAAGGGTTGATCTACCGGCGATGAGCTCGAGGGCACGTACTGAAATTATTTCGGGTTTAAATTTTACAGCGCCTGACGTCACACTATCCACACTCCAGTAATAGGCTGTGTTATTATCACATCGTTTATTATTTCAGTACCGAAATAATCGTTTCACGGTGAAATTGATTTTCTGTCCATCGACGGTTAATTCGATTAATTGGTGGGATAACCGAGAGTTACAATAATGCTCAGGAAGGTGGAGGTTTACTAAATGACAATTTTATCGACTTGCTCCTGCAAAATTTTATAAATTAAAGTAAAGGTCCTCAGTTGGCGGTCACGATCACCGTATTAGCAAGTCCCCGAAACAAGGTCGGAGAAGAAGAGAGTTCACAAAGTGATTACACAAAGCCGGGCGATTATTTTATTTGAATTCAAATCTTCTATCGATATTGATGGCGTGCCAGGACTACCGATGTTCTCGTTGTAAACTTTCAAAACACAGATTTATAATTCTCCCAACGTTTCCTAAAGAAGCTGAATGCCCAGAAAACACGCGAGTGCCTTAAATCTGTAACAACTGCCGCCATTAAATTGAAGAAACCCATAAATTATCTGTGATACTTTCTTTCGGAGATTCTTGCGCTTGTCTATGGAATTTGTATTGCCTCGTGTGTTTATGTATTGTAATCCCCTGATTGATGTCTTCCACCGATGGACTGGCTGACTGGGCTCAGCTCCGATGGAATCGTTGCGCAATCTTATAATAGATTTGTTTCATGTGTTTAACATGTAGCGGAAATAATTGAATTGTGCTTTATTGCGGTTTAAATTAACCCTTTCCTGGCAGTGCTAGAAAATCCATTGAGTTCCGGTGCCGTGTACTCGGTACGCAGTTTTCACATTACACATTTAGATTTTTTTCATTTTTCAGTACAAAAATTAATAGTTCACTTTCATTCCTAACTAGCGGGTACCCGGTGTGCGTTGCAATGGCACTCAAAGAAAGAAAGCATTTGTGTTTTAATTCTGCTTATTGAAGGGCTTTTAGATTCATAATATTTTGATAATGCAAATTAATATTTTAATGTGAAACTAATATGAAATAATTTAAAAAATATTAGTTTCAGTGCGGGCAACCCGGGCGTTTATTTTATGTTCATTTATGTACATAGTTTTCTTTTATCGACCTCACTTGATAAAATGTGTTCCGAGACGGGTAAATAACATATTATATTATTTATTAAAAAGCATGTGAATTTATTTAAAAGGTTATGTATGCAAAAAGCATATGAGCATTTAAAAAAAATGTGTACCTGTGTGTATATTACATATATAAAATATATGTAATATACACATTTGCGTATTATGTTGTTATGTAAAATTTTTACACATTGATGAGAAACACTTACTCGTAAGATATGAACTCTGTGTTTAATATATTTAAAAAGATTTTGAAATAATTGTAGGGGTGTCGAATCAGTACACAGCACCGGCAAGTGAAAAATATTATACATTTGGCGGAGATATATTTATAGCTTTCAATGTGAGATTGATGCCGCGAAGTTTCGTATCTCGTAAAAAAATCACACATTTCAACTACATTGATGTGCTCTAGGCATTTACATCCAATTATTATATGTATTATTATCATAACATTAATCTATCGTTGGTCCCTATCTGTCGATCGTCTATCGATTTGTTCCAGTAAACGGGTAATATATTGGCAGAGAGGTGAGGTACTAAACGAACCGTTAACTTTTTATTGGCGCATCGGTGTAAATGTAATATTTTATTGTTTGTTTCTATCTTTCGCTTGTTTTTGAGTATAATTAATAACTACAGTTTAAGTACATACTAAAACCTTTCCGATTTAATGAGGCCGATGGTAACCAACCACGAGTATATCAATGAAAGCAGTTGAAAACAAATTAAGCGAAACTTCATAAATCATCCCTATAATAACTGTGAATTATTATGAGCAACCCTCCGCTTGCCCGTTGACCTGAATTCACTAAACTTGTTCCTTTTGTCTTAGGAGGGGTGCTCGTTGGGCAGGCCGGTCGGCGGCCATAGCACGCGGAGAACAGCGCGGCTCAGCGGTAATACGATACACTCCCCGATGGGCCCATTCGTCTGAAACTGTATCCGCAAGAAGGGGTTTAGCTGAGGACACGACACATGCTAGAATAATACATACAGCTACAAGGATACCGTCAAATAAGTGATTGTTAATCGGAATATTTAAGAAAATGTCATTATCATTCTTCAAAAAAGAAAAAAAATTGCATCGATTAAGTGCACTACAAATGTTAGAGAAAAGTATAAAATACCTTGGTAAAATGCGTGGACAGTATAAAATACCTTGGTGTTATATTAGACAAATATCTTAGATGGGACGGTCACGTTGATCTAGTCCAGGGATTCCCAAACTTTTTCTGCAATGGAACACTTTGCAAACCCGTAAATTTTAACGGAACACTTAGGTTATTTTTAGGTTGTGTAATTTCTAAAAGTAAAAATTAAAAAAAATATATTAAACATATTATTTATTTAGTATATAAAAATGGAATGCAAACACAGCAAAATGGAATAAATAAAGCATAATAACTTTGACGACTTTGAGTCCGTGAACTGCATATTTCATCAGACAAAATATTGGTAAGTCGGATTCTGTGGCATCGAGCCTGTTCCTGCACTTTGGCTTGGTTGAAGCATAATTAGAAAATCCCGCTTCTCATAAATAGGTTGTAAAAACGGAAGTAAAACAATAATAGCGTGTTTTGATAAATTGGGGTATCTACTCTTCTGACAGACTCACCTAGAAATCATTGAAAGGCTGATCTTTGTATTTTTGTTTCAAGTAAGAGTCACTAATTAAATCAATTAGATTTTCACACTCACTTACGCTAAGGCCTACTGATTTAGCTGTCACAGAAAATGGATTCCAAACCCAGGAATCGTCCTTACCAGTTATCGAAAAATATGGCAAAAGAGTTGTTTTCAAGTTATGTACGTACTTATTCTTAAAATTCTTTGGAAACCTCTTTAAATACCTCAAAATTTAATTCATTCAAACATTTCGTCGCTCTAGTTCGTTTTACTCCAACAGACCATTTTTAGCGAAATTGAGTTAAGTATGCAGTTGTTCTCAGAAAGTCTTTATGTATACAATGCAAGTGAAAAAAAAAATTTAAAAAATTTATTTAGGGGGTTTTCAAAACGCACTTTGTCTTACGTCCTCCAAAATGAAACAACATTTCGAGCGTATTTATCCAACATCCACACGTTGGCCAAAAGGACTCCCGTTTTTAAACCGGCCGTTCAGTCAAATTTCATAGGAATTTCTCCAACATCCAAGCTGTATCTTAGCCAACGTGCGAAATTGAAACTCTCGGTTCCGGGCGTATTGCTCTAACAGACCACACAGCCAATAGCAGCGCAGCGGAGGACCACGTGATTGCTTTCATTCCAAACATTCGTTCGTTTCGCGCCACGAAAGTAAATATCTTCACTTATGATTATGCTAGTTACCAAGTTACTTTAGTGGTTTTCTAGGAGATTTATTCAGACAAAATGCATAAAGATGTAAACTGTGGAAAAGAATAAAAATTTTTAAGGAAAACATAACAGATAATTAATATTACAATATTTTCTCAGCAAATTGTTTCAACTTGTCGTCCGTTACAGGGTGGTTATAATAAAGTTGTGTATTTTTTGAGAAAATATTGTAATAAATGCCAAGTTCTATATTGTGGTGAAATATCGTACTAAAAATTGAAATAACCTTCGTCGCTGTTTTAATTTAATTTAACCAATTAAAATATTAAAACGAATTGACTGAAATTGAAGAAAAATCAATTAAAGAAGAGTATAAGGACGACATTATACGAAATACACTCGGAATTTGATCCTTAAGGCGTATGTGTATAAAGAGGTATCGGTATGTTTATCTACCTATACGTAATTATTTAAATCTTCGTGTAAAAATACCTATTTATGATATTTAAAATAATTATAAGAATAAGAACATTGAATTAGCTTTTGTTTTAAGCACATTTAATGCGTAGTATCGATATGTTTATCAATCTTTACGTAATTATTTAAATCTTTGTTCAAAAAAATCTACTTGTGATATTTAAAAAACACAATTATTAGAATAAGGACTGATGTATTATAGTAGGTACCTAATATATGTGTCCATCCACCAAATCTTAGTGAAAGCATTATTCTACTTCAGATAGATACTTAAAACAAGCCAACAATTTAGAATAAGGAAATGAAGGAGTTTTAATTTTCGGTATATTTAGTTCCTAATATATCTGTTTGTTTATCAACCAAATTTGCATGTAATTATTCGACTTATCATATTTAAAACACAAAAATACCTATTTATGATATTTAAAATAATTATAAGAATAAGAACATTGAATTAGCTTTTGTTTTAAGCACATTTAATGCGTAGTATAGATATGTTTATCAATCTTTACGTAATTATTTAAATCTTTGTTCAAAAATACCTACTTGTGATATTTAAAAAACACAATTATTAGAATAAGGACTGATGTATTATAGTAGGTACCTAATATATGTGTCCATCCACCAAATCTTAGTGAAAGCATTATTCTACTTCAGATAGATACTTAAAACAAGCCAACAATTTAGAATAAGGAAATGAAGGAGTTTTAATTTTCGGTATATTTAGTTCCTAATATATCTGTTTGTTTATCAACCAAATTTGCATGTAATTATTCGACTTATCATATTTAAAACAAGTCAATTAATAAAATAAGGAAATCAATGAGTTTTCATTTTCGGTACATTTAGTTCCTAAAATATCTGTATATTTATCAGCCAAATCATCGTGTAAAAATTCTACTTATGATACCTATTTAAAACAAGGCAACTTTTCGAATAAGTACAACGAAGGAATTATTGTTTTTGGCATATTTAGTGAGTAATAGCTTCATGTTTATCTACCTTTACCTAATTATTTAAGTCTTTGTGTAAGAATACCTACTTGTAATACAAAACACAATTATTAAAATAAAGACAATGCAGGAGTTTTTTTTGCTTTTAGTACCTAATATTTATGTGTTTATCTACCAAATATTTGTGTCAGAATTCTACCTGAGATATTTTAAACATGTTAATTATTAGAATAAGGAAATAAAGAAGTTTTTGTTTTCGGTACATTTAATGCCTAAAGTATCTTGTTATTTTAATCAACCAAATCTTAGTGTAACAATGAAAACATTTTTGGTATATTTAGTGCCAAAGAACAGTTGTATTTGTGTACCTATAAATATCTTATTATTGAAATCTTCATAGGAGAATTGTACACCGAATGACAATGAAAGCATTTCTATTATTTTATACATTGAGTGCCTCATATTTCTTATGTGTTTGTTTATTTCTTACCTATTCGAGTTTTATTTTGTTCGAGCTTTGGATTGTCAATAAAAACGTTATTACTATTCGCACATTTTTAATGATTAGGTATCCCATTCATTTGACTTTTTTACCTAGATCAATTTCCAGTTATTTAATTTCAGCCCCTTTTGTAACCCTTCTAATAATCTGGCCCAACTAAGTGGTACCTCAAATACTGGAATACATTTGTTATGAAGCTAAAAATGTGGTTAGTGGTTAGGATTGTTTTATGACCTCTTTTTTTTACAAGTCTGTATTGTGTAATAGACGTAAATCACATCCCATGTGTTCGAACATAGGATCATTTTTACAAAGAACTCGTCGTCTATTGTTTTATACATTTATAAAGAACTTGTAGCTATCTATTGTGTTTCAAAATCCTTCGAGTTAACTTTTTATTTTAAAATGTTGGATACTACACTTCTGTTATCACACGACGCACGGCCTCCTGTGGTCGAGGGATAAGACTCTCAACTAGCGATCCGGATGTCGCAAATTTCAATCCCATCGTGCACAAGTAATTTTTATTTTGGTAGATTTGTTTATTTTGGGGGGCGGGTATGGGTACCGCCGTCCCGGGAACCATTTATTGGATAACCACCATCTCTGCCATAGGTCACCCCGAGTGGTTCGCTACATTTGGTGACTTAGCAAGGGTGCCCGGGTTCATGGGGTGAAGTTCGTCCAGGTCTTGGCGGCGGATACGACTGCCCACCTGTTGCGTGGCGAGAGAGAGACTGGTTAAGGGAGGCTTTTTGACCTTTCCAGCCGGACTCTCCCGACTCTCGCCTTGCACCGCAATTGGAGAGATAGATTCATACGTCCGTCACTCCCGGACACACTGACCCCCAGATTCCTACCCACCCTTCATACCCTTTTTCTTCCCAAATTTCCTATCCTTACCGTCCTTATAAAGACTCCTCCAAAGTGAAATTATTTTCCTCAGGGCCACCTGTGTGGAGCTAATCTAAAAATATATATACATATTTCATAAATTTAACCATTAAAAAAACGTACGTGTAGGTATACCTATGTGTTTTTTATGTTTAAATAGTGAAATAACACAAATCAATAAAAAATATATACATATAAATATATATACATGCTGTATTTGCGACACGTTCCAGAGTGGAAGATACTCTCAGTATCACCCTGATTTAAGACCGCCATTTCGAATTGAAGCATTGCTTGAAATGGCTTTAGCCGTGGGCCGTGGTTGTTGACTCGATCTGAATAGCCAGGTACTTACCAACCTTCATAACTGCATCCCCTTCCCGCTACCTCCAGCCTCACAAAATTAGGTATGCTATGTATAGCCTGACTTGGTCCAGGCGGTTGGGAGCTGTTGGGACTCTTGTGCAGTATTAACATAAAAATAAAGTCACGTAAATCAATCCAACCTTTCGGGTCTGATCATACTAAATCTCCGATTTATATGCCGTAATAAACATGATAAAAATAATACGAGTGTATATTATATATGGATAATTTGAATAGCATTGTTTTAGTGCCAAAACGCTTTACAATATAATGTTCTCAGGGCCTACGAGGGGATGCTGTGTGGAGGGTCTTTTTGAGGAAAGGAAGAATAGGAAGTTCTAGGATGGAAATAGGAATGAGGGGTGGGTAGGAATCTGGGGGTTAGTGTGTATAGGAGTGACGGACGTAAGAAACTGTCCAACCGCGGTGCAAGGCAATGGGGTCGAGAGAGTCCGGCTGGAAAGGTCCAAAGGACTCCTTCACGCAGTCTCTCTCAATCCGGCCCGCCACGCAGCTGGTGGGCAGACTCATCCGCCGTCAAGACCTGGACAAACCTCACCCCATGAACCCAGGCACTCCTGCTAAGTCACCAAACGTAGCGAACCACTTGGGGAGACCTTTTCACAGCTCCACACAGGAGGCCCTGAGGAAAATAATTCCCCTCAGGGCCTATGTCATTTTTGGGAAGGAAGTAGAGTAAGTTGTGGGAAGAAAAAGGTATAAGGGGGGGGTAGGAATCTGGGAGTCAGTGTGTCAAAGAGTGACGCACGTATGAATCAATCCCTCCCCACTGCGGATAAAGCGATGTTCCGAGAGTCCTGCTTGAGAGGTCTACAGATCTTCCTCAACCAGTCTTTCCCGATCCGGCCTGCCACGCAGTTTGTGGGCAGACGCATCCGTCGCCAGGATCCAGACAAAACTCACAACGAGACAGAACCCGGCCACCCCTGCTAAGTCACCAAATGTAGCGAACCACTTGGGGTGACCTATGGCAGAGGTGTTGGTTATCCAATAAATGGTTCCCTGATCGGCGGTACCCATACCCGCCTCTCAAATAATAACTAATAAACGTAGGACCTATCTGATGACTAACGGTTGACGACTAGCAGCCAACAATAAAACACGCCTGAAACATTATCTAATAAGTATAACTGTCTGAATACGTACGTTTTCATTGATGATTTTACGATGTTATTATTTTACAAAAACTTACTCTTGAAACTTGTTTCCCAACCAAGAAACAAAGTATTTCTAAAAAATTGTCGAATGTTATAAGAAACTATTTAAAAATCACACCCGAATATTTAGGTCTCACCGTGAAAACATAAGACACATAAGCTAAATCCATAAGTACCTATCAAAGTTCAATGAATTGAAATGCTTTCCGATCTCCCTGTAATACCAAGCACGTTAGATAAAGTAACTTCACTCAAGAGTACGTGCTCTTGTCTAACATCCAGTGTCCTTTGTCCAATATCCAACTTTCGCAAACAAGAATTCGTCACTTTGGCCAACATCCAAATTAAAAACGTGTTTTCTGCGTAATTTTATACATTTAGAACATATTGTACTTAAAAAAAATCAATTTGTAATACATTAAAACATTTTAGTAGACTTACAATTTAGCTAATTTAATTTTATATGCCTTTTTCGTAAAAAAAACTTTAAAGCGCTGTTTCTCACGATTTACGTTTTGGTCTGTTGGAGTAAAACGAACTAAAGCGACGATTTGTGTATGACTGCCGTGGTCTGGTAAGACTCTTTATTCAAAATCCGAAGGTCGCGAGATCGAATCCCGGAGTGCGCAAATAAATTTTATTTAATTTATTTGTGTTATTTCACAATTAAGATGACAATATACCCTAAAATATATTCAGAATCTTAACGACGTAAGTAAAGAAACCGTGTATACAAATTGTGACTCGCGACCCGTGCTCTGGACGAACCTACTGTCGAATTTGCCGTATCAAAGAAAAGAGGAAGAAGACAAATAATGTGGGAATCTTAACGACGTAAGTGAAGAAAGCGTGTAAACAAATATACGCCGCGGCACGGCGTATTGCACGAACGTACGGTCGAATTCACCCTACCAGGCCTGGAGATTCGACCTTTCTGCAGCGTTGATTTTAATTAATTCTGAAGAACGTGCTACAAATATTAAAAATGTAAGCATATGTTGTCCTCCCGAAATTATTAATTCATCGTCTAGAAAAATAAAATCTGGTGCTTACCGCTAACTTTATAGTTGAAAAACGGGTTATATAGTTTTCAAATCGTTGTACGTAAAATATATTAATGGTAAGGTACTGTTTTTATTAATCTAGTATATAAATAATTCGCATTTCTTGTGCGGCATGTAAAGAAAAAAGTTATTTTAGTTACGGATTCGCCGGAAATGATTAAAATGTAAGTTTTGAGCGTACAAAAATTATTAGGATTGTGTACCGCCTTAATTCACTTAAAAATAAAATTCAGTATATTTGCAGCACGTTCCAGAGTGGAAGATACTCTCAGTATCGCCCTGGCGCAAGACCACCATTCAGAATTGAAACGTTACTTGAAATGGTTTTGCCATGTTTGGTGACCAGATCTGAATAGCCAGGTACTTCCCAATCTTCAACTTCTCCATCTCCTTTCCCTACCCACTACCGTCAGCCTCTTAATTTACCCCAATTGGGGATGCCGTAGTCTCACTGGCTCCAAACGGTAGCAGTTAGGACTCTTGAGAGGTATTCACGTAAAAAAATATAAAAGACGAAATAAAAAAGACAAATCAAAATGATTGGAATGAACTGATGAAATCCAAAAATGTATTTTTTTTAATTTTCCCTAAAATTTACGGCACCTTGCGCGTTTATATTTCGACTAATTGCTAACGAGGACGTAGTATGACTGATTGATTTTTACATTTCTGTACTTTCAGGTAAAGTCGATTTCGAAAAAAATATGGTTGGGTTCCTTGGGAACTGAAATTTCGTGAAACACATGCAGATCCGTTATCCCGTTGTTATTGTTTCCACATCGCACAGACGTTCTTATTATTGACTCTCATAAAAGTATTACACAGCACAGTTATAAATTTCAGATTTTGTTATGTTTGTAAAATGAAGTTTTACTGCAATAACAGCATAAACGGCTCTTTAAACTTCCATAAAGCTTAGTCTCTGTACCTGGAAGGGTCTAGTTCTTGTGATTTCTTGTGAATAATTTAAGTACTGTTGAAATATGAATATGTCTATATTAATTAAAAGAAATTTTTCCGACAAATCGTCGCGGAACCCCTGTTCAGGTTTCGCGGAACCCTAGGGTTCCGCGGAACACAGTTTGGGAAACCCTGATCTAGTCACCACAAAGGTTAGAAAGCTCACGTACATGTTTATGGCAATCAGAAACATCTTACGTAAAAAAGAATTGAAACTCATTTATGATGCTATGTGTGAGTCACTTTTAGACTATGCATCCTTAGGTTGGGGTGGATGTGCAAAAACTGTTTTGGACAAATTAGCAAAAGCTCAAAAATCACTACTAGGGGTAATCCTCAAAAAACCATTTAGATATCATAGTGATGCACTATTTCAAGACTTACAAGTTCTAGATGTTAGACAACTGTACATGAGAAAATTAATTTTAAACACCCATAAACAACGCCATCTATTCTCAACCACTCTCACGACACCCGACACTCACGGAGAAATCCAATTGTAACTTCCACAACCAAAACATCTCTCGCCCAAAGACACTTCTCTTTCTTAGGTCCAAACCTATACAACTTCATGCCTGATGCTTGGAAAAAGGAAAGCACAGGTGTTCTTCGTAAATTGACCACTACTTGGCTTCAACAATTAGGGAGAAAGGAGAGTGAACTTTTACTACACAAAAAATGAAATCGCACACAAACCAAAAACAACAACAAAAATTCTCAAAAGATACCCTTATTTTCTAACCTATATTATTATGTGTATGTATGTACCTACCTATTACTTGTAAAATTAGAAAGCTAACCAACAGCTGTTAATTTAATGTTTTAATGAGCTATTTTATTTTATTCTTTATATCTCTTCCCTTTTTTATTAATATTTGTACAAAATATGTACATATATACGTGGGCTTATCAATAAGCAATGTAAACACCGGTTATAAGTATATATATATATACTTATAACCGGTGTTATATATATATATATGTTATGATTAAGGTTTTCACGGGTGTAAGATGTAGAACAATTTTCTCGGTTTACCCGCGTAACGTAGTCCTTAAAAGGACTTTTTAACTCCTTACGTTTCGGACAGATCACACTGTCCATCTTCAGAGGCCTTATGTCTTGAGTTTTTGTCTCAAACTGATAGCTTTCGCATGTCTGTTCAATCCAAAAGCTAAAACTTAAGTGAGTGCAAGTCACTTCTTATGTCTGGAACGAAGTACCCGGGTTGCAGGTGATTGATGGTGGAGGGGGTGGGGGGCGGGGCTGGCAGTGGATACCTGATTGGTTAAGCTAATTGGAGACTCTACTGGTAATTTTGAAAATGCCGTTTTTGGGGGACTTTCATCGATTAAGACTTTCCAGGTGTTGGGAATTCTGATTGAGTCATTTCTAGTATTCATATTATTTTTATGTTTATAAATTTCTATTGCTTCGCGATAAATTCTTTTTGGTTCATTGTATATACTAGCTATTGTTTTTGTATTATTAAAGTCTATTTTATGACCTTCATTAAGGACGTGTTGAACTATGGATGAAGTTAAGCGTTTATTAGTGACATCTACTTTATGTTCTGCAATTCTACATGATATTTTTCTATTGCAACGTCCGATACACACCTTTTCACATGCTCCACAAGGTATTTTATAAACACCATGTGACTCAAGTGGAATGTGGTCCTTCGGACTTCTTAATAGAGACGAGATTTTATTTTCTGATTTATAAATAGTTTTGATTTTATTGCTTTTGAGGATTCGACTGATTTTATCTGTCGAGCCTTTGATGAATGGGAGAATTGCTATAGAAAGGGGTTCTTCTTCCGTTTCAGGAATAGTTTTTTTGCGTTTATTTATGGATTTGTCTATTAAATATTTTGAGAAGCCGTTTGCTTGAAGAGCACTACTTAGAAGACCTAGTTCTTCATGAATATGGTCTTTGTCCACTAGTCGTTTTGACCGGGTAACTAGGGTATTTATAACAGATGACAACTGAGATGGGTTATGATTCGAGTTGGCGTTTAAGTATCTATTTGTATGTGTCGGTTTACGATATACGGTATGGCCAAGGCTGCCGTTCTTTTTCTTTTTAACTAAAATATCATATATACTTGGGATACTTTAAATGTTGATTTACCGCGTGCGGGGGAAAAGAGGCAGTCACTTGTGTGGTTTTAATAATTTTTTATTTTATTGTCAAACTACTACACTAGCCTTTTCTACCCATCCCCCCATTCAAGCTTTCTCTCTGCTATGTTCATTGTTATTTTTAAATACTCCACCAACACGGTTGTAAACATAAGCGAGATTATCTCCAAAAATACACCAATTGATAGTATTATTTTTTCGGGAAAACAAATGAAATATTATTTACTAAAGAAGTGGGAATCGTAAATGTTCGCTTGAATATGCGGATTGTTATCCGTTACTTTATAGTTATAAAGAGCTAAACAATAGATAAATCTATCTACGTAATCTAGTTATAAAGAACTAAACAATAGATAATCTATAAATCTAAATCTTTTGTATAAGAGCTTAAGTAACAACTTTAGCGGAGCTTGCGTATTTTTATCCATGCTAAATTTAAATGTATCTACTCTGAACCAGAAAAAAATTGAGAATGATTTCCATGATTTATTTTTGAATGCCGTAAGATATGGAATCTCTTTTAGAATTAAATAAATAATTTTTTTTGGACAGCTAGAGTTCCAGCCCCGTGAAGCCAGTGATGCCAGACTACGGCACTCCCTCAATTGTGAAGAGTTTAAAAAATGTTGTACACAACGGAGAGGAAAAATTACAAAGATTAAATGCTGGTCTGACTTATTACGTAAAACAATATGTAAAAAAAACAAAACAAAGTTCAAGTCAAGTGAAAGCAAATCAAAGTGAATGGAGAGGCAGAAATATTAGATCAAAAAAGGATCGAGATATTTACGCACCATCGCCAAATAATATGTAATATTTGTTGCGAAAAGTTGAGGTAGGGGAAGGATCATATATGTATAGAGGAACGAGGGTAGAACCTACATATTATAGTGGATAAGTTTAAAACATGTATTCATAATGTATTGATCTCAGAAGCCTTTGAAATTTCGAATAGTCGGAAGAAAGTGTGAATGTCATGTTCTTAAAAGGAAATGTATGCAATATAATATTAACCTTAGGGTGAAGAGTACCTCGGGGGCAGTTGGGGGCATCACACACTAATATAAGAATGGTGTTCAATTCTGACTCATAACTCATAAGATTTAAAATTCTGCGTTTTAACGAATTTATGGGAATTAAATTTTTGAAGATTTTCCTTTGCTTTAGAACATAATAATAGTAATAATAGTTGGATAATAGCGCCGTTTTGTGAAAGATCACCTCAAAGGGGCTGTACAATTTACTATGAACTAGCTGACCCGACGAACTTCGTACCGCCTCATAATCAAAAAACTGTTGAATTAAATTAAGTTTTTTTATTAAGTTAAAAATTACACAATGAAGCAATTATCGATGCCCAACTGTCCGTGTTTTGTTTTTGTCAGTATCAGAGATGGCGTTGTGTACGGATTTATATTTTTTGTGATTTTCTTACTTTTCCATTTACTTACGGGAATTTTTGAAAGGAAGCGGGTACGGGTGCCGCCGCCCCGGGAACCATTTATTGGATAACCAACACCTCTGCCATAGGTCACCCCAAGTTGTTCGCTACGTTTGGTGACTTAGCAGGGGTGCCCGGGTTCATGGGGTGACTTTTGTGCGGGTCTTGGCGGCGGATGCATCTGCCCACCTGTTGCGTGGCGGCCGGATCGAGAGAGAATGGTGTAGGGAGGCCTTTTGACCTTCAAAAGAGTCCGGCTGGAAAGGTCAAGATAAAAGGTCAATTCCGGTCAAGGCAATGTCCTTGCACTGCAGTTGAAGGAATGGATTCACTCCCGGATACACCGACCTCCAGATTCCTACCCACCCCTCATGCCTTTTCCTTCCCAGAACTTCCTATCCTACCCTTCCTTAAAAAGACCCTCCACACAGCATCCCCTAAGATGACAAAGGTCCTGTGTGGAGCTTATGTAAAAAAAATGCGTTTCATTTCAGAGATTTATTATTATCGTATTTTCCTTTGGAGAGGTGCAGAGACATACGTTCACCGTTTGTCTCATTTTCGACTATTGACATTTAGTGAGTAAGAAAGAGGGGCAGCATTATATGATACTTAATAATTATATGATACTTAAGCATTATATGATACTTAATATGATACCTAATATTATACTTACCTATCACAATATTGCTGCAGTTCTTTCAAAATATCAGAATTCGTTCCATACAAAATGTATGAAAAAAATAATTTTCTTCATAACTTTCTTTTGCGTGAATTTTTGCGATCTTTTAATAGTTATTCTGTTATTCAGAGCGGAGACAAATCCAACAATTCAAAGATCATCAAAATCGGTCGAGCCGATCTCGAGTTATAAATAGTGTAACTAACCCGACTTTGTTTTATATATTAAGATTCTTAGGCTCTCTCCATCTTAATTGTTTCCAAATAGATGTGTTTCATAACGCTGATAGATTTCATACGTAGGTATTTGTGTTCCAATTTACCATGCAGATCGGAGGAATCCAGAAGTTGGACTTCCGCACATTAAGTGTACTTACCTATACGGCGGACCAAGTCAAGTACCACAATATCGTCAGTCTATCAACAACCATCGAAACAAATCGTAACGTGACATTTGGCTCTACGTTGAAATGTTATTTTCTTTCAATCGGAAGTGTGTAATGTAAAGTATTATAATATCGTCGTCTCTATCGAATGCTTTGTGTGAACTGCTTCATCGTATCGTGACTCAAACTATATCGTGGTTCTAGTAACCGAACAATCTTACCGTACGCCTTGGATACACCTATGACCGCCGCCGAATGAAGATCAAGCTACGAGACACAACAGTGAGTATTGCTTAATCGTGTATACCGGATCTTTTTTGGTGATTGGGCATAATTCTTATCGAAATCCATAAGCGTTTCATTTAGTAAGGAGTAGCCGCAAGGTTATTCTAAACCCCCGTGCCATCGTGCACGATTCATTTGGTGCCGAAACCAGGGAACCTTTAGATAAATAAATTCTTTCTTTGAGAAAACGAAAGAATGCTATGAAATATTACGTGAATTGAAATATCATTTTGAAGAACGAAATCCAAAAAATAAATCGTAGAATTCGGTTACAGTTCTTAATTATTAACGACCTACCGGGTATTTAAATTATATCGAATTCTATTTTTTAATTCATAATGTTTTCCAGATTATTTCGTTTGTACGTTTGTTTATTTTTAAAAATGGCTAGGACTTTACAAGGTTTGCGTCGTATACGGAACGTAGTGTTTACTAGAATAAACAAAATGTTTGAAGTCGGTCAAAGCGTTTTGCAAGATGTAACAAATTACCCATTATTTTTAGCGTATTATACGAAGTTGCAAAACATTGCTAATGATTTTGAAACCGTTCACGCTGACATCTTAGCTTTAGATGAGGCAAACAAGAACATTGAAAATCAAGTACGCGTCGCTTTTAATAATGTTTATTTCAAAATCGTCGTAATTCACAAGGAAATAACGAATCAATCTTTCGAATCGGAGCCCGCGAACATTATCGTACCAAACCAAAACTTTTCAACGTTTCATGATCAAGCTGTCATAAAACAAACGTCATCGCATACTTGTGACACGATGAAGGCAAAACCTGAAATCACAGGGTCCTTGACTGCGTTCACTTCAAAGTGCGTGTTTTGCAAGGGAAATCACCATATCGCTAAGTGCAAATCATTTGCACTCAAATCGATTCAGGAACGTGCTCAATTCGCCAAGGTACATCATTGGTGCCTGAATTGTCTCACGCCTTCTCATGCTCTCACGAATTGCAAATCTGTGTTTGATTGTCAGAAATGTCATCGTAAGCACCACACTCTTCTTCATAGGGAAGACAAAATACCAACGACCCACCACGTTTGCCATTCAAGGAGCTTCTATTTCTGATCCTCCAGTTCTTTTCCTCGCTAACTTCGGTGTCAGCTCCATCGTACGTTTGCCTACTGCTCATATTAGCAATCGCGATCCTTCCAGCAGTTTTCAAAAGTTTCGTGGGTTGACCGATTCAGACAGTCAAGCACACTTCGTATCCAATCGCACTGCCGAGCGTCCAGTCAGCTCTCAGAAAATCCGTGGCTTAGGCCAATCTTTTTTTTTTTTTTTTTGGTTTTAGGCAATTCACCCTGAAAAGAGTGCTTTGTGCCGGTAATAGTTAAAGTGGATAAAAAAATTCGGTTAATCTATTGGGAAAATAATAAAACAAATTAAATATTGGACACATTTAGATCACTAAAACAAATTAAATATTGAATTCATTCAGGTTAATAAACTTACATAAAGTTGTATGAACACGAGAATTGTTAAGAGATAAAAGGTATGAAATGTTAAGGGGGGACTGGTGTGTGATTTTAATAAGCCGGCGGTATATGTTCTTGAAAGATGAATGGTTTTTACAGTTAAAGAAAACGTGGTCGAGGGTTTCCTCTTCCACACCGCACTGGCAGACCGGATCATCTAAAACTCTAATTCTAGACAAGTGAGATGCAATTGAACAGTGACCAATTCTCATTCTCGAAATACATGAAATGAATCGTTTTGAAAGTTTTTTACCGTGAAACCATGGCTTAGCAGGGATATGGTTTTGAATTCCAGCATAGAAAGATCCAGTTCTTATTTTGGAGACTGCCCAATTTTCTTCCCAGGCACGAGTCATGTTGGATTTAAGAATCGGGAAGACATCGGAGATAGGAATTCTAAAATTTAGTGGGAAAGTTCCGGAATCTGAACCAGATTTGGCGAGAAAATCGGCCATCTCATTACCCTCGATACCCAAATGGGCAGGGACCCAGGCCAATATCGTCTCAAACCCAGATTCACTTAGAGAATTGAGAAGATTTTTTATTTTACATATAATACAACGTGTCCGGAAACTCGTAGTACAAGCGGGAAACTGGTGAATCTACATCACGTAGAGAACCCAAAAAACTTATTTTTTTCGATCTGAGCATTTCGATTTTAATATTATTTTTTTTCTATTTTTCCATTTTTTCGGCAACTAAAGGGTTAAAAAAATTTTTGAGCCCGGTTTACCCTTCGTTGCATTTTATAAGACATTACACAGCTGAAATCAACCCCCTAGTGAAAATTTTTTTCAAATTTAACCAAAAAATTCCAACTTCGGACCCGATTTACTCGAAAACGAAAGCTCAAATCAAAAAAAGTTAAACCACAAAATCGACTCCAAATGTGATGTGGATTCTCCAGTTTCCCGCTTGTACTACGAGTTTCCGGACACCTTGTATAGTCTTCCGGATAACATAGAATATTCGACCTAATTTTAGTTAGAGCACTTAGCGAATCAGTACATAGTAGGGCTCGATGAATGTTGAGAACCTGGATTTGATTTAGCGCTTGTTCAATTGCAAAGCATTCAGCTGTAAATATGGAAGCTTCTTTCGGTAATTTATAAGTGAGATTGATGTTGAATTCTGAACTATATATCGATGCTCCACATCTTTTATTTTCAAATTTGGAACCATCAGTGTAAAGGATGGAAAATCCAGGGAATTTTGAAGCCACAATGCATTTAAAACAATCATCCACATTTTGAAATTTATTTGGGGAAGATAAAATATTCTTCTGAATAGGCCAATCTTCTACAACCGCGTCAGGCGTCACTAATTTCGATGTCGATGTTACGGGACAAACTACTTTCAACACGAAGTTACTTCCATTGCCAACAATTCAATCCGACCAATTATTTTGTCATTTGTTCCAAGACATACTTCATGCCGACTCTGACTGTCACATACTGACAACTGACAAAGGAGCGACTGACCTACTTCGAGATGTTGAGATCTTGCCATCTCTACCGAGACCCCAATTAACGGGTGATCTTCACCAGCCTTCAGCCATCAATTCACCATTTGGTTGGCTTCCTCTGGATTTGGTTGGTTTTGCTACCGATCGTCAAACAAACTCCTTCATCGAAACCAACCAGTATCATCTTCCAGAAGAAGTCAAGAGACTGAGGGAGTCGGACATATTTCCTCAGTCTTCACAGCCCACCAAACAACGTCGTGACCAAGTGTATCGCATTTATCGCTCACGTGACTTTTTTAGTCAATTTATCGAAACCAACCAGTACCGTCTTCCTGAAAAGGTCAAGAAACTGAGAGAGTTTGACACATTCCCTCAGTCTTTACATCTCACTCCTGAAGAACAACGTGATGAGCAGGTCCATCACACTAATCACTCAGGTGACCCTTCGGGACAATTCATCGTAGCCTTACCTTTTGGCGAAAAGGATAAGGATATCGCTTTCCCAGGTTCGCGCGAAGCCTCTTCGCGCATCATCCCTTCACTCGAACGTAAACAGACATTAAAGCTCAGTTTACGTGAACCGTACTTCGCTTTCATAAGTGACTACTTGCACAGTGGTCACATGACACGTGTTCCTGGAAAAGATTTACTCAAGGAAATGCATTACATACTTCGTCATTGCATTCTTCGTCCGGGCACCGTTACCACTATGTTGCGAATGGTCTTCGATGCCTCGGTGACGGAGGTGAATGAATCATCCTCAAATGATGCCTTCCTTATCGTTCCCAAGTTTCAAACAAACATTGTTGAACTTCTGCAAAACTTTCGTTCACCATCTGTGGTGTTCATTGCTGAAGTACGGCAAATGTATTGCCAAATATGCCTTCAAGAGCCAAATCGCGCGTTCCAAAGAATATTTTGGCGTCATCAATTATCGGAATTTACCCCGGATTACCCATTATACCCTGTGAATTCTGATATCTCTGCCTTTATTCTGTACTATCGTATTGTCAGATCGTTGACAGAAAAGAAAGGTTACGAATTATCACTCACACGCCACGCGATCACTTCGGATTCAAATATCGATTCAATCGTCATCGGCTGTTCCAGTGTGGAACAAGCTCAACAAACGCAATCCGAAGTCATCGAACATACCAAACGAGGTCAACTTGAACTGCAGAACGACTACTATTTCACTAATGTAATCTTCAAGAATGTTGATCATTCTCTTACTCTCAGGGTATTGGGATGGAAGTGGAGGCCACCTGACACTCCACCCGATGACATTTGTCACAAGAATCGGTACATCGACCAATTATCGCTTTTGACAGTTATCGCATCTAATCATCGGCGTCAAGCATCGTCGGTTGAAAATCCATCGGATATCGCTTCACGTGGCCATTCTCAGGCCGTTCTTATCCGTAACGTGTTATGGTGGGCGGAGCCCTCCGGGTTTGTCCAGCCAAACGACTCTTGGCCCATCTTAGATGGCCATGTTAACAAAACTGAACTCCACTCTGAAGAACGAGTTCAATCGTCATTACTCCAACATGATATATTCTGCTGGACTTTTATCAAAAAAATTATATCGTTTTCGGAAATTCCAACGCCTTATCGGTTCTTGTTATCTATTCGTCCACAACTTTCATGACAAAGACTCTCGTCGTTCGTATTTTCTATTTAATCATTTCGAAATTCGTATTCTATCTTTAACCAAACATTGGACATCACTCTCTACGGATGAGATGATTAGAATCGTAATTAAAAATCTTGTGCTTATCGCTACGTTTCGTACTTTAAATGGATCTTCTCTTACAAGACCATTCCCCAAATAGTGTCCATTGCCTAGGCAATGTGACTAATCATCATCATTTCGCATTTCGTTTTATTCTTTATTAAGTCTATGTTAATCGTTTCATTTAGTTTCGTATCGTCTAGTTATCTAGATTTAGTTATCGTTTAAATATAGTTTAAACTTTTGCTTCGTCTTCTTTTCGTCTACGTCACATTTCATGGCATTCTGCGCTTCGCTTAAGGTTCAACTTTTCTTTAAAATACAAATTGCTGTATTTTGATGAGCGGAATGTTTCATAACGCTGATGGATTTCATACGTAGGTATTTGTGTTCCAATTTACCATGCAGATCGGAGGAATCCAGAAGTTGGACTTCCGCACATTAAGTGTACTTACCTATACGGCGGACTAAGTCAAGTACCGCAATATCGTCAGTCTATTAACAACCATCGAAACAAATCGTAACGTGACATTTGGCTCTACGTTGAAATGTTATTTTCTATCAATCGGAAGCGTGTAATGTAAAGTATTATAATATCGTCGTCTCTATCGAATGCTTTGTGTGAACCGCTTCATCGTATCGTGACTCAAACTATATCGTGGTTCTAGTAACCGAACAATCTTACCGTACGCCTTGGATACACCTATGACCGCCGCCGAATGAAGATCAAGCTACGAGACACAACAGTGAGTATTGCTTAATTGTGTATACCGGATCTTGTTTGGTGATTGGGCATAATTCTTATCGAAATCCATAAGCGTTTCTTTTAGTAAGGAGTAGCCGCAAGGTTATTCTAAACCCCCGTGCCATCGTGCACGATTCAAGATGCAAAAACATGACAGGCACTTTATTGTATAGTTTGCTTCGGGAAGATAGAATTTTCACGTGGAGGACATTATATTTAAAACACTGGACATTGCATGATTTTACATTTGCAACCCCCACCACTGATGGTATTACACTTATGAGAAGATTAATGCCAGAGTTGAATTAATATTTATTTTGAATGACTTGAGAATTGAGGACTCTTTAGTTCTACAGAATTTCCATGTAAATACCTTTACGAAGCTTGCAAATATGAGTTTGCTTATATTTTTACACAATTAGTTATTTCCAATGAAGCGGCTAGTAAACACGAAGGTGAAAAGTTTTTTACTTGTGGGTACGACTGTCTGAAAAGGTGAGTTTTAAGTTTAGTTCCGCTTTGGTTCCTTCAACTTTCCAAAGCTAATTATACTGCAGACTTGAGGGTCGAGAATTGGAATTTTCCGGAATACACATTTCCGATAAATATATTCCAAAGAAACAATACAAAGCGTTATGAACGCTTAGTATTAGAAAAGAATACTGACGACTTGGAAAGACAACAAACAGTTGCTGAAATCTCAAAACAAAAATCTATAACTAAAAGATTCACAATAATTTAACGATGATCGAGTTTCCAGTACCGAGGTCGGCACACAGTTTGACATCGGATAACAAAAAAAATATTCTCAATATTTCAAACGGAATTCAATAACCAGATCGTAAACTTTGATTTTGATTGAAGTCTTTATGAATACAATAAAGTTCGCTCTCGCGAAAAATGCCCGTCTATAAAAAAGGTCGAAATGAATTTTTAAGCCGCTCTTAGAAGCGCATGTCTTCTACTGTGCTTTTTGGGTTGAAAAGTGGAAAAAAGAAATACAAATTTAAGCGGGATTAATAATCCGCATTATCTTTATTGCACTGTGAAAACACGCGCAGCTAATCTGCCAGCCATGCTATGGTTTGTGTTTTATTGCTTTTTATTTCATATTACAGTTTTTAATTATTTTGGTTTTTGCAGTTTTTATCAATGCATTTTTTAAAGATTCTCTTTTGGCATTACTTGGTATTCTGGTAATGGTTTATGAAACAAAAACGTCAACTACTGTCCATTAAGACGACAATATACCCTAAAATATATTCAGAATCTTAACGACTTAAGTAAAGAAGCCTCATATACAAATTGCGACTCGCGACCGGTGCATTGGACGGACCTACTGTCGAATCGCCCTGTCAAAGAAAAGAAGAAGAAGATAAATAATGTGGGAATCTTAACGACGTAAGTGAAGAAAGCGTGAAACAAATATACGCCCGCGGCACGGCGTATTGGATGAACGTACGGTCGAATTCACCCTAGCAGGCCTGGAGATTCGACCTTTCCGCCGCGTTCGTTTTAATTCATTCTGAAGAACGTGTTACTAATATTTAAAATGTGTCTCTATGTCTCACTCCCGAAGTTATAAATTCTTCGCCTAGAAAAATGAAATCTGGTGCTTACCGCTAACTTTATAGTTAAAAACGGTTCATAAAGTTTTTAAATCGTACGTAAAATATATTAATGGTAAGGAATTGTTTTTATTTATTTTAAATACAAAGAATTTACATCCCCAGTATTCTGTTGGAATAAAATAGTTATTATAATTACGAATTCGCCGGAAATGATTAAAATGTGAGTTTGTGTAAACAAAAACTGTTAGGGTTGTGTACCGCCTTAATAAACTGAGGAGTCAAAAACACATTGCACCTACTTATGTTATTTAAATGTCCTTCCGTAATGTAAATTCCTATTAATTATATACTTACGGAAATACCGCCACGTTATTATTTTCATATTATGTACCTAATGGATATGTGCGACTGCATTATGGATCAACCTTTGGTTACTATAATATTCTCATTCATGGGACTATTTCAGTATTACAGGAGATAGAAGTGAGGAAAGAACAAAGCTTTGAAGATATTATAATGACAAACTAGAATAATAAGAGAACTCTAAGAAGCCGCCTTATAAATATTGATGAAGTCAGGCCGACGCGACGCGCAAAGAAGGGTTGGACGGAAACACCTCCAGCAATAATATAATCGTTCCACCTAAAATAACAAAGCGGACACTAATCTAAGTAGAAAGATGAGACACTTTATTACGATAATTAATTCTTTTTCTCACAAAGATGAAAAGGACCTTTTTTTACCAGCCTCAAAATCTGAATTCTTCACGCATTCCTCTGCATCGCCTTTTCCTTGCAACTGTCACATTCACCCTTCCTTCACGCCATTATGGAAATAGCGCAACAGAAATAACCCTAATCCCATGTGTATATTGTCGGTACTCTTAATGCGTGACATGGAAAATTAATGATACGAGACCCGATCATCTTTGTGTGATAAATGTTTTGAATTGGATAGCTATCTACCGTCAACGTCCTCTTCCGAACCATTACCTAATTACATTCATTCTAGTGGGAAATACATTTACCTACAGAACATTTTTAAAATCTTACACGAGTGCAGGTACTTTATTATATTTATTTATTTATTACACGCCCTGATGGGCTTTTACATTATAATTTATAAGTTGAGTAACAAACAATGAAGAAAATATAATACAATGAGAAAAGAAAATACACAAAACAGTGTAACAACAAAACAAATAATAAAATAATAATACATATTATGTAAAAATGATAAGAAGTCTCATATTCAATATAAACAAAAATTGAAGAAATTATGTAAATCTATTTGTGCCTAGAAGAATAAAAGTGATAGAATATACAACGTTTATACTGATTAGTTTTAAGATGAAATATATCACCTAGATTAGAATATTTATTTCCGAGACTGTGAAGTCTCGGAAACGGAGAATTTTGATAAGCTAGTGTCCTGGTGTTATTGAAGTAGAAGGGTAATAAATGTCGACATGATTTTTGGGGAACATGGATATTGATAAATTGAAGTAATTCAGAACAGTCAATTTTGTAATGCAGTATTTTATGTAATAGTATTAAATCTGTGCTTATTCTTCTTTCTGAAAGTTTCAATAGAGACGTTTTATCCAGGAGATAATTGTAATCAATGTTTAGTATAGGAATATGCAATTTATAGTTTATAAACCTTAGAAACTTCTGTTGAATCTTTTCAATGTTGTCTGAATGAATGTTGTAAAAGGGAGACCATAACGTAGAGTTATATTCAAGTTGGCATCTGACAAGGGTTTTATATAACATAATAAATGTGTCTAAATCATTGAAATCTTTTGCAGCTCTCAAAACAAAACCAAGAGTCTTTAAGGCTTTGTTGATAATATTATTAATATGACATACAAAGGTGAGTTTACTGTCGAACCTAATGCCTAGATCCATAATTTCACTAACACAATTTAAATTTTCATCATTTAAAGAATACTGAAAAATAATAGGATTATTTATGTTGGAAAAATGAGTGAACTGACATTTATTTATATTTAATGCTAGTTTGTTGATAGAGCACCATTCAAAAAGATATATCAAGTTAGTTTGAAGTATAATACAATCATTAATGTGGTTAATCTCTTTATATAGTTTCATGTCATCGGCAAACAGTAGCACATTTATGTCAGTAAATATATCAACAATATCATTTATAAATATAATAAACAAAATGGGCCCTAAATGGGAGCCTTGCGGCTGCGGCACTCCACTTCTTGCTATAAATTTGTAAGACTATGTGCCATTTATTTTCACACTAAGAATTCTTTTGGACAAATAACTAACAAACCAATTTAATAAGCTACCATAAACTCCAAGTTTCGCCAATTTATTGATTAGTATTTTGTGACACACCTTGTTAAAGGCCTTGCTAAAATCAGTGTATATTGAGTCAACCTGGCACCTGCTGGCTAAAGATTTTTAACTAATAAGCGGTGTTTAACACCACTTTCTGTTGTGAATTGTAGATCATTATAGATGTATCTTAAAGTATTCTAGGGTTGGGTGTCAGCCCTGACCGGACCGAGCGGGGCCCACTTCCATTGGACACAAGTGTAGCGCGAGGAGTCGCTTCACGCATCAAGGGCTCAATGGGTTGGGGCCCACTGGGTACCGACAATATTCATCACCACACTCCTCAAACTGTTTCTATGATGGTATAACGCATTGTTAACCTATTTTTTTGCGAAATTCGAAGTTAAATGTACAAAAAACTTAATAAATTGTTTCCCAAAACTAAATAAGCTTGGTAATAATAATATGAATTCGGATAATTTTTGTTGCGCCGTTTTTGTGAAAAATCAAGAGCGCTGTACATAATGCTCTGACTTATTACTTAAACACGCTTCTCACCATCCGATCTACAGCACTGCTTGCCAGAACTGCATGCAGAACCCTCAATCGAATTATTATTATTACGACTTCCCGACAAAGGGAATAATAATAGGCGGTTTTGCCTACAAACGATCCGATCTGCAGAGACCCTGCATGCAGTCCTAAATAAAATTATATGTTTATATTGGTTCTATGTCAACTCAGAATAACCAACTAAGAATCAGGTCAACTCAAAACCTCTTTGAAAAGTTATTAATTGCACAAAAAAATATATTTAATATCCCATAACCCTAACCTAGCGTAACTTATTTAACCAACTTTTATATATTTTTATCTTCATTTTTAATGACTTTTTAATGGAGGTTCTGAGTTAGTTTCATTCTGAGTTGTCCAGTCACCGTTTATATTCTATACAGGCAGATAATAATCAGAACCATAATTTTTTTGGAATTCTTGGGCATTAACTATGTAACAATTTCTAGACACTTGGTTTTGAAGAGTGTTGTTTTACATTTCCATTTGTTACTTATTTTTTATTTATCTGCGTCAAAACAAAAGGACCATACTTTCCTGAGTGAGGGTACGATCAGGTACAAAGCGGGTTTCGGTTTTCAGATTAACGGCGTTCATTGCCCTGTTCCACCGGCGGCAGTTGACGCCGAGATGTGGACAAACAGAACGCCGATAAAACTTGCGCTACCTGCGCGGTAGCCTGACAGCAGCTGTCAGTTTTTACGAAATGTCGAGTTCGTAGACGACGATTATTTACTCTTGGAGAATCCTTTCTTAAAATTAAGGAATAAAACAATGCTATTTGGTAATTGGTATCTTTAAATATGAACAAAAACACCTCAGGAGAACATGATAATATGTTAAGTACGTGCCTGAAAGAAATTCACTTGTGACATTTGAGGTTATTTAAAAATTTTATCTTTTTGATTTCATTCCATCACTTGTCAACAACATTTCTGGTGGTATGGAATGTATTTCTTTTATCTCAGATTGGCGATTGATTGAAAATAGCGGCAATTAACAGGTCGCTCATTTTGATATCAGATTCTGACCGGCGTCACTGGCGAGCAGGAATTAAGAATTCATTCCGGTAAAGCTTATCGGCGCCGCCTCGCGCGGACATAAATCTGAACCTGCCTTCACTATGTTCGGCCTGATACGTTGACATACAAACATTCTTGTCAGCACGCCTGCGCCAGTCGGCCGCCCATGCGCCGACTAATCAGAAAACCGAAACCCGCTTTGTACCTGATCGTACCCTAATACTGTTTATTGTTTATTAAGGAAATTTAGATACAGTTCGAATGCAGAGGATATAATTTGGAACACATGGTATTTATCCTTATGATTTTATTTATCCTGGTATTTAATTCAGCAATATTACAGATATCAAATTTCATGGGTGGTACAACAGTACAAAGATTGTAGTACAGAACTAAATGTGATTCGTCCCTCGAAAAGAGACAGATTGAGGTGTAAGGCTTCGAATAATGTTAATCTAATAAGTAAAGTGCGATTATAATATAAAATAGGCAACACAATAATGGATGTGTAATTTATATATTTATGTATATGGGTTTGACGGTCTAAAAAGGTACCTAATGCGTGCTGATAACGATAATGAAATCATGACGGGAGAGAGCTGACGGTATCTACTACCAGTTACTAATGCATCAATTACATCATCCAGTGGACTAAAGATTATTATGAGGCAAACATGAGCCTAGTATGCAGTGAGATAAAAAAATAATTTTTTGATAATTTTCTACCTCCTCAAAAGCGACATGTACCAACACTTCCGAAAATGGTATCCTTTTATGAACAACTAACCAACTAACTAACTAACCATCACGCCGTTTCCCGCAGGGGTAGGCAGAGAGGACGGACCGCCAAACAACTCGGTCTTGGCACACACTCTTTGCCTCGCTCACATTCATACATCGTCTCATACATACTCTTCTATTATTCCGACTTGAGTGTAATTATTTCAGAAACGTGGCAACAGGTAAGGGAACGTACCCATACTACGTGACCAACTTTTTGCAATTTTTAACCCCCCCCCGGTGACCAAAAACCTAAGCCCGCCGCCGCTCATTTATACATGTTCTTTTTAAGTCACTATGTTTTTGTTATCGCCTTTCAGTTTTCTTACAAAACCAATATTATTATCAATTTAAATTATTCTTTTTATTTCCATTTATTCATCACCATTATACATTAAATGGTCTCTTAAAAATTCTTTATCTTTACCTATAAGCTGTCCTTTGTGCTTAGTATTTTTGATTTGATTTTGTTTCCAAACGTTATCCGTTAAAAGGTAAATAATAATTTGTTTAATCTATGCAGTTCATGCAAGAGCCTCTTTAAAACGATTTTTCAGTAAAATACGTTGGTATGTTAAAAGGAGTAAAAACGGACAGAATTCAGTTGTTTTGCGCCCCGCATTTTGAGAGGCCCTGAGGATCACCCTCCCCATCATACGTGTGACATCTTCCATGAGATATGTGAAGCCAGTTTACTCGCAGGGGAATAGGGGCGTAACTAATCGTTGACTTTTCTGCTATTGCCCGTGACTTATGTCAGGGCCGCGCAGACCCGATATAACAAGAACACAACTCCGGGGCTGCAGCTTTCTTTATTTGTTTATTTGATTTAAATTGATTTATTTAATGGCTGTGATGGTAGTCAATTATAACTAATCTAAGATGGACTGACATTTTTTGCTCATCTCAACGAAAAAAAGTGAAATCAGGCTTAACTCGAATGCTCGTTAAATCAATGAAAACTCCTTTAAAATAAAGAATCATCCCTCAGGAGGATCACCCCTCATAGGTTTAGGAGGCGGGTATGGGTACCGCCGCCCCGGGAACCATTTATTGGATAACCAACACCTCTCGCCATAGGTCACCCCAAGTAGTTCGCGGCGTTTGGTGACTTAGCAGAGGTGCCCGGGTTCATGGGGGTGAGGTTTGTTCAGGTCTTGGTGGCCGATGCGTCTGCCCACCTGCTGCGTGGCGGGCCGGATCGAGAGAGACTGGTTGAGCCAGAATCCCTCGACCCATCGCCTAGGACCGCAGTTGGAGGGATGGATTCATACGTTTGTCACTCCTGGATACACTAACCCACCTCACATACCCATTTCCTTCCCACAACTTCCTCTCCTTTCTTTCCTTAACAAAAACCCTCTAAACTGCAGCCTCTAAGACGATGTAGGCCCTGAGGGAAATTATTGTCCTCAGGGCCTCCTTTGTAATGTAAAAAAACCCAAAACACTAGCCATAAAATTTTGTAATTTGCAATGATAATTTTTTTATGAAATAATATTTTTTATATGATCACTGCACAAGAGTCTCATCTGCCCGGAATCAGCAAGGCTATAGCAACTACAAATCGTGAAAAAACTAAGGCTTATTGGTATGGGCAGAAAAAGGACAGGAAGAAATGTTGGAAAGTACCTGACTTTTCAATGTCACAAGTAACATTATTTCGATTATGATTGGTGGCCTCTCACCAGGGCGATACTGAGAGTATCTACTATGCAATATTGATATTTCTAAGTGCGTCAGTTGAAGATGATCAATTACCGCGCAATTCAAACCAAAGCAATATTTATAATAACACTGACTCCTCGTCTGCATTATGGTGACTAACGTAACTCGGTCATGTGGTTTGTAATGGTACTATGTAGTACTTTGTATGTTTGTATACTGTACCTATGTGCAGTGTGTGTGTATGTGTATGTGCTGGCATAACCCCCCTAAAGAAGTGAAGGAGATTGACACAGTCTGACAGCTGAAGCCGCTCTGACGGAATGGCTGGGAGATGTGCGCTGTGCTGTGAGCTTTCATGTGGCAAAAGAATTATAATAACTAGTGGCTGGTGTCATATGATATTCGGTTACTCGCTTTCCTTACGGTTCAAATGACTTTAATTGAATTACGTAATTAATTTATTCCAACCAGACTACTCTTTTGGACAAAGGGGCACTGGACGCGGAAATTGGACGTTAATTACAGATTACTGATCAACCCGTCTGCATCTGTTTAAACACAATTATTTTTCAAATAACCTCATGGGACACTTACTAAAAAACATTTACTTTGCATTTTTATCCCAATTAGCGTTATGGGGGGGGGATGGGTAGTCATCATTCTTACACTACAAACAATACAAAAAAGATCTTACAGGTACTTAATAAAACCACATTACTTCCCAATAAATAATAATAGAGCGCCGTTTTTGTGAAAAATCACCTCAAGGGCGCTGTACAATTTATTAAGATTTCTTAGGTTCTTTCTAATTTTACTATTTACAAACGAATACAGAAACATACTTATCTAGCGGGTCACTTCCGATAGACACACTTTAATTAGAAAGTTAAAAAAACAATATATTCATACTCTTTCCAGTCTCATCTCTGTCAAAAAAGTACAACAATATAATATACTCCAAACACATAAAGATCTCGGTAACGATAAATACTCAGAAATAAATGTTATAAAACAAACAAAAAATTGTATTAAAAATAACGCCAATGGAGTACTAAGTATTACCCTCGACGGCAGTCCAACCTAATTTTTTTTAAATATGTATAAAGGTGTAAAATTATCTAATGATCTTCCTACAGACATAAGAACAAAGATGAAAATCTATATATTTAAGAAAAAACTAAGTAACGTTTAAAAATGTTTTTAATACCACCAGCTAAATCATTGCATAGAATCAAATATTATATTTTGTTGTACTCGTGTGCATAATTTTATTTTACAATACATACTATACTGTGTTTGAAATGTAAGTACCTACTGTTGTTAGTTTGTATTTATAAATGCAAGCAAAATTATATTTATAATGCAAGGAAAATTTCTTTTAAGTTTTTTTTGTACTGATCGTGACATAATATCCACAATGAAATAATTTCAGTAAAACAACAATAATTTTTTACATGCTTTTATTATTCTAATGTTCATGTTTTGTACCTACCTGTTGTTCTGAATTGTTCATTTTTATATTTTTGTTTTAAGCGTAAGCACTAGTTTACATTAAGAACGAAAAATATTGCACAAACTTGATATTTCATGTTAAAAATATGTTTTTTTTACATTACCCCCATTTGCAAAGGAGGCCTTGAGAAAAATAATTCCTTTCACAACTTCTTTGAAAGGCACGAGAGGAAGTTCTGGAAAGGAAAAGGGTATTAGGGGTGGTTAGAAATCTGGGGCCCAGTGCGTCCAGAAGTAACGGACGTATGAATCCATCCCTCCCACTGCGGTGCAAGGCGATGTTCCGAGAGAGTACGGCTGTAGAAGTAAAAAAAAACTCCATTCACTCATTCTCTCCCGATCCGGCCTACCAGCTGGTGGGCAGACGCATTCGCCGCCAAGACCCGGACAAACCTCACCCCTTGAACCCGGACACCTCACTTGTGGTTCTGTGGCAGAAATTTTGGATATCCAAAAAATGGTTACCGGGGCGGCGGTACAAATAGAAATATGCACTACCTAATTAAATATAAGATGAAACGCTCAATTATTTTCATCTCATTAAGGGCCATTAACCAGCTAGCGGTCGAGAATTCAAATTTCGTCGAAAAATGTTCTAATGATCATACAGGGCGGTTCCAATGAGAAAGATGAACTATTCTCCGTACCAGCTTTTTAAAATAATAACAACTCAATATCGATTTTATTTCATTCCAAATTTGCTTTAATTTATGTCTACATTCAAAGGTTCTGAAAGGGGTGATGTTAAAACTATTAAAATTTTGACCTTTTTGTAATTATTTTTTGATTATACATAAGTATTTATGATTTTTCAATAATGTCTAAGCAAAGTAAGAATGTAAAAAAATCTTAAATATATTAGTTTGGAAGACCGTAAATAAATAGACACAACACGTGCGCGGATCTTTTTATTTAAATCCCTATTTTATTTAAACTAAATTCAAAATTCTGAAAACTAGCTTTCCCAGATAATTTATTGATTTATTTTACTGCATTATTATATGAGTAGAAATGTGCGTTGTATAATACAAAATTTAGTTTGAAAATTTAACAAATCTGCCAACGACCTCCGGTAAAACCTTATTGTAGGTACTAAAAATGAACATCTTTTCTCAATGAAACATTTTGAGAAAATATGTTCATTTGCTTTACTAGATAACAGAACAGTCTTTCGAAATCAATTTAAAAGTTTTCGTGGAAAAGAGTCAATACTTCTAAAATGTGATTTAAAAATGATTCCGGTTTTGTATGGCTATTCCCTCTTAACGGGGAATCGTCTAAGTTGAACAGACAAAATTCTCTTTAAAAAATGGCATACAATGTTTTCCGTTTTAAATAAACTTTAAAAAAGTTAGCAAGACGGGAAGTCGAAAGGGTGAAGGCGAATCGCGAGGGACTGGTCAGCGGAGAACATTTGTGGAGGAGCCACTATCCCACCCATTTAGCCCTTTAGTGATAATGTAATACAACAAAGAACCCTTTACACACAAACCAAACATTCTAAAGCAGGCAGAATTTTTATAAACTTAGGTAGATACCTACTACATACTTACCTTCGTGATTAAATTAAATGGTTCTGATAGCGATGTAGCTAATTTGAGCAGAATTACGACCCAATCATGCTCATAGAACGATATCCTCTGAACATTTACGAGTATAATCATTTAAACTTAAAACCACCTGCAGGTATAAAGTTCTTGTCGAAATCAATTTCTTCGGGGCCCGTACTACAGGCACAGGGATAGGGTTATAGGGCTATAGGGGATGTAGAGAAAGGCTGACCAACATTATTCATTGCCAATTAAAGTCATACGAAGACTCAATGAATAATGAGAGGACATCAGAGATTAAAACGCTGATAAAAATTAAATCGAATCGTACCTGCTCAATGTGCTCAATGCTCGACAACAAAATAAAAGGCTGCGATCTGTTGATGAGAAGCGCCAGGAGATTTATTGGTCGCATCTCATTTCAGAAATTTGAAAGTGATCAATGACGCCTTTCTCGGATATACATAGATCAATCGCATCGCAAGATGCTGTGAATCAATCCCTAACGCTATTTGTATTATCTATGGATCTACATACTGGCAAATTACTATAGATTTATTTATTATATTTTATTCAGTAGAAGTTACGGTTTAAATAATGTGTGGTCCAACCATAATGCACGATGCTAATCTATCTATATCTATCTATCTATCTATCTTCTATATAAATAAAAATGAATCGCCGAAATGCATGTACGAGCATAACTTCCGGACGACTGCACCAAACTGGATAGTTCTTTTTGTTGTGTATTTGTTATTATCAGGACAAGGTTTGTATAAAACTATTGGTGAGGCATTATGAAATTTGCATTAAAAAATTGCAGCAGGTGGCACGCGAGCTGTTTGAAAACTGAATGTATGGAATACTGGAGGGGGGAGGGCAACTCGGGCAGGGGGTTCTCTGGACGGGGGAAGGGGGGGAGTGGAGTAGGGAGAGGGAAAGTGGAGGAATCGGAGTGGAAGGGGTCGCAGGAGAGGAAGGGGAGGCGGAAAGGGAACGGGACGAATGGGAAAGGACATGCAGGGAGAAACAATTTCTTTATTAAATGGCATAGGAACCAGCTAGTAAATAAAACAAAAAGTTATCAGAGAATAATCTTAATTTTTTTTTATTATGATAGAAAGATCTATAAAAATCCACTTAAATAAGCATACATATTTTATAATTTAATTTATTGTACATCAAATTTCATAATGTTATTATTATGTTCTGCAAGTATTTTAAGTTTTTTTTTTAATTATTGTAACAGCTGTTTCGGTTTTCAAGGTCATTTTCAAACTGTCAAAAATACTCGTAGAACTTAATAATAAGATTATTAAATTTTATTTCAATTAATTAAAAAAAGAATAAAAGAAGTTCTACGAATCGAACACAAAAACCATTTTAATAAATTAAACATTACAATTTAGTATTACGTACTCATTTTCATAAAATTACTTCTACAGAGCTCCTTACATAATATTGATAGGTAAAATAACAAGACGTTTAACATGGTCTAAACAGAAAATAATAATACCAAAGTATTAAAAGGGGGTATGCTAGTCTAGAGGCATGAATTGTAGGTATTTTTTAGGTGCAATAAAAAAAAACAAATAATATTTTTAAAAGCCATTATTTTACCAAGTATATTAATTTTTGAAGAATACATAAAAAAATCTAAATTCAAAACGTTACAGTGTGTTGAAGTGGGGGGTCTCAAAAAACGGCACGCCCTGGTTGACACGATTGCAACCCTTTTAGTAATCTGAAAAAAAAAAAACAAATTAATTCTTAATCCAAACAAATGTTGCAATCGCCTGAACTAAGGAAAAGTCAAAAAAATCTCGCAAAATAGCGGACGTTTGTAATAAAAAGACATTTTTGTACGAGTTTTTTTTTTAGATTTCTGATTTTTTTTTAATAGTGAAAATTGAAATTGTGGATGGTTTTAGTTAATGCGATAGAATAATCAAAGGCTCACACAAAATTTCAAGTAAATTGGTTCAGTAGAACTTGAGGTATCACGACAACCGTCTCGAAAAAAGTAGTTTCGTGAAAAACTAGTTTAACGTTTTGTTCTATTTAGATTCTGGTCAGATTCCGTCTAAACCGCGACACTAAAATGCGTATAACTTTTAAAATAATTCGAATTTCGAAAAATCCTTTTAAGGAGGTATTTTTAAATAATTATTTTAAAATAATTTAAAATAATAACGAAATATAAAAAATAAAATTCTAGACTAGAAAACCCCATTAAACTTATATGGCGCAGCAATCGACTTCAACATTTTGATTTACGTAGTACTAAGCGGTCATTTGCTTAAAATTAAATATATATTAATGATAGGTAAAATAACAAATCATAAGAAATATACAGTAGGTACATACCAAAAAATAATATAACAAATTTTAACAATAGTGCTATTATGTACAGCACACGAAAAAATAAAATATAATAAACAGGAGGTAGTTTATGTTCAGCAACACATAAACTGTGGACATAATAAATTACAATACATATATGTAGGTAGGTATATATTTATTTTTCATATGAATCAGAAACTTTGTGTTGCGAGATTATAATATTTAAAACAAATTCACTTTGTGGCGTCATTTTAATTGTATGAAAACAAATAACTTTGTATAACCGCGTTTCTTGGTCAAAAAAAAATCTTTTTTTTTTTAAATTTTTTTTAATTTAAAAAAATACATAAATATACAGATTTTTAGTAAAACATATGAATCTTAAAACTAATTACAATATATAAATTTCTTTTTAACGAAACTACCCAATTCAAAAGAGAAAAACATTTCTCGTGCTTGAATTTTGGAGAGTGCCATTGTAAAATGCGAGTAGGTTCAGAGAGTAGGTTATTACAAGTACTTATATTTAAAAAATATATATACATGAAGACAAGTCGTCATAATGAACTTGAAGTAAATAAGAGTTAAATTGGAATAGGATGCAATATAAGATAATACAGGCATAGATATATCAGAAATAAAATTAATATTATTGTATTACTCAATAGGTAGATTGTAAGTACATAGCGTTGGTTTTGAAACATTGATATTTGAAATGGATGGGCTGACAGTTTTGTAAAAGTAGGTACATATAATAAAGTTGTAACAATTTGGTGCCTAATTTTCATTTTATATCATCATTTTTCTAATTTATTTATTTATTTATTTATTGTTGTTATACGCCCGTAGGAGCTTTTTCATAGATTATAAAATAATATTTAAGTTATTGTTTCATAACGCCGATGGATTTCTTTCGTTTTGTGCTCCGATTGTCATACGAGATCGGCAGGAACCCAGACTTGGGAATTCCGCACAATAAGGGTGCCTGACTACACGGTCAACAAGTGACAAGCGCTTTATCGTCAATAAGTCAGTCCGTTGCTAACCACCGATCGTATAGTGACATTTCGCACCGAGCCGAAGTGTTATTCATCATATCGTCACATAAAGTATAAATCCTACCGTATTCTTTCGTATATTTTGTGTGAACTCGTGACTCAAACTTTACCGAAGTTCTAACAATCAAATAGAACAATATCGAGCGCTATGGACATCTATGACTATCACCAAGCCAGAAGACAACTACCGTGAGTACCACTTAATTGTGATATACCTTTCTTGTTTGGTGGTTGGGCATAACTCAACGAAATCCATTAGCGTCTTAGCAAGAGTAACTACAAGGTTACCCTCATCCCCATGCCCCGTGCATGACCAGTTATCGAGGAGTACACATTCATAGAATTTATTCCAAAAGTTATAAAAGTGAAAAATTTTTAAGAATATACAAGTAGTTATTGAAGAAAAAACCACTTGTATATTCTTACTTAAAACCGTGAAAATTTTTAAACAATGTAATATTTGACAATAACATAGAGCAAAATATAATATTAAACATTACAATAACAAATCAAATCGTAAAATATATTATACCCACGTTTCAATAATTTGTAGGATTCCAAGTGTTGGTTTAAATTGCATTTTAGAATATAAAGGGAATCAGCGAATCTACAATACCACCAAATTTGTTGCCTAAATCATGCGTCCTATTGGTAAGTGAGTGTGATTCTGATGAAAACACCATTGGTTTCGAAACAAGGTGATAACTTTGATTAAATAAGTGTTGTATACAAAGTGATTTGTTTTGATTTAATCAAAACCTTTGTGTTTACAAGTGGTGTTTACTACTTAGGGAACGTACCCATACTACGTGACACATTTAGGGGGGGGAGTCTTCAAAATGTCACGCTTGGTACGAATGAGCGGCGGCGGGCTTAGGTTTTTGGTCACCGGGGTGGGGGGGGGGGGGGGTTAAAAATTGCAAAAAGTTGGTCATGTAGTATGGGTACGTTCCCTTAAGTAAAACTTCCATAAAAGTGGTGTTTAAAAAGTCATTTATTTATTTATTGAAAAATAAGAAATACTCGAAAAACATAAGCTGCATATCTGACTAGGGCATTCCTGTATCGAGAAATGCAGTTTTACAATGTAATTTTAAAAAAAAACATACATATAAACTTAATAAAAATATAATAATAAACCTACAAAAGAAGCACTGAGAACAATTATTCAGACATGGATTATTAATAATTTAATTATAGCTGGGCAGTCTGCAACAATAACATTATACTGTAAACTAAAAATACAAGGTACCTGTTAGTTGTGGCTTACCAGATGCATTCATAGATGATTCATAGGGTGACCATACCAAAGTAGCATTTAATTATTAACAAAAAATAAAGATTGGTAAATAACAACAGCTAAATAATATCAGGTAAATAATAATAAACAATTAAAAATAATAATAATTAAGTTATAAATTTATATAGTTTATGTAATAAATATAATACATTAAGTAAATAAATATTAATAAATTACGTAGATAATATATAATATAATTTTGAGTAAACAATAAAAAACAACTTATTAATAATAAGTAAATAAACATAAGTGAAAAAAAAATTTACATAATTCAACTTTGCATAAACCACTTATATGATGCGCAAAGCCGACCAGTTTCGGAACAAACGTTCCTTCGTCAGGGAAAGCTTATACTAATTTGACAGTTTCGAACAATGTTTTATTATGGTAGGGGTGGAGCCGTTGCTAGTTAATAATGTAGATTGGGTGGGTAGGTATTAGTGTAGAGTGGGTGGGTAGGGGAACAAATCCATGATTGGGCTATATGACAATATTTTTGTTTGTTGATATTAGATTCATTATTTTTAAGGGATTTTTTAATTTCCAATTTCTTGGCTCCACCCCTACCATAATAAAACATTGTTCGAAACTGTCAAATTAGTATAAGCTTTCCCTGACGAAGGAACGTTTGTTCCGAAACCGGTCGGATTTGCGCATCATATAAGTGGTTTATACAAAGTTTAATTATTTCATTTTTCTATAATGGATAACCACAAAGTAATAGCTACATTCAAAAATATAAACATAAGTAAATTAAGTACATAATAATTATGAGTAAATACTAATAAACAATTATAATACAGTACAGTAAGTAAATTATGATACGAAAGTATCATAATTTACATTGTTTTATACTTTTAAATTATTACATTCCGAGTAGATATTATTAAACATTCATTAAAAGTAGGTCGAAGAAGGAGGAAAGCGGAATAGAATAACAGGATATTTTGTTTATTTTTATTCTTTAAAAAAATTGCGCCAATTTATTTATTTTTAACGCCCTATTCGGGCTTTAACATAATGATATGTATTCTAAAGTAGCTCCTCTAGTATGACAAAGCGTCATCTTATCCATATGTAATTTCAGAGGATCATGTTGTTCTGTAGGTAAGAAAGAAGTAGAAAGTGAAGGATCTGAAGCCGAGGAGATTGTCTCTGGGACCCATGCCCCCTCTTCCTCTTCCGCATCACGGGATTGAAACATGAAAGGGCTTTGTCACAGCCTCTCACTCTCCACTAGAGAACATTTGCTACTCTTCCTTGTCACCTGAATCGGGTGTGATATTTCAGACTTCATATTCGGAGAAAATCTCATAAATATGTGAGAACAAATTTTATTACCTGCCGGAAGACGTGTTGTGTAGGATTTGCAAAATCATATTATATGTGTTTGTCTTTTGATTCTCACATTTGTATCAACGTAACAATATTACGCCCGAAAATATGTATAAAAATACCTTTGACTTCAAAAGTCATCAAAACATTAGGTAAGTTATTTTTTCTCCGTTTTTATATCGCAAAAAGGATAATCTGTACGTCGTCAGGAAATAACAAAATGAAACCTGTGTAGGTATATTACAATGTTATATTGGAACTGTCTCAACAAAAGCTTTAAATAATATCCTTGAATTGAAATTCAATTATATCTACTTTTTAATGATGTTAAAAGCGAAATACCCTTTCACGATGATGTCGTTTCTCACCCGGCATGCCGCTTAAAGTCTCGAAAACCCTTCTGGACGGAAGGAGAAAGACTCCTTCGAACACCTCTCACCCCAGAAGATAGGTGGAAGCTTGAGTGGCAATCAGCTAACGTCAAAAACGCCGATCTCGTGCAAGACCCCACTAAGAGACAGCCTGGGTTCTCATTGCCTCGCAAACTCTGGACTGCTATCAATAGAATAAGGTGCTCCCATAGCCGTTGTGCTCACATGATGCATAGATGGGGCCTTAAAGAGTCGGCGACGTGTGAATGCGGTGCGGTGCAGACCACCGAACATGTGGTCAACGAATGCCCGCTCCATTCATTCCCCGGCGGGATTTATGAGGTCCACAGGGCAAAACCTGAGGCCCTAGACTGGCTCGCAGACCTAGATGTCCCCCTCTGACCCCCCACCATACGAAAGAAGAAGAAAAAGAATGATGTTAACATTTAACAATGTGGTTGTGAACTAATGTCATATCAAATTAGCAATTTTATGTGATCTGATTTATTAACCAATTACTATATATCTGGCACCTTCCCATGTTTATTAAAAAAAAATTATTATATCTACTGAAACACCGTGGACATCTTCGGGGAAACTAGTTAAAATTGTGTAAGTAGATACAGAATATTTTACCTAAGCCGACTGCATATTTGACTGCCGACGTCGGGGGATCAAATGTCATGGAACTACACTCCCTATGTGTGGGCGGCAGGTGGAGGTTTGGTTCGATTTTGGGTTTAATTGAATTTGTTTATTTGCATTTGAATTGAAGCATTTGTGAACATTAGTAAAAAGTTAATGAATTGTAATAATGATTGTGAGAATAAGCACAATCTATTTAATGAAATAAATGAGGACTGGGAGTCTCAGGATTCGGAACCCAGAACCCAGGACCGAGATAAACGGCTCCTGACTACTGACATGAGATTAATCATGTCATTACGGAACCATGCAATGCATAAATCACCCAAACCACAGAACCTACACAAAAATTCACTTTTTAATGAATCCTATTTCATCAATCCTGATAGTTTCATTTAATGAATACACCCAACCAAAAATATCGATACTACAACAATCTCCACATTGGTCGACAGCTTTCAGCATTTTTCACATCAAACTAAACATATTTTTAAATATAAAACATTAACAGAAATATCCTTGACTTTGAAGTAAAAGAAAAAAATATTTCGCTGAACCATCCGAACAGCACGAGCTTTGAAAAAATGTAATTTTTTAAATTTACTAACGGTTCTATATATAATGGTGGGCGCTGACGTTATGAAATCTATGTGGAAATTTTACAATCAGTGGCACGTGAGTTGTTTAAAAAAATTAAATTTAAAAAGTTTAGCAGCGGGAAGAGAAAGTGGTAGGGGAATTCGGGAGGGGGGAGGGGAACGAAGGAGGGGGTTCGCGGCAGGTGGAACTAGGGAAAGGGAAGGAGGCGAAGGTGGAAGGGAAACGCGGGAGGGGAATGAGGGTGGGAACAGAAACGCATGGGAAAGGACACGCGCGGAGAAACAATTTATTTCTTTGAGCGGCATTTCGCTCGTTGTATTATAAAAAAACCGAAAAAATTTGACATAGTAATGTAGCAAATATGTTTTGTAATTCCGCAAATATTCAAATGCGATAATCTCAGCTTGACAATTTTGTGGGTCGGATAGTTTATGCAAAACATGGTCTAGTGAAGTTAAGTATTAGCTTTCCAAAGCATCCGTAACGTGATCTTTTGCAAATATGGCGCTATAAGAAATAATAATCCCTGAATTATTTTTATTGCTGTAATGAACCTAGTAACCAAGATTAGAAAAAATATTACCGTAGGTGGATAAAATGGTTTCTTTATCTTTATTAAATATTTAGTTTGTGGTCATTGCCACTCGGCGTAGATTATTTAATGTTGTTTCAATATGTACATTCATTATTCCACAGAGGCGAAGAAAACCATCTTCGTTAGTAATTTAAATTGTTATTATAATTCACATTTTCTCTTCTCGGAATAAGTATACATTTAAGACCATTTTATTATTGTTTTAAGTTACTTTCTAATTTAGTAGAGCTCACTTGAGGGAATATCCCACAAAACTTGCTACGTGGAAATTAGTCAAGAATTACTTATTCATTTCGGCGTTCCTGTCTCTATTCTCAGACGGGCCGACCGACCGCGGCCGCGCCTTGGACCAGGGATGTTCTGTCCAAAAAAAATATTTCCCTAGATTTCGAGGTGAAATTTCCCTAGAATTTCCCTAGATTTCGGAGGTACCTCCTTGGCAAATCAAAACACGCATCGGGGGCAGGGCGAGGGGGGTGGGGGGGGGGGGGGTTGTCGAACTTTGAAATAAAGGGCAACTTTTTTTGTATTTCCTTGGCATTAACTATATCAATGTGTAGACATTTTGTTTCAGTTACTTAATTTTTTTATTATTTTTTCTTCATTTTTTATTTATTTTTTAAAATTATAAAAAAATTTAAGTAGCAAACGTAGATAGAAAATTTCTAAACGAAATACATAATAAATGTTTGACATGTTATAAATTGTGAGCAGTCAAATTATTCAAATAATCACATTTACGCAAGTACGTAATCACCTAAGGGAACGTACCCATACTACGTGACCCACTTTTTGCAATTTTTAACCCCCCCACAAAAAGCCGAAAATGTTGCTTGAGTCGTGATGGAGGACTTAGCCAGCCAAGGAATCAAACACGGAACTCCCGAGTGGAACTCAAGTGCGATGCCCACTCAATCACTGACCGGTTGCATGTTTATTAATTGGAAAGATATTGGAACTTATGTAGTAGATGTACTTATAATAATACTGTGCTTTTCCAAATAAAACACTTTTTGCTAAGTGAAATAATAGTTTAAAAGTATGTATACACTTACCGCTGAATTACAAACGGAATTCCAAATAAAAATCACTTTGCAAAATAAAAATCAACCGCAATTACCGAAAAAACGGAACTTGATTTTTTTTTTCAGAGGTCTTCATTTATCTTTTTAGATACATAATATCATTTTGAGTTGTCAGTGTTAAAAATAACATTGCTTGTAAGTACATCAACACTATTTAAGATTAATGGGAATTCCAAAAAAATCTATTATAACAGTAATAGTGTCAAATGTAATAAAATTTTTGCCAGAGTTCGAAATTTCCCTAGATTTTGTGCTGACTTCCCTTTTCCCTAAAAAATATTTTTCTCCCCTAGATCTAGGGAAATTTCCCTAGACATACCATCACTGCCTTGGACTCCTCTACTTCAGCGCTCTAAATGTGTAGGGCTGTAACGGAGCACTTTAGTCGCGGGATAATTTCATTCAATCACACCGGGGCTAGGTAGAAGTATAAGTATTGTAAAGAAAGCAGTTACAAACGAAATAAAACCAAGTCAAATATTTGTGTCGCTCGTTTATATTATTGTAGGCTATAAAGTGTGAATAATGTTAATGGTTCAAGTTAAAGTTTATAGCTCACTAACCTACTAAATGTACGACAATTTACAAAGAAATGATTATTAATGCTTTCAGCCTTTTAATGCAAATGCTGAAATCATTAATAATCAACTTAATTTAACATTCAGCCCTATCATGAGTATGTTTCCCGTTATCCCACTCGCTCCTCCCCCACTTCCCTCCCACAACTGACGCACTATCCCACTCTGATTTACTGTCTCTTTCTTTTACAATTTGTATATATATATATATATATGTATATTTCCCTGTATTTGTCAGTATTTTATATTCAGTCCTGATGATGGTACGGAGGTACCGAAACCGGTAGACGGAAGAAATATCAATAAAGTGACGTAAAACAAAGTGTTTTCTTTTTATTTATCATGTTAATCGTTGTATCATTAAATCGGTCATGGTAAGAAATATGATCTAACCGTTGTTAGAAAGAAAAAAACTCCACGCTTCATATTCAAATCTAGAATTCAACCACTGAGCAGTTTTATGAAACCAAAGTCTCCGATAGCAATTTGAGAAAAAAGTAAAAAGTTTCGAGAAGTTTCTATGAAACGACAAAAAACTGAGGTGACAATAACGTTTATAATACATTTGCTAATAAAACACGTGTATGTTTTATTTTTTTCTTTATCAGTAATTTTAGATAGGGAGTCATTTTTAAGCTTTTATGTGTTTGTATTAGAAACTTTAATACTTCAGATATTATATGTTTATTTCTAGTAATAACATTTGAAGCATATTTTATCACCTTTCTAAAATAGATTGTAGTTTTCGAAATATTCCAAAAACATTCTATTTAATTGGATTTTATTGCAAAGCGGAAATGTTCTGACCTTCTGACAGAATATGACCGAAACCGGGTGGATTAAAATTGATTTTTTGTTTACAGTTTTATTCAGAGATTGATGAAATTTTGCATAATTGACCTTTAAAACAAAAATAATGTCACTGTCTATATGAGATTTCGCAAAACCCATCCCATTCCCTTTTCCACCCCTTAAAGCAGAATGTGATACTTCTCTGAAATTTTGCACACTTGACATTCAGAGTAAGAGCAAAATTACTGCCTGCGTCTGATTTCGAAAAACTCTGCGTAAAGCCCGGGCATCGCCGGGACTTCAATTAGTTTGTATTTGTAATAATAATACCTAACGCACGACTCGTTTCTTTAGAGCGGTTCTAGTGAAATACAACCTCAAGGGCAACTTCTTTATACCTACATGCTAAAATAGCTAATATAATAATCACAATTCATACCAAGAATGATAATTACAGAATTCAACAGCAAACTATTAAATTTATAATACGGACCCATCATCATAATTGTATGGAAAACGAACCTTATTATTATTATAATGTGGTTAGAAACATTATATCTGTGGGTTCGCATGACTGTATTTTATTTTCCATGTATCTTGTTGGACGCCAAAAATAGCAAAAAATGTTTTAATTTGGTAGGAAGATTTATTTTCTTCACTGGGCAATCTTTAACGTTATTCCATGTTCCATTAGTAGACGAGAGCCATCTGCGGGGGGACAGCCGAAGCTTTTAAAGCAACTGCTGGTCTAAAGGCGTCTACAGATGGCTGGCCGCCCCAGGTACAAAATGAAGCTACCGCGTCGAAAGGCTCGGCAATCACACCGTCCTTTCCTTAAGCCAAGCCTATTGTTCGAACCCTTCCCACATTATTTCTCTAAAACTACAGGGCATAGCAGTCGTCTAAGATCTGACGTGTCTCATCTCGCGCTTGTGAGCAGTGAGCCGCATTCAGACCAGTGTAAGTAAAAAGGAGCGAAGACAACAACACTAATGGTGGCACTTCACTTGAGTATTTGCATTCGCGTATTCGGCATATTTAGCAAACAATAGCCATGTATGCCCACTATGTTTGTCAAAATATTAGCACGTTCCTTGGCTATTCGTGTTCTTGGCATATTTGGTAACAATCACCATGTACGTACCATGTATATGACAAATTAGAAAAGTATTGAACATATTTGCCTTATTGGCAATTATGGCCAGTACCAAACACGCATTACGGCTCTCTTATCGGTTTTCTATGCACATCAAAGGAGTCAAATAGGAATAAAAACTTCTACACCAGTGATGATCAAGCTTTTTAACCGAAGATCAAATTTATTCGTTTTCAATATGTCGGCGGGCCGCAGAGGGTAGGGTACATACAGCCTGACATTGTTAACTTTGCAGTCAGTGGTGTCACAAATCGATTTATTATGTCGATGATTTTATAACTAAGGCCAAACCAATAAATGCTTTTGATTTTTATTCTGTAAACGTAACGAAAAAGACTAGCAAGTTTATGCAACTGATTCAAAATAGACAGACAAAAGGTTGAAAAACCCTTAGTTATTTTGTAATACCAATTATGAAAACGTAAAATAATTTAATAAAGGTAAAAAAAAAACTACAACTAACCACGAAATTCTATCTTTTTAAGTATATTTTAAAAAGCTTATTATTTTGAGCGGCTGATTCAAAATTATAATAACAATTATTAAAATCATACTCTTGCTATAAAATATTTCGTAGTAGCAAACATATTTGTGTTTACTACTTGGCTTCAAATGAGTATGTTATAAGTGTTTTTTTTCCTCGTTACTTCTTTTATTTTCAGAAGGTTTCTTCGACTGGTTATATCCGTCATTTTTCTTTTACTAACACTGTTATTTCTATTTTTTCATTACCTATTTCAGAAGAATTATTCTACGTGCTGCTACTTCTATTTATATTTTGTATAATATCTATGTAAGTACTTGCAGACTGCCTACTAACCCCGTATGCATGGACATTATAGGGTCGTTGTAGAGTCGTTCAATTAAATAGTTCAATAAAAAAGTAGAGTCTTGACGTGAACGAGGAAACCATCCTTATAACGCCGTTGGGAAAAAGGTGGGGTCCCCTCCAATTGGCTTCAAGTGAGCGTGTTTATCTTAACGTTAACTATTCCCAAATACAACCAACACGCAATCATAAATACGCGTTGCCAAGTGAAGGACCACCATAAGAAATAATACTTGTTGCTCACTAGCTTCTAGTCATCTAGCACAAAGTCATACCGGGCTACATTTCATACACCAATCTGAATGCGGCTGTATGGTTTTAACAAAATTAACGTTGTTTTTATGGTGCTTAAAAGAGATGAACATAGATTTACACGCTATGTTTTGATGACAAATTAATTCACTATGCCGGGGCTTTCTAAATGTGATTTGATTCAGTTTATTTATGTAAGCATGTCATACGCAAGTCATGAGGTGTCAATCAAAGATCATTACTTCCATGTAACAACTGTCATGACAGTAGTAGATAATGTAGGTACGCGTGTAAAGCCACATTAAGGTTACATAGTTATATTAATCATGCTTATTGACAATTTGACAAGTTTACACACATTCTTAACAATACCCAATCAAAATTAACAGGTTTACAAGATAGATATTAAATTTATGAGTTACTAGCGAGTTCCTGGCGTGTGTTGCTATGCCATTTAATAAAGAAATTGTATCTCCCTGCGTGTCCTTTCCCACTCATCCCGTTTACTTTCCACCTCCCCTCCCTCTGCCGTGTCCCATTCCCCTCACGCGTTCCTACTCCGTCTTCTCCGCCTTCCCTTTCATCACTACCCTCTCCCGCTTTCCAGTGAACCCCAAATAGCTCGCGTGCTACCTATTGCAATTTTTTTATACAAATATCATCCAGAGCTCTCCGGTATATATGGAAACCATAGCGGGTATGCACACACCAAATCCCCAAAGTTCCATCGCAATAAGTAAAAAATCTTATCTTTAAATTAATTTTCAACCAAAACTTTATATAACGCTTATGCTTTTTTTTCATATTTTTTGACATCGTTCGTCCATTTCATAAGCTGCCTGGGAATACCTGCTTTTGTTTTTTGGGGTCTTAGACTATCATTGTTCATCTTGTTATGTGCCACCCTACAGTAGCAATCACGCCGCTCACCCGTGATACGGCCCATCCTAATAGAGTCGCACACCGTTCACCCCTTGCAAGAATTACCGCCTCCTCGCCCCCTGCCGGCACGGTCCCTGCGAGAGCTTGCGCTTCCGCCAGAACCGCCCGACCCGCCGCCGAGAGCACCGCGTGTTCCGCGCACGCTCAGCAAGATTCCCGCGGAAATGCCGATTTTAGCAACAAACATGTAAGACTCGCTCTTAACGGAAATAAACCGAACCGGGCGCGTGCCCCTGTATTGTGCCCATGGCCCGCTCGACCGACGAGATGCCACCGCCAGGTAAAAGATTGGAGCTACCTGCGCGGACCTGACCTTGGACCCCCCCTGTTTCCTGCCGCAGACCACGGCTATGAGTAACCACGATTCCTCTTTTTTAGAATGTGTCCCTACTAGTTTACGCGCTTCGTAAAATCACCCTAGAGAGATTTGAGAGAGAGATCTTCGTAGGATACGCCTAGCCAAGACCCTTTGTTGATTTGTAATTTCTAATTATGCGGATGTTGATGTTAAATGTTGTAATTGTGTACTCCAGCCAATACAGTATTGTTTCCTCCTAGAAATCTCTTTCATTTGACGAATCACGTGGACGAGAGTTGGCCATTAACTATGTACATACATTTCCACCCCCCCTTTTAGCTACCTACGACCCTGGCGAGGAGAGTTTTACCCGTCTGCCGAGAGCATTGAGCTAGCCGAGGGTAGAAGGTAGGTGTCCCCCCCCCCCCACGGGACCCCCAACAATCTGTATAGATGATTTATATGTTTATTCTTATTTTTATTTCTATTATCCTTAAAATATTATTATTTGTTACTTTTATTTTTATTTGTTATTCTATTTTATTTTTATTCATACAAGATTCACCTTCTTTAACTCCTTTCATATTTTATTTTTATTCATGTACCTAATACTAGTATGAATATTTTAGTTAATATGTATGCTATATGTTTGTACTTTCATCTACATATATATGGATGATTATAATTAATATTTTATACTTAATATAACATCTTAATCTGAATCTCGACTACCATAATACGGGCGTTTGCCTAGCTTGGTAGTCAAAAAATCATGTAAAATAAACCTGTAACAAACAAAATGAATATAGAAAATTATAAGAAAAATTTATAAAAATAAATCGGATGAATGGTTAGCAACGCATAATTTCAAGATGCCAGAACTCACCATTATAATCCCCAAAGTTTCTTCGCAATCGGATGAATGGTTTAACAACGCGTAGACATCTCATATATATTATCACATAAATACATATTTTGATTTTTGTATATATTGTTGGAGAGCAAATAGAATGAATTGCTCCTGCCGCAGTTCACGGGGACTAGAAGAGTGGTTGGTTGCACGGCGCACTGCACACTGCGCACCGCATAGTGCATAGTCAAGTGGAGTGTGGCAGAAGTTTGTGCAAGAACTGGGAAGTTCGCGCTTCAGTGCATTTGATCGCATTCTCTTGCGGTAATGGAAAACGTGGCGGACACGATCCCGGAGAAGTCAAACCACACCTGGAAACATAATCATCATAACTCCTCAACTGCACTCAAAGAACTGCAGTAGATAGGTACTCGCGCAATCTCCTAAGTACACGAAATTCCATTTATTAGGAAACGGAATTTAGAACCGGGAATAAATTCGGGATACAATTCGATCGTCCAGTTAATTAGTCAGACATCTCCAAATATAAGTTTTTAGTTAACGAGGAAAACAATATTCGAATGCAAATAAAGCAAATATTATTTTAACCTGCCTGCGTTTTACATCTTAAATAAGCCATAAAATAACACCAGGAGTCATAACGGTCCCATACATTAGTATGACAATTTTAAATATTCTATGGTTACCCAGAAAACATCAACATTTTGTTTAATTCATTACAAGTTTTTGTGCATAATAATTTGGTGGTGTTTGTGAGTAATCTTAATTAGATTCCTCGATTTTGCAGCTATTAAGAGAGGTAACCCGAGTCCACAGTATCAAATTAAAAACATAAATCATCTTTTTTATTTATTTTTGCAATAACTTTACGAGAAAAACACCAAATTGTAATATGTAATCATTGAATTAAAATATTAGCGACTCCTAATCGAAAATTTGAAAACTACTAAAAGATACGGTCGCATCTAGGAAGGAACCCAGGACCTTAGCTTTGCCGGGTTTCTGCTCTACCTCCTGGGTCCAATTCCTACATGCGTTTGCATCCTTTTCTGATTTTACGTTTGAAATTTTCCAAAGGTGCCGCTACCCGCATTTCTACCGATTTCTTACATATCTCCCTTAAACATTTGAAGTTTTTAAGCTCTTAAAAAAATATAAGTATGTTATTTTTGAAGATAATGTCTAGATGCTGCCCACGCCGAAACGCAAATTATATGAAATTCCCTCGATAGAAAAAATCGCAAAGTATGCTCCAAATATTATTAAAAACAAGTCTATTTCTATTATCTTACAAATTATATCTGTGAAAAATTTCACAATGATGCTTAAAAAGCCTCTCACGAGATTTTTGCTCTATTTTAAACAAGTCGTGTTTTATTAAACATTTTCGCAATTTTCGCATCGATGTTGACGCTTTAAATGTTAGCGCTCTCCTCTAACATTCGTAATTTCTTATCTCTCCATCTTCTACTTTTTGAGCCCGGCTGCGGGCTGTTAAAGAGTCGCTAATATTGTCTTCAGTGATTGAGTATTTCAATTTGAGGTTTTTCTCAAAGTTATTCCAATAATAAATAAAAAACCTAATTTATGTTGTCTGTGGACTTGGGTTACTTGCCTTAACTTAGTATATCTCTATGCCTTAACTGCAAAATCGAAGAATTCTAATATAACAGAATCACCAACATTATAATATTAGTGAATGCATTGTCACTCATTTACATAAAATTTAATTTTAATGCGCGATCGAAACGATAAAAATAAATATTCTATTGAATGTTCGATCCAATATTCATTAAACTTCACATAATTCAAGCTGTTTTACATATATTTTTGTTTGAAATGCTTACATTACGTTTTTATTGAATTTAATGCGGTTTTTATTCGTTAACGATCGTTAACAGCATCAAATTAAAGTTTATAATCACAATAAATAACAGATACAAAGATGTGGCTATTCTGGCCAAAGCACCTACCAGTCCACCAGTCTACCAGGGCAGCAGCAATAGGCACTGGGCAGCGGCAGTGGGACAACGGGCTTCGGGCTCGGAGTCTATTTGAATACTGGAGACTTGAGATGGAGTGACCACTCGACTATCAAACAAAAATCACGTAACTTATTATTAATTTGTATACAAAAAAGGTTGCCACAAAGTTATTTTAAAAGCTATTCTCAAATAATCATTCTACTCAAATTGAAAGTTTTGTGTAGGTGCCTTAGTTAGGAAATAGTTTAACAAAAGTAGAAGAAAAGAAAAATCTAGTTAACTGAAAATATAACCAATAGGGTGTAGTTATGTAATAATTGCATCTAATCCTCGTAAAGCATGCGAAAATATATTTTACTTTATCAACTAAACGCATAAAGGAAACCCTCGAAATTTTTAGTTTTTGATAACTATTTTATCCAACTCACTTTGGACTCCTGCTGTGAACTACCATCCTCAAGAATCCCAGTAAAATCGTCTTATTGTGTCACCCAACTTGACATCTGTGGAATCACAGATCTAAAACATTACTTTTTTCAATAACATCATCATTGAGAAGACAGAAGAGCATTACGATTTCCAATCACTATATTAATGAAAACCAACCCACTTCTGATACCCCGAGCAAGCCATGACCAAACTGTCACCAAGATTAGGAGTTGATGTCTTCAAGATACCCTAATGATGCATTTGACCGCATGCTGGCTGGTTTGTTAAACACCGCTCAGGAAGCTGTGGTCACCGCAGAGGAGTACCTCCTTATTTCCCGGTAGATGGCTACGGCAACAGCAACACTCGCGGGCAATATTGTTTCGGTTTTATGGTAATTTTATGGTTTTATGCACCGAGAAAAAAATGGTGTCTTTAAAATCGAAACGGGTTCAATTTTAGAGAACCCAGTGGGTCTGAGCGTGAGCCCTGTGGTTATTTTTCAAACTCATGTCATATATACAAAAATTGAATTTAGAAAAAACACATAATTAAAAAAAATATTGGTAAGTAAAAATAGTTTAGTTTGATTTCATATTGTTTTCATTCCATTATAACATTATTCCCCGTTTTTTTTTAAATTCACTATTGCGATTATTATTAACATTACGATTTTGCCACTCCAGCCAGGAGTGTATTGGTACCCCCGTTTCGAGCCTCCCGCTGTTTTATACTTCATGCAGCTTTCCTCTTCTATTTCCTTGCCATTTTTTTCCATTTCCCCTCCTGCTGCCTTTTCTTCCTGATTCCTGCTCCCCGTTTACTGGCTCTTATTTTTGCTTCCCGCTGCTTCTTATTTTCTGCAACTTGCTTCCTGATTCAGACTTCCCGCTTCACGCTTCGCGCTGCTTCTTACTCCTTGAGTCATTATTCTCAGCGCTCCCAGCTTTCCATTATTTCTTGCTTTCCTTTTCACGTATTGCACTGCTTCTGGCTTTCAGCTTCCTGCTCCTGCTGCTTGTCGTTTCCTGCTTTTTGCTTAATTAGTTATATTTCCTACCTCGCTTGTGTTCAAAGTATTTTGTTCTTGTTTATTATCATTCTTTCTTGACTTAAAGTTTCTGGCCATTTTCTATGTTTGAACTCAATTACTTCAAAATATTTCTTAAAACTAGTCATGTAAACAGATGTTCGGTGACGTAAAAAAAAACTTTATTTTTGCACGTGCTGGAGATTGGTAGACACTTTCTGTCTCCACCATTCAAAATTGAAAGGTTGCAACATTTTATTTTTATTTTTTATTTAGTAACTATATAATATTTTTTACATTTTTATACGAAACATATTAGTTAGATGTATTTATAAAATAGAAAATATATTCGTAGTCCTCCTCACTAGGAGATCCTGTGCTGAGGGGGACTATGCTTTGGATAAGTTTTTCAGCGACTTCTATGGTTTAACTTCATTGTTTGGATAAGGTTTTCCAGAAACTTCTATGATGTTTTAAGTATAGTAGTAAGTTCATTTTCCGATAGTTCCTTCAGCCAACATTTAATGTCCTTAATGTAGCTATTTTTTGTTTCAATTTGTTTGATACTAAGTGGGAGTTTGTTATATAACTATACTGCTAAAAATTCAGAACTTCTTTGACCAAATGAAGAGTTACACTTTGGTATATTAAGTATGTCTGTTTGTTTGGCTCTGGTTTTATGAGCATGTGAGGTGTCTGCCTCTGAGTCATTTTTGTGGTGATGTACTAGAATGTTTTTGGGATTTTGGAATTTGGATTCATGAATTCGTTGCTTCACTTGGTAGGTATCACTGGCAGCAGATTGGGAGCGGTTGAGACTCTTGTGCGGTGCTCACATAAAAATAGACAACAGAACTGAACCCCACCCTTAGGGTAGAACCCCCCTACGCAAATGCTATAACTAAGCCCTTGAAAACAAGTGATAAGTCGATGACAACCTTGCAAAAAATAAGTATACAAGTTCAATGTCACTGGAGTTCGAGAACCAACTTTTTTCATTAAAGATAATAGATATCTACTCTTATATAATAAATCTGATAAGTTGATGGAAGAAGAGTTTGTTTGGGACTGAAGTACACTGTGAGCTCCGAACATCCTAAATGGTGACCGGTTGTCAAGTGGTCAAGGTGCGCGCGCTCGGCCGGACGTCTGTGGTTAGGTACCGCAATCTTTCCTTCTTCTCTTCTCCTACTCTTTTTTCAACTCCCCAAACTCCTCGTGATGCTGCGCTGCTTCCTATCCCCAAGAGACGCACAAAGGATGCCGTTCATCAAATACTCTCAACAAACTATTCCTAGATATCATCTTCGAGAGACTTCAATAATCAATGTTCCTATTATTCTTGTATCGATGAGTGTCATTTCGAGTATTTTAGAAATGGGTTTTTCATGACACATTACGGCAACGCGACAGAGTGGCGGGAACTTGTATAATATGATAGTCCGATATAAAGGCCATCGAATAATGAATAAATTATTATTATTTCGGTTTGTAATCAAATTGCAAGAAATTGAAAAATATTATATCCACAAGCACCCTTCTTTCGACTCTATTTATACAAATATCACCACTTATATGAGTAGATACCTGCATAAAGTAATTTTTTAGTTCTTGGCTAGTCTTCTTATAATAATGAGTATCTTTCCGATGCCGGACGTTAGTCTCCCTGAGCCAAATGATGCTATGGATGACCTTGACGAACCAAAGTTGGTTGGTATACCTATTTAGGTTGACTTTCAGAAATCCTAGTTTCAATTTGTTGATATTGTTTTTATCTTCTTACTGCAGGAACAACAGAGTTATAAGAATTACCGACGCTAATGTAATAATTAATTAGCTTTTATGTTTAGATTAAATTTGAAAACGAACTTAATTTTGATGGCATGTTCATGGAAGAAAACGTTTACATAATTAAATTCAGGGTGCTGCATTATTTTGCAGAACAAAAATAAAGTAGCATTTCCTCGGCTGCGGCGATCGTAAAATCCAGTCAGTTTCGGTCGTGCCGAAAGGAACTTTACGCCAATTAATCGTAAAATATTTATATGGAGATTGATTTTTCACATTAGCCATTGGACGGGGCTTATGCCGAACGATTCCCATTTCATATTATTTGGGCTCGGAACTCACTACTGCGGATAGTCAGTATGGCCGGAGGATCGGCGTAAAAGAATTCAGTTTTGCGGTCAAGGCTGAAGGCTGATGGCTGGTCGACTGGTCAACCCATGACGTGTTGTGTGGTATTGGTATATTACTCCGTAATGTGCCAATGGTGTGTGGTATGTTTATGTTATTTGCTTAGTGCGGTGTAGGCCATGTTCACACTAGCTGCACTAGCAGGATGTATGTTTGCTTTTGTTTATGATGACCGGACGGAGAGACTTTGTATTTTCTATTTGATGACCGTGTCATGATTTTGTCGTGATTGCAGTTCATTTAATCGATACGAAGCCAACAAGTTTCATGGTAATTCTTTGTACATTGATGAGTATTTGAAACCAAAAATATCCGGTTGGGATTACATAGTACCATTACACTGATTTTTTTCTAAGAAAGTGTCCTAAAATACACTGCGAACGTAATGTCTTTGTTTATATAAATCTACAAAAGCGAAATGCGGAAATGATATGTTTAAAAACCAGTGAGATTGATTTTACCTAATATGGAATTAGGATCCAAAACATGGAGTCCTTAGGAGCTCTTTTCTTTGTATCTATTACACAGTATAAAGTAAAGTCGCTCCCGCTGTCTGTACGCTTAGATCTTTTAACCTACGCTACGGATTTTCATGCGGTTTCCACCAATAGATAAAGTGATTCATGAGGAAGGTTTAGGTATAATTTGCCAAGGTTTTGTGTAAATTGCTTGAAATATATAATATATAAAGGGAGCGGGCTGGCAAGCGGACAGCGTGCAGCGGGCTGACAAGCTGGTGGTGTGGATTTGATATGTATGCAAATTAACAGATGGCGTTGGTTATAACGATTGGGTAATGGCATTTGTCAATAGATGGCGTTGTGTTTCGTTAGCTATAGTAACGTGTGGCCGAGTCTGCTAATAGAATTATAAAACAAGTATTTTACTACTTTTTCGAAACCGCAATAAATATTCTGAAAAAAACTAGCATAATACCGAATAGACATATTACAGGATCTCCGTTTTTGATCGTTAACAATACTCTTATCTATAAAAACTTAGGATGACATGTTTGAGTTCATCTCTGACGAGTTTCCGCTAATCCTATAAAGATTTTTGTTTTTCTCCCTCCCGAATGGCAAATTCGTCGCTAAACACCCTCTGACAAGATTGACGTCGAGAACAAAACATAAAACACTTGCTGACAAGATTAATGCTACACAAAAACATAAAACACGCGGTGACATTTTTCCGAGACGAGTCTAAATTTTATTGGTTCACTTGAATAAGCAGAGCCGTGTTGTACTTCTACGTACTACTGTACTACATCGCGTCGCGTCAGTTGGACTAATTGATCACAGCGATAGTTTATTTTCGTCGTTCTCCAATTCAAATATTTGTGGAGCGTTAATTTCAATGGTTTCCAGCTTCCAACTAAACCATCCATCGGTGAAAGAACATTGTTAATGTTTCGGCTCCAGGAACACTTTACAATTAAGACTGGAATGAATATAGCAAATTTATGCTACTAGGGTAGCGAGTAGCAAGTAGCGAGTGGACCAGCAGCGCAGAGGCGTGTCGTATTTTTATTTAGTTTTCGCGGTATTTCTGGACAAAAAGTTTTCGGTTGGCTGAAAATTTTTATTTTTCAAATTCCTACTTTTTTGTATGAAGAAGGTTATCGGGGACCTGCTTTTTAGCTGTCTTTCCTTAACGGAAGCTATCTTGTAATTTTACATTAAATCTTTCATTGTATCGTCGGATAGCAAGTAAAACTGAATTGACACGCGCAAAGCCATAAAAGTTTTACCCTTCCATACAGATAGAAAAAACAACAAGGGAAAAACATTCAACATTTTAATTGAAATTGCTTCGGATAAGTTTAGTTAACTTCTTTACGCACGCTTGACTTGGGGGTAAGCTGGTGAATGCGTGACGAGAGAGTTACGAAAAGTGTGATCGGGTGAGGCGAACGGTCAGGCCCTTACGCACGCTTGACTTGGGGAGTAAGCTGGTAAATGCGTGACGAGAGCGTTATGAAAAGTGTGATCGGGCGAGGCGAACGGAAGTTGAGAGGGGGATATAAGTTAGTCAAGTTTTACTTCAGTCGTGTGGTCTAAAGCACACTCGTTTTTTTTAAATAGGCAATTCACCCTAAAAAGAGTGCTTTGTGATGGATCTGACTATGTTAATTACTAATTAATTACTATTTTTTCTCGATTTTCCTTCTCCTTGAAATATATCTCACATTGAAGTTCCCAATTCCATTATTTGTATGTGGTTCAACTCTTTTGTGGCAAAAAAACTCGCGATAAAAAATAATCACGCTTTTTTCATGTTCTATTTCCAGTTTTCTTCCACACTTATTTTCATCTAAAAATACGACAAATTAAAATGACTAACATGAATTCCCCGAACGGTTTATTTTTTATTCAAGATTACAAGTACGTGCTTCAAATCTGACAGTTTTCATAGCTGTTTTTAATTAAGAGCGTTTCCAGAAAATCCACCCAGATATTCGTTTACAAATTGATATTATGTAGTTAGATGGACCCGCACCCATTTAATCGTAACGTCAGAAAGAAGAGACGCCCGCGCCGCCAGTTGTCTCTACATATATTAAAGGAACGACGCGCGTCGCGGCGTCCGCTGAATTCTTTCCGGGAAACGTCTGGGACGAGTCGACTGTCTTCGCGACAACATAAAAAAGAACCTCAGTAGATAAACCGCCAAAACATCCGATTTAATGCTTAGGTTCGTATTTACATCCATAATGGTCTTTACATTTTATTACCAATTTAAAACAAACTAAATGTTTCGAAAACAAAACCATTTTTTTACTTTCTCGATCCTTACTTCAACTCTTCTATTGTAAGTTTTGATTTTTTAGTAGTATTTTGCATAAATTTTCCACACTATCCTTTAAGGTTAAACCTAAGGTACGTTATAATCTACGCATTCACAGATAGCGCCAATTAAATTATTTGAGGTTTTTAATACTTTTCGCACGTTTTGCTGTATGCTGATGATGCGGTGCTGATTTCTAAAACTATGGAAGATCTACAGTCTCTCGTATCTAAGATGAATGAAGTATGTATGAAGAATGAGTTAATGATGAATGTAAGTAAGTCTAAAGTCATGGTGTTTGAAAGAGAGAGTACGAAAACAGTATGCAACATAGTTGTGAATGATGAATACTTGGAGCAGGTGGATGAGTTTGTGTATCTGGGTAGTATGTTTACGAGAGATGGGAAGGCTGATAGAGATATTGAAAGAAGGGTGAATGCCGGTAACTCCATTAATGGTGGACTGAATGCCGTTGGCGCTAATAAAAAACTGTCAAAAGAAGCGAAGCTAGCAGTCCACAATGGAGTCCTGGTACCTACCCTGATGTATGGCAGTGAGGCATGGAACTGGCAGAGGAAGGATGAAAGTAAGCTGAATGCTGTTGAAATGAGATCCCTGAGACGTATGTGTGGTAAAACAATGCATGATCGTGTGAGAAATGTGGATATCCGCAAAGAATGTAAGGCTGATATAAGCATAATGAGTAAGATTAAGAAAGGGACCCTCAGATGGTTTGGGCATGTAGAGCGAATGAACGAAGAAAGTAGTGTAAGAAGAATATACGACGCGAATGTGAATGGTAGAAGAAGTCGGGGACGCCCGAGGAAGACGTGGCACGATCAAGTGAATCAAATACTTGAGTCGGGCCATGTCAAAAGTCAGAACAATAGAAGAGAATGTATGAGACGATGTATGAATGTGAGTGAGGCAAAGAGTGTGTGCCAAGACCGAGTTGTTTGGCGGTCCGTCCTCTCTGCCTACCCCTGCGGGGAAACGGCGTGATGGTTAGTTAGTTAGTTAGTTGCTTTATGTATATTAATATGGTGAATTAATTGTTTGCGCCCGCACACATTTAATATGAATATAAATAAATAGTTTTGTCCATAAACAAACCCAAAACTTTCAAGAAAGGCTGAATAATACAATATTGGATTGAGTCACCGATACAAAATTGAATTTTTCAGCCTCTCTTGAAAGATTTGGGTTTGTTTAATATTTTAAAGCGTAACGTGCAAAAAGTATTAAAAACCTAAAATAATTTAATTGGCGCCATGAATGCTTAGATTATAACGTACCTTACGTTTAACCTTAAGAACAAAATTAAAACAATCAGCGCATTGACATTTGACGTTTTTGAATTTTTGGAATTCACTCACTACTCAATATTGTACTTATCACAATATTCCTGCAGTTCTTTTAAAAAGATGAGAATGGTTCCATGCAAAATGTACGAGGAAAAGAATTTTCTTCATCATTATTTTTTTAGTCAATTTTTCCGATGTTTTAATAGCTATTCTGCTATTCGGGGCGGAGACAAATCCAACAAATTAAAGATCATAAAAATCGGTGCTGCCGTTCTCGAGTCTAAATAGTGTGACTAACCCGACTTTGTTTTATGTATTCAGATTTTCGAAATTAAATTGGAACTGAAAAAATTATCCTATATTATTTTTATTTACATCTAGATCCAATGAAAGAGAGCATAATGGGTATTATTTTAAAAATACTCTTTATTTGTAAGACAACGCGAAGAAAATTAAAGTTCCAACTGCTCGGTACTTTTTCGGTGTAAGGCAATGTCGGTTTATCTTTATCATGTCCGGTCGGGAGATTTGCGACATTCATTAGCAGGACCCAGGTCCAGGGGCCTTCACTTCGCGAATTACCACCACTGCTATAAGATTAATTAATGTTTGATGGGAAATAATGTTGTGAGCCAGCCCCGTATTTTGCGGCTGGGGTTATTTAATAACCATTAAATTTACACTAGCATCTGTATTTATAATTATTTAGATAATTACCAAAATTGTTTTGGCACTGGTAGCTAGGTGTAACCTTTGTCTTATGTAGGTCACGTCAATAATGTAACGCATATTATCAAATACTAAGTATAAAGACGAAAGTAATAGGTATATTAATATGAAGTTCAAAAATCGAAGGTGAAGAAGTCCGCAAGCACGATTAGAGGGAATCTGTGTGAAGGAAGGTAAATGGTAGTTGGTCGTCGGGAGGGGGAAGTGTCAGTTGGGTAATGGCCGGGGACACTTTGACACTTTCCCATTTAATTTCCATGTTTCCTAAACCACAGGCGAGTGCGAGGCGCCGACCAGCCAGAAGTGGTCGAGAGAACCAACAGACGAATTCTGCGCAAATTTTGGAAATACGCAGTTATACATTAATATATTTGAAGTTTATTCTATTATATTTTAACCATCTAGCAACAATGCAAACAGTGAAGTTCTCACTATTTTGTAGATTTTTGTTGTTATTGACTGAGCGAGCGTACCGAAAGGCGCCGCCAGCATAACATTGTCGTGTACACAAAACAAGAGAGAAAAATATAGGTCGCAATGGCCGAGAAGAGATCCTGGGTTCGAGTCCCAGTTGCAACTGTTACTTTTTTATTTGTTTGTGTCTTGTTATGATTAGATTTTTTATTTCATATATTTTCTATTTCTTGAATGATATATAGCATTCATTTTTATCTTAACTTAATGAGTAAAAAAAAAAGTGATATTTAATCACTGAAGACAATATTAGCGACTCTAAAGTTCAACAATAATTGAAAAAGAAAAATCAGAAAAAGATACGGTCACATCTAGTAATTAAACCCAACACCGAACCCATTGCCCGAGCGATGTTCTACTACTCAGCTAATGGGACTCCTCTTATATCTTAGTTTCGCTTATATTGTCTTCATTTAATTAAATATTACAATTTTAGATTTTACTCATAAAGTTATAAATGAAAATAAAACGATTATTATTTTTCAGACAACGATAAATGATTACTAAATGTGTAATAGTTAAAATGAAAAACGATTCTGCATTAATCAATTAAGGGAATATCGGGCATGTCGTTGTTTTGATAAAATAGTAAATTTTTATTTTTATTTAAAAAAACGCAATTTTTTTTTCATTATTTTCGAAACGATCATGACGAAACATCGCCTACGATTAATTGCTTTAATTATTGAAATAATTTATTAAGTAAGTCCCATGAATATCTAATAAAGTCAAGTTTATCCTCAATTACTTTGACATAATACTAAGTGGCGAATTCTCGCGATGTCGTATCATCACATTCCGGATATGATACATTTCGTTTGACTTGAATGGTTTTCCGCTTTTCAGAAGGATTGACCTTTCGTAGGATAAATAATCTGCCACTATATATCACACAGCCTTCTTAGAAACCTCGTTATAAACTAATAAATAGTTAAATGGTCCTTTCGAACCAATGCATTAGTCAGTGATTATAATCAATGTTTGCCTAACTGATTAATTTGCGGCCAGTGGGCGGATACTGTGAAATTTTTGTTTGCATTGTAGGAATCAATAGTGGTTGGTGATTCTGACAGTCACGTTATTTAAAACGATCATGACTATCTTCATTCCAAGAAAGATGAGAAACCAAATATTGAGTTTGTGGGTTGAGGGTTCGATTCCAGTCGCCGCGCCGCAAAAATGACACGGAGCTTTACCATTTAATAGATTAACAAATAGATAGTTGGTGTGAGACATTAAAATGTTCATTCGGCAAAAAAAAGGTACAGTTCTAAAGCTGCCGTAGAGAATGTTCTGGTACTAAATCTAAATATTATTAATGTCTAACAACTAAAAACTAAACCAGTAACACATGCTTGAAACATACGTTTACTGATTTTTTGTTATTCTAACAATAAAAAATTATACGGCAACAGCGATACATAAGGGGTTGAAACTAAGGAATTTTAATGTTTTTTTCAATAGGTAGGTATGTAAAATATAAAGTTTTCACAATAATTTTTTTTATTATGGATTTTAATATTTTAAAACCAGTTATTCTTTAAATTTTATAAAACACTACAGTTAAGCCAAATGTCACCCTACGATTGGTGCCCTAGCAGAGGCGCCCGGTTTCATGGGGTGAGGTTTGGCGGCGAATGCGTTTGCCCACTTATTGCGTGGCGAGCTGGATCGGGAGAGAATTTTTGAATGTATACTTTGAAGAGTTTTGAAAATGATGCGTTTTCAGATTTTCACGGTGAAAAGTATTTTCGTTATTTGTTTTAGGGTGTTATGCGTGTTGCGCTACCTCCTTTGGCCAACGTTTCGGACAACGTTACAGTGTCCATCATCAGGGCAGATATAAAGAAGTAGATAGCGTAACACGGCATAACACCACAAAAATAAATAACGAAAAAAAAAATTAAAATGGCTCACAAAAATTTCTGATAACAAAAAAATAAAAACGCACTCATATTTTATTCGATAAATGATTTATAAATGTTATCATCACCTCACTTTTTCGCCATTTCGTATAAAAATAATGAATGAAAAAATCATAGAGTTGTACATATTAATACTTTTGTGGGTAACTTTTAGATGTAAATGAATAGCGTGATGTTTTTCTTTCCAATACCGTTGAGATCATATTTCTCACTATGATATGTAGTAAGGAAGACAGCGATTTTCATGAGACCTATATGAGTTGTTACGAAAAGCGAACAAATTAGCATGACGGGGTAAAATTTTAGATTAATACTATTCACAAAACAAAATAATTTAAAAAAAAATCAATTGACTGAGAGTAGCGACGTCCACTTTTTAACTAGATCATCTATCTATAAATTTGTTGGTTGCATTCCGGTTCCGGTTCAAGATGGTGGCCGAGATAGATTCTACCATTTCATCCCTCACAGAGTTCGTATGATTGCAGTTCCTACAAAGAACTGTCGAATTGGAATAATAAATATTATGGTTCCTACCGAAGAACTTTTGAAAAAAGAAGTAGGTACTATTGAGATGGTGACATTTTTTTCGACAAATAATTTTATTTGAATTAAAAAAAGAAGTTTACAGTTTATAAGATTTTAAGTATCTAATTACGAAACCGTGTGATTTTCGATGAAATTTTGGTATTGACATATTATTATTAAATTAGAAAAATTATTACTCAGTGCACAATATTGCTTTACGTGTAATTAATAATAATTATTATTATTAACCCTGACGAAGGCACGGGCGTTGTTGAATATATATGTAATACAGAATGTTAATTGTATAGTATCTGACTATTTGTTTTTAGTTGACCTTTTTTTTTACATGAGCTCCACACAGGAGACCCTGAGGAACATAATTTCTCTCAGAGCCTATGTCATCTTTATGCTCAACTATGATGCTGTGTGGGGTTTTTTTTAAGGAAAGGAAGGAGAGGAGAGGGAAGGAAGGAAAAGGATTTAAGGGGTGGGTAGGAATCTTGGGTTCAGTATGTCCTGGTCATCCGCCTCCAAGACCTAGACAAACCTCACCCCATGAACCCGGGCACCCCTGCTATACGACCAAACGTAGCGAACCACTTGGGGTGACCTATGGCAGAGGTGTTGGTTATCCAATAAAGGTTCCCGGGGCGGCGGTGCCCATTCTTTCATTATTTTTTGGTGGTGGGTTTATGATCCTGCGAAAAATTTGTGCCATCAATTAATTTCTTCGACAAAAACTACTGTTAACATATTTGAGGACAGCACGTTTATTTACAGACATTTGAATGACTAAGAGGTGAATCACGGGTGAAAGGCGAAATTCCTCGTGGACCACCCCTCTCCCTCTCCTCCATATGTTATGTATATAAACCGTAGACTAAGAATTATTTATACCAGTCTGAAGATGACTTCAACGAACTGAAACCGGTTACGGTCAATAAAATTAAAGTGGAAAAGTTTTATATTTGTTTTATTATAAGATACAATATTTGGTTAATATTTACATGAAATGTATAGAAAGCAGACATGAGTGTTGTGATTTAGCTATGTAAATGTATTCTCCATAACTGCGCATTCACTTACATGAGCATTAATATATTTTCCAAGATTTGTTTTATTTGTAAGATCATTTTATGTGCGGTTGTTTGGTTGGGCAGGGCGATTAGGCCCCACTGGGAAGCATCCGCCACCTCCAAATCAAATCAAAAAATATTTATTGTAAAATAAAAATTACAAAAGGTGTAGCTTATGGGTAGACCCCATTTCTTCCAGCTAACCACATTTATTTAATTACAATGTTTATACAATATTATTTGTTTTATTATAATTACAATGTTAATACAGATAAAATAACAATATACCAATGAAAAAAATACAAATATATATACCAATAAAAATAGGTGTTTCATTTACGTGAGGTATTCACTCAACGTGTAGTGACATTTATTAACAAGGAAAGTGTTTAGTGACGATTTGAATTTGTGTATATCTTGTATTTGTTTAATGTTATGTGGAAGCTTGTTATATACTTTAATGGCCATGTAGTATGGTCCTTTTTGGAATATTGTTTTGTTTGCTTTTGGCATTAATAGGTTTTCTGTGAGCCTTGTAGCGTATTTATGTGTTGAGTTTTTTTAGTGGGAACTTGTCTGTAGATGATCGCACTAACATGCATAACTCCATTATATATATGTCTGTGACTGTCAGAATTTTCAGATTTTTAAACATAGGTCTACATGAATCTAAACGACCAGAGTTTGTAATTTTTCTTATGCATCTCTTTTGTATGATGAAGACATCTTTGGCGTTTACCGAGTTTCCCCAAAAAATAATACCGTATTTTATTATTGAATATACATAACCATAGTATGCGGCTATTACTGATTCGGTATTCAATATTTTTCTCAAGGTACCCAGAACATAAGAAAAACTACTGATTTTTGCTACAATTTTTGAGACATGTTCTTTCCAGTTTATGTTTATGTCTAATTCTATTCCCAGTAGTGAACAGGTTTGGGAAGGTTCGATAATATTATTATTAATGTTTACATTTATATTTATAGGTGTAGCTTGCACTGGACAAAATTTTAAAATTTGGGTTTTGTTTGTGTTGAGTGATAGATGTTGCGATAACAGCCAGTTTGCTATTAATTGGCAAGTCTCGTTAACTTGTTTGTTAAATTCGTCAACGTCTCCATTACATTCAAACAACAAAGCGGTGTCATCAGCGAACATTGAACATTCTGTGCCAGCAATTATTGGGAGTTCGTTTATATAGATAAGGAAAAGGAGAGGCCCAAGAATGCTTCCTTGTGGCACACCCTTGTTTATTTTTCTCCATTTGGATTCTACCATGTATTGGAACATTTTTTCATCGATATTTGAAATTTTTATATCGATATTTTTCTATCGAATTTTTTTATCGATATCGATATTTTTCCAGTTAGTAAGTAGCCCTAGGTCTAAGCCGAGCCGCCTAACGGTTAATTTATTTTATTTCGATACAGTAAGACTAAATACATAAGAGTGCAATGCTATTGCATTACCTCTATAATAGTAAGATTGCAATACGATTGTGTCCGCAGCAGGCATTATTATTTGTTTACTGAACAAGATCAGTCGGTTAAGTTTTAAGATTTTCACGGCCAAAAGCATTTTCGTTATATGTTTTTGGGGTGTTGTGCCGTGTTGGCTAAAGAAGGAGGTAGCGCAACAAAAAACATATAACGAAAAAGATCAGTCGGTAGCTAATTCTTATTTCTAGGTTCAAATGTTGAAGCGATGGAGTAATTATATGTTTTCCGATAATCTTGAAATACTTATATATAAAGAGATATTTAATTTAATTTATTGGGGGGCTAGAATTCCATTAATCCATGCGCTTGGTAGCTGCAAGACGAGTTGTTATCCAGCCTCCTACATAGTTAAGTAAATCCTAAAGTAAAATCCATGCTACAGCGCTCTTGCGGCGATTTTTCGCAAAAACAGCGCTATATAAGGGGTCGTCCATTAATCACGTGAGGCTCGAAAGGGGGGGGGGGGGGGTTCGGAAAAAATCACGAAATATCACAAAGGGGGGGGGGGGTATAATGAGATATCACGTGTATTTATTTTTCGTGATAATATTCTGAAAATTTCCAAATACTTTGTACTAAAAAAAATCCACGTGATTTGGGGTGGGGGGTTAGTCTAAAACCTCACCACATATCACCACGGGGGGGGGGGTTAAAAAGTTGCTAAAAAACATCACGTGATTAATGGACGACTCCTAAGTTGTCCAAATTTATTATTATTATTAAACATTTCGCCTTTCATATATATGAAAGGCGAAATGTTTACGAAAAATCCGTTGGTAAATGGTTCGTGAAAATATCTCGTGTTACGTACGATTTTCGTAAAATTTGATTTTTAAAGATTTTTTTATGGTTATTTCCAATGACTCGCCATTGTCTCACAAACTCAAGGTAGAAAGTTGCAAGTAAGAAACACTCTAATGTTTTCAGTAAATTTTTAATACAAAAGTTTTTCATATATGATAATGTTAAAATGTGTGATAAAGTTAAAATTTAGTCATGTATGATAAAGTTTAAAGTTATTCAAAGAGAACGACATAGATAAAGAAAATTGCGGCGTTTTTGTATTTGCGCCCAATACTACATTCTACATCACGGGTGTTAATCAGATGCCAAGATACGTTTACTCGCTTACACTAAGACGAATGCGGTATGCTGTACGAGGTAGCCCTTCTTATACTTAATTGTTGCTACGTTTGCTATCTCATTTTCTTTAATGGCGCAAAAAATCTACGGGAAACAAAAAAAAAATTGTATTAATGAAATGTTTTTCCTTGGCTTGTACTAGTGCTTGCCGTGTAATGGAAACATTTTCTTATCACACACGAGGGCATTTTGGAACTTTTTAAAATACAAATTAAAAACAGTTCGGTTCTAGCTTCCGTTTGGTACGCAAGATTTCGTAAACTATCCCATCTAATTTTATGAAAATATCGCGTAAAAGTTAAAATAAATTTTTTTTTGGTGCGTACGTGTGTGGGGACTTATTCCCTCCACATTTCTCTATGGAAAAAGTTCGGTTTATGGGCGAAATTCCTAAAAAATAAAACTAGTTATTTTTATACTAACTTTGGGCCGGGGAATCCGAATCTGAAAAAATTAGGTTGGGGCAAGCAAATATAAACTGAATAACACGACTGCAAAATTTTAAATTCATACACAGCTTACAGGCCATTTTGACGCTATCAACAATGTCATAGAAAAAACCAAAGATATTTTATGTTCAAACACAGAAAATTAAGTGTTGCCATAAGCAATAATATCAATAACGTAAAACTTTCAGACACGATACTTCCTCACATGATAATTCATCGCATGTCGATGCTGCAGTATATAAATTCCAACTAAACAATCAACATACATATGAATTTTCAGTAAGCATAGGCACAATAACCACCAATCAAGTAGTTTATCGGCTACGCTAGGTTTGTGTAACATGGTTTGTGATAGAAAAGAAAGTGCCCCCTTCGTAGCGCCTACTCGCGTCAAGGCAAGAAAACATCCCAGTTTTCAAGTAGTTTAGCGGCTACGCTAGGTTTGTGTAACATGGTTTGTGATAGAAAAGAAAGTGCCCCCTTCGTAGCGCCTACTCGTGTCAAGGCAAGAAAACATCCCAGTTTTCAAGTAGTTTAGCGGCAACGCTAGGTTTGTGTAACATGGTTTGTGATAGAAAAGAAAGTGCCCCCTTCGTAGCGCCTACTCGCGAGTTAACCACCCTAAACGACCCCCACCTACAAGAAGACATCGCAGTACGCCCATTGCAACCGGCACTTCATCTTGCCTAAAAATAAACTAATAAACCCTACATGTTTATTGATAACAGCTGCATCCAGCCGAGGACCATTACCGGGATGATATACTCTAATCACTATCCCTTAATCGACATACCAACTCGAAGAAAATCATTAATAGACAAACCAACGAACATTTGGATGTACTTAACGCAGCCCTCACGCCGAACAGTCCCAAAATAAAAGACTGGATTACGAAACCCCACGTATCCACGTGCATCGGGACAACAACCCCATTATCAGGATAACATATTGACCCCTTGACATGCAGCACCGAAAATAGGAAGACGACGCCCCCCCACCACGCCAGCAGGGACTATATAAACCCCGACTCTTACTTCCACTAGTTAATCTATTTTGTGCATTGAATCCAAGCACTTGCTTGTTGTATTGCTCACATAATAGTTCCCTTTGAAATTGTACTTATTTTAAGTTGTATTGTGTAATTAAACAATAAAGGATAATTTATCCACAAGTATATTTTTTTTTAACACTACACGACATCAAAAGTTAACTGGCGCCCAGCACGTGGGTCAATTCGAGGAAGTCTGAAAATTGGCCAAAACTAGGACTCCCTAGATATTTTAATATCTCAACGCGAAAGGACCACACACCAAAAAAATTTGTTAACTTGGCAATGAAGATCGTCGCATCAATACTTCTGTGAGTACATTTTCAATTGATCGTCTATCCCATACGTACGATAGATCCCTTCCCTACCTTATCCAAAAGGTTAGAGAGAAAACTATTTTTTTTTTAAAGTCATTTCGTATATTTCTATTTTTTTTCTACTTTTTTTGAAAAATGGCACAGCCAAATGAGAGACCCGCTCCCCAATACGCAGAGTCGATATTGGAGTATAGTGGCTCTCCCCAAGATATCAACTTATTCATAAAATCAGCCAGGGGGTACATTGCTAGAAACGGCAATACGCCAAGCAATGTTGAGAAAATAATCTCAAGATTACGTGGCAAAGCACTTCACGTAATTCTCATGTGCGATCATGATAACAATATTGAAACCATATTAGAAACGCTAAAAAACGAATGTGGGGACAATAAGTCTGTTACATTATTGCAAACCGAACTAATCAACTTCAACCGCGGTCAAAGGGATTTCTCCTCAACGATTCATGAAATCAATCAGATTCTATTTTCAATTAAAATCAAAATTTCTGATCAATATGGAGGACCTAGTGCCCACATATTGATGGAGCCATACAAAGATACGGCCAGAAATACGTTATTAAACCTCATGCCAACGCACATTAAATGTGCAAACTTAACAAAAAATTACGATGCCCTGTGCACAGAAATAAGAATGCTGGAGGCTCACGGTGAGCTCCACCAACGGTCTAAGCAAAATCTTGTGTTTCCACAAGCAGGACCATCTAATTTCATGCGGCCAGGACAAAACCAATCAAATAAACCTTTTACTCGCCCTAACTTTTTTCCACCACAAACGCAAAATTCGTTCAAACCTCATAATAACTTTAATCATAATAATCATAATCACCTTAACAATTATAATAATAAACCGTGGCATAATAATAACCAAACGCATAAGTACGTACAAAACCGCCCGTGGCAAGGAAATAATAATAATAATTTTAATACGCATCATGCGCGTTCCGGTGATGTCAGTATGAGAACGGCCCCAATGCCCCGACCTCCTAAAGGCCCGGTCATCGACCTCGGCAATGGACGTACGGCACAAGAGCTATTTTATACAGACGGGAATGATCAGGAACGGCCGGATTTGTGGGAAGACCAAGAATCTCCCCGAGAAACCTAGTCCACCTGAATCATATTAACAATGGCCTACCATATGTAGTAGCGCCATTAAATATAAAAATTCTGATTGATACGGGAAGCTCCAAATCATTCATGAATAAAAATGTGTATAATAGATTATTTCGTGACTGTAGATATGTAAACGAAGAGTTTACTGTACAAACAGCACACTCTACGACTACCCATAGAGGTGCCGTCGTGACTCCATTTTGGAAAAGAGTATTCGGCAATAATAATGCTGAAATGCGTTTTTATATTTTTTGACTTTTCCCACAAATACGATGTTTTAATGGGGATAGATATGTTGAAATTAATGAATGCAACATTAATTTTAAATAACTGTATTAATATTTTAAAAACTCCAACCAGACAAGTTCAGTTGTTCCATGTAATGGATATAAATAGACTTGATGAGTTATTGGAGAAAAATAGAGATTTGTTTTCTGAGGAACTGGTAGCTAATTGCTCACCTCATGTAAAACATGAAATAAAATTAATTAAAGAAGAACCTGTGTATCAACGCGCTTATCGGTTACCGTATGAGCAGAGGCTTGAAGTTGAAAGGCAAGTCGCCCAACTTCTAAAGGATGGAATCATCCGACCAAGCGATTCGCCTTGGGCAAGCCCTGTCCATATAGTCGAGAAAAAACTCAACCTATTGCCTATATTTCTAGGACACTGTCAAAAACGGAAACTAAATACAATACGACGGAAAAGGAATTGCTTGGTATACTATGGTCCCTCCAGCAATTCCGTCCGTATATTTATGGTAAACATTTTATCATAGAAACGGATCACCAACCGTTAGTATGGTTAACCAAGTTAAAAGAACCAAACGCCAAACTTACTAGGTGGAGACTCAAACTCCAGGAATATGATTATACGATTAGACATAAGCGAGGTTGTAATAACCATGTAGCTGACGCACTTTCAAGAGTCGAAATTCATTATAGTGAGGACGGTGAGGAGCATGATTCATTACGAGTAGAAGCCACCTCGGGCGCCCAGAGTGTCACTGACACCGTGCATAGCAATGTGGATGACCATGAGGGTGGAATCCCAATTCGTAACGAACACCCACCCCCGCGTAGGAATAGGATTTTTATTGAACTAAGCGATATTGAGAAGCATAGTTTGAGAGCTAAGGAAAAAGGTACGGACCTTGTATGGTGTATCCCTTTAGAAAATGCAGAAGCAATATTTTTAAAATTGATTAAAACATGTTTGGATAAAGATAAATATGCAGTAATTATAAATAACGATAGATTATATGAGTGTTTAAGCGAATGTTATAGAAAAAATATTGATAAGAACTCATTAAAATTAATACGTTTTACAAATGTTAAGATTGAACCCATAAAATTAGAAGAACAAAAGGAGATAATTCGTTCGACGCATGTCGAGAACCAGCGTCACATGGGTCTAGATGCCCTACTCAGTAAAATAAAACGGACGCACTATTTTAATAATATGCGGACAAAAATAAAAGATTTTTTTAAAACGTGTATAATATGTCAAAATTCTAAATACGAAAGGCACCCCACGTCAGCCCCATTAGAGGCTACTGTTACTCCTAATTGTCCGATGGAGATATGGCAGATCGACACTTATCATTTCGGACGTCAAAAATTCTTAACCATTGTGGATAGATTCTCTAAATGGGCATCTTGCACTTTAATCACTGTTGACAACAATGTCGCAATATGCGAAATACTAGTAAAAATATTTTCATTAATCGGCATACCGAAAGAAATACATTTAGATCGTGAAACTACGTTTACGTCCACTACGACACGAGAATTATTAGAAACGTACAATATTAAAACACATGTGACTACTACTGGTCATTCACAGTCAAAAGCTGATATAGAACGCTTTCACTCCACTCTAACAGAAATACTGAGATTAATACGCACGGCAATCCGAACGTCACATCGGAAACTCAAATTAATTTAGCCTTAAATGCTTATAATAATAATATACATGGTGTAACTAAGCATACACCAAATGAAATACACTTTTGCCATGGGAACCGAACACCACAATCTAATGGTGTGATAACCCAAAATTACGTAGCCGATCATGCAAATCAATGTAAAGAACTAAACAAAATAATACATGATTTACAACATAAAACAAAAAATAAAACACGCGAACGAGTAAACAAAACACGTACGCCCCAAGAGATGTCCGTAGGACAACAAATACTTATAAAAGTTACCGCACGGGGTAAACATAAAAATAAATTCAAAGGACCGTTCACTATTACTAAAATATTACCACATAATGTACTCGAATATAAAAGTCTGAGAGGCCTAACAACAATTCACAAAGACAGTGTTAAATTGTTTCAGGCTGACGGCCATGACGCAAGCGCTACGGATCCGTCAATTAGCGGACAATGAGCACTTCATCGTCGCACCTCTGGGAAATGCACGAGCCGTCGAAGGACAGTGGCACGTCATTCATACCCTAGATTTAACTGAACTTATTGAACAATCGCAACAACTAGGAATTAATTATGAGAAATTTATAAAAAGTAACAATGTAACTTTACCACATGTAGGATTAGAACGTTTGAAATATTTAATAGATCATAATAATCAGATAATTGACAATTTAGTTGTAAATAGATATAAAAGAGGCCTAATAAACGGACTCGGTACAATAATTAAAGGGATTACGGGAAACTTAGATGATAATGATTTAGATAAATTAGTGCAACGAATTGAAACTAACCAAAATATTAATGAAAAGAGAATCTCGTTGAGTTCAAGATCATTACGGTAAACTAAAAAATATTTCACATAACCAAATGGTACTCTGGTCACAAATGAGCCATGATCATTATGAAGATAAGACAGACTTGTTGATTACACATTTAATTTATCAGACGGAAACTATCACCGAATTAATTACTAGAATTACAGAAGCTATCACGTTTGCCTCTCATGGAATGTACCACCCTAGCATTATAAAACCAAAGGTATTTATGGAATCTATTTCACATGTAAATCCTGAACAGCTACCTTCTAAAGATTTTGATATTATTCAACGCTTTTTGCAAGTTAAATTCATTAAAGTTAAACAAACTTTGCACTTTATTCTCTCTCTAACTTTAGTAGAACGCACCGTCTATATGTATAACGAAATAATTCCCATCATCTCCAAAACTAACAATAAATGTTTCCAACCCCACTTCCTACCGAGACGATTATTGAGAGATGGAAAGCAGATGTATAACGCACACAAGTGCCAAGTTATTACAGACAGCCTCAGCATATGCAACAAGGAACTCAACTCCATCGACGACTGCACAACTACCGTACTAGAAAATCACAGCGAACAGAACTGCAGTCTACGCCAGATTATTTGCCCAGAAGAATATACACACGTCATCGGAGATAATATGATGTACTTATTTCGCAACGAACCAACAGCGTTACGAGCACAATGCCCTCAACACCAACAGAATATAGTAATTTCCAAATCTGTACTTGTAACAAATGACGAGTGCAGTATACAAGGAAGAACATTTACTATGGGAAGAATCGTTAACCAAGAAACACTACTCATTACATATTCGAAGGAAGAATTACATGTACTAAAACTACCCATCCTACATGTTGACGAAATACAAGAACCACGCAGAGAACTCGATATCCCTACCACTACGACGGGATTTGAAGGAACTATACACCTAACACTTACCAGCTGCCTGATAATTACGGCCATCGGATATATCCTTTGGAGAAGATATAAACTCTTCACAGTGCGAAGGAGTTTCAATTTTAGGGGGGGAGAGTTAACCACCCTAAACGACCCCCACCTACAAGAAGACATCGCAGTACGCCCATTGCAACCGGCACTTCATCTTGCCTAAAAATAAACTAATAAACCCTACATGTTTATTGATAACAGCTGCATCCAGCCGAGGACCATTACCGGGATGATATACTCTAATCACTATCCCTTAATCGACATACCAACTCGAAGAAAATCATTAATAGACAAACCAACGAACATTTGGATGTACTTAACGCAGCCCTCACGCCGAACAGTCCCAAAATAAAAGACTGGATTACGAAACCCCACGTATCCACGTGCATCGGGACAACAACCCCATTATCAGGATAACATATTGACCCCTTGACATGCAGCACCGAAAATAGGAAGACGACGCCCCCCCACCACGCCAGCAGGGACTATATAAACCCCGACTCTTACTTCCACTAGTTAATCTATTTTGTGCATTGAATCCAAGCACTTGCTTGTTGTATTGCTCACATAATAGTTCCCTTTGAAATTGTACTTATTTTAAGTTGTATTGTGTAATTAAACAATAAAGGATAATTTATCCACAAGTATATTTTTTTTTAACACTACACGACATCAAAAGTTAACTCGCGTCAAGGCAAGAAAACATCCCAGTTTTCAAGTAGTTTAGCGGCTACGCTAGGTTTGTGTAACATGGTTTGTGATACAAAAGAAAGTGCCCCCTTCGTAGCGCCTACTCGCGTCAAGGCAACAAACATTCCAGTTTGCAAGTAGTTTAACGGCTACGCTAGGTTTGTGTAACATGGTTTGTGATACAAAAGTGAATAAAATTTATAAAACATAATTACTGAAATTATAAACATGTTTTTTTACGTTATTGATATTATTGCTTAATGGCAACACTTAATTTTATGTGGTAATATGTTATCTTCAGTTTTTTCTATGATCTTTATTCTCAGAAAAAAATGGCCTGTTATTCCTGTTATATTGTATGTAAATTCAAAATTGTACAGTCGTTTAACTCCGTTAATATTGCCGAGTGTAACCTAATTCTTTCAGATTTGGATTTCCCAGCCCAAAGTTAGTAAAAAGATAATGAAATTTCTTCTTTCGGAGTATCGCCCATAAAAAGATGTGTCCTTAATTTATTGGAGATTGTTTGTGTATAGAAAATTTTTAAGTCGTGTTATTCAGTTTATATTTGCTTGCCCCAACCTAATTCTTTCAGATTCGGATTCCCCGGCCCAAAGTTAGTATAAAAATAACTAGTTTTATTTTTTAGGAATTTTGCCCATAAACCGAACTTTACCCTTCTCTATTTTCTTTAGTTAAATACTCTATATTTAGTAATAATCGTTAATTATAAGTGCGACAGTGACGTTTCTCAGTGTTGACATTTCTCCGAGTTGTAACTCAGTGGTTAAAAGTGTAATTTTACAACTTTATATAGATTCTAAGTATATTAGTGTACTAAATTAGCGTAAAAAATAAGTTACATAGTGTTTAAGTTAATTATGTGTGTACATTTATTGTGAGCACAACACAAAACAAAAGCAGGTCTTGGCCCGAAGGCAAACCTTGCTGCATGAACTTGAACATTATTTTTTTAGGTGTTATATTGCTTACGTGTTAATTGATATAATAATAACAACCAAATATAGTTTTTAATTCCCCGCCGAATAGTGCAAAGCCCGCAAAATTCGGTTGAGATATAACGAAGTTATCAAGCAATACAAGTTTCAAATCAGGCGGTAGTTTATTTTTGTTTTGAAATACCTATTTATTTCGTCATACATCAGTGTCGGTTCGCCGCGCCGGGTGGCGTTTCAACAAGTTTCATTTGCAGATAATTGACTGATATAAACGTTTTACTCTTATTTTTTTTTCTCAAGTGAAAAGTGTATAAATATAAAGGTCAAGGATGTATAAAGAAAACTCTGTGACGTATAAAGTCGTCATATTTTTCGTTTTCTGTGTCTTAAAAACTATTAATCAAAAATAGATACTTTTTTTTTTAATTTGATTTATTAATTAATTTTTTATTTTATATAGATATATTTTTATATATTATTATTATTATATATATATATTTTTTTTTTTATATATGTAATAATAATAATATATAAAAATATATCTATATAAAATAAAAAATATTTATTTTATATGCACCAGATTTAAATGTCGGGGTTAAATTTTCCCCAAAAAAAAAAGGAAAAAAGAAGGAAAAACTAAACCCTTTCACACACTTCCCCAAATGATCATCTAGTCAACCCACGCTATGCAATTGCACTATATAAGTATTATAAATACAAAACAATACAAGAACAACATGTCAACCTACTAGAGACCAAATGGGAATATAATTCACCGACTCCAGATATTTTCATATCAGAGGGTTCGGCTCTGTGGCATTTCTAATTGAACCTATAAATCCTACCGATCCCTCAATATAAATATTTAAAAAATACTTTGTAATCCTACATGTATTTAAAATGACTGATTTTTGCATTTTTATATACAAATTCTTTGACAAATCTAATATGCTTAAATTTTGAATCAGATTCCAAGGTATTATGCCAGTGGCCGAAATAACAAATGGCAATATTTTTATAGTCCGAGAATGCCAACATTCTTATAAATACTAACCAGGAATTATTAGATTCCTGGTCAAATAAAATTATTCACGCAAAACACTTCAATTATCTCAACCAAACGTATGTTGACAAACTTTCGTCAAACAAATGGTTGAGTATTGGAGAGTTGAGCGCAGAAATAGAATGATTTATGCTTGCAATTCAAGATAGAGTCATTAATACTAAAAATTATAGAAAGCATATAATCAAAGATATAAATCAAATTGATGATTTATGTAGAAAATGTTTGGCTTTTCCCGAAACTATAGAACATATTATATCGGGATGTTCTATATTAGCGCCTTCCGAGTATACATTTAGGCACAATCAGGTTTTAAAAATAATTCACCAAAGTTTGGTAATTAAACATAACTTGATTGACTGCCGTAATATAGTACCATATTATGAATATGAACCAAATTCATTTTTAGAAAATGAATTTTATAAAATATATTATGATAAAACTATACTAACAGACAGAACAATTAGTCATAATAGACCTGATATAGTTTTACATGACAAAATTAAAAAAATAACTTATATCATTGATGTAGCTATTCCAAATTCCTGTAATATTCAAAAAACTATTTCTGAAAAAATAAGAAAATACACAGATTTAGGAAATGAGATTAAAAGAATTTGGCATTCTCGGACTATGGCAATGTGCAGCGGAAGAAAGCCTGTACGAGAGCACGAAGACCGTCCCACTACGCGCGATGGAAAACCGAACAGACGGCCGCCTACGCTGCACTAACTGCCGCAGATTTGGGCACCGTTCCGAGGAGTGCCGTTCCCGCTACGATACAGGAGCGCACGCAAAGTACACTCCTCCAGTCAAGAAGCTGGAGACACCCAGTGATGCGAAGTTCGCATGCTACGGCTGCGGTAAACCAGGCGTGGTAAGAAGGAAGTGCCCGCAATGCAGCCAAGGGAGAATAGACACCCCTCACCCACGAGCCGATTTTTGCTCGATACATGAAATAGGCCTTCCCCGAGCGAGACCTTTACTACACATCGGGATTGGAAACTTCCTGGGCACTGCTCACGTAGACACCGGAGCAAAATTGAGCGTAGCGTCAGCTGAGCTACACCGGCGGCTAATCGCTCAAAATTTCAAAACCCAGCGAACCATCATGGACATCGTATTGGCAGATGGTGTCCCTAAACGTCAGGAGGTCGAGACAATAGCCGCCACCTTGACACTAAGAGGCCGACAGATACCCACCAGCTTCATCGTGCTCCCAGCGGGACACGAGAATCGAACACTCCTAGGCGTCTTATGGTTATTTCCTTTTGGGGTATTATGCCGTGTTGCGCTACCTCCTCCTTTAGCCAACGTTTCGGACAGCGTTACAGTGTCCATCATCAGGGCAGATGTTGATGGACACTGTAACGCTGTCCGAAACGTTGGCTAAAGGAGGAGGTAGCGCAACACGGCATAATACCCCAAAAGGAAATAACCATAAAATTTTTGGCCGTGAAAATCTAAAATCATATCACTCCTGGGCGTCGATTTTATCGAAGACGCGGAGATCGATATAAACATTCCCCAGCGCGCATGGGCATTCACGGACAGCCCCGAAGTACGGTATATGCTGCATATGGAAAATGACGCCATACCACCAAACCGAGGTATTCGACAACGTCAAAAGACTGGCGAGATACGAGAAGTGAGAGCACACAAACTCCCTAAGGTTTGCCTACCCGCCCCACCAGTACAGGACAATGAATGCGAGATCTACGTGCCGCCGTTCATGAGTCCTCTCCCACAGACACCGCCTAAAGTTCGTCTGCCCGCCCCACCAGTACAGGACAATGAATGTGAGATCTACGTGCCACCGTTCATGAGCCCTCTCTCACAGACACCGCCTCGCACTAATATTTGGGCTAAGATGATAGCCCTGAATGAGCTGTTTCCCGAGGACGCGATGGAGGAAGATGCCCTAAGGGAGGTAATGATACGCTCCTATCGGCTCTTCGATGACTCCCCAAGAAAATCCAGAAATGAAGTGGAGCTCTGTGCCTTGGACGCCGAAATACTAAGCCTCCGACCAGATGAAGCCACCCACCTTATACCTACCCAGAGGGACCAGCTGGACCGCCTGCTGTGCGACAACGCCGCTGTCTTCTGAGCCACCCTGTCATCTACGACAAAAATTGAGCACCGAATCGAGACCGGACAACACCCGACGATTTCAGTAGCCCCTTACAGGCTCTCGCCAGCCCGCCAAGCAGAACTCCGCGCCGAGATTAACAGTATGTTAACCCAAGGGATTATAGAAGAAGCAGATTCACCGTGGGCCGCACCTGTGGTTATCAGGGCCGTATTTACACTTTTAATTAGTATAGGCCGCTTCATTTGCGCCGCCCCTTCCTCCTTCTTAGAAGTTGCCACCTATCATAACACTCACTTGTAGGCTGCCTGCAGGTGACACAATTTAAAAAATAAATATTCTTCACTCGCTATAAACAGGAAAAACTCCTTTCTCCAGAACAATTTGTGGCTGGAGTGCAAAGTGCAAAGTGCAACGCGTGTCCAATTTTGTGTAAACGTTGCACAGATATTGTTTCCTCAAAAACTTTCATTATGTCCAAGTTTGGGTAAACGTTGCACAGATATTGTTTCCTCAAAAACTTTCCTTAAAAAGATTCTCTGCCGTCTTATTAGAGGAAATGTGACCTTGAAAGAGTACACATTCCTGAACTAAATCGTCTTCTAAATCATTGTATAATATCGCACAAGAGACAGAGCTTTTTCTGAGACTCTTTGTGTTGAAAGTTCACCCAATTGTTTTTAAATGAAATTTTTTCTTTGAAGTTTATATACTCTCAGTCAAGAGGTTGTTTCATTATCCTCATTTCATATTTCGTCTATAAAGTTTTTTCTCTTAAGGTCATCTTACTCTCAATGTCGCCCTAATATTGCTAAAGTGCGCTCATTTCAATTTCACTTTCTTCTATATAAAAAAATTTTCTTGCTCTGGTATGTACAATAAACTCAGGAAGTGATCGATAAAAATCAGATACCGTCAGTAAAGTACAGTAATCGCACGACGCAATCCGCGGTCCGTACAGGGCGTCTAGAGGTTCCATTAAGGGGGGAAATAGGTGTAGAGGCTTCAAAAAAAATTTTTTTCTCAAATCTATGGTATTCAAAAATATATTCTGAAAATTTCGAACCAAAATTCCACGGTTTTTAAAAGTTAATTTGTGTTTGAGTGAGTGTCTCGAACTACCACTATTTAACTGCCACTCTAATTTACAAGCGCATTTTTTAACTATTTTGTACGAATCTGTGTAACCTCTAGCTCCTTCAGTTTTTGATCAATCGTTATCAAACTTAGCAAAAAGTTTATTTATATAAATCCTACACATTATCTTTGTTTTAACTGTTTTGTTATGGCACAAAACGAATGGTAAAAATCGTACTAAATCTTAACATTTCTAAAAAAAAAACGATTTTTTCGTAAGGAGTGACGTTGAAATAGAAGAAACACTTTAAAAAAAGTAAATATAAAAAAAAATGATTTCGGATGAAAATTGTGACCTCCAGGAGTTACACAAATTGTAACTCCTGGAGGCGACTTACAATGCGCTGTAGCTGATATCTCCGTTTTTTTTAGGAAAATTTTTGAATATACCTACTCTTGAATATATTGTGTGTAAAATGACCTCAAGGTATAAATAAAAAAAATTACATTCCTTATGTGTTAAAAAAAACTCATGAAAATACCTAAAAATACGCCATCCTACACCTATTTCCCCCCTTAAACGCTCGTGCGCCGCGAGCAATAAAGGTTTGCCAAATTGTTTGCCAATTGTTTGAGCATTGCCAAAGCACTTTTTGCGAAATATTCGCACCACCTGTCCCGTATTGGACCGTTGGGCATTGAACGATACAAATCCGCGGTGGCGCTGGGCGAATATTTATAGATAGAAAACTCTTATCTATCCGCAGTGGCTTTTTTTTAAATAATCGTACACAAACTTAACGGCTCACCAAAGCGAGCGAGCGCCGCCCCCTAAACTCTGACGCCCCTAGGCCGCGGCCTATAAGGCCTATTGACAAATCCAGGACTGGTGGTTATGGTGCCCAAAAAAGACGGAAACAAGCGCATTTGCATTGATTTTTGCCTTCTCAATGCGATAACAGTACCAGACGTGTACCCCCTGCCCAGAATGGATGACCTGCTACACTCGGCAAAGCAGTCAAACTTTATGTCTACAGTAGACCTACGATCTGGCTACTGGCAGATCAAGATACTGGAGAAAGACCGTGACAAGACGGCCTTTATAACCCCATTCGGACTCTACCGCTTCTTGAAGATGCCATTTGGACTTCGCAATGCGCCCGGGACGTTCCAGCGCATGATTGACCGACTTAAGATCGAGCTAGATGAAGTCAATATCCTAGCATATCTGGACGATATAATCATACTTTCGCCCACCTTCGATAAGCACCTCGCCGATCTACAACAGGTGTTCATCAAGCTACGAGAATTTAATCTCACTGCAAATCGAGTTAAATGCCACTTCTGCTGTCCAAGCATAAAATATCTAGGACACGTAATAACCCCCGGAGGAATCAGCACCAATCCGGAGAAGATAGAGGCGATCTCTACAATGAAGGAGCCAAACAATGTCAAACAGCTACAGACATTTCTTCAGACATGCTCCTGGTATAGGCGATTTGTACCCGAGTTCTCCAAAACCGCCAAGCCACTCAGCGACTTGATAAAGAAAGACGCCACCTGGGAATGGAAACCCCCACAGCAGAATGCTTTCGACACCCTGAAAGCACTACTCACTAGCGCCCCCATACTACGACAAGCCGATGGAAGCAAGGAATTCATCATAAAGTCGGACGCAAGCAGCTACGCAATAGGAGCAGTTTTGGTCCAGGGGGAGGGACTAGAAGAACATCCGGTAGAATACGCGAGCCGCCTGCTACTACCAGCAGAGAGGAACTATTCTACCACAGAACGAGAAGCCCTAGCAGTCGTATGGGCAGTTGCAAAGTTCCGAGGATACATTGAAGGAACAGCAATCACCGTGGTTACCGACCACCAAGCGTTGAAGTGGTTAATGACGTTAAAGTCTCCCACAGGTCGCCTTGCAAGATGGGCCCTGCAGCTTCAACCCTACAACCTGAAAATCCAATACACACCTGGACGCTCAAACCTGGTGGCGGACACACTATCACGACGACCATTACTTGAAGACCCACCCTCTATTTGCGCACTATGCACGATAACCCTCGACGTTCCAGTACGCAACGCGGCTGACATCCGCAGAGAACAATTGAAAGACACTGCATTGAAGAAAATTATCGAGTGTTTTGAAGCCAACAATCCAAACGAAGACCTTAGTTACTGGACAACTAAGGGCTACCTGATGCAAAACGGTGTATTGTACCGATATGCACCCGATATCGAAGAAGAGGACGCTCAACTAGTCGTCCCCGAGCATGAGCAACACCAAATACTCATGGCCTATCACGATGCCCCTACCGCTGGGCATTACGGAGTAGAACGCACGATTCGACGAATTGCCAGACGATACTTTTGGAAGAATATGCGGACCTACATACAGAAATACGTCAAGAACTGTCTGGAGTGCCAGAGATACAAGCCATCAAACCTAAAACCCGCCGGCCTCCTACAGACTTCAGTAATGAACCAGAGGTTTGAAACAGTAGCCTTCGACCTCTTCGGACCACTCCCAACTTCCGAGGATGGGAAGAATTGGATCTTCATCATCGAAGACGTGGCCACACGCTGGATAGAACTATTTCCCCTCAAAGACGCGACTGCCGAGACCTGCGCCCGCGTCCTGATTGATGAAGTATGCCTACGCTACGGGACCCCACGCCGACTGATAAGCGACAACGGTACCCAGTTCGTGAGTGCCGCGATGCAGCAAATGACTTACTGCCTGGACATCAAGCACACCTTCACACCAGCCTACCACCCAGAGGCCAATCCTGTCGAGAGGAAAAATCGAGACCTCAAACCCCAACTAGCCATCCTGGTTGGCACAGAACACCGAAAATGGGCCGAAAGCCTTCCATCAATACGCTTCGCCATGAATACCGCGTTCTGTCAGAGCACCGGATACTCCGCTGCCTATCTCACATTTGGACGTGAGCTAAGGTCAGCCGATGACGTCGGAAGAGACTTGAGAAGCATTATCTTATCGGAAAACTTCATCCCCGAGATAACGCCGCATCTGCTACAACTAGCCGATACCCTACGTCTTGTCAGGACCCACAATGATAAGAAACAAGACAAACAAAAGAATTACGTGGATAACAAGAGGCGAGAAGACCCCCATTACCAGCCCGGAGATCACGTCTTTGTCCACTCCCACGCTCTTAGCAAAGCCGCAAGAGGCTTCAGCGCAAAATTAGCACCACGACGCGATGGCCCCTACCTGATCCTGAAGCAACATGGACCAACGAGCTACGAGATAGCTTCAATGGAAGCACCAGATGTCTCGCTAGGCACCTACCACACCTCAGCACTGACTCCATACCACGGGCACTTGACACCGCTGCCCGCTCCGGTTATTCCTCTACGCAAACGAGGTCGACCAAAGAAGAATAAGTAGCCGCCACGCTACTACAGACCTGGATCTTCGACGGGACGTTCCTCGATCCAGAGGGGGAGGATGTAGCGCGCCGTTTTTACGCTTGCCACTACACCATCTCTTTCCCCCGTACAGCGCCATCCTGCTCACCCACCCGTAAGCAAACCAGGATGCGCCGACGCCTTCTGCGCATCTCCCACCCTCGAGCCGCTACATAAACCACATCCCGCAACAAGGAATGGGCTATATAACAGGCTGCGCGCCCTAAATTAGTCAGTTCGTCTGCAGCTCGCTCTTGGCTAGTACGCTCTCTTAGTTGCGCTTCGTCCTCTGGCACGACCCTCTAAGGAGTATTCTACTACCATAAGTAAAGCACCAACCAGACCCCCGACTGCTGCCTTAGTTGCGCTTCGTCCTATGGTACGACCCTCTAAGCAGAACCACAGTCAGCTTTTGTTGTTCCCAAAGCCTAACGGCAAGGTTCCCTCCGATCCCTTGCTCAGTTAATTAGTGAATTGATACATTGTGACTATTTTTACCATATTATGTGATCTGTGAACTTACTTTTCTTAAATAAATAACCCTTTACCAACAATTGTGTTATAAGGTTTATTATGACTAATTGTTCTGTCTGTTAGTATAGTTTTATCATAATATATTTTATAAAATTCATTTTCTAAAAATGAATTTGGTTCATATTCATAATATGGTACTATATTACGGCAGTCAATCAAGTTATGTTTAATTACCAAACTTTGGTGAATTATTTTTAAAACCTGATTGTGCCTAAATGTATACTCGGAAGGCGCTAATATAGAACATCCCGATATAATATGTTCTATAGTTTCGGGAAAAGTCAAACATTTTCTACATAAATCATCAATTTGATTTATATCTTTGATTATAACAATAAACAATAAATGAAATAATAAATGAAATAACAAATAAAAATAAAACATATAAGCACATATCCGAAATATCAGATGGGAAATTAATATATAATGTACAAAATGACACAAAAAAATGTTGTAATATTTTAAATAACCATTTTAATAACTTTGGAAAAAACCTAGCAAAATCCATAAATTCGACCAATATATCAAATCCACAACACAGAACACAATGTCAAATAAATAAATTTGAGCCAGTCACAGAAGCCGACATTGACAGAACTATTTCGGAACTAAAAGGAGGTTCTGCCCCCGGCTTTGATAACATAGATGCTAAGACAATAAAAGCGATGAAAACATACTTAATTCTCCCAATAACACATATAATAAACCTAAGTCTAGCAAATGGCGAATTTCCCAATAATTACAAAAGAGCAATTATAACTCCCATTTATAAAACAGACTGTCCTAAAGACCCACAAAATTACTGCCCGATTTCCCTTTTATCAAATATATCAAAAATATATGAGAAAATTGTAAAAAAACAAATTTGGACATTCTTAGATGAAAATAAAATAATTAATGATAATCAATTCGGCTTCAAAAAAAATACAAGTACTCACGACGCGATAGCAAAAATAACCAACTATTTATATACGGCCCTAGATTCCGATAAAAAATGTATCGGAATATTTATAGACTTGAAAAAAGCTTTCGACAGCATATCACATAAAAAATTAATAAATAAATTAAAATCTATAGGAATTAATGGGAAAGTCTTAGCATGGATAGCTAGTTATTTACATGAAAGACCACAACAAGTAAAATTACTAAATCAAGTCAGCGATTCAAAATATAGCGATTTTTCAATACCCCAAGGTACAGTTTTGGGACCATTGTTATTTATTATATATGTCAATGATATATTCAATATTTCTAAATATGGAGACATTGTCTCCTACGCTGACGACACAGTCCTACTACTAAAAGCAAACACCTGGTCTGAATTAAACAAAATGGCAAATACAGATATCAATGCACTAAAATTATGGTTTGATAAAAACCTGTTGACTTTAAATTCTAAAAAAACCTATTATTTGCCATTTTTCATTAAAAAACAAGAAACACCTAAAGAAATAAACTTAATAATCCACTCTGTGACAAATACAGAAAACCACAAATGTAATATATCATGTTCAAAAATAGAAAGCAAAACTGATATTAAGTACCTGGGCATAACAATAGACCAGCGTTTAAAATGGTCTCCACACATTAATATTCTGAACAACAGAATAAGGAAACTAACATATATATTAAGATGTTTAAGAGATATTTTAAACGAAAAATTACTTAGAACCACGTACTTCGCTTTCTGTCAATCAATTATACAATACGGCATTATAGGATGGGGCGGCACATATAAAAATCAAACACAAACAATTTACATATCACAAAAACTAATAATAAAAACAATTTTAAAAAAACCCTACTCATATTCGTCAGAACTTTTATTCAAACAATTTAAGGTCAGAAAATTAAGTGCATTATACTTTTATCATGCAACATTACAAATTTATAAAGATAATATTAAAAATCAAGTTGCACCATTTAAAAATAACAGAAGTCTTAGACAAACATCAATACTTCCCACTCCAAAATGTAAAAAAAAAATTGGACAATTGAGTCATAAATATCTCGGAGCAAAATTTTTTAATTCATTACCAGAAAAAATTAGAAACATGAATACCAATATAAAAAATTTTAAAACTCACCTTAAAAATTATACTGAAAACTTAAACTGAATGATATAAAAAGCAATACAATAACACCCCCCCATACACACAAGCCTTGCTTAATTATGGGGGTACATCAAATATATCTACTATGTAATTAATTACTGTATAAAATTTATTTGTAATTTATGTACCTTCTATTACTAATAAAAAAAAAAAAAAAAAAAAAAAAAAATTATATGCTTTCTATAATTTTTAGTATTAATGACTCTATCTTGAATGGCAAGCATAAATCCTTCTATTTCTGCGCTCAACTCTCCAATACTCAACCATTTATTTGACGAAAGTTTGTCAACATACGTTTGGTTGAGATAATTGAAGTGTTTTGCGTGAATAATTTTATTTGACCAGGAATCTAATAATTCCTGGTTAGTATTTAAAAGAATGTTGGCATTCTCGTCATATAAATTTAAAGGTGTAATATTTCTATCTGCCTTGCAAATTATTTTGTGCATTTCTGAGCTATTAGCTTTCCTATGGAAAAAATTTCTAAGCATTTCTACCTGATTGTGTTTCAAAGATGTTATTTTGACTACACCTCTACCTCCTAAATTTCTAGGTAAATTAATTCGTTCTATAGCTGAATTTGGATGATCGCAATTAAATTTTGTTAACGTAGTTCTAATTAATCGTTCTAAACTATCTAAATCTGTATTGGACTATTTAATTATGCCAAATGAGTACGTTAGTAGAGGTATTGCCCAAGTATTTATTGCTTTTACTAAATTTTTAGCAGATAGATTGCATTTTAAAATTTTTCTGATCCTAGTTTGAAATTTAATCCTAATATCATTTTTAATACTAGTGTGATCTAATCTATTCGATTGCGGGTATCCTAAATATTTATAAACCTCATCCCCTTTCATACTTTGAATTTTTGAAATTTCTAAATATACCCTCGTCTCCATCTACAATTTTGCCTTTCTCTATATGGATAGTTTTACATTTATCTAAACCAAAAGTCATTTTAATATCATCTGAAAAAATTTTAACTACCTTAATCATTTTCTCTAAATTTGATTCAGAATTTGAAAATAATTTTATATCATCCATATATAATAGATGTGAAACTATACTACTCTCTCTTGTATTACCCTTAATTTTTATTCCAAACTTGCTTTTAATTAACATTTTAGAAAGGGATTTATTATTTATTTACTATCACCAGATTTAAATGTCCGGGTTAAATTTTCCCCAAAAAAAAAAAATAAATAAATAAAAAAAAAAATAAAAAATAAAAAATAAAAAATTAAAAAAAAATAAATAAATAAAAAAAAGGAAAAACTAAACCCTTTCACACACTTCCCCAAATGATCATCTAGTCAACCCACGCTATGCAATTGCACTATATAAGTATTATAAATACAAAACAATACAAGAACAACATGTCAACCTACTAGAGACCAAATGGGAATATAATTCACCGACTCCAGATATTTTCATATCAGAGGGTTCGGCTCTGTGGCATTTCTAATTGAACCTATAAATCCTACCGATCCCTCAATATAAATATTTAAAAAATACTTTGTAATCCTACATGTATTTAAAATGACTGATTTTTGCATTTTTATATACAAATTCTTTGACAAATCTAATATGCTTAAATTTTGAATCAGATTCCTAGGTATTATGCCAGTGGCCGAAATAACAAATGGCAATATTTTTATAGTCCGAGAATGCCAAATTCTTTTAATCTCATTTCCTAAATCTGTGTATTTTCTTATTTTTTCAAAAATAGTTTTTTGAATATTACAGGAATTTGGAATAGCTACATCAATGATATAAGTTATTTTTTTAATTTTGTCATGTAAAACTATATCAGGTCTATTATGACTAATTGTTCTGTCTGTTAGTATAGTTTTATCATAATATATTTTATAAAATTCATTTTCTAAAAATGAATTTGGTTCATATTCATAATATGGTACTATATTACGGCAGTCAATCAAGTTATGTTTAATTACCAAACTTTGGTGAATTATTTTTAAAACCTGATTGTGCCTAAATGTATACTCGGAAGGCGCAAATATAGAACATCCCGATATGATATGTTCTATAGTTTCGGGAAAAGCCAAACATTTTCTACATAAATCATCATTTTGATTTATATCTTTGATAATATGCTTTCTATAATTTTTAGTATTAATGACTCTATCTTGAATGGCAAGCATAAATCCTTCTATTTCTGCGCTCAACTCTCAATACTCAACCATTTGTTTGACGAAAGTTTGTCAACATACGTTTGGTTGAGATAATTGAAGTGTTTTGCGTGAATAATTTTATTTGACCAGGAATCTAATAATTCCTGGTTAGTATTTATAAGAATGTTGGCATTCTCGTCATATAAATTTAAAGGTGTAATATTTCTGTCTGCCTTGCAAATTATTTTGTGCATTTCTGAGCTATTAGCTTTCCTATGGAAAAATTTTCTAAGCATTTCTTCCTGATTGTGTTTCAAAGATGTTATTTTGACTACACCTCTACCTCCTAAATTTCTAGGTAAATTAATTCGTTCTATAGCTGAATTTGGATGATAGCAATTAAATTTTGTTAACGTAGTTCTAATTAATCGTTCTAAACTATCTAAATCTGTATTGGACCATTTAATTATGCCAAATGAGTACGTTAGTAGAGGTATTGCCCAAGTATTTATTGCTTTTACTAAATTTTTAGCAGATAGATTGCATTTTAAAATTTTTCTGATCCTAGTTTGAAATTTAATCCTAATATCATTTTTAATACTAGTGTGATCTAATCTATTCGATTGCGGGTATCCTAAATATTTATAAACCTCATCCCCTTTCATACTTTGAATTTTGAAATTTCTAAATATACCCTCGTCTCCATCTACAATTTTGCCTTTCTCTATATGGATAGTTTTACATTTATCTAAACCAAAAGTCATTTTATTATCATCTGAAAAAAATTTAACTACCTTAATCATTTTCTCTAAATTTGATTCAGAATTTGAAAATAATTTTAAATCATCCATATATAATAGATGTGAAACTATACTACTCTCTCTTGTATTACCCTTAATTTTTATTCCAAACTTGCTTTTAATTAACATTTTAGAAAGGGGATTCAATGCTAAGCAAAACCAAAGAGGGCTCAATGAGTCTCCTTGAAAAATCCCTCTTTTTATTGAAATGCCCGGTACTACTATTTTCTTACCTTTTAAATTAACTAGCAAATCTGTATTCCAAAAGGACATAATATTTTTCAAAAAGCTAATTATAATTGGGTTAACTTTATATATTTTTAATATTTTGATTAGCCACGAGTGCGGGACACTATCAAAAGCTTTTTGATAATCTATATAACAAGTATGTAAATTACGCTTTTGATTTTGAATTTGTTTTAAAATTACAGAATCAATAACTAACTGTTCTTTACATCCCATATGTTTTCTGCGACAACCTTTTTGTTGTTCAGATAAAATATTTTTTTCATCCAAATGAGTATATATTAAATCTGTCAAGCAAGAGGTTAAAATTTTGTATATTGTCGGTAGACATGTAATGGGTCTATATTGAGAGGGATTATTAATATGTTCGCTTTTAGGCAACATATAAGTAATGCCCTTAGTTAGAAAATTAGGAAAATTTTGAGGTTCTCTGACAAGTTTTGAAAGATTTTTTGCAAAAAGAGGATGTAAAGTAGTTAGACGTTTGTACCAAAAATTCTGTATCCAATCGCAACCCGTGGCTTTCCAATTATGAGTATTTTTTATTATTTTGGCTAACAATTCAACCGATATATCAGAAAAACTCATTTGTTCAATGCCTGAACAATTGAGTTCTTCATTTTCTATCCAGTTACCTGCCTCATTATGTTTTATATCTTTACTCCAAATGTTTGTCCAAAAATCGTGCATATCTGATTCAGATGGCAACGGAATATTATTATTCGAAATAATATTCTGTTTATCGTCAAGTTTGGAATAAAATATTTTCTCATTTTTCTGAAATAATCTATTATTATTTCTTTTATTATACGTATAATTATATCTTTTTAATCTACTAGCTTTTACACCTAATTTTTGTTTTAATAAATCTAATAAATCATTGATTATATTTTCATTATTATTACTACCAATGCTATAACCAAATTTTCTCCCAATTTCATCTACCTACATATCTCAAAATATTCCTACTTCTATTTCCATTTTTATATTCAATTACTCTAGCTATACTACTTCTTAAAAATACTACATCATTTTCTAATCTAATCTGCCATTCTGGTTTACTATAACTATATGATCTATCATCAGAGGACATTAATTTAACTCCTAACTTATTACATATAGTGATAGCACTAGCGTACACTATTGTATGAAGATCTAAAAAACTAATATCGTCAAATATTATTTTTGGTAAAATTAAATTATTTAATTCAGAAATTAATTTAGATAATTTCTTTGACGTATGCAATTTTGGTAATTTTGGTCTAACTGTGGGCTCTATATCTATATATCTATTTATATTATTTTGAAGCAAGTTAGCTAATTCTATTACATTATCATCTAGTAAGTTTAAATTTGCAATATTGATTTCCCTAAGATTATGAATAATGTCTAAGTTATTTGAATCTACTCTAATACCATTGGATTCTTCTACTAGAATATTATCTAAACTATCTTCATTCAATGCATCTAATATAACATTACTACTCGTATTAATTTGATCTAAATTATTCTCCAATTGCAATCTATCTGCTACTTCATTTCTTATCTGATTTAATGTTACTACAGGAATTAAATTATTTTTGAAAATTGACCTTTTTTGGTCAGCTAATCTTTGTTCGTTTACTTGGGCATCCGGATAATTTTGTGGGAAAAGTAAATGTAATTTTTTCCTATACAATAACATATCTGTTTCTAGTTTAGTTACATAAAAATATGAACGAACGATGAACATATTGACATAGTTCGTCCATTTCATACGCTGCCTAGGAATACCTGCTTTTGTTTTTTGGGGTCTCAGATTATCAATGTTCATCTGTATAGATGACATAATAAACCCATTTTCATTTCCGTTGGTTGAAAATGACATTGTGTCACCTTTCAAAACAACTTGGAAATGATTTATTAATTATTATTAATTCCTACATTCCAGTAACCAAGCAACTGTCGTCGCGACCTAGTGTCAACAAATAGTTTTTAATATCTCCAAATTAAATATTTTAATGTAAACTACCCTTCAATACTACACATCTATAATATATATTATATTGTAGAATAATGTTATCAAAATAAAATATATAATTAAATTTACCTACAAAATATATTTCAACGTAATCTCAAAATATAGTTGTTTACCTTGGTTACTGAAGTCCTCACAAAAGGAAAAATTTATATTGTATTTATTTACCTAAATATCCTACGGTTCACTGGCAGTTTATTTATTACGTTATCTAATATACTTATTTTCAAATATTTATATGTTTTGGGATCAAAGCTAATTCTTTTCTATCTGATACAATAAAAAATCAGAGAGCTAAAATACAAGCAAACGTCGAGGCTAGCGTTGCTAAGCAACATCTATTATTATTCTATTATTATTATTATTATTATATATACATATTTTTTTTTTCTATTTTTATTATTTTATTTTAAAAATAAAACATTTCGTCAGAATCGGAGGGCGAGGACAGCCGACTACAAGAAGAACAACTACGTACTCTGTTGAGAAAATGCAAGGGTAAGGGAAAGTCGACTGGCTCGCCTAGAAAAAAAGCATTGGAAAATTTAATCTCAAATATCGACCCTCCTCCCTTACTAGAACGTCCAACTTCACCCTACACCAGCATACATAGCAATATGCTTTTGGAGGCAGTTTCAGAAGCAAAGGCTGAATCAACCAGCGATGCCACCCACCAACCAGCTCGACAACCCTAACGCCTTCAGGTAAGTACCAAAACCAGAACCTCCCCAAATCAAGCTAATAGAAAGAGACAGCTTGGTGAGGACTCTTTTCCGAGTGGATACGACTGTAGCTTCGACATTGACACTCTGACACCCGTACTGACGAACATTAACAAAATAACCGATATTGTGGTTGAGGGGAAAAACAAAATTAACAAGGAAGACAGGAGATCGATCCTCAACCAGCTTGAAGACATTAAAAATTTTTTTGTGACTATCGCCATCTCCAATGCAGCCGCAATCGCTCGTGCGCAGGCTTTTGCTGAGGTAATTAATGCTCAGAAAGGCTTAGCCTCCAAAATTGATCTCCTCATCAACAGGCCTCAACCAGCAGTTATCCCTCAGCCAATCATTGGAGGAAAGAAAACTTACGCCAGCGTAGCGTCGGAAGCCCCTGCATCCCAGACACTAGTGGTAAACGGACAGGAGAGAAAGGTCCCTCCGCTTCAACCTACCACACTGTTCTACCCAACCGTGCCAGAGGGAAAAACTTCTGAGGAAACTCAGAAAAGCCTTATGAAAGTCCTGAATCCGTCTAAAGATGGATTCCAAGCTGTACGGGCTGAGGGCTATTAAAGGGGCTGGCATATTAGTACAGACCTCCAGCACGAGTGGGTTAGAAAATATAAAAAACGCGGATGCGAAAATCGAGGCAAGTGGTTTTAAGATGGTCCACCCTCAAGGGAACCTCCGCAGAATTGTCATATATGATGTGCCCAAAACCGAGGCAATTGCAGACAAGGCCCTCTTTGAGGAAATTTTCACAAACAATATTCTGGGAAAGACCAACATAACCAAGGATGACCACCTTAGAACCATGCGTCGAGTCTCGCTTTTCGGCAAACTAGACGGTAGCACGATGAACATGATCGTTACCTGTCATCCGGAGAGCAGAAAAATTCTTATAGACAGCGGACTCTGCTTCCTTGGTTGGAATGCCTGCCGTGTTCGCGACTTCTTAGGAGCCACCCGGGGTCCTAGCACACTGAAATCGTTATCTTTACAATATCGAATCGACATGGCATAACAACCGACGATTTTGTACCGAACCGATATTCATAAGCAATGTAAGGTAATAAAAAAGAAATTGTTATACGCTGGCAACACTTCAGGTACTTTCTATGTAGCTGTCACAATGTCTATGGAATCAGAGTTTTAGACCGGGAGCCGGTACACAAACCTTACGAGTACACGGATAAAACTACTTTGAAGTGATAATGGACATTTAGTAAGCCTTAAAAAAGCTGGTGTGCCGCGCCTCTTGGCAGATTCCGCGCAGTCATGGAACTAGAGAAATTCTTCAATGGGATGGTTTAGAATCTAGACTACAGTTACAGTTACATTCGTGTACTCGATGACGTAAAATTTACTAATTTCTATCCCAATTTAACACTGGCTGCCTGCGAACGTGCCAGACTGCCGGTTGGCATACCTGCTAATTTTCTCATCTACTAATCGACCTTTATCATATGAAACCATTCCCGTTCGTGCAACCGATGACGTAATTTTTTCGAATAAAAACGAGTGTGCTTTAGACCACACGACTGAAGTAAAACTTCCCTAACTTATGCCGGGTACCCGTTGTATATAATGTTATATAGGATGGAACCATTACAGTTAAGTTGACCTTAAGGTTACAGTGTCCTTGCAACGCGTGCCGGGTACCCATCCCCATCCCCATCCCAATCCCCATCCCCATCCCCATTCCCATCCCCCCAAAGGCCCAACCGATCGCCCACCGTTCGCATCGATTACCGTTCGCATAAAATGTATATAATATCATTTTTCGTAACGCATTCACCAACCTACCCCCCATGTCGAGCGTGCATAAAGAAGTTTTACTTCAAAAATCGCTCAATATTTCCATGACTGCGTGGAACCTTCCAAGATGTGCACCGGCAGACTAGTTTGTTTAAGGCTTACTAAATGTCCATTATCACTACAAAGTAGTAACATCTGTGTACTCGATGACGTGTGTTTGTGTAGCCAGGCTCCCGGTCTATAATATCTGTCAAAAACATCTTAATCCATTAATGTAATAATATAACAACTAACTAATAATCTTTTCTTTTGAACATTTAAAGATCCATTTACACCGAGATTTTTGCTGAGATATCATAATAATATTAAATACACATACTTTAATGTACGTTGGAAGTCCGCATGTATTTTTGACAATAAAAAGGAGTTAATTGGACAATGAGATCATTAGCCATAATACGAGATATATTCGTAAGTACGAAACTGTCAAACGAAAACGTCTGAATTCCGATTTAATTCAATCCTGCAATCTTCGATAATCTGCCTCCGTTCATTAATAAACCAGTAATTATGCAGAAAGAATGTCATTATTAATAAAGTTGCGTAGGTATATCGCCAGTCAAACAAAGGACAGGGTGATTTACGTGATTTACAATCTCGTATCGATAATGAACCGATTGCCCTAGCACGCTTGCACTATCGATAGGCAGACCGACGTCGAAGGGAAATAAATAAGGAATCGATATACGATCTCACACGATGGCAACACTGGGGATCTTTTAATGAATTTTCGTTTCTTAATTTGAAATGTGTTGCGTAAAAATGAAAAATACCAATAAATTGACAATTTCGAATTGAAATTCGAACTCAAATAAATATTGGCGTTTCGCATGTAGATACTTTTTGATACTAAACGACATTTTAACAAATTTCGTTTCTCGAATTTGAAAGCAATTAATTGATCGCCTCATGAATTGACTGAGTCTATGGGTCCCGTATACAATTTCTTTAAATTCTGAGAGGATTTTTAGTTCACCTCTACTCATTAATTAGCCAGTTATTTTGCGTAACAAACGACCTTATTTAAAAAAAATCTGTACATTGACAGCTTATCTGTCACTCCGGAAGCCACGGTAAAAACGGCGTCTTTTGTCAACCGACTGTCGGAATCGTATGTTCACTGTGCTCGCAAATATCGCTAACTGACCATAGACGACGGATTTATTACATTTCGTATTAATATTGGGGTTTTATCAACCAATAATGCATACGATTTGGCAGGCTTTTGTCAATCGTCGGTCGGAATATCCCTTATCAATTGTTGAGCGTGCTAGCACATATTGATAACTGACCATAAATGACGGATTTTACCGATATCGTATTGATATAGGGTTATATCGATCGACCATGCTAGGACCCCAGGTGCTTGTTATGTGCTTGCTTGGTAGTTTCTTATGTGGGCTATTTGCCAAATATTAACACAGTTTGTGTGGGGTTCAAATAATATACCATCCGAAACTTTGCAAAATCCTGCGCGCCAATACTCGGTTCCCGAGTAATGTTCTGGATGTAGGAGAGCATGACACAATCTCTGAGCGTGGGCACAATGGTATGCATGATATGATGGTTCGGGTGATAATTGAAAGATGATGTTCAGAAAAATATAGTGTAGTATATATTGATCATATTAACAGTATTACAAATATGTTTAAATTAAACTTACCCCCAGGGATCGGTCGATGGTTTAAATTCTATCTAAGCTAACTAACATTTATATAACCGTGTGCGGGCGTGTATGAGCGGGAAGCCGCCATCAAACCGGTGAGGATCCGATCTCGTCAGACCCAGCTGGAACCATCAGGATCTCCGTCCGGAAAGGGTGCCCATTGAGTTCCCATTCATGACAATGTGGGAGCTCCACGAGCGGATGGCCTTGGCTGGTGCAGTCCAGAGCGCGTTGTTATGTTAATACAACTCCCGTATGTAAAATAAGGCCTGGATAGCGCCCCGGGAGTATTATGCTTCCTTGGCAGCATGCGCGGTTTCACAACATCGCGCGATGGCAACGATTTGCGGTAGTAAATTATTTAATTTTACATTGCACGCGCGGACCTTTGCGGTCATTTAATCTGGCACAACACTCGATTAAACTTTATATTTATTCGGTTGAAACTTCACCCATCATTGTGGAAACACTATTCTTACATTTCCTATACGTTCACCCGTCTGGGTTTAATGTAAATTATAATTAATCGACTGTGCCAACATTTCAACGATTGCCCGTCGGTGAAACGATTCCAGAGTGAAAACCAAACCGGAGCCGGAAACCATAGATTCCCGGCCGTCTCTGTGTTGCCTGCCCGTATTCTCAATCACTTTACGAAAATTAAAACAACAATGGTTCTTGTTGTGAAGGTGTTAGAAAAATAATAACTTTAAATAAGAGTTAACACCACTTCATAACATTACCCCCCCGCGCCACACAAATGTTTGCCCCTAAACATGAGTACAACCCTAAAAACTATAACTGCAATAACTTAACTTGAGAAGATCCTCTGGGTATCTAAAAAAACAAAACATTCGACCATTATATATATAAGCATCATGATTTGTAAGAAAAGTAAGGAAGAAAAAAAAAAACTAAATCTACGATTTGGATAACAAAACTTATGATGAATGGGTGTGCCGCAGCTCCAATCGCACCCATCGAGCGTGCAGCCGGATGGTTGAGCCTGCGATGCAGCCATTCTTAAACTTAAAGATAACTTATGGTTTAATTACAAATTTAAGAAGATGTTACGTGAGCGGAGTCTGCAAGCACCCACAGTATCGGAATACCGAGTGATAATAAATTGACGAACGTCTAAGACTGCCGTTAACGTTACATCTATGACAGATAATATTCTTAAACATAAATTGTAGGTAAACTTATAAGTATATAAAAAAATATTCTCTTTCTCAACACATCAGGATAACTCAAGCGTTAAAGCTTCACTGACCCATAAATAGGGTGATTAGGCCAATCAGGCAACACTTTTTAGGGAGGCAAGCCAACCCTCACTTTTCACTGAGTCTACTTCTCCGTTGGAGATAAAACACACTTTGAAAAAAACTCTATCTACTCTACCTGACCTGGTTATTGGGTAAGTTTTCGAAAAGAATTTATACAATAAGACAAAATAATCATCCTTGGAAAGCATTATTTCGTAATAGTAGAAAAAACTATTAACCTATACACGCACGCAGGTGTGTAAGGTGGTTTAATCCAGTGAAACTGTCAACAACCAATCTTATAGATGTGGTGCAATTAGTAATAGTATACATCCATTGTTATAAATGGTGCAATCGGTAATAGTATACATCCATTGTTATAAATGGTGCAATCGGTAATAGTATACATCCATTGTTATAAATGGTGCAATCGGTAATAGTATTATCATACTAATTGATAGATAAAATTACTTTTACTTAATAAAACTAAAGTTATAGAAGGAACTTAATGAAAAGATTGATGCTGAACCAGCTCTTATAATTATAACATTAATTACTATGAATTAATAAACAAAATATCAAAGGTACTAACATAAGTTAACCATTTGTAAACATGAAAAGATAATTATATTAAAGTAAACAAAAATATGTTTGGTCAAAAGCAATTCTTAAAAAAAAATATATGCTTAGAAAACAAAGATGTACTGGACCGATACATCTTCACTTTCTAAGTAACGGGCGAACGTATAAAATTTGCACATAGTTTATATAAGGAAACTTAGAATACAAGGGGATAGTGGGAAAGTATCACCGTGCATTCCAAGCTTTGGGCAGATTATATAAACTATGATACCTAACTTTCACTTGTTTAGTCAAAACCATATTCTACGTAGATTTATTTAAATTATTGACTCATAAATTTATCTAGACAACATCATTGTCGTGTAATTAACTCGAGTAAGATACTAGAGTGTGACACTAAATTTATTATGTTTCTTTCTATTATTTGCCTATTTATAATACCCTTAAAATTAACTAGGACAGGACTAAGGACTGTCATAATGCTGGGTGACTCCAACTCGGTTGATCAAGCCGCTTTGTGCTCCCTTGCAATGAAAAATTATATGGAATATTTATTAATTGAGAGTACTTGGTAGGGTGGCCAGACCCACCAAGGTACTATCAGAAACCTACTAAACCGGTATATTATCTGACTTGACGATGTCTTTCACATGAAAGTCACCAGTTTCTTTACCGTTTAGGTCTGCTAATGTATAGATTAAGTCCGATTTTTTGTTTACGACAATATTTTGTACAAAACGTGGAGCTAGTTTTTGAGCAAAATAATTTAATGCATTCGACTGAACGAAATTTCTACGCCAAACTCTGTCTCCGACTTGAAAACTAACATGTTTTCTACGCAAGTTATAATGGTTTGCCCCTTTTTGGTAAGCTTTTAGTAAGGCGTCTGAGACTTGCTCATAAACTGACGATAGTTCTTCTAATTTTTGTGCGTAGATTCTCTGACAAGTAGATTGTTGTGAATTAGATTCTGTATCAGCTATAGGGTTACGATGCAAATCACCGTCTAATATTTGCTCTCGACCATGCATAAGGAAATACGGAGTAAAACCCGTAGCGCAATTTACGGAATTGTTCATAGCTGATTGAATTTGTGGTAGGAATTTTGACCAATTACGGTGGTCTGATTCGACTAGTATCGATAGTGCGGTACCCAAAGTTTGGTTATATCTCTCAACAACATTGTTCTGAGGTGTATATAAAGAGTTATAAAACGGAGGTGGTATATTATAATTACTTAATAAGTCCTTGAATTCTTTAGATATAAACTGACGCCCGTTATCACAAACAATGGTGCGTGGTACGCCATGCACAAGAAAGATATTTTCTTCTAAATTCTTAACAATACTTTGCGCGGTACCTTTACGCAGCGGAAACAGCCAGGTAAACTTAGAGAAAACGTCGACACAGGATAAAATAACAGTAATTCCGGAGTAACTTCTAGGTAATGGACCTACCAAATCCAACGATAACATCTGCATTGGACGTGTAACTTTTTTAGGATTTGATGAAATGCCGTTAGGCGAGGCCGTACTGATTTTATGCGCCTTACAAACTGTACAGCGATTTACAAATTGTTTAATATCCTTGTACATGTTTGGCCAATAATACCGTAATTGTGCTTTTTTATAAGTTTTAAAAACGCCGGGGTGACACGACCGAGAAGACTCGTGAATATTACTTAGAATGTCAAATCTTTTTTCCTGAGGAATTACTTTTTTCCACGCGGTATCTTCACACAGTGCTAAACTAGTCTTTGTATGACGAAATAGTTCATTGTCACGAATTTGGTAGTTCTGAAAACGTAGAGGAAATTCTTGACAACCCTTCCAAATATTTTTATACCACATGTCTTGAATATTTTCTGAATCTGTAATAGAGATTTCGGCATGATCCATTCGCGAAAGGACATCTGGGACTATATGCTGAGTACCTTTACGGTGGATCACATCAAAAGAGAATTGAGATAGACGTGAACTCCAACGCGCGAGACGACCGCTGGGATTAGACAGAGAACCTAACCATTTTAGGCTTGAGTGGTCGGTTACAACTGTAAAATGAGTTCCTTCAATGTATGGTCTAAAATGTGTAACGGAGTCTAGCACGGCTAAAAGTTCACGCTCAGTTATTCCATAATTACGTTCATGAACGTTTAAGCATCTCGAATAATAAGCAATAGGGTGCTCCCGTCCATCTATAGTTTGAATTAATACCCCCCCAATACCTACAGAGCTTGCGTCGCAGTGTATAGCGAAAGGTTTGGAAAAATCTGGACAACTTAAAACTGGGGCTGAAGTAAGTGCTTTTTTTAATGCAATAAATGCGGATTCGGCTTCCGGTGACCATTTGAAGTTACTAATTCCTTTCTTTGAGCCAGTAATACTTGTTAAAGGAGCTGCAATGCTTGAAAACCCTTTGATAAACCGTCTAAAATAACCGCACAGACCAACAAATGCCCGAATTTGTTTAGCATTTTTCGGTACAGGAAAATCTTTAATACTGTCAATTTTACTTGGATCAGTGCGAAGGCCCTGTGAATCAACCATATAACCCAAGTATTTAAGCTCGGCTTTACAGAATTCTGACTTTTTTAAGTTAATGGTGAGGCCCGCGTCTCGTAGACGTTCATACACACGATTTAGCAATTTAAAATGTGATTTTAAGTCTTCCGATACTAATATAATGTCATCTAAATAGCAAAAAGCATTATCATCGAACTCGGGTCCAAACAAGGCATCCGCTAGTCTTTGTAATTCACTAGGAGCATTTTTCAGACCAAACGGCATGCGAGTGAATTCAAAGAGGCCCCGGCCAGGAACTACAAATGCTGTCTTTTCACATGATTTTTTGTCTAAGGCTATTTGCCAAAATGCCTTGGAAAGGTCAATCGAGGACACATATCTGGCACCGCCCAGTTTATCTAGGATGCGCGAAATATAAGGGAGAGGGTAACTATCACGTTCCGTGACGTTATTGATTTTTCGCGAATCAAGACAAAACCTACCTGTTCCGTCTTTTTTTGTTACAATTAATACTGGACTGGACCATGGTGAACGAGAAGGACGAATAACACCTAATTTTAACATTTCATCAACTTCTGTTTCCAATTGTCTCTGCCGTGCGGGTGAAAGAGGGTAATACCGCTGTTTGATAGGTGGCCCTGTTGTATTTATTTTATGTTTAACCAAGTGTGTTAGACCTAACCCTTTCTTTTCAAAAGAAATTGACTCAATTTTTTTAACTATCTTAGAGAGTTCCCTATTCTCTTCAATAGTTAGGGACGAGGCTGGCCGAATAGCCCTCAACCCACTAATATTTCCTTCCGAAACAGAATGAGTAACTTTCGAAAACAGCTCCGGTGCGATGTGGAACTCCTTCCAAAAGTTAACTCCTAGAATAATTGAAGGCGACAATGTCGGGATGACGTAGAAAATAATTTCCTTTGTGGATGATTTATACGTGACCGGCAATGACATTGTCCCTAGGACTGGTTGGTTTGAACCGTCCGCTGTAGAAACACTAAACTTAACTTTAACTAACTTAATACCTAATTCCTTAAAAATTTTATAACTATTGCCTCCTAGACACGACAATGAAGCGCCGCTGTCTAGCAGTCCGCTGTAAAAATTATTTATAATGTGTACATATGTATAAGGACGATTATCATTCTCAATCGCCGTCTCCCGTGGCAGCGGGCCCACTGTTCCGGTTGACGGGGATGAAAGAAATTTATTAACTATTTGGAGCCAACTCTCCCACTCGTCTTTCCTCTGCGCAAAGGACGGCTTGTAGCAAGAGAGACTCCGACCTAGTTTTTTGACCTATTATGAGCTTTGTCATTAATAGCTCCCACTTTAGGATTATTAGACCTTGCGTCTTTCTTCCTGCAACCCTCTACAACATGTCCCGATATTTTACAATATGAACAAAATGGTTTGTTGTAAAACGTTCTAGAATTTCCGTGTGCTGTTTTTTTATAAGCATTAGGAGTAGAAGAAGACGGTTTATTATATTTATAATTATTATCCATGTTTCCGAGACTACTTTTAGTAAAATTGTTGTTATTTGGTTTTCTATAATGATTCTGGCTATAATCTTGGCGTCTATGAATATTATTATTAAAGTTATGTGGTTGTCTAGTATTACCATCGAATTTCTCCGATTTATTAGTGACAGGTAAGTCTACCCTTGGTTGAGAAACTTTGACAGATACAAAATCATCCGACAGTGATGCATAAGATTCCAAGTTGCCTGCATGAGTAGTCAATTGATCAAAAGTCTCTATATCTCTTGATACTAGTAAATTTGCATACATAGGCAATAAAGCTTTTTTTGCTAACCGCAAAAGTTCTATTTCTGGTAATTTAGCTTCAAGCATATTATTTAATGCCTTCATTCTGAGAGTGAATTCTAGTACTGACATACCCTTAGGTTGCGTCATGTTAAATAATTTTACCTTAAGATCTGTTTGAAGATCATTTGCTTCAAATTGTCTAATCAAAAGTTTTGAAAGATCATCCCATTTCAAATCCTGAGTGTAAATAGACCTAAACCACAAGAGTGCTAATCCTTCTAAAAGATCGGGAAAAACGCGTACAAGATGATCCTGGTTAAAGTTTTTAGTCCTACATTTCTCCTCAATTAATAGCAAAAATTCCCTCACACTACTTTTTCCGTCGTATTTTAATTTCCAATTGTCGACGTTGTTAGAATGTGAATCTTTATAAATAATCTTCGATTGTTTAATGATGTGGGCTTTTTTAATAGTTGTCTCATCTAATTCAGAATCCGATGATTCAGAACCTATTTCACTAATAGTAGGCATCTTAAATTCTTTATTATAAGCTCGTGCCTGTAAACGTAGTTCGTGAGAAGTCGACGATGGATCAATATTTCTGTCTTTTAGTTCTTTTATGAGAACCTCCTTCGAAGCCCCATTGATATTTGGTATTGGTGTAGACATGACGGCGTACTTTGAAACTCAAATAGAAATAAATTGTAATCGTAAAGAATTATAAAAAAATTTTTTTTTAAAAAATTAAATTTTTTAAATTATTTGTTATAAAACAAAAGAAACTCTTAATTAACGGCTGTAGTATCATTAGTAATAATATCTCAACTTCTGTTGTATAATTAAAACCAAAAAAAAAAAAAAATTGTTTAAAAAAAAAATGCTCCACCCTACTGAGAACAATGAAAAATGGTCCACCCTAGTATATTTTGAAGGTTCATAGATTTCGGCCTGACGGAAATGTTAATGAAAGATATCATTTAATATGCTGTATATTATCACGTACGTAAAAGAATAATATCCACTGATGAACGGATATTTACTACTGAAGTATCGATTGTAATTTGAATTTACAATTTGTATTGAAGAACCATGACTTAAATGTCTTGAATATCAGGTATATTAGCATTAAAATCTTGCAATATGATGCAACGTCAATATGTCTTGACTAAACAAGTGAATAACATCGAAGTAAACATGAATTAGACAGTTTAACATAACCTCATTTATAATCAAGTTATTTATAATAAATGTTGACATAAAAACTGACAGCTGCAAAAGCATAGATAAATCATAGATTTCTTGAAAGATGAAAGCTTATCAAAACTTTCCCATAGAATAAAGCAAATCATGAGTCATCCTTACTAGTATATCTGAGTATATTTGAGGTTATGAAGCATCATTGTAAACACTAGACATAAGATATTCAATATTATGTCAAATAATAATGAAACAAACATCAAAATCAACACATCATGCAATCCCTACGAGCCAAACCGCGATGAGGCGCCAATTGTTATGTGCTTGCTTGGTAGTTTCTTATGTGGGCTATTTGCCAAATATTAACACAGTTTGTGTGGGGTTCAAATAATATACCATCCGGAACTTTGCAGAATCCTGCGCGCCAATACTCGGTTCCCGAGTAATGTTCTGGATGTAGGAGAGCATGACACAATCTCTGAGCGTGGGCACAATGGTATGCATGATATGATGGTTCGGGTGATAATTGAAAGATGATGTTCAGAAAAATATAGTGTAGTATATATTGATCATATTAACAGTATTACAAATATGTTTAAATTAAACTTACCCCCAGGGATCGGTCGATGGTTTAAATTCTATCTAAGCTAACTAACATTTATATAACCGTGTGCGGGCGTGTATGAGCGGGAAGCCGCCATCAAACCGGTGAGGATCCGATCTCGTCAGACCCAGCTGGAACCATCAGGATCTCCGTCCGGAAAGGGTGCCCATTGAGTTCCCATCCATGACAATGTGGGAGCTCCACGAGCGGATGGCCTTGGCTGGTGCAGTCCAGAGCGCGTTGTTATGTTAATACAACTCCCGTATGTAAAATAAGGCCTGGATAGTGCCCCGGGAGTATTATGCTTCCTTGGCAGCATGCGCGGTTTCACAACATCGCGCGATGGCAACGATTTGCGGTAGTAAATTATTTAATTTTACATTGCACGCGCGGACCTTTGCGGTCATTTAATCTGGCACAACACTCGATTAAACTTTATATTTATTCGGTTGAAACTTCACCCATCATTGTGGAAACACTATTCTTACATTTCCTATACGTTCACCCGTCTGGGTTTAATGTAAATTATAATTAATCGACTGTGCCAACATTTCAACGATTGCCCGTCGGTGAAACGATTCCAGAGTGAAAACCAAACCGGAGCCGGAAACCATAGATTCCCGGCCGTCTCTGTGTTGCCTGCCCGTATTCTCAATCACTTTACGAAAATTAAAACAACAATGGTTCTTGTTGTGAAGAGGTGTTAGAAAAATAATAACTTTAAATAAGAGTTAACACCACTTCATAACATGCTTTAAGTGTCATCTTTACGGACACGTGAGTAAATTCTATACCATGACCACCACCACGTGCCGCCACTGTGCTGAAAATGGTCACGAGATGGATAATTGCCCAAGGAAAGCAGAATCCGCTGTCTGTGCGACCTGCAAGCGCTTTGGAAAACCATCGGCTCATTCCACCGGTGATGGATCATGCCCTGCCCACCAAGCAGCCATTGAAGCACAGATGAGACGCACCGACTATGGAAACTAATAACTTTATTATCATAGGTCAGATAAACTTGCAGAGATCCCGACTGGCCACGATCGAGGCGCTGCAGGCCCTGACTGACCTACATATTGACATCCTGCTAATCCAGGAGCAATACACCCGGCAAGGTAAAACGCCTACTACTAGTCCTGGAGCGGTACTCGAAGTAGGTAGCTCCCCGGGAGCAGGTGTTCTGGTCAACACTTCGTCGATCAGCCCCCTCCTCCTCGAGGGGTTATCGAATGAGTACCAAACCTGCGTTTCGTTTATTTTTGGCATAACCGAGATTATTATAATCTCGGTATACTTTAAGTACGGGAATCCTGTCGGACCACATATCTTGAGCCTGACGCGCGCCTTGAACGCGCTTAAAGGTCGTAACATAGTTATAGGGGGAGACTTTAACGCTCGCTCGCCTTTGTGGTATGATTTTTTTTTTTTTTTTTTTTTTTTTAATTTATTTATTTTAGCATATAAAATATAATATACATTTAGATAATGTAGTTATTTGCGTACATGTTCATTTTAAAATACGTTAATACCACTCTTCCATGGAAGCATTAGCTTGTGTCTGGAAGAGTAGTGTACATTTTTAATGCTATATTTAAGTTCTTAAATTACAATGTGAATGTAAAAAACAATAAGTTGTAAGTTCGGTGATATGTAAATAGTTGCTAAAAACAATACAAAATTTAACTTATTTGAAGAACAGAGTATCACTTGGAAACTGAGTTATAAGTAGTTGTTCTTGAGATTAGATTAGTAGGAAACTTTCTTTTTTGTTTTTTTTTTATATTATCTTTAAAATATTTTTTAACAGTGTTTATTAATTGGATTTTATCATTAATTTTTCTAATTTCATCCGGTAATCGGTTGAAAATAAGTCTTCCTTGATAAGTATAATAATTTTGTGCAAAGGAAGTGTTTAATTTTGGGCATGAGAAAATATATTTATGTCTAGTACGGTTTTCAGTTATAAATTGATATTTTTCTTTTTCTTTTATAGTTTGAATCAATGCATTTCTATTGTATAGATCTTTGAAAGATGGTACTTGGAATTCCTTAAATAATTGATCCGTTGGGTAGTCAGAAGGTTTTTTCAATATGATTTTAATTATTAGCCTCTGCACAACTTCAATTGGGGAAAGATTAGTTTTGTATGCGGATCCCCAGCTAATGATAGCATATTGTAAAGTTGATTGAACCAAAGCGTAATATATTAGATATAAGTTTTTTACAGATAAAAAATTTCTGATTCTTAAAAATATATAAATCAATTTTCTAATTTTTTTTACAACTTGACAAATTTGTTCCTTCCATTTCAAATTTTTATCGATAATGACTCCTAAATATTTGATTGTGTTTGTTGTTTTTAATATTGTGCAGTTTTGGATACAATAACTTTTACTATGTGTTTTGGAATTATCATGGATGATGATGTCAATGTTTTTAGGGGTATCATTTTTGTGTATTGCAAATGAAATTTACGTCGAAGAAATTCTTTAAAATATTTATGTCTTCGGTGGCTTTAAATGTTACTTTTTCCCAAGTTTTATCGCTAATTATTAATACCGTATCATCGGCATATGAAGTAATTTGGCCATGTAGTGGTTGAAAAAAAATGTCATTAACATATATGGTGAAAAGGATTGGTCCTATTACTGTACCTTGAGGGATTCCAAAGTCTGATATTTCTTTATCGCTATTAATCTGATTTATTTTTACGACTTGCGGTCGATTTTTTAGGTAGTTCGAAATCCATTTAATTGCATTGTCTTTTATACCTATATTGTTTAGTTTTTTAGTAGAATCTCATGGGATATACTATCAAAAGCTTTTCTGAGATCAATAAATATACCGGCACATTTTTCACCTTTATCCAATGATTCGTTGATGTATGAGGTTACATTAGCAATAGCATCTTGTGTGCTGAGTGACTTTATAAAACCAAACTGGTTTTTGTGAAGAATTTTATTACTTTCTAGGAAACTGATTAATTGATTTTTCGCAATTTTTTCAAAAATCTTTCCAATGTTTGAGATTAGACAAATTGGGCGATAGTTAGTTACTTGTCGAGGATCTCCAGATTTATAAATAGGTGAAATAATTGTATTTTTATAGTTTGTCGGAAATATTCCCTCTGTTAAACTTAAGTTTATCAAATGAGTAATTGGTTTCACCAAATGAATTTTCATGGATTTTAGAAAATGTACTGTAATAAAGTCAAATCCGGGAGACGAACCTCCTTTCATGCCTTCTATTATTTTTAAAACTTCACTTTCTGAGGTTTTTTCAAATTTTGATAAATTACTATGATTTTGTACATTTTCAATCGTTTGTGTTTTCGGGTTAAAAGATTTATTGATATTTTTCGCAAGATTTTTTCCTACATTAGCAAAAAACGAATTAAAGATGTTTGCACATTGTTTAGGTTGATTATTAGCATCTATGATTTTATTTTCATGTTCAATGTATTTTATTTTTTGTGTTTTTTTAGTGTTATCCATGGCTAAGTTAACTGTTTTCCATATTTGTTTATTGTTATTGTCTGTAGAAAGTATTTTATTTTTGAAATAGTCTTCTTTATTTTGTTTGATACAGTTTGTTAATTTATTTTTAAATTTTTTGTAAAAAGTGTATGCTTTTTCATTTAGAGGATTTTTCAATGTTGTTTTGTAAAGTTTTTCTTTGTTTCTAATTGATATTATAAGTCCTTGTGTTATCCAAGGCTTTAAAATTCTTAGTTTAGATTTAATGCGGACTGTAGTTTCAGTAGTTGAATTTTTTTATGTGTTGAGACAATATATTTTCAAAGTTTTTTGAGCAAGTCTCGGTATCATAACTATTTAACACGTTGTTCCATTGTTCATTTCTTAGTTTTTTGGATAAAATAGACATATTTGTGTAGGATTTTGTCTTTTTTAGATTAAGTTTTTTATGTTTAATTTTGTTATCATATAAAAGAATGCATGCATGGTGGTCAGTTATATTCGTTTTCCAAACAATTGATTTCATTTTGTCGATATCTTTAATATTTATGTTAGTCCATATATTGATAATAGATGATAATAGAGGAATTCGGACGGAACGCTCAGACGCTGTCGAAGATCTTATTGCAGTGCAGGGTCTATTTTTACTAAACGAGCCAGGTAGCTTATCTACACTCTCTGGCACCCAAGGCGAGAGCAACATCGATTTAACCGTACTGATGCTGATGACAAATTGTATCTGGTCTCGGGGAACAGCAGAAAGGAAGTTGAGAGTAAAGCTGAAGAGGTTTTAAGTGTGACTTTAGAATGGGGAAAGAGAAATCGGCTGACCTTCGCTCCCCACAAGACCATGGGACTCCTGATGAAGGGTAACCTCAATAGAAGTAGAAATCCCACCATCAAAATGGGAGATACCAACATCCGGTTCGTTGAGAACACTAAATACTTAGGCGTCACTTTGGATCGAACGTCCTCATTCTTGACCCATGTTAAAAGCGTATCAAGTAAGGCCCTCTTTTTGAAATTGAGAATAATCTCTACTGCCGAGTGGGGACTGCGCTCTCCAGCACTCCGTCTCCTGTACAGGGGGGCTTACGTGGCGCAAGTCTCGTATGCGGCCTCTGTGTGGGAGCACCGCCTAGAGAATGCACTCATACTCTCGGCTCTCAAGAGAGGCCAGCGAGTCCCCTTGCTGGCGCTTTCGGGTGCATACAGAACAGTCGCTTCGGACGCTTTGCCAGTTTTGGCCGGCGTTTTGCCTATCGATCTTGAAATTAGGGAGGTGTTAACAAAGAAGCTTCTAACAAGAGGAAGAACTGCCACACATCATGGTATTGAGCTAATACCAGGTGGAGCGGTTTCCCTCCCAGGACTTCGTAGAGAGATGCGAGAAAGAACTTTGAGAGAATGGCAGGAACGTTGGGATAGGTCAAATACGGGAAGGTGGACTTTCTCCTTCTTCCCGTCAGTTACACTCAGAATGGAAGGGGCTTACATCACTAGGGATCATCATGTGACCCAACTTCTGTCCGGTCATGGGGAGTTCAGAGGGAGACTTCATAGTCTCTCTCTATCACCCCATTCTAACTGCGCTTGCGGTAATACTGATCAAACAGCCGAGCACATTCTGTGGCACTGCGAGATTTTGACGGATGCCCGAGAGGAAATGCTTGATGGCTTGCAAGTTACTACGAGACCAGCTTGGAACGCGGATTTCGTTTCGAATAAGGTGAACTTTGAGTGTTTGAGGAAATTTACGAAAGTCTGGGTCGATAGATGGCCTGATCTTAGAGTCGCTGACTAGCTGTAAAATCATGTAGGTACCAGGTGTATCTGCTCTTGAATCCACGGACATTCTCTTTACTTTATTACATCTACTGCTAGAATTTTATGTTTTATGCTTTATATCTGTATACATATATATTTTTTTGTTATACTATCATCTCTATCTTAGGTATCTTTATCTTATTCTATTGTATAAATTTTGTTCCTATTTCTTTTATATTTCTGTGACTTACCTTTTTTTTTGCTTATTTTATTTCTTTTCACATGGTTTATTTTAGATTTCACTAAGCTGTGCTACGCGGTGTTTTATCGGTGTTTATTGTTTTCATTATTTTTCATCAATTTTTTGGGATTTTTTCTTTTTTCCAGCTTCATATTCCAAGGAACACTATTGATTCAACTAACATACTCGACTTTGTTTTTTTTTTAGGTTTGTTTTGGTTTCTTTGTTCTCTTTTTCTTTTTAGTCTAGCAATGCTACTTTGCTTCGCTCAGAAGGCTGAACTGAACTGCATCTATTTATTTTGTTATGTCTCTTTTTCCCCTTCTGGGGGTGCGTTAGACCTCGTCCTTGCATCAACAGGAGTCGGTCGACGATGGCACGGTGCACTCTAAAATTAATTGCGCCACCCCCAGCAACATGTGCAGGCTTTAGGTTTGGGGGGTCGACCTCGGCTCTCCTTCGCCTTGCCTCCGGCTACTCGACGCTGAATTCCTTAGGGTCTTCGGGTATTTCCCCCCAATCTCCCATTTACTTTTCTTTGAGGCATCACCGAGGAACCGGCTAAAGGGCGCGGAAGCTGAGTGTGGTTCACGACTAGACCGAATGTCATGCGCATTCTTGCTGGGACTGCCAATCGATTGAAGAGGACTCCCAACCGTTTGCCATTCCATTATTACTTATCTATTGTGTCTTCTTCCCAAACAGGTGCTTGTAGGATACGCTGTATACAATCACCCAGCGCTTGCCAACTCGTGGACTTTCACCAACCTGTCCCATTGTCTTGTCTTTATTTTGTCATACTAACACATATTGTATCTGTATTTCCCGCTAGGCATTTGCATACTACTTACTAACAACGTATGCAGGGACATTGGAGGTCTAGTTTCGTTATCAAATGTAGAGTCGTTTTTACCCAAAAAATTAGAGTCCTTGCAAGAGCCTTGAAGGTGTAACCATCTGTTACCTATACCAGGGCGGGTAAGTGGTGGGTCCTCCAATGCTCTGGATCCGTTGCGGCCAAGATATCTGAATGGAAAGTTCACGACCGTGCGATCGACTCAGATCACAGATTAATTACATTTAAAGTGGGTGTCAAAAAGACCGAAATACCAAGATCCTCCTGGAATTTCAAAACCACTCAGGCGAACTGGGATAACTTTGGGGAAGCACTACGGGATTCTTTAAGGGAATTTCATGACGTAGCTGCTAGAGATCCGGAAAATTTGGGGAACTTTTTTAATGCGGCCCTGGTATCAGCTGCTGATCGATCTTTGGGAAGATCAAACCCAAAGAAGATCATAAGGACGCCGTGGTGGTCGAGTGAGCTGACTTTGCTTAAGGGGGCCTATAAGAAGGCCTACAGGGCTCTGAGTCAATCCAGGCAGGGAGTTAGCACGACGGAGGAGACATCTGCACTCCTGGGCCGCCTCAGACTGGCCCGTACAGCCTTCAAATCAGCCGTACTTACAGCGAAACGAGCCGCATGGCATAATTGGGTTAAAGATGTGGGTAACGCCAACCCGTGGGAAATTCCCAGCGCTGTTGCAAAGACGGGAAAAGGTTCTGACGGGTTTTTAACAAGCATCGTCATTGATAACAATGGCAGGAATGTTGAGAGTACGGACGTGGCTTCCACTCTCGAAACACTTCTGGGAAAGTTAGTTCCTCTAGACTCAGTAATTGGGGAAAGCGACCACCACCAACAGATTAGAAATCGATCACGGCTTCTTCCTAGAAACCTCTCCCAGGAGGACCAGATTACACCTGTAAGTAAAGCTGAATTGGAGGTAATAATTAAGGGCTTAGGTTCTAAGAAGGCACCCGGCTTTGACAAATTGAACGGAATAATAGTGAAGAAAGCATGGGCCCATGCCAAGGAGGAGCTCTTCCAAGTCATGGACACGTATCTGCGAAGAGGGGTTTTCCCCATAGAGTGGAAGAAAGGGGTGCTCCGTATTATACCCAAGGGCAACGATAACCCAAAAACGGATATCAAGGCTTGTAGACCTATTACGCTGCTTCCTGTTCTGGGGAAGATTCTAGAAAAAATTATACGGAACCGCCTATACCAAACCCTGTCTCCAGCGGATGACTGTCAATTTGGCTTTGTCCACGGAGCACGCCATTAAGTTTGCGCTTGAATGGGTGAGGGTCTGTCCAAAGAGGTACGTGATTGGAGTCTTCTTAGACATCACTGGTGCCTTCGATCATGCGTGGTGGTCGATGATACTGTCGAAAGTAAAAAACCGTAAGTTGTTTAAGATTAAGATAGTCTCTGACTATCTCAACAACAGAAGTATCTCCTTAACATATGGTGATATCACCATTAACCGGGAAGTGAACATGGGTTGCCACAAGGCTCGGTCCTTGGCCCGGAATTTTGGAATATACTCTTTGACGATTCCTCCAGGCTGCCCTTGCCTGAAGGATGTATCTCGGTCGACTACGCTGATGAAAAATTATTACTGGTCTCGGGGAACAGCAGGAGAGAAGTTGAAAGTAAAGCTGAAGAAGGTTTGAGAGTAATCCTTGAGTGGGGTAAGAGAAACAGGCTGAATTTCGCTCCCCAAAAGACCATGGGTCTCCTTATGAAGGGCTTCCTTGACAGAGGAAGAAATCCTACCATAAAAATGGGAGACTCCAACATCCGATTTGTGAAAAATGCAAGATACCTAGGCGTTATCTTGGATTGCTCTTCATGTTTCCTGGCGCATGTCAAGAGTGTATCAAGCAGGGTCCAGGCTCTGTTCATGAAACTGAGAAGAATCTCAACTGCGGAGTGGGGATTACGCTCTCCGGCACTTCGCCTACTGTACAGGGGAGTGTATGTGACACAAGTCACGTACGCAGCCTCTGTATGGGAGCATTGCCTAGACAACGTACTGATCCACTCGGCACTTAAGCGGGGCCAGCGAACTCCCCTGCTGGCACTTTCGGGTGCATACAGGACTGTAGCTTCGGACGCATTGCCGGTTCTGGCCGGTATTATGCCCATTGATCTAGAAGTAAGGGAAGTGTTAACTAAGAAAAAACTAATTAGAGGAAGGTCAGCCGTCCATCTTGGAGTTGAACTAATACCAGGTGGGGCAGTACCTCTCTCTCGACTGCTGAAAGAGATGCGCGAACTCACTCTTAATAAATGGCAAAAACGTTGGGATAGATCGAATACGGGTAGATGGACTTTCTCCTTCTTCCCGTCAGTTAAAGCCAGAATGGAAGGGGCGTTCATCAAATTGGATCATCACTTAACACAAATACTTTCAGATCATGGTGAATTCAGGGGAAGACTGCACAGCCTGACCCTGTCTCCCCATCCAAACTGTGCGTGTGGTGACACAAACCAAACAGCCGAGCACATTCTGTGGCACTGTGAGATTTTGACGGACGCAAGGGACGAAATGTTGGAAGGTCTGAAAGTAACTACGAGACCAGCATGGAATGCGGATCTCGTGTCGAACAAGGAGAATCTCGAATGCCTGAGGAAATTTACAAGGATTTGGGTTGAGAGATGGCCTGAACTTAGAGTCGATGATTAAATTTAACTTCATTATGTGTTTAGGATCCAGGTGTAATTGCTCCTGGCATCCACGGTCACCCTTTTATAATATTTACTACTACTGCCCGGATATTACGCACTACATTTTGTTATTCACACTGAAACTGTTTACTCATGTACCTATCATGTTTTGTATTAATATATATCATGTTTTCTTAGGTATCATCTTCAACAACCTCTTTAACATCTAAAATTTGTCTATTACTTGTATTTTCCTTTTTGTTTAACTAGATATTATCAATAACCTTCGCGTATCCTAACTATACTTGCATTTTTCTAGCACTCTTTTTCTAAATCTAAGTTATATATCAACAAGTTCTTCGTGTCTTGACTTGTATCATTCAAGGAGCCGGAACTGTACTACCATCTCATTTTTGTATTGTCCTACACCCCATCAATGGGGTGGACTAGATCTATGTCCGTGCAACAACCGAGAAGATGACTCCCAAGGTAGCCGCTGCATAACCCGCCCGCGCCTCCCCCGTCGCCATGAGCGGGCCAGAAGACCAACCGTAGCGGATCGGCGCCCTTCCGCCCTGCCTCCGGTGACCCGATGCTCTCTTTTATCCTTAGTGTCTTCAGGTCTTTCTGCCCTTAATCCCAACACTTTCTTCGAGGGCCTACCGGGGAGCCAGCTTAGGGGCGCGGACACCGAGTCTTGCTTGCGACTGGACTGATGGCTCTGCTTATCCTCGGCGGGACTGCCGGGTGACTGTAGCTCAGCTGCTTTGGTTAAGTTAAACAATCTCGTCAAATTATGTAATTTTTTTTTTTTTTTTTATGCTGCATATTAACACACTTTTATTACAGCTACATCATGTGGCGGAGATGAGACGTGATACTGTGAAATAAATAACTAACAACATGTACGCACTCGCATACTGCCTGCTAACAATGTATGCCCGGACATTGGGGGTCTAGAGTCATTTTAAATAAAAAGTAGCTTCTTTATAAATAAAAAATTAGAGTCCTGACGAGTACGGTGAAGGAGGAAACCATCTGTTTCCTTAGAACGCCGTGGGAAAGTGGTGGGCAACCTCCAATGGTAGGACACGACCTTACGCGACCTAACATGACCTTAAATTTGAGTACTAAAACTAAGAAAAGAATACAATTTCCATGTCTTTAGCTTACCACTTTGAGATTTCTACAACGCGTCCATATTATGTCATTGGTTTTACCACTATATATAATTTTTTTTTTTAAACAAATTCCTAGCTCACAGTTATCATTATCATTTTATCATTTTAAAAATAGAACAAACATCATCGAGAAAACAACTTTCAAATAATTTGAATTAAGGATCTAATTTAGGAAGCAATGCGCTTATTTTAATCTATTTGTGCTGTAAACAGAATATAAAATTTGATTTACTTTCTTTATTCGAATAAAATGTTACCCAAACAATTATTTAGGGAGTAGCCAGTGAATATGAAGATGAGAAATTCGTTTCCTAGTAATTGTACGAAAATATCCATCAGAAGAAAGAAAAAATATTTAATTATCCAGACTCAGTCCCATTTTAATTTATGAACACGCAATGAAAAAATATTCACCTATTTATTATCTTTAGCGTTTTTTTCATGATGTTTTTTGTGATGTTATGTATGTATTTCTGTTGAGAAGTAAGAATGATTTATTTTATTTCTTAAAATACTTGCTTATGTTCGAATTTTTTTTTGAAATATTCGAAAACTCATTCACCAATTTTCCGCGTGTAGTACTAGACACCGTATGTACTAATTTACAATTGGAAAACCGTTTTTTATTATGAATCTTGAACTTTGAATCATGAGAGAAATATAAGAAAATTTTACTAGTTTTTTGTGCTACAATTGTACCACAATATATATGACAGGTAGGGGTACCGACGCCCTGGTGATCATTTATTGAATAACCAATATCTCTGCCGTAGGTTAACCCAAGTGGATCGCTAAGTTTGTTGAATTAGCAGGGGTGCCCGGGTTCATGGGGCGAGGTTAGTCCATATCTTGGCGGCGGACGCTTTTGCCCATCAGCTGCATAGGAGGCCAAAATATATATACTACAAAAAAGTACGTTCGGATCGAATCTTGAGATCGCTTGGTAGCATCGTACTCATCGGTACGCATTCTTCGGTACGTCTTTCTTTCAGATCTTTTGGGTTCTATTGCACGTTTTAATTCGCACTTAAATAACAAGTTAATAAAGCAATGCTTTTAGAGTCCTAATTGGCACCAGCCTAACAATAGATGTATGGAAAATGATTTCATCATAGCAGTAACTATTCCTAACGGAGTGGACGGAGTAAAAGTACTGTGCTCTGGCAATTAGCCTGTTGTTAAATTGAACGTTTGCCGAGCACTCAGATAGGATGGTAGGTGCGTGCTGTATGCACTATTGCAATATTGCACTATTGCAGCGTACAACCGCGAGTACCTACTCTAACACATATTCAAATTGATTAATAATGCACTTGACGCTCCACAAAGCAACTATTTACCACCGACAACAATGTGGAAGCTTTCCCCTGGGAGCTGTGGATCCACTCAAAGCAAGAATTTGTCATTGTCATTTTATTGGCGTTTAATTATTACATCATTCAGGTAATTAGTTTAATCGACGGCTCGTAGGAAGGAGTCCTCCCATTCAGTAAACTGTTCAACTAACCAGTGACCACCACTCAGCGGCGAGTGGCGACGCTCACTGCTGCTAATTGTTTTGTGGCTAAATAATGCTGCATTCATTACTTCGACTACTGTCAAATCATTTACACATTGCAATAAAATTAAATTAATTTTCATAGAAGTAGTAACATTGTTCATTATGATTCCTTTCGTTGTGGAGACACAGACAGACAATTAACAACACTACATAAAACAATACATATATTATTATACTCCATGAGTATTCGCTCGCATACTAAACTGCAACATTTCACACGAATTGACACGTATGTACAGCGAATAAATGAACATTTACAAATATTTTTTTACTTTTAAATAAGGAAAAAAATATATTCAAACAATAAAATTATACACATAGAAAAATGACAAATTATTGTTGTTTGGAGAAGTAACAATTATCACGATTTACGATAGGTGTGTGTACTATGTGCGTTGCACAAGCACAACCCTGCACTTAGTACAGCAGAAAAACATTATTTTTATTATTACTGAAACTAATGTAAATTTGTACATATGTATATACATATTTATATTCTTATTTAACAGCCCTAAAAGGGTCGAGGTCGTTATCAAACATGCTAATTTCGATTGTTGGTCCGCCTCTAAGTTCTGGTTCAGTGAACTTAGACTTGGTTTGAATTTAAGTATTAATTTCAACTAGCACCTAACCAACCATCCCGCGCCGTTTTTGTTGCGAGGCCCTGCGAACTACTTTTGGTTCGGGTCGCCCAGTTTGAGTGTTGGTGACCATTTTGTAAATCCGAGGGAACTGGTTCAAAAAATAGCCGGTTCCTCGGATCCAGTGACAGCTAGTCACCGGGACAAAGTAACCACAACAGGCATCATCATAATATTTAATATATAGCGCGTGGTAAACAACATATTATATAAAATATGACGCGTGGTATTATTATTCACAACTACCAGTTACAATAATAATCATACCGAGAGATCGACGAAAGTATGAATCCAATAGTATGTTCTTACGCCTGCCAGCCGACGCTCCTCATGCTAGGTTAACGTAAGTAGCGCCATCTTTATGGCATTGCTTTAACTAGGTTCTGTTACAAATACAAATTGTAATAGAACCTAATTAAAGCAATGCCATAAAGATGGCGCCACTTACGTAAATCTAGCATGAGGAGCGTCGGCTGGCAGGCGACAAATGAATGTAATAGAACCTAACTTCACGTACGAAAATGATTTTGCGTAAGGCACGGCGTAAGAGTTGTATTCGTCGTCGGATTCTTGAATTTCAACCGTAGAGACGTTGGAATTGATCGTGTCTGGATTAAAGAATAAGATAAAGTATCTACACATAATATTATTACCCACCTATTACAAATTGCACGTGTCCTACCCTTAAATCATCTAAGGAAGTTAAATATCTGGGCATAATATTTTCTCTTAGAGGGCTCTTAGATCCATCTTAGACCTAAAAACCCTTAGAAGCGTATATTTTGCCCTTTTTCAATCCATTGCAACATACGGTATTTTGGGATGGGGTGGTTGCACAGAATCCGTCATTTATCCAATAATTGCAGTTCAAAAACTAATACTGAGAATCATATTTAAATGCCAACCTACCCACCCCTCTAATGTGCTATTTACTAAATTTAGGGTCTTAGATATTCGCCAACTATTCACTAAGACAAGCCTATCCTACATACCGAAAAATAACCTACTGGTGGCTCCACAACATCAAGCCCAAACCCGCTTTTCATCAAACCTGGGATGCGTGGTTCCAAAAACTAGAACCACATTCGCTCACCGACAATTTTGGTTCATTGCCCCCAAAATATACAATGCATTGAGCACCGATATAAAATCAAATATTACCATACCTCTTTTTACTATTCGTGTTCAAAATTGGATATTCGAAAGGGGACGAGATTTCTTTAAAGAATATATGACTTTCTAACCATTATAAAAGAAAAGAAAATAATTAAATTAACTAAATAAAATATCCTACTTCACATCTTTTTCCAACCTGACTTCACTGAAATCTAATCTAACCTAAATATATACTCTTCTAGACGATTATTTACCTATTTTGATAAACCTCCAATAAAAATTTTAGCTTTCATAAAAATTTTTAAATTTTTTTTTTTAGATTAACATATTTAAATCTTACTTCTTAGTGTTTTATATTTTATAGTATTTTATTTTTAACTTCTTTAAAACATCTTTTTTATAATATATGTGTGTGTGTTTATATGTATTTATATGTGTATATATATATGTATTTGTGTATGTATATGCATATGTATGTGTATGTGTTTACGTATACATATATCTTGTTATATTTTCCCTTAAATATTTTTATCTTTTTTCTTTCTCTTGTTTCTAATATCTTATAATTTCTATTTCAAACCTATATTTTGTTCTAGTTCTCACAATGTATAACTTATATCATGTATGATTACCTTAACACGGGCATTAGCCTAGTATGGTAATCAAGAAAAAAACATAAAATTGTACTTTCAAAAATTGTATGAAATAATAAAAAAAAAAAAAAAAAAAAAAAATCTAATGTTCGAACAGAAAATTATTTGATTGTTTTCAAAAATTGCAACGTAAGTATCAAGAATTCAGATATAATGAATTTGTTTACTTATATAAAACTGGTCCAGGAAAATTACTCACGAAATATGAGAGTTGCTGCTGTATGTATATTTTTGTGTGAACATTTTTTCCTGATCATTCTGCAGCAACCGTCCTTGTTCTGATATGGTATTTATATGAACTTTTAGTTTAAAATAAAACAATAACTTGGTAAACACCAATTTAAGTTAGAATGTCAATTTATCAAGTATCTGCTTCATATGAAAAAATAAAGTTAGTTATTCGTTTTACAAATCCTAGAATTATTATATCCCGTGATTTTTCACGGGTATGCGCTAATAACTAAATAATATTTCTCCATTACCGTAATATTAGATTTGAAGGAACATGAAAACCAAACTATTATGCTCATATTGGTATTTCAGCAGGCTGACCTGATGGCGCTTTATAAATTTTCCGAATAGGTGTTCAAAATAGCGAGTTGTTATATTATGTTGCCTTCGTATACGAGAAAAGCATGTTGTGTAGATGTATTCATAATTTCCCATAAGATTACAGAACAGATAAAACACGTATACGTATACGAGAAAAGCATGTTGTGTAGATGTATTCATAATTTCCCATAAGATTACAGAACAGATAATACACGAGTTATACGAAGCAGACGTTCAATTATTAACTTTTTGTTCAAATTGAATTTCAGGGCGAGTAACAAAACATTAAATGAAAATGTGTGGCTAACAAATGGAGCCATATATTAGCGGGATGATCTTAATATTAGTTCCCAGTACCCACTGTGAGCTGAACAGGAACCCTGAACCTGAATACAGGGATCAGCAACAGGCTTCACCTCCCCTCCCCCTCCCCCAACCATGGCAGCATGCAAATCCTTTGTACCTACCAACCCTGACCTCGAGGTAAGGTTTTTAATCAAACCCATTTATGCTCCCAGGATTACAGGAGGCGCCGGTTATTGTGTTCCCGCTAATAAAATCAGCCGCATTGCAGATTTAATTCTTTGAACTTTAACTCTTGTAAACTCATCGGCTATTCATTATAATTTCATTACAATACAGAGTAGGTATACCCGTTCGACGTTCATGAACTTCGGCTTTAAAGCATTTCGGATTCTAGAATTTAGATGTAATGCTAGTCGCGGATAATCGAAGTTTAATAAAATTACACAAGAAATGGGTAAGTCATTGTCAAAAATAATAATTTCGATTGTGATTTTGTCTTTTAAACCGGTTCAATGAACTCGTTAATAATTATTTATTTGAAATGAGTACTTTTCTCTCTATTTTTGACAGACGTAATATTTCAAGATCACTAACGATATTCACACCAAAGGCAAGTTTCTGAGCATCTCTAATTTTTCATAAAAAGAGCATCTCTAATCGTATTAAGAATATTGACATTGTTTTTGAAAAGCAATGATCCTGAGACAAATATTTTGTGAATACTTTCAGCTTCTCCTACAAAAGATAAATTTCTGATCGTTTCTAAAATTGAGAATATTTGTTAGTGATATATTTGGCAATAAATGATCCTGCGGCAAATTTATTTTTTGTATTGAAATAAAACAATAACTTTGTTTGTAACCACGATTTATTTATTAAATTTTTTGATACCGACCGGTTTAACACAAGCATCTTCTGGGTATAAAATTAACTGTTGAAATATTTATTTTTTATAAATTCAGCTTCTTATAAGTAAGTTTTCGCTAATAAGTTTCTAACAGTAACCTAAAAGGGTTGTTTTATTAACTTTTGGAGTAATAAGCCGTATAGTATTGCATGCCTTCCACCATATAATGCTGAACACTGTACTGCTTTCCGAAAGGTTATCTAAAGAAGGAAAAGAAAATGCAACATGGGAATGGGATTAGGAAATTTAATGATCATAATATAGGGAACGTACCCATACTACGTGACCTGTTCGGGGGGGGGGTCTTCAAAATGTCACGCTTGGTACAAATGAGCGGCGGCGGCCATAGATTTTTGGTCACCGGGGGGGGGGGGGGGGGTTAAAAATTGCAAAAAGTTGGTCACGTAGTATGGGTACGTTCCCTAACCGCGCCTGCGTTGTATTTGTGCGTGTCCGCCACTGATGGTTCAATAGGGAGGTGGTCCCATAAATATATTTGTGTCCCTTGTCTTGAACACAGTACCTCGTAACGCATTCTGTGAAAATAATTTCCCGCTCCTTGGAATAATAAAGCTGCTGTGCGTAGGAGCCCGCCGCGTTATTATCATATTTTACTTTTTGTTCCTTTGTTCGTATGAACAAATAATAAAACTTGTTCCCTCGAGGTGGGTTCTGCAATTTAATAATTTTAAAATTAATGATTTGTCGAGGATACCTACTAGGTACTATATTATTGAAATCATATTTCATTGCATCACAACACATTCGACGTGGTTAAAAATACAAATTAAACTCGTTATGCACAATTTCTTCTTCTCGTTTCTTGTTCTTGTTCCAACATTTTTGCAATATTCATGATCGGAACTGAAACCCACACACTTATTGTGTTTTAAAAAATTGATGTACTTGCAAAAATGTATCGAAATCAGAATTCAGAGTTTCATACCAACATTATCAGTATGCTTTTGCGCAACAAATTGCCAAAATTGTTTAGGATTTTGCAGTAATTTTGTCTCTGTAACTTCTACAAAATATTTATAGCATTTTGCTTATTCGATTTTGGACAGTTTATGATAAAAGCTTATGTTACCAGTGACTTTAAATAATTTATGAGTTTTCTTTTATTAAATTATTAACTGTTTAAGTTTCGAGCTAAACCAATTTGGAAAATTGGGTTGAGAGTAACATCCATTAGGAACAAACAATTCTACAGCACGTGATACACATTCATTAAATTTAAGTACAGCGTCATTAATATCAGAATTTAAAAATAATGTCGACCAATCAATCTGGGAGAGATATTTGTTCATATTAAAATAGTTAAAGATGACATAGACCTTGAGGGGAATTATTTTCCTCAGGACCTCCCGTGTGGAGCTGTCTTCCAACCATTTTTCCAAAAACCTGTCTTCCAACCATTTTCCCGAATAAATTGTTCCTTTAATCTATGCCTTTATTGTCAAATGAATTACATTATAAATACAGATATCTAATATTAATTATGCATGATCATTGCTCATGCACAAGATATGTGCGCCCCGAAATTTCGTCCCGTTCAATTAAATTGATTCATACAACAGCGATCAGTGAAGTCAAATCATTAGTTAACCCTATTAGTCTTATTAGTCTGAATTGGAACATTTATTGGTGCAAGTATGCAATAACCTACATATAAATAATATGTTGATAAGGTAGGTACACGTCTGAAAATGTACTTACGTAACACATTTTACGCGTTAATTATTTAAACATTGTCTGAATTACTTAAATTAGTACATTATTAGTTGTTTTTGTGACGGATGTAAGCCGAATTCTAATATTATTAATTTAATTTAGGTAGGTAAAATAGAATTATGAATATCCCTAACCACAGCTAAAAATATCCAGGGTGTCTGGCGTTAAAGTGCATAAACTTCGGGGGGTGATTCTGCACGATGCTATGGTAGAAGTAAAAAAAGATAAATAACCTTTTTAGATTTTGATTGATTTTTTCCAAAACAAAATTATTTTTACATAAAAGAATTTTATTTTTTCCGTACAAATAATTCAATTTTTTACCCGAAAACGTTGGAATTTCTAAAAAAGTTACGTTCCTTATTTACTTGTATTATCATGCAGAACCTGCCGAAGTTTGTACACTTTATTTACCCCCGGACACCTTGTATTTTTGTAATATCGAAAAAGCATTTCAGTCAACGGCTAACGCACTGAAAGAATTCATTTCATATGATAATATGAAGGTCCACATAAAATTGAGTAAGCCGTTCACGGGAATCAAACTTGCAACTTCCCGGCTCAAAGTCAGCAACTTTACTACGCCACGATTTACGTAAAAGTGAAAATAATTATTTTAATAATTACTGCTTTCCTTTTGTTAATAATAATCAATAACTTAGAAAATGTATAAGTCTGCTACTCACTACGCTTTAATTGCAATTTAGAAAATAATTACAGCACGATGTTAAACAAAGCGATAATGCCACATAAATTTGGAGTCTCAGTTCTACGCGCTCTCCGACGTCAGCTATCCGCCATCAACGCGCGTCGGTCGCGGATACTGAACAAGTATTGGGTGTATTGTAGCGCCGAAGATAAAGCTAGCGAGAGATAGGAACAAACCGACTGGGAAATTAATTGCATTTCTAAAACAAATTAAAATCTATCGGAGGGTAATTTCATTTAATAACTTTAAAAAGGCAATTATCGCTTGCACGAGCTTTCTATAATCCGATATTGGGAGTAGTTTGTTTGGAGCGGATCCAGATTAAAAAGGTTAATTGAGTATGCTAATCCGCCATTTGCCGAGCGGACTTGATTTCTTCACATTAAATTGCAGAACTTCCCCTATCCCGTAATGAACATTGAACACTCAACACTGAACACCGAACAGTGAACAGAGAACACTTGCCAGCTAATTGAATATGCTCGATATTCCGGCCGTATATCTTAATGATTAGTGATTAGCCGATTACTATGCGATTAGGATTCGAAAATAGATGTTGGCGAAAGAGCAAGACTTGTCTAATAAAATTATTAATAAAACATTAAGCTTAGCAGATTAAACTTATAGCTAATTACGTACAATCGATGACCTAAAACTCATGTTACGAATTGTAATATTGATAAAAAAAATACCTACCTAACTGAAATATGTTCTAAAATTAACCTTACTAACAAGTACCTACCGAGTTCTAATCCCGCAAATTAATAATCTTTACCTAAAAATATAAATTTAGCTTATAACGTGACAGGAAGGACTTTACAGCAAATATTAATACATAAATTCATAGAAAATGTTGGTTCGAATCATTTGCCAGTTTTAAGGGTTTTTATTTGTTATTTTACGACACCCTTATAAAAGAGTTGGTTCGCCATCAAACATCCTTCCGAGTTGATCTACTCACCTCGGGAATTAACGACATGATTATTGTTTGTTTGTCCGTGGTCCTGAAATAGCTTCAAGGGTTTTGTGGTCATTTCATTTATTTTATGAGAATATCAAAGTTTTAGAGGCGACCGCCCCCACCGCTTCTATTGTAAGTTTGGTGTTGTGATTGTTTGTTCAGCGGGATAAAAGATCTCTCACTTTTATCTGCGGACCTTGTGTTGTTTCTAGTCAAGCTGGGTTTAATCTGCATTGGTACCATTTTGTAATGTGCTCTTCTATTTTGAGCTCATACTTGTGTGTGAATACCACAATACCACATACAAATTGAAAACGTTGTGAGGCATCATATAAAGATGGAAGAAAATCGACGGAAGAAGTTTTGATCCCACATCTTTTGGAATTCATTAGTTTATCGAGTAAGATTAGAAATGAAATCTCAAAAGTGTGAAAAAAAACAAACAAACTGTGAGGAGTGTTTTCGAATATCGTTTTTTCGTGGTCGTTTTATTTATAAATTTCATTTCACTAATAAGTAAAAACTTGTGTCATTTCGCATCGTAGAAGTAAAATGTTTTCGTGGAAAATTCATTTCGGTTTGGTAAGTAAGCTATGTTCTTATTTTTTATTTCGACCTCTCAAGAGTCTGCATAGTGGAAAAAAGAATCTACCTATTTAAAGGAAACACATTTTTCAGTTGATTACTTCTTTCATCCTTCAATATTATTGAAAAACACGTTAATTTTTCTGCAACCAAAATTTTGTTTTTATAAAATTTGTCAAGTGTACGATTTTGTACTTATAATATATTTATCGCAAACCCTGTGGATAAATAACACCATAAAACAGTTATAAATACACACAAAACTAGGTGAGAACTGATTTTTTTTTAAATTTCTAAAACTTACCCATTTCAATAAAAGATGATTTTAAAAATACCAAATTGGAACCTTTGTAGTGTAGACAATTCTGACCCTATATAGTTGATGTTTTTCGTGAAATTAATTCCAGTTGATTACTATCAGATATTTAATAATTAGAGTTTAAATATCCAACTAATCGCCGATTACAACCTACTTATGCTTATGTTATTCTGGGAGCCAAACAATTTCACGGTACAATTCCATTGTTGGCTTTTGGCTTGTCTCGAATTTCGGCAATTTCAAGGTCTGCCGAGATCCAAATCGCCTTCCCGAAATAAATTTCCTTTGCGTATTAAATTGCAATGCGATTTGGTAATAAATATTAAATATGCCTATAAGACTGTAATTGAGTCGTTGGGATGGAAAGCAGAGCAGGCCATTGAATACAACACGCTACAAGGTTTACAGAAAATTTATTAATACCAAAAGCAAACAAAACAATTTTCCAAAAAGGACCCTTTTACATGGCCATTAAAGTATACAACAACCTTCCACATATATTAAACAAATACAAGATACACTCAGATTTAAGTCATCACTAAAAACATTCCTTCTGAACAGGTCTCATTACACATTAAGTGAATACCTCACATAGGTACAACTATTTTTATATTTATGTTTATATAATAAATTAAAACAAATTCACTTTGTATTACACCACTTTTATATTTATATTTCATTTGTGTTCATATCTGTACAACATGTTAGGTTAACTGGAAGAAATAGGATATAGGTACCTATAAGTTATACCTTTTGTACTAAATGTAAATTTTGTACAATAAATGATTTTGATTTTGAATACATAATTTAGAAGTTGATTTCAAATCCCGGCGTAGAGCGTGAAATAAACACTGATTTTCTTCGGAGAATCATAATTAATTACACTTTATATTTATTGATTGTAACTTTTTCAAAAACCATCAATAGTTTGAACAAATTTTAAAATACATACCTAAATAAATTGTAATATATATTTTTAATTTAATATGTGATAAAATGTTGTGATATGGACGTGGAAAATACCAGCGGCTCTCACCACTGAGCTCGCAGCTCGGCCTAAGGTTTAACCCGTGAGCGGTGAGCGGTGAGCCACTATTTGCTCTTGTCTGGCGGAATAACTATAATTCGCCCGTACTGAGCAAAGAAACCAACGAGATCTGTAATGTAATAGCCGGCGATCAGTTCTCGCCAAATTGTTTACTGACTTTGCCGCACAACAGCGGCTCTCTTGCTCACATTACATTACATACATCACGGCCGCAGCGGTACCGGTGTGTGCACCGTGCGAATTTACCCAGCATTACTCGGGATATTAGCTGGCATCACAAATAAATCGTTCCTCAGACTAAAAGGGATTTAAAAGTGATATGTAACAGATTAGAAAAAACACGTCAATAATGTTGTCACTAAATAAATCAGCAATATAGCAAAGGAGAGCATCACAGAACTCAAGAAAAAGTCAATCGTTGAAATCATATTTTGATGAGGTCTTTTATTATACCTTCGACCAAATTTTGTTTCACCGGAGATTATTACCATAAAATTATCGAATAACGTTGTACCCTTTATTCCTGTGGCACTCCTGCCTCCCCAATCCCCCTCCCACCCCCCTCTAATATTCTCTGCTCCTTTAATACGTTTTCTCATTCTCTTTATTTCAACCAAGCGTTGTATCCATCTGACGTCCTCTTTATGCTTTAGGCAGAGTTTTTCGAGATCATATATATGGACAAAAATATTTTTTCTCTTATTTGAACGTCAAGTGTGCTAAATTTCATCAACAAGTATCAAAGTTCTTCCCTAAGGGGTAGGAAAAGAAGGCGAGGGTGGATTTTAGAAATATCATGCAGATGTAGGTGCCAACCCATACCGAAAAACTCTTCTTTATATACTACACACTGTAAATGTCAGTACTTATGATAGTTTACGATAATGCTGTCCCGAAGATATAGGTTACTGAAATTATTAGACATAATAATACTTTTTTTTTTTTTAAAGAAAGACAAACATTCCCAGGTTACGAATAACCCATCAATGTTTGAAAATCTCCTACTACCATCACAGAAAGCCGAAAATGTTGCTTGTGTTGTGATGGAGGACTTAGCCAGTCGAGGAATCGAACACGCGACGCTCGGGTGGGACCCAAGCGCTATGCCCACTCAACCACTGACCATAAATTTATAACAATAATAAAGTGGTTAAAACAAAATAATTTTTAATACAAAATTATTAGTTGAATTGGTGAATGCTTCTCTTATATTAGAATAAAGTTTAGAAATCGAATTATGAATACACGGCTAAACATTATGAAATCTTACGTAGGTAGGTTATAGATAGTCACCCAATTTTATTTTAGAATGTGAAATAGTTATCTTACCTATTAAATTACATATTTTAATTTAAGTCTCAAAAATGGTACTAGAGTCGCAGGTATTGATAATTAAATTACATATTTTAATGTAAGTCTCAAAAATGGTACTAGAGTCGCAGGTATTGATAATTAAATTACATATTTTAATGTAAGTCTCAAAAATGGTACTAGAGTCGCAGGTATTGATAATTAAATTACATATTTTAATGTAAGTCTCAAAAATGGTACTAGAGTCGCAGGTATTGATAATTAAATTACGTATTTTAATGTAAGTCTCAAAAATGGTACTAGAGTCGCAGGTATTGATAATTAAATTACATATTTTAATGTAAGTCTCAAAAATGGTACTAGAGTCGCAGGTATTGATAATTAAAAAATTTAAAATGTGAAAAATAAAATTGTTGCGGACTTCTCCTTTGGATTGGATATTAAACCCAATAAATGATTTTGCTTTCCAAGAATGTGGTTTTCATGTTAAAATGTTCCAAAATACTCCCCCCAATACGGTTACACAAATACTCACTATGTTTTATTTATAAGAAGGAGCGGAGGTGAATAAGGTCCGGGGAAATGAACGGAGCAATCAAGTCGATTGGTTCATAATGCTCGATCTGGTAATAATACTGAATACAAGAAACCCAACTATCACTGTAGGGCTACAGCCTTTAGGGCTACAGGGCTAAAGGGCTATGGACTATAGGGCCACAAGACTATAGGGCTAGATAGAGGGCTATAGACTAAGGGCGGGAAACACCAGAACAGAGGTATTGGATGGAACGCATCAATAAAATATGTCCAAATGAGTTCGTTTATCCCTCTCGCGGGGAAAACATTACTAGTGTGTACAAAAATATTTAGTAGACGTATTAGACAATTAAAATTCATAAAAGATTTTAATTCATACATTTGGCATCGATAATAATATCTTGTGAGGTTGGGAAAAGAATCAACGTATGCGTTGACAGACGCATTGACAGACATGCGCAGACACAGACGCATATTCAGTGACGCATGGTATGCTCCCGATCAATATTCTTGACCTTTTGTGCGCCAAATTAATTCGTTACTAAAATGAATCCATCCATATCAATCTAACAAATTAAAATATTGAAATTCTGAATTCATTCAGGGAAAGAACGCCGAGAAAGTCGCAGTCATACAAATCATTTGACGCATTGATATTTTATATTATTTTACGTGACTGTTATATTATATTGTATTATTTGACGCATTGATATTTTATATTATTTTACGTGATTGTTATATTATATTGTATTATTTTAGATTTTAGCTCTACAAATCCTGCAGCTATAAAATCCCGTAATTTTTCAACGCTCTTCCCTAATAAAGTAAATAAATAAAATTGCTCATCTGAGGCGGATGTGTGGTAAAACCATGTATGATCGTGTGAGAAATGCGAATATCCGCAAAGATTGTACGGCTGATGTAAGCATAATGAGTAAGATTAAGAAAGGGACCCTCAGATGGTTTGGGCATGTAGAGCGAATGAAAGAAGAAAATAGTGTGAAAAGAATATATAACGCAAATGTGAATGGAAGAAGAAGTCGTGGATGCCCGAGGAAGACATGGCAAGATCAAGTGAATCAGATACTTGAGTCGGGTCATGTCAGAAGTCAGAATAATAGAAGAAAATTAGACGATGTATGAATGTGAGTGTGCCAAGACCGAGTTGCTTAGGGGGTCCGTCCTCTCTGCCAACCCCTGCGGTGAAATGGCGTGATGGTTAGTTAGTTAGACAGGTACACCACGGTGGCTTGGCACTTGTATGGCTATTTTATTTTACGATGAGGAAATCCAATATATATTTTTTATCCATATTTTAAACTTGAAACACCAGTTTCAAATTCATCTCAAAAGAAACCAACGCGAAATACCAGCATGTTTTATTTATGCAATCCAAAACCTACCTACTAAATATTTCCAATGCACATTAACATGAATCTACATTAAATTTTCCATCCAAGTTCTACATTAATAGAGAATCGTGATCAATATGAAATAAGTATGTGCGTTCGGAAAGTTGCTCATTTCTAATTCAGCTGACTCGCTTTGATTGGGGTCAATCACTGCCATCAACAGAAGTGACCTGTACACTCACTGTACCAATGTATCTACGCTGTGTGCTGTATGCTTTATGCTTGGTGATATTATATATGCTGGGTGCTGCGTGCTATACGCTTTGTGCTGTGTGATATAATATGCTTGGTGCCGCGTGCTATATGTTATATGCTGGGTGCTAAATGCTGCGTGGTATTTATATGCTGCGTGATGCATCGGGCTCTGCTGATGGATGGGTGCATTGGTTAATGGTTGATTGTTAATCATAATAAGAAGAGGCGGAGGAAGACATCCCAATTTCACGTAGATTTTTACGGGCATGTTATTTTAATTAAATGTTGTTTTTAATAAGAGGTGCAATGGTCAAACTAACATCAAACTGAAGTAGCTACTGTAGGTCAATACGACTAGGTTATTGGTAGGCAGACCGCGGCCCGCGAGTCGGATGGGGCAGTTTGAATGGGCGTTTGCGGCTCTTCAGACATCAACTCCAATTTCACCTCCACTCAACCAGCTTTATGAGATGGAGCCGCAGAACTAACTTTGACTCGATCTGCATCAGTGTTGCCAACTCAGCTCCTACTGCTGTTTATTCTGACTTGAAAAGCACGAGAACAACGAGAATTGTTTCCAATTGTCACATGAGAATAGTGTTTGTTCCAGAATGCGATTTATCCATTTCGCTTTAAGTAATAAAAATTAGTCGTATCATTCGTGTTATTTTTAGTAATTTTAGTTAAACGTATTTTCACCTTTGCAAATAAAATTCTTCCATGGGTTTTTCAAGTAAGCTCCCAACCTTTAGAAATAAATGTATTCGGCCTGATATTATATGGGGGCATTCCTTTACCGATAAGGAACAAAGGGTTAATTTCTTAAATTGTTTATTTTTAAGTAGTTTTATATCTGTACAGTTCAAATAGAATGCATAAATATTTGTTGCAGCCGCCAAAATACAAAGGGTTTTCTGGCGGTTATTTTATGACCCGAACTGAAGGAACTTAATCCCTTAGCTGTACCTTAGGTTTAAGTTGTAGGTACCTTTATTGATGTGCCCTTTTTGGCGAACTTTTAAAAGTAATTTTATTGTTTTATTGGGGGTTAAATTTAAGAATTTGAGATCTGGGAATTTTTAATGTTAGTTTCGCCATTTCTCCATTTCAGTATTGTATGATGTACTTAATTTTATTGGTGGCCCTTTTTGCCGACTCTCGGGTAATTGTTTTATTGCGGGATTTTAAAATTCAGTTTAGGAGCCGCTCAAATAGTGTCCCAACATTGTTATACCTTTTTGTATTAGTGTATTTTTGCTTTAAATATGGTGAATTTTAGAACAGAGAGTTAGTCTTGCTGTGAGAGTGAAGGAGTCTTGTTATTGCGGTTGAACTGGAAGATACACCGAGGTGTATCTTCAGTTGCGCAGAGGGAAGATAGGCCCTTTGCGTTAGTCTCGCTAATAGAGTGAACCGAGAAGGTACACGCTGTGTACCTTCAATTGTGTAATTGTACTGAAGCTGGTAGGTACGAGTAATACCTACGGTTCAGTACTGGAAAACTGACCAGAGAGAGATCGAAGTAGAGACTTCGATATTTGTCAGTGTGGTGTGGTCGTGGACCACCCGAGTGAGGGTAGATAGACCCTCTTGTAATACTGTATTTATTACATTAAATAAAGTGTGCTGAAGAAGAAGAAAAAGAAGTGTTTTCCTGCCAACTCCATTCTGTTGTGTTCTCGTACCACGATAGTAGAAACAAATAGTTTACTTCAAAATTCGGTATATGTTAAATAAAAATTTACAGAATAATAGAAGATTATGTATAAGACGATGTGTGAATGAAGCAAGGAATGTATGCCGAGATAGAGCAGAGTGGCGATCCATCCTCTTTGCCTACTAATGTTTAGTAACCAGATCTAAATAGCGAAGACTCTTGCAATCTCTTCCACCTTCACATTTTTTTTAATGTGAATAGCTCACAATAGTCTCAACTGCTCTCGTCTGGAGCCAGTGATACAATGCCATCCCCAACTGGGGTATGTTGTGAGGCTGAAGGTAGTGCAGAGGGGAAGGAGATGGGGAAGTGAAAGGCGGGGAAGTCCTTGGCTAATCAAATCTGGTCACCAAACACGGCTAAAGTCATTTAAGCAACGTTTCAATTCTGAATGGTGGTGTTACACCAGGGCGATCCTGAGAGTATCTTCCACTGTAGAATGTCCCGCAAATATACTACTTATTATTTTTAATGAATTAATTGTGAAATAACACAAATCAATTCAATAAAATTTATTGCCAACGCCGGAATTCGATCCCGTGATCTTCGGATTACGTATAAAGAGCCTTACCCCTAGACCACGCCGGTCTTCCGCGAACAACGTTTCCTCCAGCCAGCCTCCCAATAATGTATGCAATTTAGCATTAGTCCCACTTGATCCGGGCAGTTGGCTCCTGTGTTGCGTCCCGTATAAAGAGCCTTACCCCTAGACCACGCCGGTCTTCCGCGAACAACGTTTCCTCCAGCCAGCCTCCCAATAATGTATGCAATTTAGCATTAGTCCCACTTGATCCGGGCAGTTGGCTCCTGTGTTGCGTCCCGTATAAAAATGCATTACAAACGTTTAATTAAAGTGTTTGGCTTAAAGGTTTTAATTGCTTTGTTTGGAAAAAAGCTTTTTTTACGCGTGTTAATTAGTAAAATAAAGGTGGCTGTTTTAATGGTTCAATAAATATTCTTTTTTCAAATGTGAAATCGCCTCATTTTTATTTGAACTTCATTATTCGCATTTTTCTATATACCTGCACACTTCCTTACTTACATTTACTTACTTCCCTGCCTGAAGAAAGTTTGAAAAAGAATTGTCATAGAGTGGATTTATAATAACGTAGGTTGGCATTTAAGTACCTACTTACATTTCATAATTTCTTTACCTTAATATATAATGATGGCCGCCTTGGTCTAGAGGTAAGGCTTTACACTCACAATCCGAAGGTCGCGGGAATTATTTTTTATTAATTTGTGTTATTTCACAATTAATTACATAAACAATTATATATAGTATATTTGCGGCACATTCCAGAATGGAAGATACTCTCAGTATCGCCCTGGTGTGAGACAACAATTCAGAATTGAAACGTTGCTTGAAAAACCAGATCGGAATAGCCAAGTATTTCCCCACCTTCCTCTCCCCACTACTTTCAGTCTCATGACACACACCAATTGGGGATGCCATAGTCTCACTGGCTCCAGACGGGAGCAGCTGGGACTCTAGTAATGCTCACAGAATTACTAGTTATAATAGTTGTCATTGCGCCATCAGTAGATTGTTTTGATTTGGTCTTATTAACATTAACATTATTAATTATTTGAATCCATTTGAGTTTGTTGTTCCTTGATCTTACCTTCAGCTCTGCGGACATGTTTGTCTGAGAGATTATCCCATCGCCTTTATGCACCAGTTTACTGTAGCCGACTATTACTACTTACGGCATCCACGGAGAGATGGGGAACGTGATACATGATGGATCAATTAACGTGTCTGCACGTGGGATATTGCCTTTCTAAATTAGTTGTTTTAAGATCGGGGGCGTTATATTACTTTTTTTCCAACTGAATTAACATTGTGAGAAAAAATTAAAGCATAACAACCATCCCCCTTTCATGGATTATTTTAACAGCTGTGTAAACAAAGCTTGTCGCGGTATATTTTTTTTAATTTAAAGGTCAAAACATCGAGATCGAGATGAATTCTTCTCAACCGAAGTAAACTCATTTAGTTCCAAGATTGAAATCAAAACGGGCATTCGAGCATTTTAAGAGAGTTACCAGAAAGACAACATTAACATCCCTTTGGCTATAATATTATTAAGAGAAAGTTAAATACATAAATACTACCTAAATCAGTCAAAATATTTTTTGGACTCCCTTGCTACTGCAGCGATGCGTCGCGCGTTGTTAATCATACGCTAGTTTGCCTTTCTCCTGATGCCTAGAAATGCCGATCTCAAGGAAGGATCTAATAAGTGCAACAACTCCTTAGTTCGAACAAAGTATAGGAATGGATTAATAATTAGCAAGGAATGACAATTCTTCCTCAAAAGTTACGAGTAAAAACATGAAATCGGTCTAACTTTAAAAATATTAATTGTAAAGCAATTTATTTTTCTGAGTAATATTTTCTCCCCTATAATTTGCATTTAATTAGGTCACTTCTCACGACGCGACCGACAGAAATAAGGATGCTGACTATACACACGACGCTGGCCGTCCACTTGACCAGGCGTACTTGCCTGTGATCACTGATCACTGACAAAGTAACATTATAATTGAATTTTAAATATATGTTTAATGTTATTTTGGCCAAGATTTAAACGACAGATGGCACTTGAGGGTTTCGGTTAGATGAATGCTCGTTCCCAACGTTCAGTAGTGAGTAGTGGAACAGCAGCAGTGGTAGGTACCTCGCGTGTAGCTGGCGGCACTATACGGCAGAATAGCACAGTGCGCGGATACAATAAGTTTCAATTACACCCCAATAACCCGCTGGGGTGTGTTCCCATTATTCAAGTGGTTCACCGATTACCCTTTATGGGGATGAAAATATTCACCAAATAACTAACAATGCTACAATAAAGTTGCAAACATATTTTTATAATACTTTTTTTTAACTTGTTAAATAAAAACTTCTTTACCTTTTTCCGGATAAATTTAGATCTGGAGGGTTTCACTACGCTTTTGCCAACAATGCAGAACTGGTGTAATGTTAGAATATTTTTAAACATCAATATGGGTGACGGGTATGTGTACCGCCGCCCCGGGAACCAATATTGGATAACCAACACCTCTGTCATAGGACACCCCAAGTGGTTCGCTACGTTTGGTGACTTAGCAGGGGTGCCCGGGTTCATGGGGTGAGGTTTTTCCGGGTCTTGGCAACGGACGCGTCTGCCCACCAGCTGCATGGCAGGCCGGATAGGAGGAGAATGGTTGAGGGAGTCCCTTTGACTTCTCCATCCGTAATCTTTTGGAACATTGCCTTGCACCGCAGTGCGAGGGATGGATTCATACGTCCGTCACTCCTGAACACACTGACCCCCAGAATCCTATCCACCCCTAATACCCTTTTCCTTCCCAGTACTTCCCCTCCTTCCTTTCCCAAAAAGACCCTCCACACAGCATCCGCAAAGATGTAGTAGGTCCTGAGGGGAGTTATTTTCCTCCCGGCCCTCTATGTGGAGCTAATGTTAAAAATTAAAAAAATCATCTCTATGATTTTGTAGTCCCAATTTTTAAAAATTTTCCTTTATAAAAGTTATTGCCAGTGTGTTTTTGAAATTATATGTCATCGGAACAGTAACCAGACAACTCAGAATAAACTCTACTTAACAACTCCTTTCAAAAATCTGGTTAAATTGGTTACGTAGGTTAGGTTACGGGCTATTTTTAAACGACTTCAAAAAGGAGGAGGTTCTCAATTCGACTGTATTTTTTTTTTTTTTTTTTTTATTATTTTTTTTTTTTTATGTTTGTTAGCTCAGAACTTTCGACTGGGTGAACCGATATTGATGATTCTTTTTTTATTTGAAAGCTGGTGCTTTCCGTGTGGTCCCATTTTAATTTGATTTAGTTCTGACAATGGCATCCATGAGAAAACCATATAAGTCTTAAATTTGCATAAAGTATGTGCGCGACAAATGGACGAATAACTCAATATCACGCTAACCGATTTCAATGATTCTTTTTTTATTGGAAAGGATGTACTTCAATGATAGATTGATGAGAGTTTGGTTAGGTTCTGATTATCGGATCCATTACAAAGTAACGAAACTCTTCAATTCTTAGGAGCAAATTAACGAAACTCGGCCGAATCTCTTAATTTGACCCTAATGTCGTTATGGTCAAATTATGTCTGTCTTATATGAGCAGTACGTTTAGTAGATCTACCCATATTCAGACAAATTAGTGTACTTCAGATTCACTAAAAATCAAAAAATAAGCAAAAATTTTAACAAAACAAAAAAACGACTTCAAAAATGCACTAAAAAGTAAAAAAATAATTTCGTATTCTTCTACAACTTCATAATCGACTTACTTTTACTACTCATCAATATGTAGGTACGATTGTTATTTTTGGAGTCGGTGTCAGCAAAGGTACCCGGCCCGGCGCGGCGTGTTTACTTGACAGCTCCCCTCACGCCACGGCCCTATTCTCGCCTTGTCAAGTCGCTTGTGCGACACAAGCACATCTCACCTATAACTATGTATGTAGTTACAAACCTACCATGACTGACACCGATTCCAAAAATGACAATCGTACCTACATATTGATGAGTAGAAAAAGTAAGTCGATTATGAAGTTGTAGAAAAATACGAAATTATTTTTTTACTTTTTAGTGCATTTTTGAAGTCGTTTTTTTGTTTTGTTAAAATTTTTGCTTATTCAAATTATTTTTTAGGTGTTAAGTTGAGAGTTGCCATGGAACCCATTGGAACAGTTACGAAAATTCAAACACAAGGTAATATAATGACGTAACGAAAAATCCCACAAAGACGAAGCCAATGCATGGGTATCTTTTAAGGCGCCGCATCCTTGCTCAAAAAGAAGATGGAGAAATATGTAATTACGAATGTTAGAGGAGCGCGCTAATATTTAAAGCGATAAAATCGATGCGAAAATTGTGAAAATGTTTAATGAAACACCACTCGTTTAAAATAGTTCAAAAATCTCGTGGAAGGCGTCTTAAGCATCATTTAAAGAAGCATTGTCACGACTATAACTTGTAAAATAACTGAAACAAACGTGTTTACAATAATTTTCGGAGCATACTTTGCGATTTTTTTCTATCGAGGGAATTTCATATAATTTGCATTTCAGCGTGGAACGCATCTAGATATTATCTTCAAAAATAACATATATTTTTTTAAGAGCTTAAAAACTTCAACAGCCTTACTCATCATAAAACCGTACCACGGCTCTGTAGCGTCGCGGTAGCTACACAGTGGAGTAAGCCTACACTGCTCAGGGTAAAAATCTTTACTCATCATCATAATGTTTCTCGACAGCTGTTATGATTTTTTTACGGTAGCAATACTGCTCCAAAGCTCAAAAACGCGGCCAATTTAGCATTTCGCGGCGTGTTGCCAACTTCACGTTTATTAATACGTCAACACAACGTTGACTTTGGTAAATCTATATTTAGACTTAAAATCTCCTTCCGTGAGTGCCGCAAATGGATCGTACCTTTTTTTAAACCTTTTCCGTGGCCGTGGTGCACGAATGCCGCGAATACGGTCAATATTTGCCAAAGCTCCGTTCAAAACGTCAAGATTCTCATAAAAGTTCGCCATTTCGTCAGTTACAACGCACGGGGTACTGAGTTAACCCTGGTGATCGGGTGGTTTAAATTCTGACAGCTACTACATCTCCCGTACAGCGACTCGGTAAAAACACGCGCATGCGTGCGATTAACCCACCATGTTGAGTAACAATTTCATCTAAACCGGTCTTGCTCCGAGGTTGTATCTTATTTTGCGATGATGAGTAAGACTGCAAATGTTTAAGGGAGATATGTAAGAAATTGGTAGAAATTCGGGTAGCGGCGGCTTAACGACAATCATTAACAACGAGTCTATCTACTGAGTTTCAGCTCGATCGGATGTGGGAAAGTGGGTTAGTCTCCACTTCCGACATTCCGCGGCATTCATTTCAATTCATTCAATCAATCAAGAAAACGAAAGCGAAATTCAAATAGATGTACTTAAAAATAAATGTTCCACATAATTTTTGAAGATTCGTAATGTTATATAGTTTTCGGGACTTACAGAGGATATTTGTAATTCAAGCGGCTTTTATATGTGTTCCCCCCCCCCAGTAAATCGTCGCTTATTTAGTGAACACCCTGGAAGGGTGGTGCACGAAGCTCGGTTTAAAAGGGTTGTTCAACAACCTCATTATAATTATTTTCTATTGTCAATTAATCCGCCTTGCTGAAATTGAGTTTACTTACCAGAACCATAATACACCCTTACATAACCTCTAACCACAAGGGACATATAAATTATTTTTAGTAAAAATTATTCGCTGTGCGACTGTACGTCTCGATGACTGGTTTTTCGATATATTTGCATATTAAATAATAACACATGTGCAAGACATTAGGGTTACGCAATTGAAAATCAATAATCTAGCATAATAGTACGAGTGGCTACGATTTAAGAAGTGTCATCGTAAATTATCTCCAACTTAAAACACAATGCATCCTGCAGGGGCCACAGATGTCCACAGCATTAAAAGAAATTATTGAAGGTTTGTTTACTTCTGAATTAAATATTTGATTCTTATTAGTAGCATGGTTGCATCCTATACAAAATACTGAATGCAGTGATTTTTTTCGTACATTATTAACCAGCTGGTACCCGGCATGCGTTGCTATGCCATTTAATAAAGATATTGTTTCTCCCTGCGTGTCCTTTCCCATTCGTCCCGTTCCCCTTCCTATCCGCTCGCGTTCCCACTCCGCCTCCTCCACCTTCCCTCTCCCCAAACCAATCCCCCCCCTTCCCCCTTCCCCCGTCCCGCGAACCCCCCTCCTGAGTTCCCTCCCCTCTAACAGGTTCCCCTCCCCCCTTCCTGGTTCCCCTCCCCCTCCCGCGAACCCTCTACCCGAGTTTCCCTCACCCCTCCCGCATTCCATACATTCAGTCCCCCACATTCAGTTTTCAAACAGCTCGCATGCCACCTATTGCAACTCTTTTATACAAATTTCATAATGCCATTGGTCACCAGTAGTTTCATACAAACCTTGTCCTGACAATAACGAACACAAAAAAAAGAATTATCCAATTTGGTGCAGTCGTTCGGAAGTTATGCGCGTACATACATTTCGGCGATTCATTTTTATTTATATAGATTTATCCCCGGCAATACCCCGGGTCTAGATCATTGTATAATTACTGAAACCAAGGTACTTAAAATTAAAATTATTATTTTTCTCCAACAAACAGAGAAGTGTGTCAGGGTGGGAAAGAGGGATGGGTAGGGGAATTCGGGAGGGGGGAGGGGAAGGAAGGAGAAGGGGTTCAAGGGAGCGGCAGAGAATAGTAGGGGGGTGAATTTGTAAAAATCCACCCTTCCCACACGGATAGCTGTATATGGCATGCTCACGGAAAAACTAAAAATATTGTATAATGCAAAAGCCCGTCCATAAACAGAATTAAAACTCAAATACTTTCTTTCTTTTTTCTTGTTGTGCCCTATCAGAGTGATCGCCCCGACGTTGGCGATCACTCTGGAAAATGTCTTTCTGTTTTGCGCTGCCCGGAATAGCTCCTCCACACTTCTAATGCCGGTCCACTCTCGTACGTTTCGCAGCCAAGACATTTGTCTCCTACCAGTCCCTCGGCAACCCTCTATCTTGCCTTTCAATACCAATTGGAGCAAGTGATACTTCTCCCCTCGACGTATATGACCCAGATATGAAATTTTCCTGACTTTCACCAATGTAAGCAGCTTTCTATCTGCTCCTGCCCGCCTGAGAATTTCTGTGTTGGTGATCATGTCGGTCCATGGGATCGTGAGCATTCTCCGGTGAAGCCACATTTCAAAAGCTTCTAAGGGAACGTACCCATACTACGTGACCAATTTTTTGCAATTTTTAACCCCCCCCCCCCCCCCCCCCCCCCCGGTGACCAAAATCCTAAGCAAACTGCCGCTCATTTGTACCAAGCGTGACATTTTGAAGACCCCCCCCCCCCCTCCCCCGAAGAGGTCACGTAGTATGGGTACGTTCCCTAACCTGTTCATGGTATTTACCTTCAAGGTCCATGTCTCACATCCATACAGCAAGACTGACCACACATAACACTATAGCATTCTCTGCTTTAGTTTTAAATTAATATTATCATTGCAGAAGAGGGATTGAGTACTCGCTAGTTTTAAATGACAATGCATAACTGTGGGTCTAGAGGCACAGTAAATATGATTTTTTTTTATAAAGACACTTTCTTTTCATTCTCCCGCACAACTAACATCGTATCTTTAACATCGTTTCAAATTTCTGTTATCTGTATGAATACTATTTGTTTAACACCCTATGAAGTTTTTTCAAAATGCTGAATAATTCCTCTTCGTTGATTTTTTTAAGCCAGTTTTTAAATTGTACCCACCTCCTTAACCAAAAAAAATGGTTGGGGGGGGGGGGGGGGGTGGATGTATGGATATTATTATTTAAGCGATGAAGTGGGGCGTGGTAAAAACAAGGTTGAGATGCACTGGTGCACAGTGTAGAAGTGTAGGTAGCAACAGTAGCGGCTAGTAGTTCGACAGATACTACTACCAGATACCTATTTCTGCCACAATCTTGACACGTGGCGGAAAACGTGAACTCCTCAATTGTTATGTGAATTTAATTGTCTCTTTCGAGTAAAATAAATGAAATTGCCTCCCTAAAGAGAGGGGTTCTGAGAAACGGCGAGATTTTAATGAAAAGTTTTAACGAAGAGACACATTGTAGTATTCTGACGTTAACCAGACCTTTACTGTTGTTTTATAACCGGAGAAAATTAATTAGGAACCATTTGTACAAATATTACTGAAGGTAACCTTCCTAACTTCAGGTGATTCCCTTAGTACGAGTACCTAATCACCAGCCTCGCTACTTCTGAAGGAGGTGCTAACTAATCTAGTTTGTGATGTAATATTTTAATTTGATTCGTTTTATGTATATTTAAATTTACAAAACAAATAAGACAACAACCTTGTTTAGACCATTATTTAATAAAAATTATAAACATTTTTCAAAAACAAAGGTAAATTAAATATTTTTTTTTAACGATCGTAACTTTTTTACAGAGTTAAGATTTCTGAGCACCTTAGGTATTTGATTAACAACAATTATTCAGAATTTTCACACCACATTGAAAAAAAAATCGTTCTTGACATAATAAAGGGTTAACAAATGTACTTAGAAATGAGATGGTTTTACAATTAGAAAATATTTATATACTTAAATATTACAAATAGTTTTGGTATTCAGTCAATTAAATATTATTAATAACCAAATATATTTTTAAATAGCCATGTCTTTCATTTATTTTCACATTAATATCTACCTATACTCATTTTTTTGTTATTTAGACACCTGGATTATTGGATTGCTCCTTGATTCGGTTGTGTGAATTTATAAAAGTTTAATTTTTAAATACAATAATTACGTATTTTATAATAATTTTATACGTAATTGTTATATTTTTTTGTTTATGTACTGATTTGTCTATACTACTATTTGTTTATTCTGTATTAATTTCTGTACCCGAGAAGCATACGGATGCAAGTCCAAAATTTGAAGAAATGAGTTTTTGATGCAGACTTGAAGTAAATAATCATGTTTATCAGTGGCAGAAAGATACAGGTCCTATCATCAAGAAAATATAGGATTTTCAAAATTGCATATGGATGCAACTACCATGTTGCAACAACTTTCTTAGAAGCAAAAGGATGTACCATGGACTTGCATCTTTATGATTTATTGCATTTTGAGTATTATGACTCATTTTTACATAATTATGTAGTATTATGACTCAAATTATACATTACTACCCTTTCTATTAAAGCAAACAGTTCTTAAACATTGATCCTTTCATAAAACACCACATGTCATATCAAAATATTCCACTTCATTTAGAAGCAGAAAGACTCAAGTCCGTGTTTTTGTTTGACTCGAGTCAGCTCTTTATTTTAAACAATATTTTTAAAGGCTTTATATATAAAATCTTTCGTTTTATTTGCTCGTTTTTAAAACAAAATTAATTGATTTAATAATTAATAAATAAATTATCTATCGGCATGGATATCCGAAAAATTTATGTCACCTTAAGTTAGAGAAAAAATAGTCTTTTGGCTCTCCTGAACATTTACGTTTTTGGACTTGCATCCGTATGCTTCTCGGGTACAGATTTTTTGCTTACTTTGCATATTTAAGTTTGTTATTTTATTTAAAGTTCCGCCGTGAAATATTTTGCTATTATTGAAGAAATATATGTTTTTATTTGCATTTTTCATAAGGAATTCCACCAAAATCAATTTTAAAAAAGTTATAATGCATGTAATACCTACAAGCTTGTGTGAAGACGCGCGTTGTGATAATTTGGAAATTATCAACCCGTTTTTCTATTTAATATGGCGGTCCAACTAACTCTTCATAATTTGAGTCAATTACAAAAATATTACAAAATTATGTTTTTTAAATTCGGTCAATAGGCGCCGCTATCGAACATGACAGCGAGGGGGTAACGTAACAACTTATTTTTTTATAATTAAGTAATTAATCTTTATTAAGGATGATAAAATGATATCTCATTTATCTTTCCCACGGAACTGTAGGGGTTAGATGGAACACTTTCACTGTAATTATTACTCATAAACGATTCCAACGAACATAATAATGTGATATAATAACCCCTTGCAGAACTTTTTAACAAGTTTCATTTAACGCAAAATGACGACGAATTATTTTGAAATCCTTTCTCACAGTTCCCACTGGGAACTTTTGTTTTTTTTTATTTTTATTTCAGAGTTGCCAATTTTAGAGGAATCATATCGCAAAGCATGAAGAATAGATAGCTGAGTATTTTGTAATTAAAATTTTAATACATTTTACACACTCACCTCAATTATTATCTAAACTTCATTCAGCCCGTTGAGTAACAGATACATCGAAAGGTATGTATGTTAAAGATGTATAAAGGGACCACGAGGCATTTATCGAACAAATAAAAGATGACAAGACCATAAACAGGAATCATTCATAATTAATTTTAATCTTAAAATAAATCAAAAAGTCTAACCTCAAAACCAACTTAAGATAAGATCATAGTGTTTCTCGCTCTTCGTAAAGTATCGATGGAGAAGATTTTTTGTTTTATCTTAAGTCGTCTAGAAACATGAAATAATATCCTAATTATGTCAAAATGGTCGGCTTAATGACATCAGTTTCTCATCGGACATGTTGGTTGTAGGTAGTAGGTACCTTATCTATTTGATCCGGGGGATATTTCCTGATAGAGGTCGGAGAAAAGAAACAAGTTTCTGAAATTATTTCGTCAAAAATACACTGAATAACAAACTGGATGTATATTTTGACATTGTGTAGCAAACATCACAATGAAGTAATATTTATTTTTGTTTAAACTAATTCGGCTTTTAATCTCTCCGAAGTTTAAATCGAATCTTCTTAAAGTTAGGAAATGTGTTGTTTAATAAGCCTAATAGGCTCACCTAATTTAATAGGAAAACTCCAATCTAATCCCACAGGCTGCATAAATACAAAGCTCCCGATTAATAAAGTTAATGATTAAAAACATTAATTATGCAGAGCGGGGCAATTAAAACTTTTCAATATAACACGAACATAAAATGGGTTTAAAGTTGAGATTTCGGAATGGCCATCAGTTCGCAGCGTTCCCGCCTGCCACCGGCCAACATTCCTCTATTCCTCCTTTCCTCGCCAACAAACTTCCGACTACTACGAGTAACATAATAAACATAATATCGCATCCAGCACTCGATTGTGCTCCCCAAACTAATAAAAACCGAATAAATTTCAATTAGCCCCGAGCAGTGAGCACGTAATTCAAAGTTCGTAATAAAGTTGGTGTATTTAAGATGTGCGCCTATTACGGCATGGACTTATCTGTTGCCGTAAATTTAATAATAACCGCATGCTTCTAATGGAGTTATTGTGTTCACCGCGATATGGAATAAGAAGTAAGTTCAGTTCTTAATTGTTGTTCCGACCTCCCTCGCTCGCAGGAGGCTCCTTACAGTCCACAGTACCGTAGTGCTTACGCTCCTTTGCTCGGTGCTCACTGTTCAGTGTTCAGTGCTCAGTGCTCAGAGCTCTGCTCACGCTCAGTGCTCCCCGCGGATGTAAGGAGGACGCTACGAGTCTCGAGACGCTCGATTATTTAAATCTTAATCATAACTTAAGTGAAACGGACACTTCTGGGACTAGAGCTGGCTCGCCTGCATGCGATGTGGTATCGTAATGGTTTCATTCCCGCTTAGTTCTAACTTGATAACACCCAACTACCACACTAGCCACCTCTCCAGATTTTACCAAATCACTGTATCAAGGACTGTAATAATATTACACTCGAGACTGTCCAGAGAACTTTAGTTATGTCCGTCCCTCGGGCGCCCTACCCGGGACCAGGGATCACTGCCTTTCTCTTTCCTTCACTTTTAGTTCTAATAGAGTCATTGAATGATAACTGTTATTTGTTTTCCATGTTAATAATTTTATGACAGAGCACTGAGCAGTCGTCCTACTGAGGATTCTGTCCTGTAGGTCTAGTTGCTTGATATTAGATGTCGTAAAATGATATTAAGTTCATATTTCAGGACTAGAAAGCCAAGCTTTTCTAAAGGAGACCAATAAAATGCAACCATACCCACAATTATAGCAAAGTGATTATGAATCATTTTACTCGGAGCTCGACCCTACTAGGAACAAAAACATCAGAACGCCATAAATTACTTCTCCCTATTAGAAGTAGGGAATATGAACTCCAACATTCCTTAATTATTAAATGAAATATTTCACTGGCGCCGATGTTGTTTGCTAGGAAATTTATTACAATATAATGCTGTGAAAAGGGAATATTGCTGAAATATTTATTGGCGGTTTACCATCACCGGCTGCCACTGATGGCTTTTGTTTCACTTATTTTATAATTAATTGCGTGTTATTAAAGCTGGTCATATTATATCGCTGGCGTTGCGCTACACGAGAACCGCAAATATTCTATACACGTCAGGGTAGGGGTTTAATGTGCACAAATATACGTCATTCAACCTTTTATTATCCTACTACGAAATACAAAAGAAATGTTACCAGCAACCGCAGCCCCAGCGATGACGCTTATTGCAACTATCGCATTTCAAATTAATGTTTTACGATCGCTACCATGAATATCCATTGCGCTTTTTACGGCGCGATGTTTTCATTAGCCGCATCATTTAACACCTCTCCTCGGGGATTTCTCAGATTCTTGTCATCGCATCTTAACGCAGCCATTTTACTGCGCTCGTCCGACCGAAACGCGCAAAGGAAAAAAGCACATCAGAAATTCCCTCGCGATTCATAAATACACGCGTGCACCGATACATTCCTCAATTGCGCGACAGCCAGCGACCAGCAGCCGACAGTTCACACAACAGACAACACAACCTGTCTGCACCGTCACAAGTCACAAGGAACTTTGGGAAAATTTTACAACGTCTCATTCATCATACATTTTGATCAAGGAGAGCGGTGGTATTAGGTTTGAAGAAACCGGGGAGATGATTGGCAATCTTCGTTCTGTCAATATAAACAATAGCGAGGCTGACAAAAAGCGTTTTTCTATCCATGATAGGTAATATAAGAAGAATGATCTCGAAACTTTTAGCGGAATAAAATATTCAGTACAGTCTTTCCCTTTTTCCTCCAGCCTGCACCTCGTCGGGAGATCTCTTCTAGACGACTCCCAGACTTGAATCGCAGACAAAGTTGTGCGATACTAGGTGTGTAGGGTACTGACTATGGGGTATACTATGGAGTATCTAGGTAGAACATGCCGCGAGACAAATTGGCCGCATGCGGGAGATATCATTTGTCCCAAAGGCGGGAAAATGGAACTGGTTTATTAGAATTCATTCGCGCCGCGAAATCAGTGCACGCTCACTATACACTGATCTTCCTAATATTATGTGTGAAACTCGACTTATTGAATTTATCAGTGCATCACTAGGCAAGTCTTATAGGAATGCAATCAATAAATTTAAGTTATTTAAATCAGATAAATAGTTATGGGTATATTTGAAGAAAGCACTTACTCTGTGGCTTGCGTAGCGTAATTACAATATAGACACATATAATTTTTACTTCATTGCCGAAATCACCGTCTGGCTTCATTTTAATCAAATAAAATGAAAATATTATTTTTACACCACTAATAAAAATTATTAATATGTTCCAAAACCGTTGTTTTTTCTTAAAAATAAATGCTTAATTAAAATACTTTTGAATGTAGCTATAATTTTGTGGTAATCCATTATAGATAAATGAAACAATTTAACTTTGTTTGAACCACTTTTATATTTGACTTTTAATGAATAAGAATCTATTATCAACAAACAAAAAATATTGTATTATAGCCTAATCATGGATTTGTTCCCCTACCCACCCACTCTTCATTAATACCTAGCAACGGCTCCACCCCTACCATAATAATGCATTGTTCCCATCCATATTTCAAAACTGTCAAATCAGTATACATTTGCCCTGAAGAAGGAACGGTCGTTCTGAAACCGGTCGGATTTACTCAAATATAAAAGTGGTTCAAACAAAGTTAAATTGTTTCATTTAGCTTAATTAAAAATTTACAGTGATTTATTTTTGGGGTATTATGCCGTGTTGCGCTACCCCCTTCTTTAGCAAAGGTTTCGGACAGCATTACAGTGATAATAATAATATAATAATAACATTTTATTTATATAGCGCAGTTTTGTGACATTTCACTTCAAGTGCGCTTAACTATAATAAAATTTAAAATAATTCTACAGTGCTCCTTATAATATTAAGAAAATAATAAAAGAATAAACAGTATTTACAAAATAATGACAGAAGAACAAAATTAACTAAAGAATATACAGTATTTACAGTATTTACAATATTTAGTATTTACAGTATTTACAGTAGTATACAGTGATCAGGGCAGATATGTGACAAATTAAACATATTTTAACCACTTTTAGTAATTATTGCTCTATCGGTTTTGGAAGTTACCTTTCATCATCAGGAGATTATTAAAACAAAAATATCCACTACCACTACCGGTGTCAGAACATTATATTAAGTTTCAACGTTACCAGAGGGCATTACCAGAGAAAGCCGGAAATACGTCATTTTCAAAAAAGTTTTTAGACGTATTGACTCTTTTCCACAAAAAATTATAAATGGATTTCGAAAGATTGTTCTTTTATCTAGTGATGTTATGTAATAAATTTTTATAATTTTTTATAATTTTTCGTATAATAAGGTTATTCCATAGGTCGTTGGCAGATTTGTTAAATTTTCAAAAAAGTTTTTGTATTATACCACACCCATTTCAAATAATGTAATGATGCAGTAAAATAAAACAATACATTATCTAGCAGAGTTATGTATTAGAATTTTAATTTTAGTTTCAATAAAATCATTAAAAAATATATACGTACATGTGTTTCTTGACGAAAATTGGTGCATTTGTGTATTTATTTGCGCACTTACAAACTAATATATTTCAGATTTTTTTAACATTCTTATTAAATTTAGACATTATTGAAAAATAATAAATACTTATAATCAAAAAATAACTACAAAAAGTACACTATTTTAATAGTTTTATCATCACGCCTTTCAGCATTTTTGGATGAAGGTATAAATTAAAGCTAATTTGGATTGAAATAAATTCGATATTGAGTTATAATTTAAAAAAGCTGGTACGGAGAATAATTAATCTTTCTCATTGTAACCGACCTGCACGATCGGAAGAACAACTTTCGACGAAATGTGGATTTTCGTCCGCTGGCTGGTTAAACGCTCTTAACATAATGTTATCTCTCCTGCTAACCTCGTCTCAGATCGTGGCGGCAGATGCGTCTGTCCACCCATTGTGTAGCGGGTCGGATCGAAATGGACTTCTCCAGCCGGATTCTCAACCTATCGCCTTGCACCGTAAATGAAGGGATAGATTCATACGTCTGTCACTCCTGGACACCTACCCCCATATTCCTACCCACCCCTCATATCTTTTTTCTTCCCAGAACTTCCTCTCCTCCCTTTTATTAAAAAGACCTTCTACACAGCATCCCCTAAGATGACACATGTCTTAAGAGAAATTATTTTCTTCAAGGCCTCCCGTGTGGAGCTAACATTAATAAAAAAAAATGTATTTGTTCATATGAAGCGGATACTTTGTAATGTGACATTATTAATTTAAAATAAAACAACAACTTTGTAAACACCACTTTTATTTTTTATACTTTATGCCGACTGGATTTCGCTACAACCGTAGCTTCATCAGGGCAGTATAATACTCTACTAACATTAGTAGATACTAACTCGAAACCCGGTCGGCATAAAGTATAAAAAATAAAAGTGGTGTTCACAAAGGTATTGTTTTATTTAAAATTTAAAAAAAATGTAATTCCGGGAATGTTTTTGGATATTTGCCTGCATGTTGTAAATTTAAAATTGATAAAATAAAACACCGCAGGTACAACTTTTACATACTTTTACCTTTACTTTCTATGTGTAGGTATGTGTCATAATTTATATCTGTGCAATTGCACGGATAATAATTAAAAGTTTGGTAACATCTTAATTTTTTTTAAGTCAGATATTTTCGTCTTTACGAAATTGCTTAAACGGTTTCACAGAATAATAATTTTCAGTAATTATTAGATGGTTAGTCCATGAACCTTGGACATACTAGTAGGTATATATGTATCTATCTGAGGTACTCTGGGCATCACTACATATCATTCCACATCTTCAGTTTACAAATCAGCTCCGGATTGAATCCTTGATCTGAATACATTACCTACCTATCCACACCGAATATTAAGTTAGCGACATGAACACTCAGACAGTATGGACTATGGACACCTGGTCCGGCTCAGCTTTGGATCGTATCAAAAACGTATATTTATTTAAAAATATTAATAAAATCGTTCCCATCTTTTTCCACGCGATGTAAGATGTTGAATAACAAACATCATGAACTAGTTGAGGAACTGATAGATACTATTATGTCTACTTTGCTGTAGCTAAGTTCAGTGAGTCACTGGAGAGGAGTCAATCTCCTCGAGTGGAAGAGTCAATCAATCAAAATGTTTTAATCGTGACGCCAAGAAAAAATTTATGATCTTAAAATGCGTTGACAATATAGGTAGTTACCTACCTACTGAATATAATATTATTGATATACAGTTCATGCCACGTACCCACTTATAATATTTACAAGGCTCTGTATAATGCAATTTATTATTTGAAATAAAATAAATACATAAATTCAGTTTATAAAAATCAATTAAAATATGAGAAATCTTATTCCGCATCAAGAAAAAGAGTAATAATAACATCACGATGGAATCAATGAAATATTTGTCCATTAAAGAATATTCGCTTATATAGATTATTGCAATGCTTCATGCTTGTCGGTATTCTATATTTAGAGCCATTAATAAAACATTTTGACGACATTTTCAAAATATACGGGGAGGTCCAAAAGTTCGTGGAATGAAAGAGTTTTAAATAAAATGAAACAATAAATCTATTTTTCCTTTTCAATATAATCAACCTTAAACTGAATACATTTATTAGATCAATGAATTAATTTTTGTAAACCATCGTAAAAATATTTTTTATCTTTTGCCTCAAAATGAGCCAAAATTGCCTCCTTTACCTCATTGTCGTCGGAAAATTTCCTTCCCCTTACCTAAGTCTTTTTAAATTGGGGTATACGCTACAAAACCAGGAGCGTAGAGTTTCACCACTTGCCTGCGGGGCAGTGATGGTATATCTAGGAAAATTTCCCTACATCTAGGGGAGAAAAATATTTTTTTGTCAAAATCTAGGGAAATTTCGAACACTGGCAAAATTTTTATTACATATGACAATATTACTGGTATAATAGAGTTTTTTTGGAATTTCCAAGAATCTTAAATAGTGTTGATGTACTTACAAACAATGTTATCGTGGTAAGTGTATACATACTTTGAAATTATTATTTCACTTAGCAAAAAGTGTTTTATTTAGAAAAGTACAGTATTATATGTACATCTACTAAGTTCCAATAATTAATAAACATTGTTGTGGTTGAGTGGGCATCGCGTTTGGGTCCCGCTCGGGCGTTCCGTGTACAAAATCAAGTTACTGAAACAAAATGTCTAGAAATTGATCAAAGTCCGAAACCCCCCCCCCCCTCCCCTTGTTGGGAATCTAGTGGAAATTTATTTTTCCATTGAAAGTAGGTACACCACTTTTATTTTGCTAAAGTTACTCAAACATATATTTTGTACGTATTGGGGTCTTTCCATTTATTTGACAATAATAACCGTAAAAAAAGAAGAAAAAAAAATGGTCCGATAACAAGGACCTTTCAGAACACTCCAATCAACAGAGCGATTAAACTGCCTAACGATTCTGCACTGGCTATAGTGGCTATTGAGGTGCGTAAAAGCAAAGGCAGCAATGTCCTTTGGAGATTGCTGCCTTTGCTTTTACACATCTCTTAAGACTTTTACAATGTCACTTGAGTTCAGCATCTAGCTTTATTTGATGAATGTCAGAAAACAGTTTGACTGTCCCCACGACCTTTTTATACTTAGATGTACCTCATTTGTAATCTTCTCCGTAATGGTGCTTCGTCTCTGGTGTACAACTATTTTATGGAGAACATCCCAAAATAAAAATAATAAAACAGTTTATTTTTATTAATAAACTAGCTTTGCTTCGCTCGCATGGTGTAAGGGGGGTTCCCACTCCGCCTCCTCCACCTCCCCCCTCCCCCCCTTTCACCGCTCTCCCTCCCCCCTCCCCCTCCCCCCCCCCCTCTCCCCCCCCCCCTCCTCCACCCCCCTCCCCCCCTTCCTCAGGTCAGCAGCGTGGTCAGCTTTCGGAAGGTTGAAGGAACCAAGCGCACCCCAGATACTAAGTTCGATGACCATGATTTCGGAGTAACAGGATCTAAAGCCTGGAATGGACTGCCACATGATTTAGGATATCGGCAGTGACTGTTAACAAAAGGATGATGATAGCGCGACTTCATGATCTGTTAACAGTTACTGTCGATTTCTTAGATAATCTTAATTGTGTCATGCGAAAGGCATGTTCTACTAATTATATCTACGGTAATCTTTATCATATGTACGGATGAATTTAATAAAGTTCCACAAGATTTCCAAAATATTACACTGTGCTACGGTGCGGCGCGGCGCGGCGCGGCGCGGCGCGGTGACGAGGTGAGGCGACGCGCGACGTGACGCAAGCAGTTAGTAGGTAAGCGCTATAAGCCCCGTTCATGGGGAGAATTAACCCAAGCTTCTAGCTGTAGCTTAAGCCATAGCACGTCCATAGCATTACCATTAGCCTGCGTATGATGTATGAAATTTGCGGGTTACAGTTACAGGGTTACAACCCCCAGCCGGTCGCGGCAGCTGGTAGCCGGTAGCCGAAAGCCAAACCTTCTGTAGGGCCGTTTATTGTGTCCATGTTCCTTGGAAAAATATAGGACGAAAGGGGGTTTATTATTTTTAAGATACTGTTGTCTGTTATGTCAGACAAAAACAAGATAAATATAATCAAAAGTTATTCCCAATATTTTTACTGTCTAATGAGTAGGGAAAGGTGAAAAAAAGATGTCTGGGAAAATTATTTCTCATGCAGTGACCAAGTTTCATAGACGTTACAATGGCCCACTCTATACATCGGCACGCCGCGCCGCACTCAAGGGGCGTTAAGCCTCATGCCGATACATCGGGATGAAGGGCATTCCCATCTAAAGTTAAGTTAAAGCTTGACTATATTGTGTTTAAAGATAGATTATATTCCTTCAATCCACATATATTCAAAAGTAGAAAGCAGGAATAATAATAATTATGGTTAAGAACTTTCTGCCATTGGCTTTAAGGTCAAATATGCCAAATAAATAGAACTGAAAAAAATAAACGAATCATATTATTTGTTTGAAATACAACTAATTAAATTACAGGATGCAGCTAATATTTTTCCATGCTTAGGCACGTATTTACTAAGTGGTTGTTAATTTAAAACTGGAGACACGAATAGTTTTTTTGTTTTCAAAGAATTTTCTGAATGATGCTTTCACAGTCGCGATTGTTAAATAATGATGAGTTTAAAAAAATATGCTTTTCATTTGAATCTACGTTATGCATTAACTACGATTTCATATCCACATAACCCGATTACAGGCGAACCCTAGTGGGGTTAATAACTACATGCTTAAAACGTAGTTAAATTGTGAAGAAGCAATAAATAAAATAAATATTATGATTGTCCCAGTTCGACACACTGTATCATAAATGAATATTTTCTCCGTGATAAATACCTACAACAAGCATTATGTTTTTATTCACATAATAAATTATGTCGTGACTACCTACCGGATAGTTAAAATGTAATGGAGCTAATTAACCTCTTGTAATATAGAAAAGGGAAAAATGAGGTATAGTAGCTGTACCTGGAAATAAATGTGTTTATAATATTACATTGAAAGCATGCCTGTTACTTGCTGCCCGCTGCACTCGAATGCCGCTGGTCGATTAGAAAATGCGATGGGACTAATAAAATATTCTCTTTATAGTGTTCATTTCCTGTAAATTGCACGCTTTTCTCAGCAGATTACATACAACATACATATCCTCTCGCTAGTCAGAATTTACCAGAACTATATAATAACCAGTTATACGACCACCTCTATCATCATAAGGGTAAATTTCCATGCTCCTAATGTCACCACATAAAGAATCGTTAATGACACAAACCAATGTTTATATGTATTCCTTAATCCTCTGAGTAGGGAGCTAATGGGGATGCCTTCGCTGTTTAGCAATAACGCCACCAAGTGGTAATATTGTTCACAGCTCATAAAGCCCGTTATTGCGTAATAATCCCTTATGCGTGATATTGGTTAACTAACGCCCACATTAAAATAAATTCAATTGGGTTTCCTAACAACTAGTTGGGCTCCATGCTGCTACATTGGTGGTTTTGTTTCAGAAAACCCCAAATAAATTTAGTGTAATGATAATCAAGGTCGATTTAAATTGCTATAAGTACCTACCCATTCCCTTCAACCATTTATTCACATTAAATTAACAAAGCACTGATCTGAGTTTACATCTTTAATGATATAAACTCAGATGATTCTATCTGAGTTTTTATCTCTAATATTTTAAAACGTGTGCACCTAATACTAGCCTAGATGATTTCAATTAATCAGATTAAATCAAATATTTCCAAAGAATTGATGCGCAGCGTTGGGTAGGTACTGAATAATATTATATTCTCATTCATTCAATACGTACCTATACAAAATTAGTGGATTTTTTTATTTATTTATATTTATAGTAGCAGTAACTACTCTTGATAAAATAGCATATTAGAGTTCCTAATCATAATACAAATTTAATGCCAATTAGCAACTAATACGATCATTTATATTGAATTTAAATAATAATACATACCTGAAATAGTATATATAAAGTAAAAAAGCAAGTTATGTACGTTTATGTATACAATTATTTGCGCGTGTGACAAACTAAAAATACGGAAAAAAATAAGAACATTCAGTACTCGATTATAGTTCGACCCAGAGTGACGTGCGTCCGCACGGCAACTCAAGTTTAATAAAAAATGGATGTACTAACATTAATAGAAAACATTAAAAGTGAACTAAAAAACATATCGACCGTAAAAGACACAAAAATTAGAAATAACCTTGAACAAACGATTCAACTACTAGAAGAAGCATGGAAACGGGAAAAAAACAATTTCCAAGAACAAATTATTGAACTTCAAAAAAAAGTAATCATCAAGCTCGAAAAGAACAATGAACAAAAATCCTATGCAATGGTTCTAAAAGAAAGGACGATTCCAATCGAAGAACCCAAATTTGCTGTCTTAATCACCGCTGAAGGCAAAGAAACATCTGAAGACATAAAGAGTATTATCACAAAAACAATAAAAGCGCCTAACCTAGGAATTGGAATAAGCGGAATAAAAAAAACAACAAATAATAAAATAATTATGACCTGCTCAAATAAAGAAGATGCTGAAAAATTGAAGGCAGAAATAAATAAAAATAAAAATGGAATATCAGCAACGGAATTAAAAAAGAAGAGACCATGCATGATTATTAAAGGTGTCGGTGGGGAGTATAACGAAGATAATTTCCTAAACGATCTTATTCTACAAAACAGTGAACTTAACGATATAACAAATGAATCCATTAAAGTAACGAAAATATTGAAAAATAGAAAAAGTGATCAACTCCGTAATATAATAATCGAAACAACAGGCCCAATCCGGAAAATGCTACTACATAAACAAAGAATCAATATAGGCTTTGTCCGGGCGCACATAGAGGATTGCGACCCTTTGATGCAGTGCTATCATTGCGTTGGTTTCGGACACACATCCCTTAAATGTTTAAATAAAATGAACAAGCCCAGATGCATACATTGCTCAAAAAATCACAAATTTAGCGAATGCGATAAAAGCAAAGATAGTGTCAAATGCTACAACTGTGACAATAACAACAAATTATTCGGAACAAAAAACAATACTCAACATAGTGCAAATAGTGAAATATGTACTTACCGGAAAAGAATGTCTATCATAGCACAGCAAAGGATCGATTATGAATAAGTAATGGATGATTTTCTAACTGAGGAAATTGATAAATTAACAGATGTTTCACAATACACTTGCGAAGACTCAAAACAATGTAACGATCTATTAAAAAAAGTTCCAAATGCATTCACTGTTCTGCACCAAAACATCAGAAGTTTGCAAAAAAATTTCGAAGGATTTGTATTAACATTAAATCTCCTTGAAAATTTACCGGACCTCATTGTTTTAACAGAAACACACTTAAATACAAAAAATGCTGCCGCACTGTACGACATCCCTGACTACACATATTATTCGTCCACAACGCATATTAATAAGAACTGTGGTATTGCTGTTTTCATATTAAATAAACACAATAACGTCACAATCACTGAAATCAACATGAAGCTAGCAAACTGTCTAAAACTGAACCTTAAAGTGAATGAAGTTATATACAACATCATAGCTATCTACCGCACACACGGATCGAATCCTAACAGTTTCATTATAGAACTGGAAGAGTTATTACTACAACTAAAAGGTACTTGTAACATTGTCACGGGCGATATTAATCTGAACATTTTGGGAGAGGTAAGGAGTAAAACGAAGGATGATTATATAAATGTAATGACATCGCTAAACTATAAATCATTTATAAATAATCCAACACGGAATGTCAGCGGACAAATTCCTACCTGCATCGATCACATATGGTGCAACTCAAATAACAATGAAAAAAACATGTCAATATTATGGAAAACCAGCACAACCGATCACTACACCTGTATATTTATTACCAACATTGATAAAAGAAGTAACAACTCTAATACAACTGACAAAAAAAAATATGAAAAAAAACATCTAAATATGGAAATTTTAAGAACAAATCTTAAAACGGAAACCTGGGCATCAATATTTGAATCGGAAAATCCAAATACCTGTGCTGAGAATTTCGAAACAGTTTTCCAAAACCACATAAACCTATCCACACAAATAATTGTTACCAAACCAAAATCTAAGCACAGATTAATAAAGCCATGGATAACCCATGGACTAGTGATTTCAATCAGAAATAAAGAAAAATACTACCACCAGTCAAAAAAATTCCCTAATGATGAAAAAATAAACACCTTCTACAAGAAATACCGTAACAAACTTGCGCTTTTAATAAGACTGACAAAAGAAAAATATTTTCGTAATAAAATAAAAAATGCTGGTCAAGACAGCAAAGAGTTTTGGAAAATCATCAATACAATAACCAATAAAAGCACAAAAAAAAAATTACCAAAAGAAATTACTCATCACGGAATCAACACTGACACCGAAAAAAATGCAAAACTGTGCGGTAACATTTATAATGAATATTTTACTAATGTCGGCCCTAATCTTGCGCGTAATATTATCCTAGACAACAAACAAACACAACAACCTGAGCACAACTCAACTATTGAAGAAGGCTTCCACACATTTGCTTCAGTAACTGATAAAGAAGTCGAAAACGCTGTAATAAGTCTACGGGGATCAGCAAGCCCTGGCTATGACAATATAACCGTAAAAACATTAAAAGCCGTTCATGAGATAATCAGTAAACCGATTGCTCATATAATAAATGTAAGTCTAAAGAAGGGTATATTCCCGAACAACTATAAGAAGACTATTGTCACCCCTGTTTTCAAATCTGGAGATGAAAAAAATATTTCCAACTATCGTCCCATAGCACTCACATCAAACATTGCAAAAATCTACGAAAAAATTGTTAAAAAACAACTCAACAATTACATAAAAAAAAAAAAGATAATGAGCCCAAACCAATTTGGGTTTAGGGACAATCTCAGCACTCAAGATGCAATTGCTAAATTAACTTCAACAATAATACAAAATTTAGATAATGGAGAAAAGTGTCTTGGTATATTCATCGACCTACGCAAGGCATTTGATAGCATATCACACTCCAAACTCAATGAGAAACTCATGCAAATTGGATTGGACGGAACAGTACTGTCATGGTTCCAAAGTTATCTAAAAGAGAGATTTCAATACGTCAAAATAAATGATACCCTAAGTGAACCCAAAACCTCATCATTTGGTATACCGCAAGGAACTGTCATCGGTCCAATCCTTTTTATTATATATGTTAATCAAATGTTCACTCTTCCCATAGTTGGAGATATCATATCTTATGCAGACGACACAGTAGTTATCACTAAAGGGAAATCATGGGAGGAAACGATGAGTAAAGCAAATACAAATATAAACATACTCAAAACATGGTTTGACCTAAATTGTCTCTCACTAAATACAGAGAAAACTTATTTTATTCCATTCTCTTTGAAAGAAAAAAATGTCGAGAACAATATAACTATTAAAATCCATTCATCACAGTGTGAAAATAAAAAGGAATGCAACGATGACAATTGCCTACAAATAACATGCAAAAATAGTATTAAGTATCTGGGTGTCATTGTAGACAAACACTTAAAATGGAACGAACAAGTCGAAAATACGGTAACCAGAGTAAGAAAACTTATTTACATATTCATTAGATTGAGAAACATTCTATCATCTAGTATGATTAAAACTGTTTATTTCTCTCTTGCCCAATCTATTCTAGAATATGGTATAATCGGGTGGGGGGGAACTTTCAAAACTAACCTCCAACCTGTAGAAAGGGTACAGAGGTTGATTCTAAAAGTTATCACACGTAAACCATCTTTATTTCCAACAATACAACTATTTAATTCTTTTAGGGTACTCAGTTTAAATAAAATTTTCAAAAAGAACACTCTGTTACAAACACACAAAGATCATTTTAATTCTACAACAACAATCACAAAAATAAGTAACCGTTCAAGATCACGTGGTAATCTAGAAATCCCTAAATTTAATACGAGTGCTTTTCAACAACATTATACTTATAAAGGTATAAAATTTTTTAACGCCCTCCCATATAAAATCAAATCCGAAGAAAATTATAAAGTCTTTAAATCACTAATTAAACAACTGCTTGATCAACCAAACACTAATTATAAGTTTTAATTTCAAAGAAAGAATTTCTACGTATATTTTTTGATTACAATGCACTAATTAGTAAAAATTGATCAAGTCTTGATCATAATTTTATGTACTTTTTTTCTGTAATGACACGACTCCCCAATTTAAACACGAGAAATTTTTTCTCTTTTAAATTGGGTAGATTCATTAACAAGAAACTATTTTATTTGTAATTATTTATAAGAACCATGTATTTTCCTTATGTAAATCTGTTATATGTATGTATATTTCAAATAAAAAAAAAAAAATAAAAAAAAAAAACGTTTGATTGTTTCATAAAAGTGGCAAATATTAATTAATTATACTTGGACAAACGGAAAATTTTGTTCACTCCGAATCATAGCTTTAAATACTGCTCACTTGATCTTAAATATTATACATGTATCAGGAGATACCCGACGGACCTTAACCAGCGATTCCTGAGCTTATTTTGCGTAAAAGAATAATGTACTTAGATGTCAATTTGCTGACATGACAGTTTTTCCTTTTATAAAAAATCATCACACGTTGCCACTGTATGCAACGTAGCACATCATGTGATACGCTCTCGTGCTACTGGAACGAGATAGAGTGCGTATCAGGTGCTGCGTCAGGTTGCAGTCAGTGGCGACTCACCTGTCGGGTGCTTTTTTTAATTTTTGTCTCCACACAGGAGGCGTGGAGGAAAAAAATCCCCCAAGGCCTATATCGTCTTTGGGGATGCTGTGTGGAGGGTCTTAAAGGGGAAAGAAAGGAGAGAAAGTTCTGATAAGTATACGAGTGGTCGGTCGGAATCTGGTGACCAATGTGTTCAGGAGTGACAAAACATCCCTCCCAATGCAGTGCGACACGGTGGGTCGAGAGAGTCCAACTGGAGAGGTGAAAAGGTTCCCCAAACCAGTGTCTCCCGATCCGGTCTGCCGCGGAGTTTCCGCCAAGAGCCGGAAAACCTCACCCTATGAACCCGAGCACCTCTGCTAAGCTGAACCACTCGGGATGTCCTATGGCAGAGGTGTTACGTACGGGTACGTCCTGATAAACCCTTAGAAAAATAATTTAACTTGTTCGGTGGTTCCAAAAGATCGTCTTTCAATTCAGATTTAACGTTTGACTATGATCAACAAATTGATAAAACACTAGATTTTGAATAATTTTCATAGGTACAAGGTATCTATCTCTATATGTCTTGCATTACACAGCAAAGTAGATGCCTAATTCGTATCTGATTTAAACCCGATCTACCGTTTACCCACCTAACAACATGCAGAGTATTTTTATTGATTATGATTTATTAAAGATCAGCATTCAGTTTCTGCCGGCGTTTCAGCAGGCCGCTCCGTGTAGGTTCTTTTAGCAGCAGCGCTATTAAAACAATCACTTAGCTACCTGCTAGATTTACAGATATACGAACAAGTAGGTAACGGGGAATAACGTAGTAGCATATGCTTGTAGGTACTATGGCATGGAGCCTTTAGTACGGAGCTTCTTTAATTATGTTTTAATACAAGATGGGAGTGAATGGGAAGCGAACAGCAGGGATAATATTGATTATTCCATCCATCCTTCATATTGAATTCCGCACATAAAATATTAATTACTTGGGAGTAAAAGCAGTTAGTATAGAAATAATATGTAACCTTACAAGAAGAGGATAAGTCCCATTAAAATAAGTTAATTATAGGTGGCTAATGTTTGAATAAAAAAATTCAATATCGTAATACTCGGATGCCGCCCAGTGTATGAATACTTTTAATTAAGTATTGGGTTTGAATGAAATATAATTAATTTTTGTAATCACTTCCACGCGACGGTTACTAGGCTGGCCGAAAAGTTCCTCCACCGAACTCCGATCTCTTCCGATCTGAGAGGAAGCTTGTTGCTCGTGCTCATTGCTCGTGCGGCATGAGAAGTTTTTTTCATTTTATTTAACGGAAAATATTAAAAATTCGAGTGCAGTTTTACACGCGGTAGAAGCGAAACTTTACCAAACCGGTCATAATCAAAGCGACCAATGAGCGCAGACCTATCGTAATTTCCGTTTCATATCTCAACCAATAGGAGTCTTTAAAAGTAACATCATAATAAAAGCGGTCAATGAGCGCAGTTGTAAACCAAACCATAGCGGGACTGTAGAAGTTTGACTTAAACATATTTTGAGGCGATGCACTACAGAGTTTGAAAATTTGATCTCTTAGAAACATTTTAGATGTCTTAATTAAATACTACGAGTAGAATGGTCAGTGGCTGAGTAGGCTTCGCGTTTGGGTCCCACCCGGACGTCGCGTGTTCGATTCCTCGGCTGGCTAAGTCCTCCATCACGAGACAAACGACATTTTCCGCGTAGTGTGGTGTTAGTAGAAGATTTTCAAACATTGTTGGGTTTATTTGTAACCCGGGAATATTTGTCTTTTTTTAAATTACACATCTTGGCGTTTCAAATAATACCTCGATCGTTTTTTGACCAGTCTTTTCGTAAGCCAAGAAAAAAGAATGTAGCGGGCCTATTAAAACAAATATTTCAAACTGCAAAATCTCCTATTTACGAACCTTTTTTCGGTTATGGTTTTATTTATTGTACAATGTGGCAATTAGAAAATTATCAAAAAAAACTGTATGTGCTTGTGCCTTCACAGAATAAAATAAAACATGTTTTCGGTCCTGCTTTTTTCTTCTATAAATCAAAACGGGGGCTGGTGTTGAGTGGAAATTTAAATCTTATCGCCATCCAGATAAGGAGTTGTTAGCGGCCCGATTCCGAATGACATACGACGTGGTGCATCGCCTTTTGTCCTTTTCAAAAATGGAACGGATTTGCCGAAGATTTAGTTTGTATTTAGACACGTGATCGTTCACGGGTCTAAATACAATAAAAATGTCTGCATTGACAGATTTATAGTAGTGTGTATTGGGGTTGGGACGAACCTTCCGATCAGCCTCTTCTCCATCTCGCCTTGAACTGAGATGACCGCCGCGCGCCTCTCCGCCAATGCCTCTACTGGATCTAACTCTAGTGATAATCTGTACCGTGATGATATTGTAAAACCCCGTCCGGCGCACAGGTGGCTGCGAGCTGCGCTAGTGGGAGCTGCGCTAGTGGTGCTGTCTAGTGCTGTCTAGTGCTGTCTAGTGCTGGCTAGTGCTGGCTAGTGCTGGCTAGTGCTGGCTAGTGCTGGCTAGTGCTGGCTAGTGCTGGCTAGTGCTGGCTAGTGCTGGCTAGTGCTGGCTAGTGCTGGCTAGTGCTGGCTAGTGCTGGCTAGTGCTGGCTGGTGATCCACTCATTCTCCAACTTATTATTATTATTATTTGAGCCGTAACAAGATAATCCATCCATTCAGATTAACAATGTAAGTGATTAACTGATTACAAAACGCTTAATATTTATTAGAAACATCAGATAAATAAACTGGCTCTGGCGACCTCTATCAATATACTTACCTATACCTACCTACCCACTACTTCAGATGGATTTATCTCAAATAATATCTATTAATTAAATTAGTCGGAAAATAATAATACACGGTTAACGTCAAGTATATAACATAATATGTAAGTAGCACAACTGATTGAAAGAAAGAAAAACATTATGAAAAGAATAAAGAATGTCTAAAATAAGGCGAATTCAGAGAGATCTAATAATAATTTATTATAATTTAGTGACATTATGAGACATTTGCTGGGGAAAGTATTTTCTGGATATTATATATTTTCTTTATGTAAATTGAATATTTGGCAGTGGATTGAACAAATATATCTTACATTCAATTCACCTACATTGTTATTGTACAATTCCCCCCACAGATTTTTTATTTTTATTGCATGAATACCGCAGAAGAGTCTCCTTTGCTCATAACCGTCTCCAAATTCTCAATTCATCCCCAATTGGGGTATGTTGTGAGGCTGACTTTATCGAAAAGGGAAAGGGATGATGTAGAGGAAGATGGGGGAGGCTATTCAGATCTGGTCACCAAATACGGCTAAAGTCATTTCAAGTAACGTTTAAATTTAAAATGGTGGTCCTACATACTGAAAGTATTTCCCGCTCTGTAACATGCCGCAAATATACTACATATTTAAATTAATAAATTTCGAAATAAGAAAAAATTATAAATAAAATTTATTGTTCACGCTGGGGTTTGAACTCGCGACCTCCGGATTTCGAGTCGATAGCCTTACCCCTCCACCACGGAGGCTGTCAACATTTACCCATAATTTACTTTAACTTAAATCATTGTTGTCGTAAATATTGGTAATATTAATAATAAAGGTACTAATAAAGCTAGGTATCTGCTCCAATTGAATTTGTGGATTTAGGATATCATTACAGATGGTTATATGTTCTGTAGAGAGAGGATAATGTTCCTGGGAAGCAATTATTCGTATCGGTATTTCATAAGTGAATAGGTAATAGTAATTCATTGCGGCAATAATTATATTCATTAACACCGACTGTCCTTAGTACACTCTATACACGCAAATGGTTTCATTGGTCGATTAATTTCACTTTGCCAATGATTCACAGCTTATACCACGGTGACATAATACCACTGCATCCAAATAGGTGATGTGCGTAGAACACAGTTCACACCCAGTCTACCTCCAACACACCACTCACTACACTACACACTAGATTCTAATTACTACAGCTGTACATAACCACTAACCACTATGACCAGACCGTGAATGCGACGTAATTAATATTGCTTTTATAATTTACCGCCTCAATTTATCGCCGAAATAAAGTATGATTTTCAACGGTTTCCATGTTTGGCCTACTTAAACGAGTTGTCATCATTCGAATTATACCCCTGACAAATCGGACCGAAAAAACGATTTTCCAAAACGTACCAAGCAAGAAATATTTCACGTATCCGCCATAAATTCACCGGGCGCTTTACACTTATCACGTAATAAATTTTTCAAAATTGATTCACGGCGCCTAATTTGGCCTCCTACATGATTTCAATAAATTCAATTAGACTCGAACATTTCACATGGATCGCTCCACTCACTCCACCGAAGCGAGATGCGATGATACCCTTTCTGGAAACCAGACTTAGAACAAACATTCTGCCATGGTGGATATTCAAATTACTATAATTTTAATCAATAAAAATGATATGCATCTCGCCGCTTTAATGGGCAATTGTTCAAACGAAAATATAACGTCCATCAATAAGACGCAACGGCCGAATCGTAAGCGTTCTCATACCGTAAGAATTCCGTACTTTCCTATACCTGCACACTACTAACGATTATTGCTTATTCAACGCTTTACGTATGTATTGCTGGTTTGGCGAGTAGGGTCAGTTTCAGTTGCAACAAATTAATTTTACCTACGCAGGTACACTGAATATCAGATTATTTTTTATGGAAACTGTCTTCTACTATTCCGGAAGTCGAATAACAGAGTTGATCATCAACAGTTGTCCAGCTGGGAAGTTACGTCGCTTCTCACGCACTAAAACATTGATTTAATCCCTTTGCACAATATGAACTCCTGGACCTAATTGCTACAAGCGTCTACTGTGTGTGATGAATGATTATCAGGGGTTTTAATATTTTCTTAAAACATACATTCTCGTTGCTGAGATAATCAAGTGCGGAATAATAATGGAATTTATCAGAACGGGAGACAGGTAGCTGTATAATTATTAACTTCTGATTGATGCATAATTAATAATGCTGATTATTTATTACACATTATAAATAAGCCAGCTCGTATGATTAAAGTGAGAAGTCTTAGCGGGTTAGTTGATTAACATGGTCCACCAGGAGAGCAGCAAAGAGGAACATACGTAGACGGTTCCTTCCACTTCCGTTACCACGGGGCGAGATGGTTATTTTTCAGTTAAACTGAGATAAGTAGCGGTTTGATGTTTGCTGTCCGGGTAATAAGTGTTAGCTTACATTCTTAAAAGTGAAAATGGCTCACCACTGGAGTCTGGGTAGGAGGAATCGAAATATGTGAAAATGAAGAACCTTTTGAATATCAAATGACCATCTGTATACAATTTTTCCCAAGGCTTATTCGGAAGGAGCCCATGCTAACTTCTATGGAGGAGAAAAATGATAATATTTTTAAAAGTTTATTATTAGATAGGTACTGGGGGTTGCATACATTAACTACGTGAACATATTTTCTTCCAATCTAGCCCCCCTCCCCTTCGTGAGATAAATTTGGGCCACTTCGTATGTTCTTTTCAAGTAACGTGAGATTTTGCTGCCCCCCCCCCCCCCCCCCTTTTTGAGATCACGTAATTAATATATTCCCCCTATGAAAACTTTTCGTGACAGGAAATCATGCATTTCTTATATTATGTAAAAAAATATTTAGATATATTATGTAAAAGTAGTGTAAAAATATAATTACCTAATGAGGTAAGTACCTACCAAACAAAAAAAACATTTTTTACTTGGGATGAAACATACGATCAAATTATTAGTTCGCATTGTAAGTACCTGCAAGCGCCCTTGAGGCGATTTTTCACAAATAATATATATAACATATTTTCTTCCAATCTAGCCCCCCCCCCCCCCCCCCCCCCTTCGTGAGATAAATTTGGGCCACTTCGTATGTTCTTTTCAAGTAACGTATTCAAGTAAGTATATATATATTTGGTTTATTATTTACTGGTTTTAACCCGTAACTTCCCTCGCATATTTTAAAGAATATTAACTGTACGAAGAATTGTCACACAAGGGAAGGAAATGCACTTCCGGGATGAAAAATAGCCTGTATAACTTCCCAGTCCTCCAACTAAACACTCCTCCTATACTACGTTCCGTACGAAAAATCACGTCGATCGGTCACTCCGTTGTGACGTGGAAGGACAAACAAACATACTTCCGCATTTATAAGTTTTATTGTGAAAAGTTACAAATGATTTATTTTTGATACAGACCTCACTATCACACCTGTTCTGGTGTCTACATATTTCAATTTATTATTGTATGACATTATCTACGGTGATTTGAACTTCTAGAAAAGAAGAGTAGATCTTAGTTTGTTGCTTCTGTTAGTTGTGTTGTGTTTATGGTTCGTGTATATGTAATTCTTTATTTTCAGCTTGTTTTCATAAAATCTCTTTTTTTATTATTATAAAGCTGCGTACCTGAGGTAATATTTTATCACAGAAAAGCGTTCCTGACATGAAATTGAAATTATTATTAATTACTAAAGTGAAATTATTCGCGAAACGCCTGACATAGCGAGAGTGTAGCGAACATGCCATTCTTCCGATAGAAGCTTCTGCGTTGAAGTCAGTCATGCCAGGCCGCCCATTCGCCGTACCTGTATAAATCAATCACAGACGCTGACAATATAAACACAGGGCTGGCCGGGTAATTATATTTGTAAATGATAGATAAGCTTCGACTTGTTTGTTTACGGTACAAGCCCGGGCTGCCTGATGCCTGATGCCTGATGCCTGATGCCTGATGCCCGGTGCTCGGTGCCGGTGTTCGCTGCCCGGTGCCCGGTCCCGGTGCTCGCAACGTGCAATTTGCCCCCGACACAGCCCGCATACACGAGTAGGTATACCGAACTTGGTTTTTTGGTGTAAAACTTAATTTATTTGTCCGCTTGGGAGATGTGACGTTTTAATTGGCCGATTCATGGGAATCGCAGCCGAACCGATTTATGATTCACTCGAACTCGGTGGAGGAAAACTCGAACACGGGTCGAGGATTTACGAATCATTGAATCAATCGAGATACGTCATCACGCATTTTATCTTCCTTTCATGAGTGTTTCTGCATAAAAGTTGAATGACGCCGCTTCCTCATAATAACTAACTTCATACGAATATTAATTATTTTGTGATGCGTGTAAAAGAACGGAATGGATGTAAGTTTTTATTTGCTTGGAATTAACTGGAATTACCAAAGATAAAAATGTTTCCTTTATAATATACAAGCTAAAGTTCCCGGCGTTACCCGAGCTTTACATTTTTTTTCCAAATCAAATGTATACAGTAATTTTCAACTTATTTTGAACGTCAAGGATGCAAAAATTCAAGAAGTATCAAAAATTTGCTTTAAGATGTGGGAATAGGGGATGAGGTGATTTTTCTAAATATCATATAATACACTTTACACTTTACTGCGGAGCAAGTTAATATGAACTAGTAATAGATTGCTGTTGATTAAACACCGACGTTTCTCTTGATCTGAAGGTCAAGTGTGCAAAATTTCATGAAACTCAGAATAAAAATGTAGATCAAAGAGTCAAATCCACGCGTCCGCCACGGACGCCATTCTTTGTATAAATAGATAGAAGAATATTTACCTACATGTACTAAAACGAGGTTTATTATCATTTATTAAAAGAAAATAACTTAGTTTACATCACTTTATTTTTTATATTTTATACTATCAACATGTTTCGTGAACCATGTTCACTTCTTCAGGAATAAAAGTATACTAAAGTTAAAAAAATAATTATAGATTACATATGGAGAGAAGAAATTGAAGGAGGGGGAAGGGTTGACAATGGTGGGAGTTTCGAAAAATTGGGGATTACCAAGCTATTAGAAAGGCCGGTTAAGTGGGAAGATAAAAGGTTTGATAAAAACCTGTTGACTTTAAATTCTAAAAAAACCTATTATTTACCATTTTTCATTAAAAAACAAGAAACACTTAAAGAAATAAACTTAATAATCCACTCTGTGACAAATACAGAAAACCACAAATGTAATATATCATGTTCAAAAATAGAAAGCAAAACTGATATTAAGTACCTGGGCATAACAACAGACCAGCGTTTAAAATGGTCTCCACACATAAATATTCTGAACTACAGAATAAGGAAACTAACATATATATTTAAATGTTTAAGAGATATTTTAAACGAAAAATTACTTAGAACCACATACTTCGCTTTCTGTCAATCAATTATACAATACGACATTATAGGATGGGGCGGTACATATAAAAATCAAACACAAACAATTTACATATCACAAAAACTAATAATAAAAACAATTTTAAAAAAACCCTACTCATATTCATCAGAACTTTTATTCAAACAATTTAAGGTCAGAAAATTAAGTGCATTATACTTTTATCATGCAACATTACAAATTTATAAAGATAATATTAAAAATCAAGTTGCACCCTTTAAAAATAACAGAAGTCTTAGACAAACATCAATACTTCCCACTCCAAAATGTAAAAAAAAAATTGGACAATTGAGTCATAAATATCTCGGAGCAAAATTTTTTAATTCATTACCAGAAAAAATTAGAAACATGAATACCAATATAAAAAGTTTTAAAACTCACCTAAAAAATTATACTGAAAACTTAAACTGAATGATATTAAAAAAGCAATACAATAACACCCCCCCATACACACAAGCCTTGCTTAATTATGGGGGTACATCAAATATTCTACTATGTAATTAATTACTGTATAAAATTTATTTGTAATTTATGTACCTTCTATTACTAATAAAAAAAAAATAAAAAAAATAAAAAAAATATTTAAAACAGGGTTAACAAAATTTTTTTGCTTATTAATTATGTCAGCTTTGGAATTTACATTTTTTCTTATTTCTAAAATTTCTAAATTATTGATTTGCGATGTTTTATATCCTGTATGTAATATTTGAAGACCTGAATTTGTGTCAAAGCTATGATCATATTTTAATAAATGGTCTGCGAACTCAGAATCGCTATTGCCATTTAGTGCTCTGAGGTGCTCTTTAACCCTAATCTCAAAGTTTCTATAAGTTCTACCTATATAAAACGAACTACAATCATTACAATTGAGTTTGTAAACCCCTGATTTTTTGGTTTTAATTTCGCTATCTTTATTGTTGAGTATATATTTCTTCAATTTGTTATTTGTGTAAAACGCTGGTTGAATAGTACCGGGAATATTTTTACTAATAATTTTTGACGTATCGTTGTCGACAAATAAAATTCTACGCCAATGTTTATTGTTATCTTTAGAAATAGGGTAAATATATAATTTCAAAAAATTCTGTTTAATTTTTTTATTTAGTATTTCATCTATCAAATTAGAAGAATAGCCATTATTAATTGCTATTTGCTTTATGAGATTTAATTCAAAATTATAGTTAAGAGCTGACAAAGGAATTGTAATTAGTCTATTAATCATAGAGTGGAAAGCCGCTAGTTTTTGAGAAAAGGGATGATTTGAAGAATTATGTATAACAATATCAGTATACGTATCTTTACGGAAAATATTGAAATCTATTTTTGTACCTGTTAATGTTAAATTTAAATCCAAGAAATTTAAACTCTTATCTTTACCAATTTCCAGTGTAAATTTAATGTTTTTATGTAATTTATTTAAAAAATTTAAGAACATGTTCAATCGTCTTTCTGAACCTAACCAAATGCAAAATATATCGTCAACATATCTTTTCCAACAATACACATTTTTAAGTAATAACGCACCGCTATTATCAGTTTATTATCATATTTAGCAGCAGTTTATTATCACATTTTCCCAGTTTCCGTCAGCAATTATTAATGAAAAATATTATTGAAAATTTCAGCAGCATTCTATAATATCTGCGTAGTCATCAGTTACCACCTCCATCTCACTCGGACAAATTTACCCTTTTATTATTGTTCAAACCTATCAGAAAATATTGTAAAATCTCTGTTATAAATTGATATTCAGCAGAAGGACGTCAAGGAAAAACATCTGGTTTCAATGGAGGAATTCCTGGTTTTATTCACAAAGCACATTTGTTACAATAATTTGTCCCGACCCGACAAAACACTAAATTTGGTCACTTTGACCACTTGCTAGACAATGCTAGCTGTTTATAGGAGATCCACGAATTAAGAGAGAGTTAAACTAGAAAAGCAGACTATTTATAATAATGTTTTCTAACACAATCAAAATAAACAACACTTTCGTGTCACCATAACACATTATACGATATAAAAACCAGAGATCTACTTTACCGTCTAACATTTCGTTTTAGTTTAGTCTTACGTCGCTAATCTGTAAAATGCAATATCAACTAAAAATATGCTACAAAAATATGCCGCTAGATGGCAGTAGTCTTCACTCTTTTTAACATACTGCCCGGCGGGGAATGAGAAAAAACAATAAGTTTTTTTGAAATTAAAATCAAACTACAAATTCCTAAATCCCCACACAATATACTAAAAATTTACAAGATGTGTAACTATCTAAGTTTGAAGGGTCCGGGAACCTAACCAACAATTAAAATAACCTAAAAAATTTATAAATTTCTAAAAAATCATGCAAAAAATTAAATAATAAAATAATAAAATCACAACATTAATAATAATTTTGTAAAATTGACAAATCAATAATGTCTCATTGTCTCTATGAGGAATTTTCACTTCAATTATATTTTTTTTTTTTTTAACTAACACCAATTCACAAATAGCAATACATTGTTAGTTCGCTGTTGACTGATTATCAGTTCATTAACTTTCACTGGCATGGCACTGCCAAAAAACCGAATGAACACTTCACCGGGTAGACTGCTCGGCCATCTTGTCCAGGGTGGTCATCGTTTTAGAAAAGCACATCAGCATGTACTTCTGTATGTCATCATTTGGGTAGATCATCATAAATTAAGGGGCGGCCGTGCCCTGGTAAGCAGATAGTACCATTAGATCTGCAGCGAGGATGATCATCTCGCGGTTGTTGACTTGAAGCCCCAGTGGCTTCAGGCTGGATACAGTGGTGTCAACAACACCAATACCGATGCTCCATAATTATTGATGTGGTTTGGTTGCATCGGTTCAGCCCTAATTGCAGTTAGGCTGTGACCTTGGGAAGGTCCGTGGTTTGCCGGGTCGGGAAATTTGGATCCAAGTTTGATTCTATTGGCATCAAACATATTTTTGTGATGGGTCTCACAAAAGTGCCTTGTGCTGTTTTGAGGGTAACTACCCTCACTACTCCATCCGGGCCTGGATGAGTAGTTACTATGCGCGCCATCTTCCATAATGCAGGAGGCAGATTGTCTTCCATCAGGATTACCAGATCGTCCTTCTTTATGGCCTTTTGGTTGTTGGCCTGCCATTTGGTCCGTTTTTGCAGCTCAGCAAGGTAATCTCGTTTCCATCTGAACCAGAAATTTTGAATTAGAGCGTTTAATTTTTGATATTTGCTTAGTCTGTTCTCCGGGAGTTCGCGGACATCCAACTCGGGAATAACCGAAGCATCCCTGCCCATGAGGAAATGGTTGGGGGTTAGAGGGAGAAGGTCGTCTACGTCATCAGACAGGGAAGTTAAGGGACGGGAGTTCAAACAAGCCTCTATCTGACAAAGCAAAGTATACAATAATTCAAACTGCAATGGGTTATTTTTAGTAATTCGATATAAATGAAACTTGGTGGACTTGACAGCGGCTTCCCACAGCTCACCGTGGTTCAGTGCCCTAGGCGGTATAAAACTCCAAGATATTCCCTTATAAGCTAAAAACCTATGGATTTTGTCATTGTTCAATCTTAGACTGGCATATAGTTCTTTGAGCTTATTGGAAGCTCCTCTGAAAGTGGTTGCATTGTCAGAAAATATTTTTTCCGGTTGACCCCTACGGGCAATGAACCTCTTTTAACAATTTAAAAAAGCATCGCTTGATAAATCTGTTACGAGTTCCAAATGAACCGCTTTGGTAGAAAAACAAACAAATATGCAAAGATACGATTTAAGGAGCGGAGATTTTCTCAGCGCTCCAGCCTTCGTGTCTATCCGTCCGGCATAGTCGACGTCCATGACAGAGAACGGTCGACTGGGAGTGATTCTCTCAACTGGAATGTTTCCCAGGATCTGCCGGCAAACCTGAAGTCGGTATCTAAAACATACAACACACTTATGTAGGATACGCTTAACATTGTTTCTCCCAAATATCTGCCAATATAAATAAGTAGCTAATTTTAATCTTCCACTTGCACAAATTAAAACTTCCATTAAACAGAGATTGAGAGTTTTCAATCTACTGCCATACGTTTTATGCTTAGGGTTACAACAATTATTTATAAATCTTAACGCTTGAGCGATTACTCCTTTCAATTTGGTTAGCGATAAGAATTTTTCGAAAATATCCCATTCTTGAGTATCAGTTACCCGTAGTACATTTTTACTTTTTATTTCCGGGGGATCCAAACATGACATCTTGGATACTGGCCAAGTGCTGACATCTTCCGTCAACCAGCTTGGCCCCTTCCACCATATTGAAGTGCTGACTAACCTTTCAGCTGTAGTACCTCGGGACAGTATATCCTCTGCATTTTTTGACGATGATACGTGCCGCCACTGCGTTGGATCAAAGGTGGAAGCTATGCACAATAATAATTGACGCTTACTCTTAGTTTTACCTGACGGCTTTGTAATTTCATACGACGGGTAATCTAATTCATTATTCCAAATTAATCCAAGTATTTTTTCATTCTTGGAATTGTCAGTGATCATTTTTTCACAATTGCCCTGTTTGGCAATTTCACCTTGGCTCCGCCCAGATGACAATTCCAAAATATTTGATCTCCACTTCCTCAGGGTCATCCCTGCGGACAGCAAGATATCACTTATTTGTTTCTTCAACTTGAAACAAACTTCCAAGTCATCCCCTCCAGTCAAGAGATCGTCCATATAAAAATCATTTTCTATGACTTGACTTGCTACTGGGAAATTAACTTGATTATCCATACCGATTTGTAGAAGACATCTCGTTGCTAGGAAGGAGGAAGGTCCCAGCCCATATGTGACGGTCTTCAATTTGTAATGTCGGAGTTCCTCTTCTTGTGATTCGCGCCATACAATCTTTTGAAGGCTGCGATCCTCTGCGCATACGTTGATTTGACGGTACATTTTTTCGATGTCCGCAGTCATGACGTATCGATGTATTCTGAAACGTAATAAATGGCTGTATAAGTCCTTTTGAATGACAGCTCCCACCATCAGAGCATCGTTCAGGGATATTCCGGTCGACGTCTTTGCCGAACCATCAAACACTACACGCACCTTCGTCGTGGTGCTAGCTTCTTTTATGACCGCGTGATGCGGCAAAAAATAGGATTGCTCATCCCCTCTCCATTTATCACATAACTCCATATGACCTAGTTGCTCATATTCTTGCATAAATTGTACATATTGCAATTTCAATTCAGGATTTATTAAAAATCTCTTCTCTAGGTTCTTAAATCTTTTTTCCGCTGTGTTTAACGAGTCACCAAGTTGACTCACACATGGGCGGCGCGGCAGACTTACCACGTATCTACCATCGCTCTCTCTAGAGTGCGTGGCGACGAAATCTGCTTCACACGCCTTCTTCTCGTGATTTTGAAATCTCGCAGAATTCACCTCCTCCATTTTCCAAAATTTTTCTATCTGATTAGATAATGTGTTTATTGATAAACTACAAAATTGCGGTACTGGCCTTTTTTTCTGATGAATGTTGATCGGGCCCGATATAACCCAGCCTAATTCAGTCCTCTGCAGAGTAGGTCCGGTATCCAATCTCAGCCGATCATCTTGTAGTATATCCCAAAAGCTCTCAGCGCCTAACAGGATATCAATAGGCGCCGCTACGTTGAAATTTGGGTCCGCCATTTGTAATCCCGGCGGCAGCTTAAAGTCTTTTCTGGCCACTGTTGCTTGAGGTAGGTTTGTGGTTATTTCCTGCAATATTAGACAAGTGATATTTTGATTATAATTTGTCCTCAGAGATTTCATTTTTATCGCAACACGTTTCTTTATATGGGTAACATTGTTGTGTATACCTAACACAGGCTTGTTTATATTTTCGCATCTCAAATTTAACTTCATTGCGAACTTTTCGCACATAAAATTGGCTTGAGCTCCAGAGTCAATTAGGACTCTTGCCTCATGCACTTTATTATTGTGACCTACTACCCCAATGATAGCAGTCGACAATAAAATTGTTTTTTCAGCCTTCGCTAAAGCTGAATGGTTTGATACTGAAACTCGTTCAGCATCCATTTGGCAGTCACCTCCTGGGTGATCTTCACCTTTATTCATGGAGTCATCGCTCGGATGCATCTCCCTGTGCAATAACGTATTGTGGCTCTCGCTATCACAATGCTTGCATTTTAAATTAATTTTGCAATATGGGGCCGTATGTCCTAACCTCAAACATTTGAAGCAGGCACGGTACCTCCTTATTGCGTTGGCTCTTTCTCCTGAATTTAATTTTAAAAATTTTTTACAAAAATATATTTTATGCCCTTTGTCATTACAACAAATACAATTATTGTGGGTAGCAGCTAAAAATACCGATTCCTTTTTGGGATTATTGTTGCTACCACTTGCTTTCGGGTAGGTAGGAATTTTTTTCGACTCTGAATTTAACATTAATTCCAAAACTTGCGCACGCGAGGTCAAACATTTAAGAAATTCCTGTAATGTAGGTAGCTCATCCTGCAATGGGTTTTGTTCCCAATGCTTTCTAGAACTTGCATCCAATTTATTAGAAATTACGTATATAATTAAAGCATCCCATTGTTCGATTTTCAAGCCTAAATTTTGCAACGCTTTCAAATTTACATTAGTTTCATCAATCAGATAACGCATGGCTACTGGATCCTCATGTTTCATCTCTTTAAGTTGAAACAGAGCTTGGATGTGTCTTTGTACGGTAGTTCGCAAATTTGCAAACCTCTGCTGCAACAATTCAAAAGCCGATATATAATTCAGGTCTGATACCTCGAAATTGGCGATGATCTTTGCTGCATTCCCCTTTAAACAGGATTGCAGATAATAAAACTTCTGTACATTGCTTATGGCAGTATTGTTATGAACTAATGTCTTAAATGTTTCTAGAAAATTAATCCAATTTTTGGGATCTCCGTTAAATTCTCGTAACTGAAGGTTGGGTAACTTGATTTCTAATTTGGGGGTCTCTACAGACTGAATTGCTCCTTTAGCAGTCGCCAAGGTTGAATAATATTGATTTTCAAAATTCTCCCTTTGCAAATTATTATCAATTTCGTTGGAATCCGGAAGACTTTCGATTTGTTCCTGGACCTCTTCGAAATCATCAATTATTTTTTCAATTCTCGCATAGCGAATTTTAATTTCGTTAACTGATAATGCGTTTAATGAATCCGCAAATCTCGTGAGTTTACCTTTCAACACTCCGCGTTTGTTAATCAACGATTTTAAATTATCCATTTTTTATACGTTTGACAATAATTCAACACAACAAATTCTAAAAATGTTCCTTAAAAAATAATTTCTGTGCAATAATCGCGTAGAAAACCGTAGTAACCAATTCAAGCTATGAACAATGACAGAATCTTACAATAATCATCTTCTAAAACAATTAACCTAAAATAATTCGCATGACTTGCATTTACACTGCGGGTAGTTAGTTTTTTTGTTTTTAAATAAGTACATTGACACACAAAAAATAGCACTTGTTTGAACAGGAATTCACGGAATAGAAGGAAATAATGGGCAGGGAATACTTATATTGATGTCGATCCTTGTTCTTCATGTTTTCATCTTTTCATCTCTCTGGATTTTTGGATAGCTCGCTGGTTCATTTTATTGTTTCCTTTTAATGCCTTAATCCGATCGTAAGGTAGATGCGGCTGGAGGACCATGTTATAAATTGATATTCAGCAGAAGGACGTCAAGGAAAAACATCTGGTTTCAATGGAGGAATTCCTGGTTTTATTCACAAAGCACATTTGTTACAATAATTTGTCCCGACCCGACAAAACACTAAATTTGGTCACTTTGACCACTTGCTAGACAATGCTAGCTGTTTATAGGAGATCCACGAATTAAGAGAGAGTTAAACTAGAAAAGCAGACTATTTATAATAATGTTTTCTAACACAATCAAAATAAACAACACTTTCGTGTCACCATAACACATTATACGATATAAAAACCAGAGATCTACTTTACCGTCTAACATTTCGTTTTAGTTTAGTCTTACGTCGCTAATCTGTAAAATGCAATATCAACTAAAAATATGCTACAAAAATATGCCGCTAGATGGCAGTAGTCTTCACTCTTTTTAACAACTTTCATTTTAGGAAAAAAGTCCCTTGTGTTCATCATAAATCGGTTAAAAATTGATAGAAAGATTCCTTCCTTCTCCGTATCTCAGTTAACCTCCTCATCATCAGTTAGCTGTTAGCACTTCAATAGCAATCATAAATTAAGGCAGTAAATAAAGCAAAAGTCAAACTATCAAACCGCGATAAAATAATATGATTCTGCGGTATTTATTACGAGAAGGTAAGTGAGGCAGCTCTTAATAAAAGTCAGTTATATTTTACTTCCCCGGTAGTTTACCGAGCAAAATAACGGCCCGATTTGAAGGAATCGTTCTTTATTGCACATATTTCACAACCGCCATGATAAATATGAAATTTTGACACACACAAATTAATATTTGGTATGAAAGGCCGTAAAAGAGAATCATTAAATACCTTTTGAATAAATACCCTCAAAATAAAGTAATACATATAATTTCTGTATCTTTAGCATTTTCAATCAAATTCGATTTTAGCGGTTGTGTTAGGCACCTTTACCTGGCTGAATAATTCCTACGTTATTTAGTTGCATTTCATTGTGTGGGTCTGTACACTCTGAGTACTTATTTGACTTCTTCTCACAACTTTCCTTCAACTCTTAGTTATCAAATCATTTGCATATTTAGAAAGCCAAACGATAATAATGTTTAATCATTTTGAGTCGCTGCGAAATGAGATTTGAACGTCAGGATATTTCACCAAGCAAGCGAATGCTTTCGTAAAAAAATATGGAAATAAACAAACTTCTATTTTTTTGCGATCTGTCAACGTAGTCTAATTGCCCTGTGCCAGTGGGGATATGGAGTCTCCAATAATATATGGATTATTGCGAATCTGCTAGAAAATGCAACAAACGGTAGTAGGTGCTACTGAAAGTATCTTGCATTCAGTAAACAGGTACATGTTTTTTAAAAAACCAGACACTCACTCAATGAAGAATCTACACCAATGTTGTGTAATAACTTTTTTGATTTGAGCTGTCGGGTAAATCGAGTTCACAGTTTAAATTCATTTAAGTCAAATTTGAAAAAAATCGGTCGGGGTTAATATTAGCTGTTAAATGACTTTTCATTTTTTTTTTGTTTAATTATAGCGACTATATAAAAAATTTTACATACAAAATATAATGGTAAAATTAAGAATAAAATATTGTATTTCTTAGTCCTCCTCACTAGGGGGTCCTGTGCCGAGGTGGACTAAAGTTATTTAAATATAGTTCATTTGTCTTCAATCGAAGCTTAGACCTGGCTCCAAAAAATCGAAAAATTTAAAAACGAAATGTTCGTATCGAAAAAAAGTTTTTTTTTGATTTTCTTGTATGTAGATTCAGCAGTTTCCAGCACTTCTGGACAGCGTGTTTTGTATGTATTATTATAATGAATAGTGGAACTTCAATAAAAAAATACGTTTTATTTATTCTCTCTGGGATTGAACACGTGCCATTCGGGCCCGAAGTTATTAATCTTAAGAAGGCACTACTCTTCCACGAAGCTCTTCAAGAAAGGGAAAGCACCCAGGAAAATAGATAATACGTCTTGCTAACTCCATCATAATTAGAAAATAATAATATCCATGCGTTTAATTCGTTTCTTCGAAATCTCTTGCCACTAAATACAGGTACTGATGTCTTTCATTCTACACATGGTCAGATGATTTATGAAGAAGTCCTCGGTAAATTAATTTGAATTATCGATGTCTCACACTTTTACCGTTCGCCAACTCGAGATTACGGAGAAGAGATCGTTTGTGTGAGCAGCTCTAGTAATTACATTGAACCAAATACAAAATGGATGTAATGATTGGGTTTCAAAATTGCAATGAATTTATGGAACCTCCGGAAAATGATTTAATGTTCGCGCCATCGCGTCACGCGTCACGTCGCATCCCGTTACCAACCATACGGGGACCTGGGACCTGTACTTGTACATTATACTATGTTATTTAATAACAAATACTGTGGACTGTACATACTAGCTATGGTAAGACATGCTTCGAATCCGAGCGATCCTTAACCCTCCGTGAATCAGGTGGGGTGTGACGTACCCCAGTTCTTCAAAAATCGCAATAATTTCAAAGCTGTGATAGTACCGAAGTTCAAATTCTCAGTATCTGGAATTGCGACGTTGCCGTTCCGATCGGGGTTGCTAAGTCAGTCCGGCGGCGACTACCAAGTGAGTTACACGCCCCTAAAGTGCGTATGGGTATCACACACCCCACCTCGTACGGCGCGTTGTTAAAAAGGTATATATCTTTCTTATGTTAAATTTATGATAAACATAGGAAAGATGTATAAATATATCTTTCCCATGTTTAATTATTAGAAAGTATATTGTAGTTTGTTAAATTAAAACTATTGTCATAATTAAAAGTACCATTTAAAATTAGTATGTAAAAAAATTATTGTTAAGTTACAAAGATTTAAGAGCGTTTAACCAGCTGGCGGACGAAAATCCACATTTCATCGAAAGTTGTTCTTACGATCTTGCAGGGCGGTTACAATGAGAAAGATTAATTATTCTCCGTACCAGCTTTTTTAAATTATAACTCAATATCGAATTTATTTTAATTCAAATTAGCTTTAATTTATACCTTCATCCGAAAATGCTGAAAGGCGTGATGATAAAACTATTAAAATAATGTACTTTTTGTAGTTATTTTTTGATTATAAGTATTTGACATTTTTCAATAATGTCTAAATTTAATAAGAATGTTAAAAAAATCTGAAATATATTAGTTTGTAAGTGCGCAAATAAATACACAAATGGACCAATTTTCGTCAAGAAACACATTTACGTACATATTTTTTAATGATTTTATTGAAACTAAAATTAAAATTCTAAAACATGCGTTTGCTAGATAATATATTGATTTATTTTACTGCATGATTATATTATTTGAAATGGGTGTGGTATAATACAAAATCTTTTTTGAAAATTTAACAAATCTGCCAACGACCTATGGAATAACCTTATTATACTAAAAATTAAAAAAAATTCTCAAAATTTATTACATGCGAATACTAGATAAAAGAACAATCTTTTGAAATCCATTTATAATTTTTTGTGGAAAAGAGTCAATACGTCTAAAATCTGATTTGAAAATGACATATTTCTGGTTTTCTCTGGTAATGCCCTCTTAAGAAGTTTTTTTTTGTTATTTTATAATAAAAATGTTTGTACTCATACTTTCTACTCAGAGTTTTACTTAAACCTAATTATTACTACGCATTTATAAATTCCAAGTGTTTAATTCCGCCGAAAAAAATAAATGTGATAACACTTTTATATTTTGGGGTATGTCATACTCCACCTAGTTCGGGACGAGATTTTTAGTCACCTGGTGCAAGGAGGGTTAAATAATTCTGTAAAGTTGTTCTATTATAAAAGTGAGGGGAACACTGCAGCTTTATTTGTTTAAAACAAAGTTCTTAGCTTCACATTTAGGTAGGTCCGTAAAAGCTTGTTGCAGTTTTCAAGTTGGAATGGTGTTGAAGCACCTGATGTTTACTTAGTCTTACCATTCGCCGGTTAGTCTCCTAGCGCAAGTTTTACAATTTGTTGCAGGTTTTATGTATAGGAAAAAACATCGCCTTATACTTTAATGCTTCACCCTCTACCTTCCACTACGATGGTCGCTACGAAACACAAAATAACAAAAATAACCAATTAACAAAACATAGTTTTTAAATAGACCAAGAAAATTAGCTCCAATGTAAAATCGTTCTCATCAATCAACGGGTAGGAATTTATTCTAACCTCTCATTAAGAATACATTTCGAGATTCTAAATCAATAAGCATCTCTTATAATTATATAATTATTTGATTTAGTCGATGAAAATGCCCAGTTCACTATGAAATATCACCATTCCCCGAATATAAGGCGCGATAAATCATAAGCCCCGTCCGAGCGCTCCCAGTGAAGACCAATAATTAAAACGAAATGTATTTCGAAACAAAACCAGTAAAGCGGTTCTTAAATGAGAGCCGCGGTCGTAAAACATTCGTATTGTCCCATATCCTCCCATTGCAGATACATCATTACTGGTCGCTAAAAGTGCCCGCCTCGTGTGGGATGAGGGCGAGGAATGCTGCGGTGGGTGACCTTCACTCTTCAATGCTCACTCCCATATCGCCAATCTGCCTCTTCTTCCGTTAGCCATCCAGTACTGTCCATTCTCCTCACTCCTGGAATCACCACTACACTAAATGTGTCCGTGCTCATCAGTGTAGCCAATAGACCAAGTATTTCACAGCTATGGGAATTGAAGCGACGTATTCCCAGGCTTTCATAAGAAAACACATCAATTTGAGGCTATTTCCGTTGACCAGTTTCATAATCCGATGTCTTAATGTCATCCAATGCGCCGATGCCTCGACACTGATCTTGATTTACGCTCCGTTTCGGTATCAAATAACCCAATTTCCTGCAATTAGCTGGCATAACTATTTTTGAGATGTTATCAAAATACGATAAGGTTTCACGTTTGCAGCTCTGCTGTCTGCGTTCTCATGTAGAGATCGCATTAACATGGCCCCCGGCTCCGGACGGCCAGCAGAGGTACGAGGTCCGCAGGGGCGGGCCGGGCGGGTCCGGGCTCCGAGACAATGGGGCCCGGCGCGCCCCCCGCCCCCTTTGGGACCCTTTGACAAAGTGAAGCAAAAAATATGCAAATTTGATGAGAACAAAGGCCCAAAGGATCTGGACGTCCATCCTGAAAGATGTTCCCGAAGCAAGTGCGGCCGCGGCGGGGTATATGATTTATGGTTGATTCATTCTTTATGAAATATGGATTTATTACAGTTATACGTTATACTTTATATAAAAAAAAAAAATTTTTCACCACCATCTGTAAATCTGTTTTGATTGTTTACCATTTATGCGGATTCTTTACGTTCATAGAAACACTTATACGTAATATACGAACCATAACTACATTGGAGGTTGGAAAGGACTGGAGAATACGATATGAGGACTTAAACCTCGCGGAGTATTATATTATATTTTATGCGAATACCGCACAAGAGTCCCAACTGCTCCCAACCGCCTGCAGCCAGTGAGAATATACCATCCCCAACTGGGGTATGCTGCGAGGCTGAAGGTAGGGGGAAGGGGAAGGATATGGGAAGAGAAAGGTGGGGAAGTACCTGGCTATTCAGATCTGGTCACCAAACACAGCAAAAGCCATTTCAAGCAACGTTTCAATTCACTGTCACTCAGTATCGCCTGTTGTGGTATCGTCAACTATGGAACGTACCGCAAATATCCTGATATTATTTTAAATGATTAAATTGTGAAATGACATAATTCAATCAAATAAAATTTACTAGCGCACGTTGGAATTTGAACCCGCGACATTCGGATTGCTAGTCGAGAACCTTATCGTTCAGCTAAAGCTATATGTATATCTATGACTGAAGAAATAAGGCATTGGCTAAGCATCAGTTCCCGGGAAAAAGAGGTAAGAAAATTTTGAAAATTAGTGGGGCCGTCAAATTTTTGTGTTTCTTTCGAACATCAGAAGGTAACCCAACATACGTACACGGTTAAAATTTGTCATATGAGAACGGATTGCTTCCACGACTCTTTCTTGAGTTCAACAGCTCGGCTATGCAATGATTTGCCGGCTTCTGTGTTTTCTCCCTTCTTCGTGATGGTTCTCTTCAAGACCCGTATTCACTCCTTCCTCTCCTCAAAAATATCCTCCGCACAGCATATTCAAAGAGGGAAAAAAATTTCCTCAGGGCCTCCTGTATGGAGTTAATGTGGAAAAAAATGTAAATTTACTGCCTCATCCTCCGGCGACTACCTACTCTACTGCACCATTAAACTTGCAAAACTACTGCATACTGTTATCCAAAATTTTATTAGCACTTCAAAATCAGCATTTTCTTGATTACGTGATTTTATTTTTTTTATGTTTTTGTTCTATCTGCAGATTTTTTTTAGGTGGGACTGCGCATCCGGGTGTCGCCGATATTGTTTACCAATTAACAAATAAACTAAATGAACGAATAATTAACGAATAAACCAAACGAACGTTAAACTAAATGAACGAATTCTTTCCGTATTCAAACTATATTGTTAACCAATACTAATGAACACATTAAAAAAATCAACGAAATGAACAAGTTAGTAGTCGTGGTCCGCCGACAGTTGCACGGACATCATAACATATCTCTTTTGTATTTGAATATCTTTGCTCGTAGGTATATGAATTATACCTACGAGTTCTCTAAAGTCATCAATCTGGAATTAGAATTTCGTCACCTCAGTTCTTGTTTGTTCAAAAGACCATTTCAGTTTTTGTTCAATCTCCACTTTAAAATTTCAAATAAAGTATAAAAAATGATAGTTAAGCCTTAACTAAGAATTATTTAAACTAAATGAGAACTTTAACCTTACGGAAATAGCTTTATCTTAAAAACCAATCATAATGTTTCATTGAAATAATGAAAGAAAACCTTCTCCTCCTGTAAAATTTTCTAATGGTCTTAAGTATACAAGAACTAAGGCAATATGATATATTCTTATTTATTATATTGAGTTAATGCTTTATTTGAATATTTTTTAATCTTTTAATTTGTTATAAATAATGTAATAATTATTACTATTGTTATAAATAATGTAATTTGTATTTAATATGTAAATGCCCAATAAATAAATAAAAAAATGTCACAGTAAAAAAAAACATACTCATTGACGTATTGAATACGTGGTCGAAGTTCGTACTATTATTTTAAGGCAGGCTCAAAAACAAGATACCGAGACGAAGTATATATTAAAGGTAGTAACACAACTAAATTGCTTATTTTTTGTCGTTGTTTCAGGTATAAAAGTAATTTAAGTAGATATTTTTCGTGCGGTGCGTTTGAAAAAAAAACTCATCGGTATCCTAGCCGAGGTAGTGAAGGTGAAGGTAACATGTCAAACACATGTTCCTGTTCGTTTCACAAATTATGTTTACTTTGTGGAGCCGCTTTGCTGTTTAGCGATAAAATATTAGCCATTATTTGTGTAAAGGACGAGGGGCCCATTACAAGTTAAAAACAATTTTCGTTTTTTTTGTAATATATTTTTCCATAAGGGTTCGTTACTGAAATAAAGACCTCCTATTTATATGATTATTCCCCAGCACATTAATACCTTAATCAATGCTTTCAATAATTCGTAGAATTAATCTATGTTCGGTAAAAGAGCACAAAATGGTCGGTGCAAAAATAAACGAAAAGTTTCTGGATATTGACGACCAGAATGAAATCAACTCATTAAAAGTGATGCTAAAAACATGTAAAAAAAAATGGTTAAATAAAAAATGGTAAGGTTAGGTTATGGAATATTTTAATTTTTTTTCATTGCTTTTATTGACTTTTCAAAGAGGTGTCCAGTTGAATTGATTCTGAGTTGGCATCAGGGGCGTGCACTCCATATAGTCACATAAGCACTGCCTACCCTACCATATTTGTAAAACATGAGCATGTAAATAATATTATAATTTATTAAATTATTGCTAAAAATAAACACCCACTTTCAAAAATAGGCGCGAAAAAGCTGAGCAAATGAAACTACGCGAACGCCACATCAAACGGCATACTACAAACGTGGCATAAACTGTAACTAGAAACCACATGCGCGCCCTCCGACTGCCTCACTAAAATGCGGCCAAAGCAGGAATTATTTCTGCTTGGAGTTAACTTCATACTTATTTATTTATTTATTTTTATTTAAGTACATAAAACAGGCATTATGCCCAAAAATTTATATACATGGATGATTTAAATTACTAAAATTATAACAAAAATAATATCAGTAATAATTAGCTACTCGTAAATATGCAAAAGTGAATGACGAACAAGAATTAGTAAAAGGTAGAGTACGAAAGAATCACCAACAATTTATTATTGGCACCTGTGCTGATGGGACAATGATTTAGTAGGTACAATATTTCCTGTCTTTGAATAAAGGGCTTCATTACAATATCAGCTTTATACGATTGATGGTAAAATATATTTTTAGAAGTGATTGAATGGGTTATTAAAAATGTCAATTTCTTTATTAGAGCAGTGTATAGTGTTATAATGTCTTAATGTTCGTGGTAAAGAGGAGAAATATCCAGTATTTGTGTGGTAGGTAGATATATAGAAAATATCTTGCATCCCCCTTGTTGAATTTCTTGACGGTGTGTTAATGTCAATTTGGAATAAAATGTTTGGGGTATCAACTAATGCATGTATAATATTGTGCAGAAGCAATAAATCAGAAAGTTTCCGTCTTCCTGTCAGAGAGTGTAGTTTATAGTGTAGAATTCGGTCTTTATACGTTCCAAACTGATCAGATATACCTTCGCGATAAGCAATAACACGGGTTAATTTTCTTTGTATGGATTCGATTCTATAATTATGAATCTCATAATTGGGATACCAAATAGTGGATCCGTATTCGAGAATACTTCGCACAATTGATTTATATAATGTTAAAGTTTTTTTATTTTTATTAGTATCTATAGCAAAATTTGTACATATTATATTTATAAATTATATTATATTAAGGTATTATAAAGTTTTTTTTTCACAGTCCTCCTCACTAGGGTTTCCTGTTCTGTGGCGGCCTGTAGTTTTTCCACATTTGTATTTAGTATCCAGTTGTCTTTACATGGTCTTCAGTATCTTTGATAGTTCTTTTTCACTTTGTTCTCTCAACCATATTTTTACCATTGTTTTAAATTTATTTATTTCTGTTATTTTTTTTGTTTGAGTTGGTAGAGCGTTGTATAGTTTTGTCGCATTGAATTTCATATTTCTTTGTCCAAAAGATGTTTTCAAACTGGCTGTAGCTAGAATATTTTGGTTTATTGCCCTGGTTGTGTATCTATGTTGGACAGTGGAGTATTCTGATATGTTTTTTTTTAATTTTAAATAAAATATTTTTTGCATAAAGTTTTTGTATGTTGTAGACTTGAATGCTTTGAAACAAGTCTTCTGTCGGAGTTCTAACCGGTAATTTCAAAATTGTCTTTAGTACTCCTTTTTGGGCTATATTGAGCCGGTCCATGTGAGTGCTCAAGGCAGATCCCCATCCAGTTATCCCGTACTCTGTTTGTGATTGACATAAAGCGTAGTACACTTTCTTAATGTCGTTTATGTTGAGGATGTTACGGATGGCTCTAAAGAAGTAAATGTGCCTGGTGAGTTTTTTTGTGATTACTTCAATGTGTGCGTTCCATCGGAGATTATCATCAATTTCAATACCAAGATATTTGATACTTTTGGAGTGTGCTATGGTAGGACAGTGGCATGATAAGCCTTGATTTTGATAGTTTTCTTGGCATGTATATAATTTGAGATTAAAGTCATCCTCTGGCTGTCCTCTGGCTGTTATAGAAAATGTCAGATATTTTGTTTTATTGACATTAAGTGTAAGGGAATTTCTCTTAAGCCAGTTTTGCAGTAGACCAAGTCCATGTTCCGCTTCTTTGTAGGTACTTCTCCAATCTTTTTCGTTGAATACAATTACTGTATCGTCAGCAAAGCTTATGATTTTTCCTCTCGTTCCTAGGCTACCGATATCATTTATGTATGTTAGAAATAATATCGGTCCTAGTACGCTTCCTTGCGGTACTCCATGGTTGATTAGGAGAGGTTTGCTTTTTTTCTTGTTAATTTGAACGCTCTGTGTACGTTCCATCATATAGCTTTTTAATAAGTTTAGAGTTCTATTTAACATACCAATTTTTGAAAGCTTTGCAAAAAGGATTTTGTGATCTATTGTATCAAATGCCTTTTGTAAGTCTATGAAGATTGCCAGTGTTTTTTCTCCTCTGTCTAAACTTTTTATGATCATATCTGTAATAGTTTCTATGGCGTCACCAGTACTTAGATTCTCCCTAAATCCGTACTGTGTTTCTGATAATATTTTATTTTTTTCTAAGTAGGATAGGAGTTGTTTTTTTAATATTCTCTCCAATATTTTTGATAATGTATTGAGTAGGCTTATTGGTCGATAGTTGTTTATGTCATTTTTACATCCTTGTTTATATATTGGTATTACAATAGCTTTTTTGAGAGCTGTGGGGAATACGCTTTCAGTTATAGCCATGTTTACTAGATATGTTAGAGGTACGATAAGTTCTTTACAGAGAAATTTTATTGCATTTGTTGTTATTAAGTCTTCCCCGGAAGATACATTTGATTTTAGAGAAGAAATTGTATTTTTGATTTCATCAGCTGTGATTTGTTTAAACTCGAGCTTTTTTCCTTGCTCAGGAGATTCATTTGTTTGTACTGCTTCATCACATTGCGTAGCTTGTTTTGCTAAATTAGATCCTATATTTATGAAGAAGTTATTGACATATTCAAGAATTTCGTCAAGAATTTCCTGGGGACATTGTTTATATTCAGCTCGTCAATTGATGTGGCATTGGTAGATTTAGTACTAGTTATTTCATTTATTATTTGCCACATCTTACGGGGATTTTGTTTACAATCATCTATTTTTTGCTTATAGTAAGTTTCTTTTGTATGTGTAATTACTTTTTTGCATATGTTTCTATATCTTTTGTAGTATCTTAACATGTGTATATCGTATGGATTATTTTTTAGCTTCTTGTGTAACTCGTCTCTTTTTCTTACGCAGTTTATAACATTCTGTGTGATCCATGGTTTAATGTGTATATTTTTGTGTGATTTTTTTTTTACAATTTTTACTGTATTAGAGAAAATGTTTTGCTGAATGAGTTCTATGAAATAATTCCATGCTTCATTTGTATTGTCCATACTTTGTAGTTTATTCCAATCGGTACATTGTAGATTTTGTTTAATGACATTCCAGTTGGTTTGTGTTTTTTCTGTCGTTAGCGGTCTTTACATAATTTTATTTGGTTTGTTTATTTTTATTGAAAGCATAGTCGTATAATGGTCAGTAATAGTCGAGTTAAATAAAACAGTTTGAGTAATTTCTTTTGTTTTGCTCATAATATGGTCTATGCAGCTTTGTGTGTCGTCCACTTTTCGAGTAGGTACATTTATTAGGCTTTCCAGTCCATGGGAGGATAACATCTGCAGATATTGTATTTTTTTGGGATGTCCATTTTCTAGTATATTATTTATATTTACATCTCCAATAAAAAATATGTTTTTTGTGTCTTTCAGTAGGCAGAGTTCTTCGTCTATCGATTTAAGGAATGGGTCTATATTTCTTGTTGAAGGAGACCGATAGACTGCTAATATAGCCTTTTCTTTACCGATTTTAATTTTTAAACAATTGGCATTTGCAACAATAATTTCATCGACTTCAGCTTTTATTTCGATTTTTATGTATACAATTACACCATCATTTTGTTTTATGTTATTCAAACTTGAGTAGGTTGTATATCCAGCTATTTCCAAATTCAAGTATTTCTGGTTTATCCAACACTCAGTAAGAATTAGTATATGTAGATTGATATTTAAATATTTCATTAAAATTTGCAATTCATCAAAAGTTAATTCTGCACTTTTAAGGCAATTTGTGATTCTGAGCGTTAATCCTAATATTTGTGACGCACTTTTTGAAATTGTATCTACATGTTTATTGAAGCTAAGTGATGAGTCAAATATCACGCCTAAGTCTTTAATTGAAGTTGTGTTTAATAAAGCGACATTGTTAATGTGATATGTGTTTGAAAATTTATTTCTGTTCTTTGTGAAAGAAATTACAGCACATTTGTTTTTATTAAAATACAAATCATTTAGTGTGCACCTTTCGTGTAGTGAAGATAGGTCTTTTTGCAAATCGATGCAATCTTCCAATGATGTGATTTTTTTGTACAGCTTAAGGTCGTCGGCAAATAGGAGATATTTCGAAAATTTTATTCTTAAAACTATGTCGTTGATAAAAATTAAAAATAGCAGGGGTCCAAGATGAGAGCCCTGCGGAATTCCCGATGTTACAGTAAAAATATCCGCAGAGTGTCCTCCTATAACTACTTGTAGTTTTCTTTCAGTAATGTAACTCTCAAACCATTTTAGAGTATTTCCACTAATGCCAAACTTTTCAAGCTTCTTAATAAGTAGTGACTGATTTAACTGGTCAAATGCTTTGCAAAAATCCGTGTAGATAGCATCTACATACTTGTAAATGCTTTTCGATGCTGTCGCGGATGAATTGGGAGTATACAAGAAGGTTTGTGGTTCTAGAACGCCGGGGAAAGAATCCGTGTTGCTCAATGATAATGTATTTACTTACGCGAGCCAGTAGACAGTCATATATTATTGACTCAAATAACTTTCCTATGCAGTCAAGTTTAGAGATGGGTCTATATTTTTTTATATCGCTCTTACAACCTTTCTTAAAGATAAGAGTTATAAAAGCCGTTTTCCTTTGACTGGAAAAATACCATCGTGTAGTGACTTGTTGAAAAGCAGGCTGAGTGGTCTGGCGAGGAAATCTCTGCATGTTTTGATAAAAATGGGAGGATTACCATCGTGACCTGATCCCTTATTGGTTTTTAAATTCTTACATTTAATTAAGACCGTTGTAGGCGAAATATTGATCGTACCGAGGCTTTCATTACAAAAGTTTTCAGGGAATTGTGGAAAGTAGTTTGCATTGGGTGGTTTGTAAACCGATTGGAAATGCCTAGAAAAGAGCTCACAGATAACTTGACCTTGGGCAGTCTTTTCGTCATTTAAGTGCATCTCTTTTGGTATATCGGTTGTGTTTTTATACTTACTTTTTGCGAATTTCCAGAAATCTTTTGGGTTAGCTTTTAAGTTTTGTTTGATCAAGCCTAAGTGCTTATAGTAACAAACTTTAATTAGAATTTAAGTTCTGGTTCTAATTAATTTGTATGATAAATGATCTAGTTCGTTGCCGTATTTTTTATATTTTTTATGAAATTTGTTTTTTTCTTTTATCAAACGAATGAGATCTTGTGAATACCACATAGGGAAGTGTTTTTTATTCATTCTAATGTGAACATGCGAAGAGATAATCTGGTAGAGTATACTGTAAAACTGATCGACAGATTGATCTATTTTGCCCTGATTGATGAATTCCCAATCAATCTCACAAAGCAAGGCATTGATTGAATCATTATTATTATTTTATTATTTATTATTTAAACGCCCGTACATAGGGCTATTACATACATAATACAGGTGTATCGAACATTTACAAACATTATATATATATATATATATATAGAATAACATACAGTACCTACATACATACGATGCATATTAGTACAACAAATATTTATCATTTTACAAACATATCAGTTACAAACATTAATTTTTCATTATTATTTTTTTCAACAGAGTGCATCTCAAAAATCGCTCCTCAAAAATACACAAAATTTAGGGTCCACATAATCCGATAATCATAAAATTCAACGATAATCGTGTCCCCGAAGATCGGTTTAGAGATTAATCGAAGTTGGTGAAATCTCAACGCTCTAATTTACAGTGAATACAAGTGTTGAAATCAACAACTGTGAAGTGTCAAGTTTCAAATTGTTACCTACAAACCAACCTTCTATTCTAATCCCCGTTAACTACCTGTGCGAAGACATTTTATATTACACTTAATTCTCACTAGGCCATCGGTGGTTGATAGCACAGCGGTGAGCGTATCGGTCAAGAGATCCGAAGGTCCACGGTTCGAATTCTAGTAACACTGAAGTTTTTTTTTGGTTTTTGTGTTTTTTTTGTTTTTTTTTTGTTTTTTGTATTGAGTGATACGAATTTTGCAGATCAGTCAAATTCAGGCGCTATAACTGAGTAAATAAAAACCAATTACTTTAATATTATTAAACCATATAAACCAAACACAATGGCAACTTCTAACAAAGTGCAAACTAGATCAAAACCGACTGAGACACCACCACAAATTAATGCCGGTGACGAGCATTATGAAAAATTTATGAAATATGTAGACAAAAAGATGGATTAAATAAAGCAACAATTATTCAAAAAAATAGAACAAGAGACAGTAAATATAAAAAAAAATCTTGAATCCGAAATGTTAGAAATAAAAAAAAGTGTAGACTTCATAAGCAGTCAATATGATGACATCTCAATTAAGGTTGACAATATACTTCAAATTAACAAAAAGGTAGAAATCTTAGAAGAAGCAAACATCAACAAAGAAATCAGAATTACTAATCTAGAAACCCGACTGGCCGAAATCGAACAGGCTAGTATGAGCGACAACTGGGCGGAGTTTACTGGTATAGTTACACTGCCAAATGAAGAACCAATGGACACCATAAACAGAATATTTAAGGAGACACAAGTAAACGTCGAACCTCACAAAATAAAAAAAAATAATCCGTTATCAAGATCGAACACAGAAAATGGAGGACCGAGCATACAGGTACAAAGTTCAACTCCAAGATGAGGAAGCACAGCAGACAGTTTTGAACTCCCGCAAGAACGCAAGAGAGAAGAACGTATTTGTAGGCGAACTATTAACCCCTTACTACAAAGAGCTACTATGGAAGACCAAGCAAAAAGCCAAAGATAATAATTATCTATATACATGGTTCAAAAACAATAAAATCCTTACTAAAAAAAATTCTGACCATAGTTCTAAAATAATAAACATTAATCATATCGACGATTTACAGCTTATTAACTAACTGGTACATTATTATTAACTATTTATTCTACCTATATGTAAATTCATTTATTAGAAATGGACTCAATAATAAATATAGATTTTGATCTACCCAATAATGAAGAACATGTTTACAAAAATCCACAAGATTTCAAAGTGTTTCACCCAAATAACTCATTAAATATAATCTCCCAAAATATTAGAAGCATTCGTAAGAACTTTGATAGCTTTACAGTACTTTTACAAGACCTTGATTCCCACTTTGACATAATAATTTTAAGTGAATGCTGGACAGACGACTCTTACACTGACTTAAACTTACCTGGATATTCGACATTTCATACTACTACCAAACTTAACCAAAATGATGGGATTGTTATCTTCGTTACAGAATCGCTAAATCCTTTTATCTCTGAAATAAAGCTAACGGAAGCAAATTGTATAAAAATTTCACTAGGATCTGATCTATCTGTTTTTGCTATATATAGACCCCCATGCTTTAAAAATCTTACACCTTTCCTAAATTCCCTTCAAAAACTTTTAGATGATAATTTAAATACCCAACAACTTATCTTAGCGGGAGATTTGAACATAAACATTCTAAATTGCAATCCGAAAACTAACGAATATCTAAGTCTCTTAAGTCATTATGGCCTTAAGTCAACAATAAATTCAGCCACAAGAACTTCCCTTGAATCCAATTCTTGCATTGATCATATTTTTGCTAAAACTAATAAAATAACCATTTCATCCATTATTCATACAACGATCACCGATCACTACACTACTTCACTTGGCATTCTATCGAATACCGTAAATAAATCAAAAATGCCTACAAACACCACACAACAAGTCATAGACTTCAAATCACTTAGAACAGAAATAAGTCACGAATCCTGGGCTTCAACACTTAAAGAAAAAGACCCGAACAAAGCTCTAAATGCTTTCCTACTAACTCTGGAAATGTATACTACCAAACACACCACACTAAAAACACACAAATACAACGCTCACAAAACACTGAAAATTAAACCATGGATCTCAGCAGGGCTGGTTAAGAGTATTCACAAACGAAACACCATGCACATGAGAGTAAATAAAAATCCACATGACTGTAAACTAAATCATGAATATTTATTATATAGAAATCTCTGTAACAAATTAATTAAGCTAGCGAAATTCAAATTTTACAGAAATGAAATAGAAAATGCCAAAAAGGATCCAAAAAAAACTTGGAAATTTATTAATGAAGCAGCTTATTTAAAACCTAAGAAGGGTAATAATATTAATAAATTGTCAATTAATGGTGAAATCCTTGAAACAAAGAACGAACCATGCAAAATGGCTAACTATATTAATTCTCATTTTTCCAACGTAGGCCCAGATCTAGCAAACAAAATCCTCATCAATAACCACACTACAGAACAACTACTAACTAAACACAGCCCTACTAAACAACCAATACACTCCTTTAATATATATAAACTAAATAAAAAAGAAATTTCTGAACTTATTTTATCTCTTAAACCAAACTGCGCTCCGGGTCCGGACAAAATCTCGAACCAAATTCTGATTAATCTGCATGAATATATTGCTATGCCTCTTCTACACATATTCAATCATAGTTTCAGCCAAGGTATTGTTCCGGATAAACTAAAAATTGCAATTATAACACCAATTCACAAATCTGGGGACAAAACTCTAATTTCTAACTATAGACCTATCTCACTATTAAATTCACTATCGAAAGTTCTGGAAAAGGCAATGAAAAAAAGACTAATTACCTACCTCGATAAACATAACTTACTCTCAGATTGTCAATTCAGTTTTCGAGCAAAAATGTGTACTGAACAGGCTATTTCAGAATTAACGAATTTCATTGTCAAAAACACAGATGAGGGATCCAAAGTAATCGGAGTCTTTCTAGATCTGGCCAAGGCTTTCGATACTATCTCTCATGAAATTCTGTACGAGAAACTTAAAAATTATGGTATTAACGGACCACCGCTCGAATGGTTTATTAACTATACTAAAAATAGAAAGCAAATAGTAGAACTAAATAAATGCTTCAGTGAACCGGAAGAAATCAAGTATGGTGTCCCTCAAGGAAGCGTCCTCGGTCCCCTTCTATTCCTCATTTATATAAATGACCTTACTGATCTTAAAATGGCATCTATCGACTACAAGGTAATCAGTTACGCAGACGACACGGTAATACTATTCAAAGCTCCAAGTTGGGTAAAGGCCTTCAAAAGTGCTGAAACCGGTATGTTAGAAATAAAAATTGGCTCGACAAAAATCTACTTACCTTAAACATCGCCAAAACAAAATACCTAACATTCAGTAAAACCATCACTGGGCAACCAAAAACCCTTCCGCCTTTATACCTACACCCTTATATTGCCTCTAAACCCTCAAATCACAACTGCGAAAAAATAGAACATACTGACAATATCAAGTATCTAGGCTTAACAGTGGACTATAAATTAAACTGGGAACTTCACATCAACTTGCTCATAAAAAAAATCCGTAAACTATCATTCATTTTTAAAACGATAAGAAACATCATGTCTTTAAAACAACTAAAAAATGTTTACTTCGCTCTATGTCAAAGCCTTTTAACTTATGGTATTTCGACCTGGGGGGGAGCCGCAGAAAAGTATATTAAGACACTTAACACAACTCATAAAACACTAACTAGGATCATGTTAAAAAAATCTATCTTCATCCAACGGAAAACATCCTAATAACTAACAACATACTAGACATCAGGAAACTCTTCATTAAGAAGATCATTCATATAAACTGCATAAAATCCTCATCATGCCACATAACACACCCACAAATCACAAGAGCAAACTCGCGCAATCAACTTTTAGTGCCAATAATTAAATCAACTTTTGCCCAAAAGCACGAATCCTACCTCGCACCTCTCATTTTCAACATCTTCCTAAAAGAAACCTCCTATTACGCCACTAAAAATAACCGAAAATGGTTGTATAAACAGTTCACTACATGGTTACTGTTCAAAAAAAGGGCATCAATCACCAAGTTATTAGGAATCTCACCGTAATCTCTATTCTTCCATTCTTAATAAAAGTATGTATAAATAAAAAAAAATATGTGTTATTTACATGTGTAGAGATTAATTCTTACTTATTACTACTGTTTATGTTTTACGCCTGCTTATATTATTATTACTGCCTTTGTTTATTTGAATTACGAGAATTTTGTGGAAATTTTAATATTTTTAGTTTTAGATGCTTCCATTACTATGTGTATCTTTAATGAATTTTTGGTCATATGATACTATGTAAATTCCAACAATTGTTCTTTGATTATATCATTTCGTTAAAATATGAATAGTCTTCGTTCTAGATGCTTGCTTAACTATGTGTATCTAATGAATTTTGGTTATATGAAACTATGTATATGCCATTTATTCTTTTTTGATTATATATACTGCTGTTTTTAATGTATCTGTATGATTATGTGCATTATACGAATACGTATGTATGTGTATCTATGAACGTATGTGTATATATATGAATGTATGAATATGCAAACATGTATGTGTGTATACGTACATATTAGTGTATATATATATATATGTAGAGAATGACAGCGATTTCATTTTACAGCCATAAAGTAATTTTGTATAAGGGTATCCCTGAGATCTGAGCGCTTGCGGGCCAGACGCCAGAATAAACTCGTAGGCAATTTCATTCCCTTCCTTGCGCCCTTTTGGGTCGTTCGTCACTTTTCGCTGTCATACTCGCCATTTTCCTTCAAATCCTTCTGAATCGAACTTTTGTCGTGTCATGCTTTGTATCCAACATTCAATAAACGTGGAGTCCGGAACCTCAACCTGTGTATTAATTTATCTTCATACCTTGGCTACATTAGTAAGTACGATCCTACCAAATAAAGTCATTTGCCAAATTGGTGAACCCGACGTATACACATGGATAATGGCGGACAACCAGCAGCGAGCGACCATCATGGCGCAGGGAAGGAAATCCTGAGGTATCATATCCCGGTGAGTTACCTTTCAATTTTAACTAAAATAACAGTGCATCTTTTGCTCTTATTGCTTTTCACTAGGGAGACCTCAGTAAAACTTTAAATATAATATGCATCGCATATTCCGTCATATATTTCGATAATGACGGCCTAAACAGTGCATGGGTTTTCAAGCAAAGTATTATTTTTCTAAAACAAATATTTTTTAAATGTAATTAATAATTAATCATTCAATCATATCAAACATATCTTGATTTTTTACTATATACCCACATGGATTATGTAAATCAATCTTCCGATAACAGGATTTTAAAGTCAAAATATTGTAACCTTTACGACCTTTCAAATAAATACTATGATCTCTCATAAATTATCAAACCAACTAATCATTATTTCTTTTCGTTTCTTCAAAAAAGAATTAAACTGCGTTGTACCATCTATTTCAGGGGAACAAACTGACATTTCGTGACCGAAGTACTTAAGGCGGAAACACAACGCGGCAGGTCCGGTAAATTCTACGCCGGGACGGATTCCAGCGCTGCAAGCCCGAAACTGCCGATTTCATCAGAGCGGCAGGCAGAGAAAACACTTATCACAGAATTCAACGCTTGTGGAAACCATCGCTACAGACACGTAAATTAAAAAAAGTTCATCATTAATTTTATTTCAGCATTTTTAAATTATGTTACATTGTTTGATGGGTTGATTCCTACCCAAAATGTTGCAATTCAGCACATGTTCTCTTTAAGAAATTTTTAGAACTTGTGTGAATACATGTGAAATTATACCTACCTACAATCCATAATAATGCTACCTATTTGCACATTTCTGTTCAAGTATACTATTGAAATTCAGTAATATTTTAACATTTCTTGGAACTACGAATATTTTACAGATTATTTTACAAATGATATTTGTAAATTAAGTCCTACAGACAGTACATTCTAATTTTAAACTTTGCTGAACGCTTTCTATGTAACAATCGATGGAATCTAGTACAAAATATTGTTAATTTTTTAACAATTTTGCCAAAAATTTTAAATAATTTTTTTTTCACATATGATTCATTTCTTGCAATATTTTTCTTGCCATACGCTTTCTGCCATATTTGCCAATGAATGTAATGCGAAATGACCACTTCTGACGAAGACTTCCACTTCGAACAAATCTTCGGAACAAATTCAACGGCAGAAGCCAAGAAAAAAACACAATCAACCATGGAATCTACCAGCTCTAATAACTCTGATCAAGCGATACACCACGTCTCAGTAAAGCTCCCCCCTTGCTGGAAGGAGAATATTCAACTTTGGATAGTCCAAGTAGAGGCTCAGTTTGCGAATTCACGTATTAAAGATGACTTCACCAAATATAACATCATCGTCGCAGCCTTAGATTCGCAAACTCTACAAAGCGTGAGTGACATAGTCACGAAACCACCAATAACGGACAAATATACTACCCTCAAGACCGCGCTTATTGATCGTCTGCAGGATTCTGCGGAGAAGCGTCTAACTCGCTTGCTTACTGGAATCCAACTTGAAGACCGGAAACCAACCGAACTCTTAAGGCACATGTTAGAACTAGCTGGTCCAGCTTTAGCGGAGAGCGCAATAGTTCGTACATTATGGTTGCAGCGCCTACCGCAACATGTGCAGGCAATATTATCAGCACTCACGGAAAATAATGTGAGTCAACTGGCGTCCACGGCTGACAAAATATTAGATGTTTACCAATCGACAGATTGTAGTGTCGTCGACCGCAATAGTAAACCATCCACATCAAGATCGGAATCCACGGAAACTTCAATATTACTCCAACTTCAACAACAAATTTCCGCACTAACCCGTGAAGTATCTCAATTGAAGCTTACTCAGACGAACCAATCTTCAAACTTTCGAGGAAAACGAAATCAAAGTCCTCGTAGGAACTACTCGTATCAAAATTCGACACAGAAGAACTTCACAAGCAGACCTAGGTCTCGGTCTCGTGATAAATCTCCAAATAGAAACAATAATGGCATCTGCAGTTTCCACAGAAGATTCGGGGAAAAAGCATACAGGTGTTTGCAACCATGTTCATTTACCAAGAAAAACTCGGAAAACGACAACGGAACCTCACAGTAGGGACATGTGAGATTCCCAGCAAAACTTGTCGTCTCTTCGTATATGACCAACAAACGCGACAGAAATTCCTAGTGGACACAGGGGCTGACGTTAGCGTCTTACCTAGAAACCAGTCTTATAACAAGAATAATGTAACTTCTGACAACTGCCCAACTACCCTGTATGGAGCGAATGGAAACCCAATCAAAACTTATGGTACAAGGACCGTCGAGCTCAATTTTGGCCTTCGACGAGCATTAAAATGGCGATTCATTGTCGCTGATGTTTCGAGACCCATACTAGGAGCTGATTTTCTCCATAATTTTAACTTAATAGTGGATCTCAAGAAAGCAACCATTGCAGACCAATCTACAGGACTATTAATCAGGGGAATAACCTACAAAGGACCAACTTCTGGAATCTCTACTATTTCTACTGTACAAAAATATAGGGACATCCTGAATAAATACCCGAACTTAACAAGGCCTAACATGAAAATCCCTGATAAAAAAAGACACACTGTAACACATTGTATAGAGACCAAGGGACCTCCTGTTACTGAGCGTGCTCGTAGACTCGCACCAGCTCTACTTGAAGCAGCCAAAAAGGAATTTAAATACCTTATGGAGCAAGGGATTTGCAGGCCATCAAAGAGTAATTGGGCCAGCCCCTTGCACATGGTTAGAAAACCGAATGGCGAATGGCGTCCATGTGGGGACTATCGCCGCTTGAACGCCCAGACAATTCCGGACAAATATCCCATACCGCAACTGAATGATTTTGCACATAAATTATCTGACGCTACTATATTTAGCACCATAGATATGTCTCGCGCTTATCACCAAATACCGGTGGAAGCGGCCGATATACCGAAGACTGCGATCATCACCCCGTTTGGCCTATTCGAATTTACGTCTATGCAATTCGGGCTATCAAACGCAGCACAAAGCTTTCAAAGATTTATGCATTCTGTAACAAGGGACCTGGATTTTTGCTTCGTTTACCTGGATGACATCCTCATCGCTTCCAAAAACGAAGAAGAGCACAAAAGGCATCTAGATTTACTACTAAAACGTCTCGCCGAATATGATCTGGTTATAAATATAAATAAGTGCAAATTTGGTGTACACACAGTGAACTTCTTGGGTCACACGATCACCCAAAAAGGAATGTCACCTATCAAGGAAAAGGTATCAGCAGTCACAGAGTTCCCATTACCTAAAACAGCGAAAGACTTACGACGCTTTTTAGGAATGTTAAATTATTATCGCAGATTCCTGCCCAATTCCATAAACATACAGACTAAGTTATTCAACTGTATAAATGGTTACAAAAAGAATGACAAAAGGATACTCACATGGAATCAAGAACTCACAGAAGCATTCGAGAATTGTAAGCAGCAATTAGCAAATGCAGCTTTACTTGCGTACCCAATCCCGACAGCAAGAATTTCAATAATGGTTGACGCTAGTGATATAGCTATGGGAGCAACACTACAGCAACTCAACAACAATTCTTGGGAACCCCTGGGATTCTTCTCGAAAAAATTTACACCCGCACAGCGGAAGTACAGCACCTTTGACCGTGAACTTACTGGCGTTTACGAAGCTGTAAAGTATTTCAGGAACCACATTGAAGGTCGAAATTTTTCAATCTATACTGACCACAAGCCACTCACCTTTGCCTTTAGCAAAAAGCGAGCCTCTAGCTCTCCACGTCAAGAAAGACAGTTGGATTTTATTGCTCAATTCTCCACTGACATCAGGCATGTTTCTGGATCACAGAACGTAGTAGCAGACGCACTATCTCGAATCGATGAGATTAATTGTCCTACTGAAATTGACTACAGGCAGATGGGAATAGTGCAGTGTCAAACTGACGAAATTAGTAAGGCAAAAGATGACACCACCCTCGCCTTACGTCAAATGGTGATACCTGGCACAGATGCTTCAGTTTGGTGTGACATCTCCACAGGCCATGTCAGACCTTTCGTTCCAGCCTGCATGCGAGACCAAGTGATTGAAAGCGTCCATAATGTTTGCCATCCAGGCATCCTCGGAACAACTAACACTATAAAACAAAGATTTGTTTGGCCCAACATGGCGACAGATATAAAAAACTTCGTCAAGCACTGTATTGCGTGCCAAAAAGCCAAAGTCACCAAACATACGGTAGCGCCACCAGCAACTTATGTTTTGCCTGAAGATCGTTTCCGACATGTCCATATCGACATAGTGGGCCCTCTTCCAGCTTGCAACGAGTACCGATACCTGTTAACCATGATCGACAGATTTTTTTTATTTTTTTTTTTTTTTTACAGTGAATACCGCACAAGAATCTCAACTGCTCCCGTCTGGAGCCAGTGAGACTATGGCATCCCCAATTGGGGTATGTTGTGAGGCTGAAGGTAGTGGGGAGGGGAAGGAGGTGGGGAAGAGGAAGGTTGGGAAGTACCTGGCTATTCAGATCTGGTCACTAAACACGGCTAAAGCCATTTTCAAGCAACGTTTCAATTCTGAATGGTGGTCTTACACCAGGGCGATACTAATAGTATCTTCCACTCTGGAACATGCCGCAAATATACTATATATTATTTTAAATGAATTAATTGTGAAATAACACAAATTAATCAAATAAAATTTATTTGCGCATGCCGGGTTCGAACCCGCGACCTCCGGAATGTGAGTCAAGAGTCTTAGCCACCGGACTACGGAGGTCGTCAGAGAGATTTACTCGCTGGCCCGAAGCTATACCTTTAAAAGACATGTCAGCGGAAACCGTCGCTACTGCCCTTACGACTCACTGGATTGCTCGTCACGGGACCCCGTTGACCATCACAACAGACCAAGGAAGACAGTTTGAGAGTTTTTTATTTAGGAAATTGACTGAGAAGTTTGGAATCTAGCATACAAGAACTACCGCATATCACCCGCAAGCCAATGGTATGATCGAAAGATGGCATCGCACATTAAAAGCTAGCCTCATAGCAAGCGGAGAACCAAACTGGTTAGAGAATCTCCCTCTTATCCTACTCGGTTTGAGATCGACAGTTCGGGACGATTTAAAATGTTCACCAGCCGAACTCACATACGGTAGAACTCTCAGGTTACCTTGTGATTTCTTCACTGAGACTCCAAGGGAAGAACCTGACACTTATGTTGGACGTCTACAAAGAAAATTTGATGGCATAAAATCAACTCCTGCAAGTGCTCATGGTACAAGAAAAATCTTTATACACAAAGATCTGCCTACTTCTACCCATGTATTCCTCAGAACAGATGGAGGAAGAAGATCGCTCCAAAACCCTTACGAAGGACCATATAAAGTCGAAGAACGCGATGAAAAAACATTCGTCATCAGCGTAAATGGGAAACCGAAGCGTGTCTCGATAGATCGCCTAAAGCCCGCTTTTATACCAGTAGAAGACAACGTACCTATTTCTACATCTGTCCAGGAACCACTCCCAGAAAATATAACAAGAACAAGATCCGGTCGAAGGGTGCATTTCCCTGACAGATACCAATCAGTACGCAAATAAATGGCACTAAGGCAGTATAAATTCTTTCCAATATAAAGGCAATATAAATTCTTTTCAATATAAATTCTTTCTCTCATTTATATTCTTACAAATCCATATCAAATCTAAAATGATTTATACAAAACAGATTTATAAAAAATAAGTATAAAACACATAGAAAAACTCATTAGAATTCCAAAAAGCATATATTTTTTTAAAAAATTACTGAACAAATATACTAAAGTCTACAAATTTTGATAAAATTTTGAGCTCTATATTAGTACTATTATAATTCGTGTAACTAATGAAAAATTTTTCATTCTTCAACCATGTAAATAACATGTAGCTAGTTTTAAGTCAACTTTACAATCGTATATTACACGATAAAACATCTATGTATAAGAAATCATTTAACGTTACGCTAAGATAAGCGTTCTCTTAGTAGGTTTTACAATAACAAAACCAAACATAATATATCATACTTTAATATAGCACATATCGTTTATATCATTCTATAATGCAACATGTACTTAAGATAACTTTTAAATATAACTATAACATAATGTATGTAATATTGATCATGTTAACAAAATAACACACATTGATGTATCCATTCATGAATAACTTATCCAAGTTTCAAACCACCCCGCTAGACGCGTTTACTTTCACATGTATCTTTAGTAACTTTTAACTAACTTTGATTACGTTTTGCGTATTTTTATAATATTATGGAATTTAACCATGTTCAGTCGAATGTTTGATGACATCCACATATCCGAATGAACATGTTGTTGAGATTTTAACATTTAAATCATACAATAATTTTTATACCATTTCTTTTAATGAAATGTAATTGCTTATAACAATATGATTATTTTTTATCCATATCCTATCAAGCGTACATGTCCCTCGCCTGATAGAATGTGTTGATAAAAATTTTTTTTTTTTTTTAAACTATAAATTACTCCTTAAGTGTTTACAAAGGTATTAGCAAATACACATCAAGTTCATTTATAAAAACCAGCATAAAATTATATAAACTACACTTGTAAACAATTGATGAGATATTATCACTATAAAAATGATAGATTAAGGATTTCATACCTCATGTTCATAGAAAACGAATATGTTGTACATTTTATAATATCTACTACTTTCCAAATCTGAAATATTTGATTCGTTTAAGATCAAACATTCTAAACCTGTATTATATAATAAATAGTTTTAGCCATGTACTTTATCATATTCCAGTAATAGAGTATTTACTTTATATGAATAATAAGCTATAGTTATTCTAACACTGTTATATTATCGGAACATAATATGTCTTATATTTACCACAAATTACCTGAAAGGGTGATTTGAATTAAAGCATAAGTGCGTGACACTCCTTGCTCCAAACAAAAAACGTTTGTTGACGCAGTAACTTTTAAGTATTTTCTCTCTAAACTAATAATTTTATTTGTTAATAATACACAATTGAAGTATTGTGAAGTATTTTTAATATGTATATTAATTTTAAGTGATACTAGTCGCAAACATCCTGTACATATGCTCCAAACATAAAGTTTGTAGATGCAATTCATTGATTATATACATAGTCAATCTAGTTGGAGCATACTCCTAGAAATAACATTATGTTTATAGCTTCAAATTCAAAATCCATGTTAAAATACTATATTTATAATGTTACACACATATTTCACAATCAAGTAAGTTTTTAAATTTAGCTTTAAAAGTTAGGTGACATACAATGTTGCATTTTTAATCTAATCCAGAAGTCAGCATGTTTCGTGTGGTGGGTGGTCCCACACAGAATAAACCAAGTTTATATAATGTATGTCAAATCACTTTTGAAACTGTTTATATTAAAATACAGAATCACTCTTCCTTCTATTTACGACTGTAAAATCTAATTTAAGTAATCATATCTAATGCATTTCAAAAAATATAATAACATATTGTTAAATTAAAAGCAGATTATTATTCGACACTACTCACAATACCAACATGTGATGTTTTTTCATTATATTTTCTGGAACGCATTGAAACCAATAAACTATTTTTACATTTATTTTTTATGTCGTTTTTCAAACTGGGAGGAAGGTATGTAGAGAATGACAGCGATTTCATTTTACAGCCATAAAGTAATTTTGTATAAGGGTATCCCTGAGATCTGAGCGCTTGCGGGCCAGACGCCAGAATAAACTCGTAGGCAATTTCATTCCCTTCCTTGCGCCCTTTTGGGTCGTTCGTCACTTTTCGCTGTCATACTCGCCATTTTCCTTCAAATCCTTCTGAATCGAACTTTTGTCGTGTCATGCTTTGTATCCAACATTCAATAAACGTGGAGTCCGGAACCTCAACCTGTGTATTAATTTATCTTCATACCTTGGCTACATTAGTAAGTACGATCCTACCAAATAAAGTCATTTGCCAAATATATATATAGTTGTGTGTAAGTGTATGCATCTGTAAATATATGTATAGGTACCCGTCTCAGAACAGACTTAGTCTAGTGAGGCGGGTTACTTACTTGTTTATATAAGATAATTTAAAACAATAAACGCCCGGGTTGCTGGCAAAAAAAAAATTATATAAATAAATAAATAACTAGTTATTTTTGCTTTGATGCAAGACGGTGAGGTTTTGAAAATATCGAAAAGGTCTGTATACGTATTGGCAGTTCGGTGAAAACGCACTAGCGGTGAATGATAGGAATAGTTAGTGCTATGATTGTCACTGTGGAAAAGGTGGTGGAGTCGAGTTGATTTAACAGGGACACGAATATTTATAACACTTAACATTTGAGGGTAGTCTATGAGATTGTTCAGTAATTTAAAAAGTATAAGAATGTCATTAATAGTACGCCGGGTAGAAAGTAGTGGTAGGTTTAGATCAAACATTAATGCATTGTAGCGGATTTCAATTACAGGCTGTCTCAATTTGAATTGAACGTATCGAAGAAATTTTCTTTGTACTCTCTCCAAACGGTGTAAGTTACAGGTATAAATCGAAGACCATACAGGAGATGCATATTCCAGCTGCGATCTTACAAGAGAGCAGTAAAGTAGCTTAATTGACTCAATGTTTTGAAAAGTCCTTGTGTTAGTATTACAAAACCTAGAATTTGCATGGCCTTATTGGAAATTGTTTCACATTGACGATCAAATGTAAGTTTCCGGTCAAAAATAACAGCAAGGTCTTTGATAAATTAATGGTACTAATGCAATTTCATTATTGTTAATTAAATACGATGTAGATATTGGAATCCGTGAACGGTAAAAACACATCTGGAAACATTTTTTTACGTTTAGGAATAATTTATTTATTTCACACCAGCTAGCAAGTCTTTCTAAATTTTGCTGAAGGATAAGTGCATCATTTAAACATTTTATAATCTTAAAAAGCTTTAGGTCTTCTGCGAATAGAATGAATTTGACATTATCGAAACATAAAGATAAATCATTTATAAATAAAATGAAGAGAAGTGGGCCCAGATGAGAGCCTTGAGGAACTCCCGAAGTTACTTTAAATTTATACGAAAATTTATTATTTAATTTTACCATGAGTTCACGGTTACAGAGGTAACTATTCAACCATTTTAGGAATGATCCATGTATACCAAGGGCTTGCAGTTTCGCGAGAAGGATATTAATATTTACTTTATCAAAGGCTTTTGAAAAGTCAGTATATATTGAATCTACTTGTGCACCAGACGTGAAAGCTTCACAGATATAGTGTTCATATAATAGAAGATTGGTTGTGGTTGACCGACCGGTTTCAAAACCATGCTATTCTGGAGTAATAATATGCCTAAACTTATCAGCAATCTTATCTAAGACAATACTTTCAAACATTTTCGGGATGGTAGGCAGTATGCAAATTGGTCTATAATTTAAAACACAATTTTTATCACCTGATTTAAATACAGGTGTTAAGTGATTAAGTTTCCAAGGACCAGGAAATAATCCAGTTCGGAGTGACAGATTAAATATGTGTTGGAGAGGAGCTGCTATAAACTGAGCGCATTCCTTTATGAATACCGGTGGAATTTTGTCAGAACCTGACCCCTTCCTTCAATCTAGAGATCTGAACTTTTTATTAACATCATTCAGGGAAATGTGGCATGTTGATATATCAGTTACATTGGTGTATTTAAATTCAGGTAAAGCCACATTATCATTATTGTGTTCATAAACACTTGAGAAATAATCAGCAAAGAGATCAACTATTTCTTGATCATTGTCAGCATGTTTGCGCCCTGAATACATTGATCTAGGACAGCCGTTATTGTCTTTAAGAGACTTCACATAATTCCAGAAATGTTTTGGATTTGACTTGATAGTCTGCTCTACATCTGTAATATAATCTGAATAGCATTTTTTAGATAGACTTTTACATTTATTTCGTAAATCAGAAAAAAATTTATAGCATTAATAGAGTTATTGGATTTATAGTTAATGTGAGCAATTTTTTTTCATTGAATGAGTTTTTTTAGCTCAGTACTAACCCAATTTGGGTTACAATCGTTTCGTTTTACAATAGATGTTGGTATGCAATTTTCAATGGTATTATAAAGGATTGAATTAAACACATTTGTTGCTTCTTCTACGTTTGTTGACATAAAAATGGGGGACCAATTGAGTGAAGACAGATATAATCGCACTTGTTTATAATCAGCTTTCTTGTAGTTTGGTGCGTGAATAGGAGATTGGGGGGTAAAGAGTTCAATGGGGGCCAAATAAATGATCGCTTGTAATGGGGGATGATGAGAGTCAATGGATACTATTGATTCTTGCGATTCGCTGACATTACTATTATTAATGTTTGATATGACAAGATCAAGAATTCTATCATTTATATTTTTAACATGATTTAATTGTTTAAGATTGAAAAAGTTAATGGTATCAATGATTAATTGGGCTTTGGCAGAAATGGGATTTGAAGATTCAGTGGGTTGTGCCCAGTTTACATTTGGAAGATTAAAATCCCCAAAAAATATCAATTTTGCATCAGGATATCTCATTTTCAATGATTCAATTTCATCACAATGCTTACAATACACATCAACACTAGCTTGGGGGGGGATGTATGCACACACAATAATTATTTTTGTAGTTTTTAGTTTCGCTAATATAGCTATTTGTTCAATGTTTTTATTTTTTAGTTTTAATATTTTTGAATGGAACAACTTTCTGATCGATATTAAAACCCCTCCGCCAATAATATTTTCACGATCCAGCCGGTAAATATCGTAGTTGGTGAAGCCTAATTCAGGGGAAGATATTTTTTCATGAAGCCAGGTTTCTGTTAGGCAGTACACATCGTTGTTTAACGTTGGAATATTACATCTTAGGGTGTTGAGCTTAGTGCGTAAACCTCTAACATTTTGGTAGTAGAGTGTTAGTTTTGTGGGGAGTTTTTTGAATGAGCCTTAACGATTTTGGGTATACCATTAATATGTTTGATTAGTATATCTGTTTCTCCCTTTTTCTTTCGCTCCTCCATTTTGTTCCACAAATCTGTTAATTGCTGTCTTTGCTGGAGCGTCCTATCAGGTTTAAGTCGAATGCCATTTGGTAATCTGGTTTTATTAAATATAAACTGTTTATAAATCATAGTCGGCTTTATAAAAGTTTGGTCTTGAGATGTTGCAGGTTTCTAGATTTGGTAGGAAATTGAAAAGAAAATTTATTTCTAGAGCAGGATGATACGGATCTTCTTTGCTTAGTGGAAATGAAGAGTGAGTTACTGATATGTCTTGTTTGTCCGACAAAATGAGGTCCAATATTTTGGATTGGTGATTAGCTACTCGGTTAAATTGTTTAAGATTACAGAATGACAGTGTATCGATGATGTCAGTGGTGATTGTGTTTGTGTTTGTGGTGAAAGGTAATAGATTATTTATTTCATCAGGAATCCAATGAATGTTAGACTTATTGAAATCGCCAAATATTAAAATGTGTTGGTTTGGTGTTGTTAGGTAAACATTCCGAAGATTGCTTAAAAATGAGCTTACAATGGATTCTTCTTCAAATGGTGGAAGATATACTGTGCAAATATTTATCTTGACACTCCTATTCTTAAGATTTATATTGAGTTGGATCCACAAGTCCTCTGCTTGACATTCCCAGTGCGCCATCCTCTTCGCCTCTAGTTTTTTGATACAGCAACCATGACACCTCCTCCGTCTTTTTTTGTCTTGTGTATTCTATCCCTCCGAAATACTTCGTAACGGCTATCCACTAATTCCTGGTCATAGATAGATTCCTTCAGCCATGTCTCCGTTAGACTTACTAAATAAGCTGTCCAAAGAAAATTTGTACATCACTTGAACTTTAAAAGACATGTGCGTTATTATGACACGGACCGCTCTATAAAACACTATGGACTCAAAACTCTAATAAGTAGGAGAGATATTACGGATATGACTTACTTACACAAAATCTTGAATGGTCATATTGACTGTCCGGCTCTTTTGTCATAAATTAATATTAGAGTTCCGAGTAAGAAAACTAGGGACAAGTCATTGTTTCATGTCGAAATTGCTTCAACTAGTCTCAGGCAAAATTCTTTCTTATTGAGAACTTGTAATCATTATAAAAAAAAATGTATCGATGCTGATATCTTGTCATGTACTCTAAGCTCTTTCAAACATATAATTAATGGAGCCTTATAATAACCAATTCATTACCAAATACTCGTACATTAATTTACTTTAACAAAACTAAATAATTATTACCTTACTTTTTGTGTTTTTTTTTTATTTTTATTTAAAATAATGTAATACGTGTATGTGTATGTACATACACGTGCGTATATATAACATTTTTCCACTTTAAGTCTGGTGTTTTTTTTTTTTTATAAATGTTTTATGAATATTTTTTTCATTTTTTTTAAATAGCCATAAAACTGGCAAACTATATTTTACTATTTTTTTGTGAGTACTATCACTTTACTTAATCTTACTTTCACTTGTTTTTTTATTATTAATGTACAAATTTTTTCTCGATCCTACATCTAGATTTTTTTCAGTTTTCATCGTTATTTTTATATATTTATTTTTTCTACTTTCATTGTTTTTTATCTTATCTCATCTGTGTCTTCTATGTATCACACAGAATTAGACAGTATATACCTATAGTCTATGTTTAGATTGTTTATATAGTTCCTATCTCTGTAATATTAGGCAAAAAAAGTTAATAATTATTGACTTTTTATTTATTATTTTGGCATGATGTGAACATTTGTTATTGGGTTGTAACCTAATTATTATAATTTATTATTTTGTTTAATGCATGTAATGTTATTAACCTGTAAATGTTCCTAATAAAATAAAATAAAATAATATAAAAATAAATCGTAGTCGTTGGTAAGGATGTTTTCGTATATTTCATCAATTTTTGCCCTCATTCCTCTAATATTCATATAAAGGCATTTAATCATTATAGATTGTATATTTATTATAAATGTTATCGTGTTAGCAAAATTATCAATTTGTTATCCTTTCAGAAGTTTGTTGATTTAAATCGGGCTGTTTATTCAGTAATTTCAGCGTTAGCTGATCTTCATGGGAGATCATTATAATTTTAGAGGCGAAAGACTTTCTGAGGAAGCATCGCCCGTTTCTTGTCCACACAAAAGCGAACTGATGATCTTTTGCGAATTTTTTCGTAAGCCAGAGTATATTCTTTTCGTGTGTTGTAAGGTGTTCACTGATGAAAATAGGCTCCTTTTTTTGAGTTGAGAACTTCTTCAAATGGGTGGTGTTTAGTTTGTCTTCTTTAAGTTTATGTTTCATGTTGAATGTTTTGACGGCCGCTAGGAAATTGTCTCATACAAGATATAATATCAATGTTTACGAAATGCACTTAGCGTAGAGTAGAACTGTCGTTTTGAATTTGCTTCTATGAGGTTTTTTTGTTAGTATTAGGCAGTGCTTTCTGGAACAAAATTAGCAAATGGCAATCAGTGACGACAGTCACATTTCTATCATCTATTTGTCTTACCAGCAGCAAGCACACTTAGCCAAAACTTGTACGAAGGGAGTTATTTGTAGTAAGTTTTTTATTTGAATCAATTCGGCGGTTTCAAACAACTGCCTACTGTGATCAAAAACTCTGTGCACGCCACAGGTTGGCATGGAACCGTGGATATTAATGAAGTAATTTCATTTATTCATTTATGACTTTCAAATAGATACCTGTGATGTCCCCCAATAATTATAATAACTTTGTAGAGCGCCGTTCTTGTGAAAAATCATCTCAGGGGCGATGTTCAATTTGTAACGATTCTTTAGGTTCTATATAATTTTATGATTTACAAACAAATATAGAAAACATACTTAATACATTCATAATATCTACTTAAATATATAGTAACTACTCATTAAGAATTTTATTTTAATATTTTTTTCTATGCTGATGAAATTTAAAATGAAACTACGCGCCAACTTCCATCTACTTTTTTATTTAAAAAATGCTAATCTAATTTTGTTGGCCGTATTTTATTTTCGACGCAAAATTAAATAATATTTATCTCTTTACGAGTTATGTCCATCAAAGGCAGCCTCCACTGTTTCGGTTTCGTTATAAACCCTCTTCACAAAGGCAGCCTCCACTGTTTCGGTTTCGTTATAAACCCTCTTCACAAAGTTTTCTCGGAAATGTTATTGAACATGAATTTCTGTGCATCAAATAAAACTAATGGAAAAGATTCTATTTTCTTTTCTACAAATGATTTTTTAATATATATTTAAATCATTGGTCTTTTTATCACGGCTTGCCCTTCCCGGGGAGTCATCTTTATCTTCTTTGCCGCCATTATTAACAATAAAATTATTATCTACTTCAAAACAACTGTTTTACCTAAACAATAGCAATAATAATGGTACCTATCATAAGTAGGTAGGGACTTATTACGAAAGGAAGGAATTAAACGGAAAATTTAAAAATTATTTAGTTAGTGAGTATAAACAAAAGTGATTTTTTTAACAAGTACATTTGACGTAAATCAATTTGGGAGGCGGGTGTTTATACCGTATTGGACAACCTGCACCTCTGACGTAGGTCACCCTAAGTGATTTGCTACGTTTTGTGACTTAGCAGGGGTGTCCGGGTTCATGGGACAAGAAATGTCTAGGTTTTGGCGGCGGATGCATCTGCCCACCCACTGTATGGCGGGCAGGATTTGAAGTCTTATTGAGGAAGATCTTTTTCTTTCCGGCCGGACTCTCTCGACCCTCTCACTCAGTGTGAGGGATGGATTCGTACGTTCGTCATTCCTGGACACACTGACCCCCCGATTCCTACCCATCCCTCATACCCCTTTCCTTTCCAGTTCTTTTCCTCCTTCCTTTCCATAAAAAAATAACGAAATTATCACAATACTAGCTGACCCGGCCAACTAAACACAACGCCATCTACTGGATGGTTATCCAAACTTTATAACCACCGTCATCTTTAAGTTTATCGCGAAGAGACCGACAGACCGACAGACAGACGACGCGGAAGATTTTAATGTATAAAGAGAAGATGAAGAGAAAATAGAGATGGGAATAGTAAGCTATCCGTAAAAGATAGATGTATGCCATCTCGGACTTTTTTCCGCAATGCATTGTTTTATTATATCTTAAAGGGATTAGGCATCGTTTTTGATGAAAGCTCCCAGGCGGCTTGACTTTTGCCGATACTTCTAACAATTATCGTTCTGTTACAAGTTTCAACCAATTTACACAAATTCTCAACAAATTATGTATCTAAACCTTCCTCAAGAATCACTCTATCTATTAATGAAAACCGCATGAAAATCCGTTCAGTAGTTTTTGAGTTTATCGCGAACAGACAGACAGACAGACTTTAATTTATAACATATAGAGATAGAGATTCTTACATTATATTAATTGCTGATCTACATCGTTGGCAAAAATCTGTTGTCATTAATTTTCCAAAGAGGATTTCACAGCCAGCTAGGTTGTACGAGTATGTATCATGGAACTATATTCATACTCTTAGGTGTGTATGTTGCGATTGTTGGATAATCCACGTTCTCAAATCGACGGCTCCAGGTAGAAAAGGTAAATATTGGAAAAAATATTCAGTTGGAGTGTCCGTAAATATTTAATCCGGTCCATCGACATTAATATTTAATCTAGATTAGGCCGGCCCTGCCCTGGAGAGCCCTGTCCGTCCCTAAATCAAACAACACCCAGACAGGAAGAATTATTATTCGCCGGTTGGCAGTTAAACTTCACTTCCCTTAGATTAAATACATATCCTCCATACAAGCAGTATACCAGCAGTACACCTCCGGCTCCGGCTACCTGGACTACTTGAGCTACCTGTGCATCCCAAACAAGCTAACAACCTACTGCATTTACAAAGCTTACTTACTAGAGCATTATTACTTTACTTTGTATTTTTTTCCTTAGGACAAAATCACGAATTTTCACGAGATAATAATTTAGAGTAATTTCGCCCACGATATTGATTTCAGAAATTGTCATCAATAAATGGCAAAATTATTGAATGAGAAGAAATTTTGGAAAGGAACAAAAAGGTATGATGGGTGGGTATAAATCTGGGAGTCAGTGTGTCCAGGTCCAGGTAGGAGGCACATTTGTAAATACCCGATGCATTGTTCGTTCAGGATATTGCGGCAATACTCGGTAAATGCCCGAGTGGCTTCGTAAATACCAGATATTGTGTTTCGGATACTTCAGAAGAATATTCATTTGTTAGGTGAGGTTAAGTTAGGATCATAGTCAATTATTAAGTTACATTCATAGTTTTCTGGTGGGTTACTTGAACTTTTTCGGTGGGTCTTTCGAAACCCGAAAGATTGTTGTGTTGTGTTTTATGTAAAAAAAGTTTTGTAACTTGTAGAATTTGGTTTAAAAATGACAAATTTCCGGTTGAGTCTGACCAAGCCCTCTTACGTTTTTTCCGCTAAAACCAATGCAAATTCGAACTAAAACTATACTGATTAGCTGCCAAAATATTTGAATTGTTTAACGCGTCGGGTATTTACAAACTTGTTCAGGAGAGACGGACATTTGAAACCACCTCTCCCACTGCATTGCAAGGCGATCGGTCAAGAGTCCGGCTGGATAGATCAAAGGTCTGCCTCAAAGTTAGTAGGCAGACGCATTCGCCGCCAGGATCTGGTCAATAACCCCACGAACCTGGATACTCCGGATAAGACACCAAACGTAGCGAACCACTTGTGGTGACCTGTGGCCGAGATGATGATTATCCAATGAATGGTTCTCGTGGCAACGATCGGTACCCGCTTCCCACATTGAAGCCAAAGCTCCCTTCCCTTGTTACTAAGTTTAATAAACTGCAAGCAGACACTTATTATTTTTCTGAAGGATCTGAGATCTAGGTTACTTTTTCAATGCAACTATTTATCTTAATAAACTTTTCGCTCAGTTTTTACTACTTTTCTGCTAATAACTTGATTTATATTCCAGCTGGCTGGAAGAAACTTTCGCGAGTTTGGAGTAATAATAAAAATAAAACTTTCGCGTAACTTTTTATTCTTGTAACCCTTTGAGGATGTGATTAATATATTTTGATAAAACCGGACATTTCGATTCCAATAAAAATTCAAAGACTTGAAATTAGCTCATTTAAACAATTATTCTTGAAACTATGTAAACTTTCATTTTACTTACAGGAAAAGTTTAGTGGGTACCTACCTTAGTGAGAAAATTAGTTTAATTTTAAAATCACGAAAAAGGCGAGCGACGTCATTTGTTTTCCCAGAACTAGAATAAGCACGGTAAATGAGCAATTAATAATAATAATAACATTTTATTTATATAGCGCAGTTTTGTGCAATTATTTCCATAAGCCTATTCATATTATATTTCCATTGCCTATTTCCATTCCCGAACCTATGTTTGACGAAGCGCCCATGAAAAAATGAAAATTTTGTATGAACAATTTAAAAAATCATCTTTCGGAAGTTTTTTTGATTGATTCGTGTAAAGACCGTAATTTTTAGTAATAATCAAAAATTTCAGTCCGTTCGGTGCCATAGGTCATAAGTTATGACCAAAGCTAAGTTTGACAAAGCGCCCGTGAAACGATGAAAATTTTGTATGAAGAATTTTAAAATTCTTCTTTTGGAAGATTTTTTGATTGGTTCGTGTACAGACCGTAATCCTTGGTAAGAATCCAAAATTTCAATCCGTTCGGTGCCATAGGCCCTAATTTATGACTGAACCCAAGTGTGACAAAGCGCCCATGAAACGATGAAAATTTTAGTATAAATATGAAAATTTATTTTGGTATAAATATCTAATATCTATGTTGATATTTTATTTTGAGGTTAATTATATACGTAATTTGTTTATCAAATTAATTAATGTGCAGTAGCACTATTCAATAAAGTGTTAATACGGAATGGGGATATTGAAGTACCCGCTTCGAAAGGCGGTGGGAGGTTTGCAATTTTTTTCATTTTTTGCATTCAAAATTAACAGAAATAGTTAGAACTTTATTGAAAGCAAAATCTTAGTATATCCAACTTTTTCAATTATTAATGAACCTTTTATCGAGTTTATGTTAGTTATTAGTTCAGCCCGAGACTTTCCTACCAAACGCCGAGCGAACTTTTTAATGAAAACAGTCGATTTTAATTCATGTTCCAGATAATGCTATTTGCTTAATGCTGCGGGATGGATTTATAAGAGATGACAAATTGATCCTCTGCGAAGTTTACCGCTATAAAGATGTTAATAGCCGATTTAAGGATTTTGTTTGAACAAGTTTGTTGTAAATTTAGGAAACTGTTTATATTCGTTGCCAACATTAGTTTATCAAAGATGTGAAACAGAAAATAATACGTCATCACTACTTTGACTTTTGTGAACTAAACACAAATATATTAAACATTGGAAAACCATATATCGCTATTGTTTATACTCCTCAAGAACGCGGAATAATTGTGTTATAATAATTCTTTTTATTTACATACACAAACTTTTGCGAAATCGGGTGAGAATTTTTGCTCTAACATTTCGATAACGAAGATATTTTTACACAAGCTCCACACAGGTGGCCCCGTGTAAAAAATTCTTCAGGGCCTATCTCATTTTTGGGGATGCTATGTGGAGGGTCTTCTTAGGGAAAGGAAGTAGAGGAGGGAAGGAAAAGGTATAAGAAGTGGGTAGAAATCTGAGAGTCAATGTGTCCTGGAGTGAAGGACGCATGAATCTATCTCTCCAACTGCTGTGCAAGGCGATGGGTCGAGAGATTCCGGCTGGAGACGTTAAAAGTCTATCCTGATCCGGCCCGCCACACAGAAGGTGGGTAAACGCATCCGCCGCCAAGACCTCACAATAAATTTTCAAAAGATAACATTCGTAACTGGGACAATTTGAATATTGAAGATAATTTCAAACTTAATTCTTAAATTGAAATATGAGATCGAGAAAAATAAACGAATATAATTAAATCTCAATAATAGCTCATTTGATAGAGTGCACTCCCCGAACGGCCACGATAATACTAAAGGATTTGCGTTCATGATCCATTTGCGATCGTTACCATTTTTTGTCTTTATCTGTTTTATATTTCTTTGAAAGTTAGTGTTATCTTATGCTATGAATAAATATTACAATGAGGTTTACAGACTTCAATAAGTTATTCCTAATAAATTGTTTTTTTTTTTTTTATTATTTTTTAAACGCTGAGTAATTTAAATAGCGTAGAAACGTAAACATTTTTATGAACGTCGATAAAATTTAATATCGTCTAATGGGAAAACAAAAAACAAGCTCATACCTAATCATTATAATAAAAATGTCGTAAAAACACAGATGGCGAAGATGACTGGAAATTACTGCACCCCTAACAAACAAACCAATTGGATACCAAATACAAATTTAAAAGGATTTTACTTTAAGGGGTGGAGCAGTCTGAACGGTTCCTGGGAGGGGCAGGCAATAATCATTTTATTTTGGGGCCCAACCTAATAACAGCAAAAAGGTCATTCCGATGGGGCCCAACCAAACCTACCAACAACACTAGCCAATGTCTGTTACCATGGAATGTTGAATTCTCATGCTTTTGGAACGGTCGCTTGGTTGCTGTTTGCTGTTTGCTGGCTCGTTGCAAATATCATAACTCATAGCCTTACCTTTCTGTGATTTAATTACTCAGACTGATTTTTTTGTTTAGTAATTAAAACCTACCTACGCGAAACGTTAAAAGGCAAATGAGTGATTGTTATGATGGCGGGGCGGGCCAACATTTGGTACAACAGACGTGGCCGCCCAGATCCTAAAAGGTATGATGTACTGCTGTAGCCTGCAGATCTACTTAAAATATTATAATAAATCAAATAAACATCACTGTGAATCACAATAATTAAATATGACTGTAATTGTGTATCATATCGATAGCGGAAATTTGAATTGCTGTAAAGGACAAAAATTCAAAAATGAGAATATGCAATTTTCCTCCGTTTTTTCTCTCTTTCAATCTGCGTCGCCAAAATATTTCTAGGAAAATAAGTGCATCATTTACGAAGTGCATTTCAAGATTACCTTTTTTTCTGAAAAATGAACAATAAATTTAATATTGCTATTTAATAAATTCACAAAAAATGTAGAGTACCTTTTCTAAATGATCTACTTAATGTTGTCTTATAATAAAAATTCATTATCTACAAACTCTTGAGATATGATTTTTTGAAAAAACTAAAAAACTTTTTATTATTTTTATTTTTAACTTTTTGAGTAAAACCTTAAATTGTAATAAATATTTAATTAAATGAAGAAAATGATATTAGCACCTCTGGGATTAAGAATTGCCAATATATTTTTCTGATATTTCTGTTTCCAGATTTTCGATAGAGTTTCGCTTATATTGTCTTCATTTAATTAAATAAATAAAAAAAAATTAGCTCTTCTGAGCAGTTAACAATTTGTCCTTTACATCATTTCAAATTAGTGAGTAATGATTGGGCAATTGCGTAGAAATGAACAATGTCACTTGTAGAAGTAACCTCATGCATCATTTCATTTCTTATTACGAGGCGCTCCAATTTGGTCTGTTCTAAGTCAAATTCCAAGAAGGTTAGAAGATATTATTTGGGAGCCACGTGCCGCGCCGCAACCAGCGAGCCGCCCAAGCGCTGCCGCCCTATCGCGTTACCAGTGGCAGGGCGGGGGACACGGGACGGGGGCGGCATCTCAAGTCAAGCTTTAAAAGCTCGGGTAGCGCGTTAAGAGATTAAAGATTTGTATTGTTTTAGTGAGTTCCTTAGCGGCAGGTCCTAGCGGCAGGTACTCGCCTCCTTGTTCTTATCTATGCGGCAATTAGTCACACGTAATGAAGTTCGGTGTCGGTCCTTAGCGGGAAGATAAATCACTGGTTCGGATGAGGGAGGAGATCCGGAAATTAATGCCCGCTTTATTTTCTCAGCAAACAGTCTGCAAAGTTAATTTACGCTCATCTCTGGGAATGCTCATAACTCCGCTTTGCTGAAGGGAAAACTACTTTCTGAGATTGATAAATTCTCCGCTTTATTTCTTCAACGTGCCACCGTAAAGGTGAATGTGTTTTTTATTGTTTCTGGAAATGTGTTAAAAATACGCCTTACTAAATAACAGAAGTACGCAAATTCTTTCAAATACCAATTAATATCTAACAGATTAATTTTGAGTTCGGATCAATAATCAATAATTTTTATTTCCATTGAGAAATGAGAAATGATATTTTTGGGGGTTCCATGACAAATCAGATTTTGAACACCCTTTTGAAAAACAATTAAAAGTAACGCAAAATTGTAAAATAGCCCATACCTTAACGTAAAGTAAACTATTTAACCATTTTTTTTTAATCAATTTAAATGAATTTTCAAAGGAGGTGTCGAAGTTCCATGATTATTAGATATCCGGTCACCATTTTCGGAATATAATATTATTCAGGTTGTATCAGCACATACCCGAAAGTGTGGTAAGCAGAAACATGTAGTTTTCGTTTTTAATTTAAAAAGTATATTATTGGTCAGCAAAATGACAACGACGTTTTATTCTGAAAATACGCACAAAATCTGTTTCGTGTACGTTCCACTGCTCCCTTTGTATTACATAATTTCGACAAAAATACTCATTTTATATTTTTTCATTAATAGATTGGTACGTAGCCAGAATATACCAAAGAAAATGTGGCAAGTAATTAAAAAAGTTAATTATTTACATTATGATCGACATTAAATTAATATTGATGAGTTTTGTAATAGAGATGTTTCAGTTTCCTGTTGTAAACGTTCCAACCCCCACCGTTGTCCAACATCTGAGAAGGTGGAAATATTCGAGCCAAAACACGTTTGTCTTTCACGGTAGATTTAAAAAAACGAAATAAATACCCTGTTGCAGTATTAGTGCAAGTTGTGCTGGCGCCTGCACTTTGGGCTAGACCGATCAATTAACTTTCAACGAGAGCATTAATTATGTTCTATTCGATTATTAACTTCATTTAGTGTCATCTTTTTCAATTAAAGCAGAATTCCGGTGCACAAATGGTCTTGGACCATTCACCTATCCCAAAATTATAATTCTGAGGTGAGGTTTGGATAGGTACAAACAAAACAAAAGGATTTGAATGGGTACCTACATGTTGTAGTCGCAGATACATTGACTGTGAAAATCAATGGGCTGTAATCAAAATGTATGGGTTTTCAAAATGACACAACTACGGGAACAGAGGACACAAAAAGGAATCTGACTGACCTTAATTTCCCACAGCACGTTCTTGTGGTACCGTGGCACCGATAAATTACTTAGCTGATCAGTGCAAAGTCTCTGGGCGAATCGATATTAAAAAGACCGAGATATGATAGGAGTGACAACTGCATGAGTTACTTAAATAGACTTACTGCACCTTGGAATTGTTATTCCAGTATGTCATAAGTACGTAATATTGGCAAATATTGTCAAATATGTTAGGTATGGAAGATAGGTTGGATGGAGGAAGGTAGATATAGATAGTTGCGTAAACACCTACACTCTACCTCTACAGCGCCCTTGAGGTGATTTTTCACAAAAACGGCGCTTTATAAATCAGCAAAATGTTATTATTATTATTCACTCTGTGTATACGTGTTATTTCACAATTGAATAATTTTAAAATAATATAAGGTAGGTATATTTACGTTACCTTCCAGAGTGGTAGATACTCTCAGAATCGCCCTAGTTTAAGACCACCATTCAGAATTGAAACACTGCATGAAATGACTTGAAAAAATCCATATTTAATTAAAAATAAATTAGACTAAATATTTGTACGAAGATGATGGGTATCAAACCCGCGACCTCTAGGGCCCATATCCAAAGAGCTTACTGCTCTGTCACGAAGATGGTCATGCTGCGCGATGCATGAATAAACGGCATTGAACAATTATAATAATTATCGTCTATCACGGCGATGGCGTGGGTGAATTCCACCACCTGATTTATCCGTAGATGCAATACTAAATGAACTCGGCTCTCGTGGGAGATGGTAGGAGATATTTATAGACTTAATTTAGTAATTCGCCGTACTAAATTAGATTTTATAGGTCTGAATCTAATAAAGACACTAAACAGAACAACGTCGTTCATTTTATTTAATAGTTTAAAGAACCGCGCTGGTTTAACTGAGAGCTCAATAATGAGATAATTTGATCGGCCATATTGATTTACTGAGTGATATTTTAATGAGTTTTTATTTTTTACGATTCGAGTCCACTTCGGCCGAATCGTTAGAGATCTCAAATTCCAACAGACTGGGTTTTTTAGCTCTATAAATTTGGCTGACCGCACGCGCAAAAAGTGTTTGTTTATTTAGATTTTCATAATCAGATATATAAAAATAGGTTTTATGATGATGATTTGGTTGCGTTAATTTTTTTTTTCTTTTTCTTTATTCATCATATAATTTTTTTATACATTTTTTACAGGTGATTCGACTACCACGCTAGGCACATGCCCGTATTATGGTAGTCGGATTATGAATACATAATTATATAAATGCAAGAATTGTTATTGGTTAATATACATATAGTAAGGTACAATGTTTTGTATAACAACGACTGCTTTAAGTGGTTTCTTAATTAAGTATATAATATTTATATAATAATAAACATACAAATAAACTACTTTTATTTTAGGCTGCTGTTTCGCTTAAATAAAATAGGTACATAAATACATGATAAGTAGATAAATAAATAATGACGCTACTTGTGGAGATATTGAAAATAAGTCATCCATCCATTATTATGATAATTATCAAAAGATTTTTTTTTATTTGAATGTAAAAAAAAAAAATAATAGTAATAAAGCAAATTAACTTAACTTGTTGACTTCGGGCATTCTTTAAAATAGTTCCTCCCCTTTGTAAATAACCAATCCTGTACATTTATGATATAAAGCTTATCAGTTTTCGATTTCCTAGTATCAATACTCAGTGAGTTGAACATTTTGGGGGCAATATAGGAGAACTGTCGCTGTGCGAAAGTTATTTTCGTTGTAGGAATTATACATTTTAGGTGTGACGAATACCGAGTGTGAATTTTTTTTGTGTTTTTTCCATCGAATCGTTTTTCCATAGGAATATGAGAATTGTTTTTATGTATAATTGTCGAATGTCTAATACTGTGATTTTTTTAAAGAGTGGCTCTGATGAGTGTGATGGGTTACATTTGAATATTATCCTTAGCAGAAGTTTTTGTATTACGACCATGGGATATAGAATTGACATTGCACACCCTCCCCATCCCACAATACCATATGTAGCAATTGATTGAAAAAGTGCAAAGTAAAATTGCTGCGAATCAAATTAAATAAAGCTTTCAAAACATAGTTACAATAAATGAGTTTGCAATTTGCATGCATCATTACATAGATTACCTACGAAATATGTAGATTTATGATTTAGGAGGCGGGTATGGAATTTTGCGGCTGCCCCGGGAACCATTTATTGGATAGCCAACACCTTTGCCATAAGTCATCCCAAGTGGTTCGCTATGTTTGGTTACAGCAGGGGTGCCTGGGTTAATGGGTGAGGTTTACCTTGGACTTGATGCCAGATGCATGTAGCCACCAACTGCCTTGCAAGACGGATCGGGAGAGACTGGTTGAGACCTTTTAATCTCTCTAGCAAGATTCATCGCTGTGCACCGCATTGTGAGGGATGGATTCATACGTCCGTCACTACAGGACACCCACGCACTTCCTCTCCTTTCTTTCATAAAAGACCTTCCACACAGCATCCCTCAAGATGACTTGAACCCTGAGGGGAAACAATTTTTTTAAGTAAAAAAGCAACTGTAAAATAAGCTGGGAACCTTGCTCCCCTATCTCGCCAAGATAGTCAAAATCGTAAATTTTTTAAAAGACAAATAACTTTGTTCGCATCACTTTATTTTATACACCATCTATATGTTTCGTGAACAATGTTCACATCATCAGGAGTAAATGTACACTGATGATATGAATATTGTTCACGAAACATGCAGGTTGTGTATAAAATAAAGCAATGTAAGCAAAGTTATTTGTCTTTTAATAAAATAAATAACGCCATCACAAAGTGAAAACCTTTCACATGAAGTTTTCTTCGAGAAAGTGAACGGAATTTTATATTTATTGTGTTGTCTTCAAAACGGTCAATAAATTTGATGTCAGTCGGGTGTACCTACTCCTAATTCCGTCACTAAAAATGAAGTCCATTGCATCCATTGGGTTTTGCTGTGTTTTCAGACAAGACATTATTTTTTTCATCTAAACACGTTTGTATAATGTGATACACACTAGACGTTCTCCTTGTTAAATTTGGAAATCCAAGAAATTTTTTTAAAAATCCAAGAAATTGGGCGTCTTGTAAAGGGCACTTCAATGGTGACCAACTGCTAACCCTCTATAAATCTCAAGTCTTAGAGAAAACTTACCACGAGATAGTTTTTCACGAGATAGTCCAGCAATTGAAATTGGGGGCAACTAATGCCCCAAAATACTTGGTATTACATTATTTGTTATTTTCCGTACCTACCTAATTAGCAGGATGTAACAAATAGTGGCAGGTATGTGGTTGATCGTGTAAGGTGGAATCTATGTGTTGTCACTGGGCAGTGAGCAGTGAGCAGTGAGCAGAGAAGAACCGGTCGGGGCGGTGGAATTTAAGTGTTCCTGTTCCTACTCAAACATTATGATTTATTTTAGTGAGCGCATAACTCGGTCAATCGCGTCGGCTCATACGAGTAGCTGATCTGTCCGGGAATATTTATTTTACACGTAAGTCAAATCATAAAAATGCGGTTATCGAATTAGACGTAATGGGAATGTATCTATAGCGTACGCTGGACAAATTGGTAGTCAGTGTTTTGAACATTATGTAGCTACCTTGCTAGTCTTGCTACTTGCTACTTATATTATAGTGGCGTGCGCATAGCTTTTGATCAGGGTAGGCAGTAGGAAAACAGCGAATTATTTGATTTTTTTTTTAAAACCACGGAAATGGTAAGTTTTCTCTAAGAATGGCTAAGCTGTGTAACCAATGATGGCTACGTATACCTGCCACATTAAATATCCAAATAACCGTTTCAATTTGTTTATGATATTACCGCCCAAGAGTCCCAATTGCTCCCAACCGCCAGGAGCCAAAGAGACTTAGTGGGGAGGGAAAGGAGATGGGGAAGAGGAAGTTGGAAAGTATAAATAATGATGCACAGGCCAATAATTACTGATCTTTATACACAATTTTTTTTTTCGACCGCTCAGAAAAAAAGCGAACATAATAAAATTTTTATTTTGTACTAAAGTCGTACTTTTCTTACATAAAATAATTTCCCTTAGGGCCTATGTCATCTTAGGGGTTGCTGTGTGGAGGCTTTTTTAAGGAAGGGAAGAATAGGAAGTTCTGGGAAGGAAAAAGGTATGAGGGGTGGGTAGGAATCTGGGGGATCAGAGTGTCCAAGTGACGGAGTATGAATCTATCCCCCCAACTACGGTGCGAGACGATGAGTCGAGAGAGTTTGGCTGGAAAGGTCAAAAGGCCTCCCTCGATCTGGCCTGCCACACAGTAGGTGGGCAGACGCATCCGCCAGCAAGACCTGGACAAACCTCACCCCATAAAGCCGGGCACCCCTGCTAAGTCACCAAACGCAGAGAACCTCTTGAGGTTGTAACGGTGATACTTACCTATTTATTTGTCTTTGCGTTCACCGCCATCCCAATGCTATAATTATTACTCTCATATTCAAATAAACATTAATCCATATCCGGATTACAAGTACTGGCATGTGGGTAGATCAATGAAAGAAAAGACGGAATGTTAAAGTAACAAAGATGCAGATTTATTCTTAAGTCTCAACATTGAAGGGTAGAGCATGATAATTGTGTTATTGAATCTACAGGGGTGGTTGACTACCTTCGGTAAATCAATTAATGTTAAACTAGTTTCTCGGAACATGTGGTATCAAACAAAATGGTTGCATTTCATTAGAAAATCCTGAAGGGCGCCTGTACAGATAAACTATACATATTAGATGATTTTACTAAACGATTCCAAGCATTTGAACAATCGATGAGCAAAGTAGACAGCCTGGAACGAGACGTTTCCTCTCTTCAATTGACAATCAAATCTATGCAAGAAGATTCAAACAAAAGGGAACAATGGATGAGGCTTCAGAAAATTGAAATAAAAGGAATACCTCAAGATAAAAACGAAAACATTCCAAACATCCTATCAGAAATAGCAAACCAAATTGGTATTCACAACTTTAAAACCAGTGAAATCGAGTTCGCCACCAGAGTCTCGGCGAAAGACCCACTTCATTCTAAATTCATCAAACCAATAATTGTAAAATTCACCTCCCGCTCACGTAAAAATGAATTCATATCGGCAATTCGACGAAGAAAAGGAATAAGCACGAAGGACCTTAATTACCCCGGTGACGAAAAAAAATCTATGTCAACGACCATCTGACCAGCTTCAACAAAAACCTCCTTTTTCGGGCCAAGGGGTTTGCGAAGGAGAAGGGGTACCAATTCACGTGGCTGAAAAACAGCATGATATTTGTGAGGAAAAATTCTACTTCGCCCCCCATACTAATTACCAAGGAAGAGGACCTCAAGAAAATTTTCTAAGTCGTTCTGCATCCTCTTCGCGTCGTAAAATAGATTTTTTATTCTGTCATGTATCTCCCCACACATTCCCCTCCCTTCATCATTCACTCCTATTACACCTATCCTCCCTCTCCTATATTGTCCTCTCCCTTAAAATTTTTAATTCACTTCTAACCCAATCAAGTAAACTTTTCAAGAACCAATTTGAAAACCATGTAACCGCCTGTTGGCGACCACTACCTGCTACACGCTTTACAGCCAGACCTACTCGACGAACTATCACCGTCTCGTTTACACTAATTGCCTTTTCTGCTGTTGTGGTAAGCAATTTATTATATACTCATTTGTTCACAATAATCTCACTGAAATACCTACTAAATAATATTATGAATAGTTCTTACCTTAAATATGGGTACCTACCTATATCTAATTATATCAACATCAGAACAATAGTATCAATAGCCGGACCTGAGATGCGTATTACAAGACATATACGTTATTATTATTTTAAACTCTGTGATGCACCCACATGCATTGTGTTAGATGTACTTACTCTGTTAAATTGCGTGCCCTATAACCGAATTTACTTATTTTACGTAAATACTCGTACATTAATGCACGTTCGTAGGTACTTAATTTACGTAGGTACATCTAACACATGCATTGTGTTAGACGTATTTACTCTTTTAAATTGCATGCACTATAACCGAATTTACTTATTATACTTATCACTTATATGTATAACTTAGGGAACGTACCCATACTACGTGACCTCTTCGGGGGGGGGGGGGGGTCTTCAAGATGTCACGCTTGGAACAAATGAGCGGCGGTTTGCTTAGGATTTTGGTCACCGGGGGGGGGGGGGGGGGGGGGGTTAAAAATTGCAAAAAATTGGTCACGTAGTATGGGTACGTTCCCTTACCGCTTACTCACTAACATTTACTTAAATACTCTCCCATGTCTTTAGCAATATATTACCAGAATGTTAGAGGTCTTCGAACCAAAACAACGACGTTCCTTCAAAATACCTTTTCAAACGATTACGACATAATCGCTCTTACAGAATCATGGCTCACCAAAGGTTTCAGAGATGAAGAACTCTTCGACTCTCGATACCATGTATATCGTAGAGATCGCGACTACGCTTCCACCGGTCAACGTCTTGGCGGTGGTGTAGTATTAGCTATTAAACAGGAGCTTATCAGCATCGCCCGACCTGAATGGACCTCTTGTGCTGAAGACATTTGGTCACCATTCGCACTAATAGTACACCTCACCGTTTAGTCCATATATGCTGCGTATACATCCCCGGAGGGACTCAACATCAATATTTACTTGAAAATTTCCTTAACGTGTTATCAGATGTGGTATCGAATAATTCCATGGATTCTTTTGTCATCTTAAGTGACCTTAATCTTGCGGAAATTTCATGGACCCAAACTACGTCATCTGCCCACTATGCACCTAGTAATTACTCTACTCATGTAAGTAATCATTTCGTAGACTGTATGCATTTTTTAGACCTCTCGCAATACAACGGTGAACTAAATTCAAGCGGCAATATTCTAGATCTGATACTGTCAAATCTATTAATCTCTGTCAAATCTAATGACGACCCGCTAGTTCCCGAGGATGCATATCATAAAGCTTTGTCCATTAGTGTGCCATTTCAGGAAACCCCTTCATTGACAAATGCGAAAAGGAAAGTTTTTCTATATAATCGTGGAGACTACGAATCAATTAATCTCGCCCTAGAACAAGCTGACTGGGCATCCATTTTCTCTACCTCCCAAATAGAACCAGCGCTTGATGCTTTCTATACGTTTTTGAAATCCCTCATAAACCTTCATATTCCTCATAAATTTTCGTAGAATTTGAAATATCCTCCTTGGTACAATGCTGCCCTTATTAAGGTAATGAAGGAAAAATCGAAATATTTTAGCAAATATAAAAAATACAAAAATCAGGCTGATTATGACGCATTTTCTCTCCTTCGTAAACGGCACAAAGATTTATGTCGGGAAAACAAATCTCGTTACTTAAGTAAAATCGAAAATAATATACCCTCAAACCCGAAAAACTTCTGGAGCCACGTCAAATCCTCTAACAAATCTCAGGGTGTTCCAAAATGTATGTATCTAGGAGAGTTGAGAGCCGATAATGGAACAGCCATCGCAAATTTATTCTCAGAATATTTCAGTTCGGTTTTCAGTAAACCCTCCAATCCACCTGCCCGTAATCCAACTGACATCGGAAACCATACATCCAATATAAGCAATATTGAGGTGACGCGAGAAATCGTCTTAAAATACCTTAAGGAAATTGATATTTGCAAAGGTGCTGGTCCTGACGAAATACCTTCAATCCTTATTAAACGATGTGCAAACAATCTAGCCTTACCCCTTTCTTTGATTTTCAATCGTTCTCTTACCGAATGCACTGTCCCAGTTATATGGAAATCCGCGTTTGTGTCTCCCATCTTCAAGAATGGTAAAAAAACTGATGTCAAAAACTACAGGCCAATCTCTAAACTTTGCATATTCAACAAAATTTTTGAAAAAATAATCTATGATCAATTATATGCTGCTCTTAAACCTAGCCTGAATATAAACCAGCACGGTTTCATTAGTGGTAAATCAACAAGCACAAATCTTTTAACTTTCACAGAGTACCTCCAGGATAATTTGGATAACCGAATACAAGTGGACACTATCTATACCGACTTTAGTAAGGCGTTTGACAGGGTCGATCACTCAATCTTGTTAAACAAGCTCTTAGAGATTGGTATTCATGGCAATCTTTATCGTTGGCTCTCTTCGTATATCTCCAACCGTAGCCAAATAGTAGTGGTTGCTGGATTTAAATCAAATTCTGTTGCTGTTACATCAGGAGTTCCTCAAGGCAGTCTGTTAGGACCATTATTATTTAACATATATATCAATGATGTTGGTAACTGTTTTCTAAACTCCCAAACTATCCTGTATGCAGATGACATGAAAATATTTTCACCTATAAATTCAATCGAGGACTGTCAGAAGCTGCAAGATGATTTGCTACGTTTGAGCACGTATTGTAATGCCCATTGTCTAGAAATAAATATTTCTAAATGCTTCATCGTGCGCTTTACTAGAAATAAAAACGTATTAATCCATGAATACTCAATTAATCATGTACCGTTGTCTATCAAATTCGAAAGTAAGGACCTTGGGGTTATACTTGATAGTAAACTGAATTTCAATAAACATATCGACCATATAGTCACTAACGCATCTTCTATGCTTGGTTTCATAATCCGCTCCTGTAAACAATTTAAAGACCTTACTACTTTCAAAACACTGTATTTCTCATATGTTCGTAGTATCCTTGAATACGCATCTCAGGTATGGAACCCAGGCTATGCAGTGCACAAAAATAGAATTGAAAGCGTTCAAAACAGATTTTTAAGGTACCTCAATTTCCGCTCTTTTCGATCGCATGTTAGTAATGAAGACTCTGCAAAGTTCTTCAAAATGCAAACGTTAACTTGTCGATAGCAGATTCGGTAATGTTATTTAAAATTACACATAACTTAATCGATTGTCCTGATCTTCTTCAACGCCTATCCTTCCATGTTCCAAATCGCAACAGTAGACAGTCGCTTACCTTTAATCTCCCTCTTTGCAAGACCAACTCTAAACAGAACTCATTTATCTACAGATCCACACACTCATTTAACTTAAATTATTACCACATTGACATTTTTAACTCAACTTTACGTGACATAAAACGAAAACTCACCAAGCAACATGACACAAACTAGAAAGTTCAATCCCTATATATTCTCGTCATTTACCACTTAATCCTATCCCTATGTTCCTCCTCCCCCCCCCCCCCCTTTTTTATGTTTTGTAACTAAACAATAAAACTAAGAAAATACCCTTACACTGTCACACTTTATTATCTATTATTAATTATTATCAGTGGAAAGTTCATAATTGGCATAATTATCATATTATTATTGTATTATTTTGTAATTTCTGATTTGCTGTCAACTTTCCCTAAAATAAATAAAATAAAGTACAGTTTGAATTGATATTTAGAGAGGATTAATTAAACGCTAATGCTTTATTATGCCAAAGTTAAAACTATCTCGTGATGATTCATTTTAAATTAATTCGCTCACGTGCGTTGAGGCCATGACCTTCGACGGCTTATAGTCCAGCTGTTACACCAAGTACTCCCAGGAACCAACCGATGAACGCAACCGAAAACTTCTGCTCACTCCCCTCCGACCGCGCCTGTACATTCTCGGCCGGCTGTAAATTCTATCAGGCACCCGCGTGGCTACAACACTCCGTCTAAATTAGGCAAGTACTCGCCCAAACTGCTGCATTACCCCCATGGCCATGAGAATTTTTGCAAAAAAATTCCACTACGCCACCTGGCGTCAGAAACCTGAAGAGAGAAAGTACTGCTGCCACCAAGAATTCCAGTGTGTTTATCCAGATTTGTGGAGAATGAGTTAGAACTTCTAGTGCCTTCCCAGCTGTGTCACTTCTCATAATGTTCTTCCCAAATGTGTACAGATGAATTATCCTCAAGGTGATGTTGAAAAGGAAGAAAAGGAAGTTATTAAAACCATAAAAATCCGAAAACTTCAATATCTTGGACACGTGATGAGACATCCAGAGAAGTATGAGATCATGCATCTCATAATGCAGGGAAAGATTGCCGAAGACGGGGCCCTGGAAGAAGGAGAACCTCATGGCTGAAAAACCTGAGACAGTGGTTTGGCCAGTCTACCGTGAAGCTGTTCCGGGCCGCAGTAAACAAAGTCCGCATAGCCAACATGATAGCCAACGTCCGTTGAACGGACAAGGCATAACAAGAAGAAGAAGAAGTCCTCCTTCGGTGATGTTCAGTGAAGCAGTGAATGAATCTTCATACTGCCCAAATGTTAGGGCTCAATCTTCTGCTTATATCAGAGCCACTATCTGTAGGTTGATGCAAATAAAGTGCTGATCCCTGCAGTTGAAGAATCCATTTGACGCAGCCCAATGCTTGGGTTAAACTTCTGCCTATTCAACAGCAACCAAAAGTAGGTTGACATAAATAAGTGATGTGCCATGTTGTTGTAGAATTTCCATTTGACGCAGTCCAAATGCTTGGGTTAAAACTTCTGCCTATTCAAGAGCAACTGAAAGTAGGTTGACATAAATAAGTGATGTGCCATGTTGTTGTAGAATTTCCATTTGATTCATTCTTCTTCTTCGAAGAACGTAGAAGAAACGTGAGCGAAAAAAAATGATAACTAAGCTCAAAGGGTAACAATTATTATAAGCAATAATTATCAGCCTGAAACACTCATCCACATTGAAAAATCTTCCGAGAAAAGATAAATGACGCCAACGGGACTTGAACCCGTGTCCTCTCGATTGCCGGTCGATTGCTCTTGACCACTGAGCTATGGCGGCTTATCTCGTACCCGCCAAATGATTCAATATATGCTAGTGTTTCATTCAACAATTACTGCTTATTATATTTATATTTTTTCCACCTGATAATTATTGCTTATAATAATTGTTACCCTTTGTGCTATGCATAAAAAATCTTGTCTTAAAAACGTTAGTTTTACAATTAAAAATAATAGATAACTAAGCTATTGTTAAGAAGATGCACTCACTATGTATGAAAGATGAAATAAAATCTTTATATAAAACAAATATTTAAACTGCGCTAATAAATAATTTGACCTAAACATGAAGTATTTAAATAAAAGAAGCTTGACTTTTAAACCACATTCCCATTAAAACCTATTATTTTATCCAAAATGCTGTTATAAAACCATTGAATTTTAAGAACATCTAAAATCTTGACACCTACCAATAAAATTCCAAGTTGCAGAAAACCAACCCCTCAAAAATAATATAAAGTTAAGGTAATGAAACAACCACTGACATCTGTTGAACAGCGGAGAAAGATAAATAATAATGCCAATATTTAAATGGTTGAGATCCCGGAAAATGAATCTCAAAGTTGTGAATGAAAATTTAAGAATTTAAATCTGTCACACAGTTCCTTTTCAAAAGACAAACATGTGCCTTCAAATGAGTTCCGAGCTCTGGAACAAACTTAAAGTCACATGCCGTGTTTGCAAAAACGGAATTGTGCAAGAAATGTTAAAAATAAACTGCAAAACCATTCATCTAATATCAGGTACTCACTCTATAGAGATACTAATTGAATTTTCATTAAAATGCATAAATAATTAAAACTTATGAAATATGAATTGTTATTATTATTTTTTTTTTATTGTTAATAATTATGTTACCTGAAGCAAATTTATACATTATAATATGATTCAAGAAACTTCTTCCTGACAATTAGAAAATAAACATGCAACGGAGCTTCCTAAAACTCAAAATAGTTAATTGCTGTGAACTTTTGAGATTATGCGCAAGTATCAAAAATAAGATTGTATGTCTATAAACACGAATGTTTCATATAGTTTCCTCAATAGAGACTTTAAAATAATTTGTGTAAAATAAACAATAAATAAAAATCTTATAAAATATGAATTCTGTTTTAACTGTATTTCTTGAAGTATGCATTACACCGAGCTAACATCATTTTACATATAGGTATATGTAAAGAAAACCCATTTTCCTTAACATGGAAAATTCCCATGCTGTGAAGCTTCCTAAAGCTCCCAAACAGATTACTGTCAGCTTCTGAGGCTATTGATTATGTATAATTATAACCAAGAAAATACATGTGGAATTCTCCAAGGTAGAAACCGTATGTACGAAACACCATTCAAGCAAATAATTTCTACATATAACCATATATTAGCAACCATGCACAAAACCATTATCATTATAAACACAATTCATATTTTACTAAAGTTAATAGCGAGGTTTTACCTACAGGGATAGGAAACCACTAATTTTATCAGTTCAAAGCATGAGCGTAATGGCCAATTACCCCCATGCTCCGAAGGAAAATTACCATTCAAATTACAATATTCATATACTAAACTAACTGTGACAATTACAAAGGACAAACAACCACAAAACAATTAACATATAGCACTCAATGTGTGGACACAAGTTTCATTCCAAAGTCATGTCGTCATATTGAATGTATTTTGCAAACATAAGGTCAAAATGCATGCAAATTTTACTAACTATCGGTACGATAGACCGAATTAAATCCCATTACGGAAAGATTCTAAAATTCTTACTGAAAGGAAATAAATTAAACAGCTGACTCCTCAGCATGCTCAGATTTTAAAATGTCCTTCACGTGGAAAGAACCTAAAAGCTTCCCATTCATGTCAGCCAACTGGTATGCCACAGGGGAAATTTTCCGTACAACCTTACTTCTTATAAATTTTGGAGCCAGTTTAGCTGAAAAGTGTTTAGAAGCATCAGAAAGAATGAAAGACCTACGCCACACTATGTCACCTTCCGCGTACTGAACCTCCCTACGACGAAGATCATTTTGGCGTTTGTTGCGTTCATATGACTGTCTTAAAGATGTGCGCACCTGTGAAAAAATATCATTTAACTCTTGCAAACCTGCAGCCCAGGAATCACGTTCAGCAAATTTAATTTCCTCCGCGTTGAAGTCAGCACCTATGTAGTCCTTCCCTGAAATTATAATTTCCCTACCAAAATTGCGGAAGAACGGAGTGTAACCAGTGACTTCGTGCACAGCAGTGTTGATCGCTAATTCTATCTCAGGTAAATAATTTGCCCACATTCTGTGGTCAGTGCCTACATACGAAGCGAGGGCAGAGACTAAAACCTTATTAACGCGCTCAACAGGATTATTCTGAGGGTGATACCTGCAGTTGTAGAAAAGGTGCCGAATATCAAATTTGCTAACCAAAGCCTTCATGTCCCGAGATATGTACTGCGGACCATTATCTAACACAATCGTATCTGGCACTCCAAACTTGTAGAATATTTCATTTTCTAATACACAAGCGATAGTGCTACCCGTAGCCTTTCTTAGAGGGAATAGCCTAGTATTCTCGCTCAGCACCGAACGAGTACAGTCGCATTATTTTGTAAGAAGTAAAATAATAAATATAGTTACTCACATTAATAACTCGCCCACCTGGGCGATTCCATTAATTAAATATGGAAACCGAAGAAATTTTTAAAAATATTAAAGACTTAGTTAATAAGATCACTTCAGTGAAAGACTCAAAAATAAAATTAACACTCGAACAAAATATTGTATCACTGGAAGAAAAAATTCAACATGAACTAGTTAGTCTACAAAAGAAGATCATAGAATTACAAGAAATTAATATTAAAAATAATCATCACTACATACAGAAACTTGAAGAAATTCATCAAAATAACAAAAAATCATACGCAAGTGCGCTAAGTAACAATAAAAACTTCGTAGAAACTTCATATAATGCAGAACAGAAATACGCCATTTTAATTACCTCAAAAAACACCTTGAAGGCCGAGGACATAAAAATAAAAATTCAAAAAAATATTAATTTAACAAAAATAAAAGTTGGAGTAAATGGAGTAAAAAAGATCGGAGAACAAAAATTAGTGATTTCTTGCCAAAAAAAAGAAGATGCAGAAAAATTAACCGAAGAGATAAATAAAGTAATTGGAAAAGAAATATCGGCCGAAGAAATAAAAAAAAGGAAACCGTACTTAATGTTGAAAAGCCTGCAATGCCAATTGACTGAAGAAGAAATTATTGACGGGATTGTACAACAAAATGAAGGATTAACACTAGAAGACAAAAAAGACATTAAGCTTATCAAGGAATTAAAAAATAAGTACAATGAAGGAAAAGAAAACGACACCACTAACTACATTATCGAAACAACGGGAAAATTAAGGAAAAAACTTATTGAAAAAAAAAAAATAAACATCAAATTCCAAAGAGTGTACGTCAACGACTGCAGCCCGATCACACAATGTTGCCATTGCCTCAAGTTCGGCCACACAGCTCAAAGATGTCTCGCCAGGACGCAGCCTCCCATTTGCCCTCATTGCACTAAGGAACATATACTATCTAAATGTGAAAACAAAGAACAAACTCCAATCTGCAACAACTGCTGTGTCCAAAACAAAAGGTTTGATATGAACAATACCTATACACAGTTTCACCTTCACAAACCTACCTTACACCCAACATAATAAAATTGCAAAATATATTATGTAAAAATGTTTTCAAAATTTATCTATTATGTAAAACTGTTAAAGGTAAATACTGTAATACATAGAAATAAATAAATAATAAATAAAGAACTATTCCACCGATCATAGAGTCGATAGCATAAAATGCCTTTACCGGCAAAAAATGATTCGAATTGCTAAAGAACGCATTGACTACGAATAAATATTGTAAATTTTCATTTCCTCAAACTCTTATCTATAAACTAACAATGAATGATTTTTTATGTAACGCATTAGGTAAAAAAATATGTATTGAAGAAAACTTACATCACTCTATAAGAGATTTCTATTTTATATGCACTGAAAAAGGAATTACTCAATTTCATAAAAATATTAAAAGCGTAAAAAAATTTTTTAAAAGAAATAATTTTTTTCCCGGGCTTAATTGGGTTTACAAAGACCTACTCTACTGGCGAAACTAATTATTACTCCATACCAGGGTACCAGGTAACAATAATAAGTATAAACAAAAACTCTGATATTGGAATATCTATTTCCAACCAGTATAATGTTCTCAATATTAATGAAGTATTTAATGATTACGATGTTAATATTTTAAATATAAAATTTAAAGACGTAAATAAATTATCGCATTATATTGCTATTTATCCTACACATAAGTCTACAGTACAACAATTTATAGTAGAATCAAAAAACATTTTATTGAATTTTAGAAATATAAATAATATTATTATACGAGATATGCATTTAAATATTGTAAATGACTATGCTAGTAATGATAAAGATGTGATCAATCAATATATGATCAATAAAAACCGGAATATTCTTCAACAATCTACACATTATAAAATCCGTAGGTATTTGTATTACTAACTCTATGTCACACTCTACTTTGAAAATACTCTATACAATATTTAAAAGAAATCAATATCACATTAATATTTTTACTAAATGGATGACTTCATAGCTAATAAATTAGAAAATAATTTTAAAATACAAGAATATGAATGTGTATACACCGATTCATGTAATGACATAATCTCAAAGAATCTCAACAATATTTTCATTTTTCATATTAACATACGAAGTATGGAACGAAATTGGGATGAATTAATTCTAAAATTAAACAATCTAAATAAAAAACCTGACATCCTAATATTATCAGAAACTTTTACTAATGACGAATCACCCAACTATCATTTACCAGAATATAATTATGTTACAACCAAAATAAACATCAATAAAAATAGTGGTCTCGTCATATTCATTCACGATAAATTTAGTATTGTCAAACTAACTGAACATCCTATACATCTAGTAAACTGTATTGAAATACAATTAAAACTCGACAAAACAAACTACCACATAATAGCTGTTTACAGAACACACGGTTCGAATATCTCGTCATTTATAAATGAATTTAAACACATACTGTTAAAATTTAGAAATAAACTTTGCTTTGTTGCAGGAGATTTTAATATAAACATTAATGAAAACGTAGAAAATAATTTCAAAAATGAATATATTAATTGTATGACTGAATTTAACTTCATATCGTGCATTAACAAAAATACGAGAGAGATAAAAAATCACACTCCATCTTGTTTAGACCATATATGGACTAACATAAATATTAAAGATATCGACAAAATGAAATCAATTGTTTGGAAAACGAATATAACTGACCACCATGCATGCATTCTTTTCTATGATAACAAAATTAAATATAAAAAACTTAATCAAAAAAGACAAAATCCTACACAAATATGTCTATTTTATCCAAAAAACTAAGAAATGAACAATGGAACAACGTGTTAAATAGTTATGATACCGAGACTTGCTCAAAAAACTTTGAAAATATATTGTCTCAACACATAAAAAATTCAACTATTGAAACTACAGTCCGCATTAAATCTAAACTAAGAATTTTAAAGCCTTGGATAACACAAGGACTTATAATATCAATTAGAAACAAAGAAAAACTTTACAAAACAACATTGAAAAATCCTCTAAATGAAAAAGCATACACTTTTTACAAAAAATTTAAAAATAAATTAACAAACTGTATCAAACAAAATAAAGAAGACTATTTCAAAAATAAAATACTTTCTACAGACAATAACAATAAACAAATATGGAAAACAGTTAACTTAGCCATGGATAACACTAAAAAAACACAAAAAATAAAATACATTGAACATGAAAATAAAATCATAGATGCTAATAATCAACCTAAACAATGTGCAAACATCTTTAATTCGTTTTTTGCTAATGTAGGAAAAAATCTTGCGAAAAATATCAATAAATCTTTTAACCCGAAAACACAAACGATTGAAAATGTACAAAATCATAGTAATTTATCAAAATTTGAAAAAACCTCAGAAAGTGAAGTTTTAAAAATAATAGAAGGCATGAAAGGACGTTCGTATCCCGGATTTGACCTTATTACAGTACATTTTCTAAAATCCATGAAAATTCATTTGGTGAAACCAATTACTCATTTGATAAACTTAAGTTTAACAGAGGGAATATTTCCGACAAACTATAAAAATACAATTATTTCACCTATTTATAAATCTGGAGATCCTCAACAAGTAACTAACTATCGCCCAATTTGTCTAATCTCAAACATTGGAAAGATTTTTGAAAAAATTGTGAAAAATCAATTAGTCAGTTTCCTAGAAAGTAATAAAATTCTTCACAAAAACCAGTTTGGTTTTATAAAGTCACTCAGCACACAAGATGCTATTGCTAATGTAACCTCGTACATCAACGAATCATTGGATAAAGGTGAAAAATGTGCCGGTATATTTATTGATCTCAGAAAAGCTTTTGATAGTATATCCCATGAGATTCTACTAAAAAAACTAAACAATATAGGTATAAAAGACAATGCAATTAAATGGATTTCGAACTACCTAAAAAATCGACCGCAAGTCGTAAAAATAAATCAGATTAATAGCGATAAAGAAATATCAGACTTTGGAATCCCTCAAGGTACAGTAATCGGACCAATCCTTTTCACCATATATGTTAATGACATTTTTTTTCAACCACTACATGGCCAAATTACTTCATATGCCGATGATACGGTATTAATAATTAGCGATAAAACTTGGGAAAAAGTAACATTTAAAGCCACCGAAGACATAAATATTTTAAAGAAGTTCTTCGACGTAAATTTACTATCACTAAATGGTGATAAAACATTTGTAATTCCGTTTGCAATATACAAAAATGATACCCCTAAAAACATTGACATCATCATCCATGATAATTCCAAAACACATAGTAAAAATTATTGTATCCAAAACTGCACAATATTAAAAACAACAAACACAATCAAATATTTAGGAGTCATTATCGATAAAAATTTGAAATGGAAGGAACAAATTTGTCAAGTTGTAAAAAAAATTAGAAAATTGATTTATATATTTTTAAGAATCAGAAATTTTTTATCTGTAAAAAACTTATATCTAATATATTACGCTTTGGTTCAATCAACTTTACAATATGCTATCATTAACTGGGGATCCGCATACAAAACTAATCTTTCCCCAATTGAAGTTGTGCAGAGGCTAATAATTACAATCATATTGAAAAAACCTTCTGACTACCCAACGGATCAATTATTTAAGGAATTCCAAGTACCATCTTTCAAAGATCTATACAATAGAAATGCATTGATTCAAACTATAAAAGAAAAAGAAAAATATCAATTTATAACTGAAAACCGTACTAGACATAAATATATTTTCTCATGCCCAAAATTAAACACTTCCTTTGCACAAAATTATTATACTTATCAAGGAAGACTTATTTTCAACCGATTACCGGATGAAATTAGAAAAATTAATGATAAAATCCAATTAATAAACACTGTTAAAAAATATTTTAAAGATAATATAAAATAAAAAGTTTCCGACTAATCTAATCTCAAGAACAACTACTTATAACTCAGTTTCCAAGTGATACTCTGTTCTTCAAATAAGTAAAATTTTGTATTGTTTTTAGCAACTAATTACATATCACAAAACTTACAACTTATTGTTTTTTACATTCACATTGTAATTTAAGAACTTAAATATAGCATTAAAAATGTACACTACTCTTCCAGACACAAGCTAATGCTTCCATGGAAGAGTGGTATTAACGTATTTTAAAATGAACATGTACGCAAATTACTACATTATCTAAATGTATATTATATTTTATATGCTAAAATAAAAAATAAAAATAAAAAAAAATATATATATATATATATATTTGGAGAAAAAGTCAGAAACTACTAACAAATATGTATAGCCTTTTTTGTAAGAATTCGGATACGGACCCAGCAGATCTGTGGCAATCATCTGCCAAGGACGCTGTACCAACTTGGGATTTCCCATCAGCCCTAGCGGTAACAAATTGGTGCTTTTGTACCCTAAACAAATTTGACATTTACTAATGAACCGTTTGACATCAGCTGCCATTTTAGGCCAATAATATTTAAGTTTAATCCTATTCAAGGTTTTCATAATCCCGAAACGAGCACACACTGGAGGAACGTGGTGTTCTAGAATAATGTTCTTTCTAACCTCCTTTGGCATAACTTCCTTCCAGTCATATGACCTATGAAGTGCGTCCATGCTTTGGATGTGCTTAAAAATCTTATCATTTTCCACTTTCCAAGCTGAGTATTTGTCCGGATTAGCTAAAATTTTCTCTCTAAGCCTGATGTACCACGAGTCGGAAGTACAAAACTTTTGAGCTAATGCATTTACTTGTAAGGGGTCACGCGATAACGCATCTGGAATGACATTGTCTTTACCCTTACAGTGAATAATTTCAAAATTAAATTGCTGCAGTCTTACTGCCCAACGTGCGAGACGTCCAGTGGGCGACTTTCATTATGTTAACCACTTAAGACTATAATAATCTGTAATTATTCTAACCGGAATAGGTGAACCTTCAATGTAACCTCTAAACTTTTCCAGAGCAAAAATCATAGCGTTTAACTCCCTTTCCGTTGTGGAGTGATTCCTCTCTTGTGCAGATAACGACCTTGAAATGAACGAAATCGGGTGCTCTATCTGATTTTCATCAAATTGACTTAAAACTGCCCCGAGGCCTATGCTCGAGGCGTCACAACTAATGGTGAAAGGCTTACTAAAGTCAGGGCATGCAAGAACCGGAGCGTTAACTAGGATATTCTTTAATTTAACAAAAGCCAATTGCACCTGCTGATTCCACGCAAACTTTTTCCCCGCGAATTCCTTCATTGTTAGGTTGTGTAATGGAGACGCAATAATTGAAAAGTTATGGATAAACCTTTTGTACCACGATAGCACCCCAATGAATCTACGTAGACTCTTTTGAGACGTAGGGGTGGAAAAATCCACAATTGCTTTTACTTTCTCGGGATCAGTGCGAAGCCCTTTGCTGTCTACAACGAAACCTAAATATTTTAAAGAGTCCCTGCAGAAAACAGACTTTTCCACATTTATGGTAAGGCCTGCGGCTTGTAATTTCTGTTTCACCTGTCTTAGAAGTTCTATATGTTCTTCAAATGAAGAACTTATTATGATAATGTCATCCAGATCACAGAACACTTTGCCATCAAATTGCGGCCCTAGCACCTTGTCCATTAACCTCATTATGCGGGAACTCGCCCCGTGAAGGCCAAAAGGCATGGTCACAAAGTGAAACAAGCCTCTTTTAGGGATTGTAAATGCGGTTTTTTCTTTTGAATTCTCTTCTAGGGGAATTTGAAAAAAAAGCGTCATTCAAGTCTAGCGTTGTTAAATACCGAGCACCCCCCAAGCTATTCAAAATATCAGAAATGAACAGTGTCGCATAGGCGTCGCGTTTAGAGTTTGCGTTCAAAAGTCTACTATCAAGACATAACCAGTAAGTGCCATTCTTTTTTGGTACTAAAACAATTGAATTATTTCACGCGCTATTGCTGGGTTCAACCACTCCCAAAGCTAACAGTCTGTCTAATTCCTTGTGTACCTGCGGAAGTAGGTTCTGTGAAATCGGATAAATCCGTTGCTTAATGGGAGAGCAATTACCTGTGTCAATGACATGCTTCTCTAAGGATGTTCTACCTAACCGATTACCCGAATAGGAAACATACTCCCGAATTACTTTATTTAAGACTGAGCGTTGCGAAATGGAAAAGTTTTCTGCGTTTTCTAAACCTATTACATCAGTTCTACACTGTGTTTTGACCGACTCCTTAGAAGCCATCAATTTTGATATTCTTGGACAAATATTGAAGATTTTCCAAAAATCACAGCCTAGAATAATGTAAGCATTTATCTGAGGCATAACCACAAAACTGAAAACCCTCTCTGCGTTATCAAGACGAATCGGTACCGTAATTTTATACGAACAAACAACAGAATGACCTGTAGCAGAAACTAAAGAAAACTTAGTGTCTAGCTTGGAAAGCTTGAAACCCAAATCTAAGAATTTCCTATGAAAATTGTTCCCTAAAATGGAAATGTGAGAGCCCGAATCTAAAAGACCAGAAAAATTTAACCCTAAAACTTGAAAAGAAATGTGAGGACGGCAGTCCCTGTTCACCGCTCCCATCTCCTAAGTATTTAAGTTTTTATAAAAATCTCTTACTACAGCCAGCCAGGAAGCCCATTCCCCGGAAGTCTCCTCGGCGAGCGTCGACGTCTTAACGCCCGCTGTCTGGAACTCCGGGGTATTCAGTTTTTTGAACGGCGGCAGCCGCAAGCTGGAGACTTCACTCCTGGTCACCCGCAGCGGAAACAATGCACCCCCCTGGAAACGTTATTTGATGGGCTAAGATTATCATGGTTCATAAAACGACGGTTATTTCTAAAATTAGGGTTGACATTTCCTGAATTATAATTCCTACTATTGTTCCTGTTATGTGAATTGTTATTTCTGACAGAATTTTGATTATTACTTGAAACAGTAGTAGAAGGAACCCTGTCACTCGAGCGGCTGTCCGCTAACTCAATCATTTTCCCAAGTTTCTTCAGAGTATTTATATCAGGAATTACCGATAGCGATAACTTTTGAATATATCTAGGCAACATGTTACATTGTAAGATCTCCAATAATTCGTCATCAGGTAATTTCGATGACAGACGATTATTGAAAATGAGAATGCGAGTAATAAAGGAGTTTAAATTCTCCTTCTGCATTTGAACGGTAGCTCTCAATTGAGCCAACAGTCGTCCCTCATGATCCAGAAGCTCATATTCCTCTTTCAGAGCCACGACGATGTCAGACCATGATGTAAATGAGAAGCGATTTACTCTGTACCATAAAAGTGCATCACCAGAAAACAACTCAACAGCAGATGTAAAAAGTGAAACTTTACTCACATTTCGAGCTAGTGCGAGCTCTTCGATTCTCTCTATAAAGTCGTGTACGCCAGCTGAGCCGTCAAAAGAAATGTTCCACTTGTGAACAGGAACCGACAAAGGAGACGAAACGGGGATCGATGCCGCCGAAGTTTCACCAACTTTTGCCATGTTGATTGTTTCTGCCTTACTCCTTGTGACAATTGTAAATTCCATAACCTAACTACAAAGGATTATAAAACAAAAAGTTATTAGAACATGCGACAACACAAAATGTTACACCAATACTCGGAAATGTTTCCCATGCATGTCAAGATAAAATTATAATTAAAATGTCGCCAGATAACTGGAGACGTTTGAAAAGCGCAAAAACGCCGGTGAATTGGTTCCATGCAAGCAAAATTTGATAATCTATAAACTAACGGGAGACACGTGTCTATGCAGGTGTACAACAAGCCGCCGTTGACCACAAACACACATGATGAACAATAAACCAACACGAGATAATTCAAACAATGAAAAAAAACAATAAAATTCAGTAACACATGTCCGAGACGCCACATTAAGTTCTTTTTTTAAACGTTGGGCCCAGATTGTAACGGTGATACTTACCTATTTATTTATCTTTGCGTTCACCGCCATCCCAATGCTATAATTATTACTCTCATATTCAAATAAACATTAATCCATATCCGGATTACAAGTACTGGCATGTGGGTAGATCAATGAAAGAAAAGACGGAATGTTAAAGTAACAAAGATGCAGATTTATTCTTAAGTCTCAACATTGAAGGGTAGAGCATGATAATTGTGTTATTGAATCTACAGGGGTGGTTGACTACCTTCGGTAAATCAATTAATGTTAAACTAGTTTCTCGGAACATGTGGTATCAAACAAAATGGTTGCATTTCATTAGAAAATCCTGAAGGGCGCCTGTACAGATAAACTATACAAATTTAGAGAGGATTAATTAAACGCTAATGCTTTATTATGCCAAAGTTAAAACTATCTCGTGATGATTCATTTTAAATTAATTCGCTCACGTGCGTTGAGGCCATGACCTTCGATGGCTTGTAGTCCAGCTGTTACACCAAGTACTCCCAGGAATCAACTGACGAACGCAACCGAAAACTTCTGCTCACTCCCCTCCGACCGCGCCTGTACATTCTCGGCCGGCTGTAAATTCTATCAGGCACCCGCGTGGCTACAACACTCCGTCTAAATTAGGCAAGTACTCGCCCAAACTGCTGCAAGGTAACCTATGACATAGTTGTTGGTTATCCAATGTCAATGGTTCGGGGGGATATAACCGAAATCTTACATAGCAACACAATAATAATATCGTAAACTCCCACTTATACCAAGTCTTACTCCAGCCTATTTGCTATGTACCATGTGTACGTGTTTTCCCACCTTACCTAAACAATAATCCACCTGTCAAAACCAACCCCTTGCTTTTCTGTGGTTCGTTGTATTAACAAATGAAACACATTCAAGTATTGGGGAAAATCATTTAAGAGCCTACCTTTCTATCGTATTTATTTTCGTTAGATGCGTCACAATTCACAACTTTATATTAACATATTGATAAGGATAACAAGGGAATATAGAACGCCAGACAACTCTGCTTTAGAACTAACCCTTGCTTCATTAAAATATTACATAATTTGTCGCCATAAACTCTTATGCTATTTCGACTCTATGTATGACCCGAATCTAGCACATTATTATGTCACATCGTCCTTGTTTATTTCTATCCTGGAGGATAATGGCCTTAAAAATTAGCAGGAAAAAGACTGAATATTTGTACTTGTCATTTGAAGACACAAACGCTGCAACTCCTTCGATGCAACTGGATGGAGTAACATTAGCCAACAGCGACACATTATGTAGTATCTATTATTAGTAATTAATATTAGTATCTGGGATCACTGATTCACAGAGACGGAAGATGTGCAGCGGATGTCAACCACAGAATAGGTGTGGAATGGATAAAATTAAGATCCGAAACAGATATCTTGGTGACTCGGAAATGTCTATTGCCTATAACTTAAGAACGATATACCAGACTATTGTTAGATCCGCGATAATGTGTGACTCCGAATGCTGAACTATGTACAAATCCTACTCTAGGCAAATCGAAACAGCAGAAATGCGAATGCTTAGATGGTCGGCAGGAGTATCACGAAAAGTTCACGCATTATGGTAGCCTGGGTGTCACGGACATAAACAGTAAGTTGGAGGAACGACAGTTGAGATGGTATGGGCAAGTAAGACGGAGACCATCAGACCACACAGTGAAGTAGGCAATGTTTTCGGAGCTTCATCGGCAGTCATCCAGTGGAAGACCAAAGAACTCCTGGATGACTCAATGCTCGAAAATACTACAGTGAAACGACTTGGATGAAGTCGATACCCAGAACCGAAGAAGCTACAACCTGAGAACGAGAAGAGCCGACCCCAACAGCCTACCTAGGCAATGAGTTGGGACAGTGCAAGAAAAAAGAAATCCTTGTTTATTTTTTCATATTTATTTTTCCATTCACTTGTCTAACAAGGTATGATTGATTTGTGAATGGATTTATCTTACTTTACCTATCTTCATCTACCCATGCTGTATGTCAATTGAATGATGCTTAGCGATACTTATCTTATAAGTTATCTTGTACTGTAATACATTATTTTACCACATAACTTGTAATTGTGCTGCAATGTAATAGATTGAAAATCAGAGTCACCCATATAAATGTTAACTTACGTCAATAATGAAGTGAACACAGCTGAGCAACCACCGTCTTCGCTGGTTATCTAATTGTCAGATTTCACTGTTTCCTGGAGGACAAGGTAGCTATTATTATTATTCCCAGGAATCGAACATTTCCAAGTCACGGTGTAAAGTGTAAATCCCGGTCGTGACCTGCCCCGGACAGAGCGGACACAGCGGACAGGGCGGACTCAGCGGGTCCGGACTCCGGACGCATCAGACGCCGGACGGTGCGGGCCCGATCTGTCCGGACTATAAACTCACTAATGGAATGTTCTCACCGGACACTTGCTACAGCCGACATGTGCCCGAGTTAGTTGCAGGGCGCCTCAATTATGTACAAGCATTTCCAAAACTAAATAAGCACGACCAATAATCAGCATGCATTCAGAATTGCCAGGTATTTCCTAACCTTCCTTTTTCCTAAATGTGTCCCCTCTAAAATTTCTTGAGCCTCACAACCGACCCAAATTAGAGGATGCCTAACCGACTCTGGGCAGTTCGTTTTTTTACGTTAGATCTACATAGGAGGCCTTGATGAAAATTGTTTCCCTCGGGGCTTACGCCATCTTAGGTGATGGTGTGTGGAGGGTCATTTTAAGGAAGGAAAGGATAGGATGTTCTGGGAAGGAAAAGGGTAAGAGGGGTTGGTAGGAATCTGGGTCCACTAGGTCCTAAATTACGGGCGTATGAATCCATCCATCCAACTTCGGTCCAAGGCATGGGTCCAAAGATATCGGCTGGAAAGGTCAAAAGGCCTCCCTCAACCAGTCTCTCTCGATCCGGCCCGCCACGCAGCAGGTGGGCAGACGCGTACGCCGCCAAGACCTGGACAAACCTCACCCCATGAACCCCGGCACCCCTGCTTAGTCACTAAACACTTGGGGTGACCTATGGCATTCAATAAATGGTTCCCGGGACGGCGGTATCAATTTATTTTTGTGAGATATTAAGGTTATGACGGACTCCGTGGTCGAGGGGCAAGGCTCTCAACTCGTAATCCGAAGGTCGCGGGATCGAATCCCAACATTGGCAAATAAATTTTATTAGATTAATTTGTGTTTTTTCACAATTAATGAAATAAAATTAATATACAGTATATTTTCGGCACGTTCCAGAGTGAGAGATACCCTCGGTATCGCCTTGGTGAAAAACCACCATTCAATTGAAACATTGCTTGAAATGGCTTTAACCGTGTTGGGTGACCAGATCTGAACAGCCAGGTACTTCCCCACCTTCCTCTTCCCCATATCCTTCCCCTCCCCACTACATTCAACCTCACAACATTCCTCAATTAGGGATGCCATGGTCTCACTGGCTCAGTTGGGAGCAGTATTGTTGATAATCGTACCTACGTGCTTACCTAAGTGAAGTAATAAGTACCTAATTAAAAATTCATGATCCTTCTGACTAATATTTTAGACATTCTGGAAATTGGGTTCTAGAGGAAAACGACAATTTTACACAAAACACATTTTCAATTGATTTCTTCCTGTAGCCCTGATAATTTAAAGTACGCTAAATGATACAATAATTTAAGTCATTCCGTCTTGGAATTCGTGCCTTGTAGCCGAGACTGAATTGAAATGTTCGTGTCCCTTTCTTGTATTGTTGTCGTTATTATTGACATGTCCAGGATTAGCATTAACATGATCTCCCATACAGCTTAACCATACAGTATACGTATACTCATTGTGCTCCGTACGACATACGACATTCCAAATACAACTGTAAACTTTGCACGTTACACTGCATGCTCTACAATCGCAAACCCCTTCACACCGGATGGCTAATTTCACGGAACGAAAATGTCCCAATCGACGTGACCGGGCCTGAATGTGTTATTATTAGCGTTTCCCGACGAAGAATAACGTTGAAGAGGAGTTTCATTCATGTGCTTTACTTGCAAATTCTAAAGAAACATTGTTCAAATAAATGTTATTATTCGCCGTTTGTCGAATGCTCCATTTGATTCGGCTGATATTTTTGCGGCATAGGCACATCCTAGGCCAGAACTAACGCTGTTAAGTTATTTTAGCCATGTAACAAAGCTTTATTTTTCCACCATTCTCCAAACTTTATTCGAATATATAAAGTCAATTTTGAATGTTTGGGTATATTATAATAAATATTACTTTTATTGTTGGATTAACATTATTCGAGTCCTTACAGATCAAATTGTCTCTTACCGAGGAACAAATCATATTACGGAAGATCAATGTTCTGATCAAATCCTTATACTGTTGTACCGCCAGTCATAAAATTTTGCTCTTCTTTCCCAAATACGCTTTTTAAAGAACATGTTAAATAATATTATTAAAATATATATCAGAAGAGCGATTCTGTATCTTTTGCGGATACGGAATCGATTCCATCCGTAATCTACTGTCAAATTTGTGTGATTGTCTACGGCTTGCAATTGCTTTTTTATGTACTGATATGATATGTCAGCTGTCGTATTTCAACTAGTTTAAAATACGAAATGCTGCAAGTGTGTTTGATTATTTAAAGTTGTGTAACATGGATTTCACATTAAATTTGCGAAGTTTCATTTCAATCTAAATACGCATGATTTGCCAGCAGCGCCCAAAATAAGAACCTATTCAAGGCAAAGCTATTGAGGTAGTAGGTATACACGTGCAGAATAATTAAATATTTGGGTCGATATAAATTAATTATTTTACTAACCGCCACACTTTTAGGCACGGATTTTGGGAAATTCACTTGATTTCAACAATTACCACAAGAAACAACTGTTTATGTGCACAAAATAGGTTGTTAGGTTCTCAATTTGGGCAAACTAAGTAATTCATGCATATTTAGATTGAAACTTCGCAAATATCAGATCCATGGTGCACAATTTTTAAACGTACATTAAGTGACAGCGCATATTCGAGCGAAAACAGTTTGCTTGCCACAAGCTTTTTAGCATGGAGAAAGGCCCCATGAACAAACTTACGGCCACCAGACATGGATGCTAAATGAACGAACACGCTCTAGAGTCCAAGCTGCCGAAATGAGGTACTTGAGAGGAGTGGCAGGGGTTACAAAATGGGATCATATAAGAAACTTCACGATCCGAGATGATATAAACATTGAACCACTGCTACTCTTCGTAGAAAAATCGCACCTGAGGTGGCTTGGGCATGTACTTAGAATGTCTGATGACCGAATTCCGAGGAAGATACTAAGTGCGATTCCAGAGGGTAGACGTCCAGTGGGCCGCCCCAGACACAGTTGGGCGAGGCAACTCCATAAACTGTGTGAGGGGCTACCATGGACAGAGGCCGAACAATCAGCACAAGACAGGGACATATGGAGGAGCCTTGTCGATGCAATGGGACCCCGACCCGAATAGGATAAGGGGAAGAAGATGATGATGACATTAAATGAATAAATAATAATTTATTTTGGCAGTATTTCGTGTTCTAGTTGAAATACGACAGCTGACTTATCAGTCCGTAGAAAAAGCAATTGCACGCCATAGACAATCACGCAAATTTGACAGTAGATGGCGTATGGAATCGATTCCATATCCACAAAAGATAAGAATCGCATGGCAGGATTAAATAATATATGTTTCCAATTACGTCCTCTGCGTGTGAACTGTATCTAAATTTCTCTAAATATACAATAAACCGTGTTAATCTCAAGTGACCTCACAGGTAAGTATGGTCCTGTATATTTTCTGTCTGTAGAGAACATCAATAAACCAATATAATATGTATATTTTTAAGCAGCATCGCGCTCATCGGTCAAATGCATTGTACAGTTTTGACGACCGGCGTAGTTCAGCGGTAAGGCTCTTGACTGGCACTCCGAAGGTCGCGGGATCGAATCCCGGCGTGGCAAATAAATTTTATTTGATTAATTTGTGTTATTTCACAATTTATTCATTTAAAATAATATATAGTATATTTGCGGCACGTTCCAGAGTGGAAGATACTCTCAGTATCGCCCTGGCGTAAGACCACCATTCAGACTTGAAACGTTGCTTGAAATGGTTTTAGCCGTGTTTGGTGATCAGTTCTGAATAGCCAGGTACTACATAATACCCCAATTGATAATACCGCCCTTGAGGTGATGTTTCACAAAAACGGCGTTATAAAAATCTTCCAAATATTTTATTATTAGATGTTATTATAACGTAAGTACCTTCATAACTGCCGACTGGTATATCGTGTACCTACTCCACTGTAGCAGTTTCAAGTGCTTCGGTAATAATATTCTGTCCACACTTGACTACATGTAACTTCTCTGAAGTGGTGTTGCTTGGCTCCACTGATCACTGCTCATTGAAGCGATGACCTTCCTCGGGTCCACCGCTAAATTCGCAATCTCCAGCAGTGTTATAATTGCGTGATGGGAAGTTAATGACATTAAGTAAAGCTGTTAAGTTATCTATTTGGCATCGGGGAGTAATAATCTAACAGACATTTCCACAAATTGGCTCTCAATTAACAGCTAAATGCAAAATAAGATGTTTGACAATATTGAACAAAGAGCATTATTTTGAATCCATATATATTTTACAGCGCTCCTGAGGCAATTTTTCGCAAAAACAGCGCTATATAAGTTGTCCAAATTTAATAAATTTATTATTATATAAAAATTAATGTTTTTTCTTTGCGTGTCTCTTATTATTTCATAAAATCATTCATCCGTTTGCGATGAAACTTTGGTGAGTTGTTATGCCCGCGAAGGTTTCTATTTATATCAAATGACGAGCTCTGGTGTTTTTAAATTTGTATAAAGAAAAAATATAATAGGTGTCGCCATATTTGCGGTAGGGGATAGCAGGAATTAGGATGGAACAGTATAATTTTTGGATAATCCATTTTCCCACACGAACTGCTGTGTGTGGCATGCTCATGCACGTTCGGAAAATCTTCTGATTTATTCGTGTTCGCATCAGATGAAAAACAAACATATATCGTGTATCCAAAAGAACTTCAATAAATAGAATTAAACGTCAGAGACTTTCTTTCTTTGAGTGGCATTGCAACGCATGCCGGGTACTCGCTAGTCGTTGCCTATATATTTTATTTTAATTAATTTATTTTGACAAGTGGTTATTTTAATTTAAAATTTGTCTTACTGGACTATTTAGAATTTTAAAATAAGGTTACTACCAAAATTGGAAATTTGTCGTCAGTAAAATGATGTAATTTTCATGGGTAAACTAGTCCGGCGAGAGTTTGTACTGACTGCCCTCATCGGCGTTCATCCTCTTCCTCCTCGCGCATCTTGTTTAAAAACGAAAGAGACAGAATATAGTAGAACAATGACGTCATGAATGATCTCTCGCTGGGACTAGCGTAGTGATGGACAATCAGTCTCATAATTATCACAATATTTTTAAATATTGCGTCTCCGTATTTATGGATAACTCGGATCCAATGAACTCTAGAACTAGGATTTGCTTTGATTTTCATAATTGGAATTGATGTGAACAATTCAGACAAGCGATAAAACGGGCACCAAAATTATTTTATTAATTAATGGTGGGTTTATACATTTTTACCCAAAATGAATAAGTTTAAATTTCATAATAAACATAATTTCGGCTGTTCAGGAGGTTGAGTTTCGCTCTGAATTTGCCTTTTTTGGGGTCCGGTATGACTAGGGTCTTAACTAGGGAATGGGAAGAAGGACAGTCTTACTTCGCCTGTGTCTTGTTCTTTTTTCATATCGATTTTAAAATGGTCAAAGATTTATTCAAAGATTCATCTGAAACATTTAAGGATTTTTGCAATAAAAAATTTCAAACGGTAAAAGTCGTAAGTTTTCCCTAAATAATGCTCACCATAATTGACATACGATTCTTTGATATAAATTGCTTAAATGGTATGTTTACTGATTATAATACAATTAGCCTAAATAATTGACGTGTTTAAAAATTGACATAGGCCGTGTTACAAGTCACAGAAATGTAAAGTCAAGTAAATGGCCGACCAAACCAAACGAACACATCTTTCGATTAGTGTCAGTGATAATGTGTAAATTTATCACGTCCTCGTCGATATTGTTTTTGATAAAACTTTAAAAAAAGTACCTACCAAAGAATTCGAACAACCGGAATAATGGTCGTTTATTTTGTATTGCCGTTGTATTGGTGGAAGGGCGAGTCACAGATTCACAGCGACACGGAGACAATATTCCCAATAAAATACAAAGAGGTTAAAGGAGCTCTGTTGCCAACATTGTTGGCAAACAATCAAAATAAATGCTACATGTAAATCGCTGGAGACAGAAAGTCGAGCGCCGAGTGGAGGTAGATCTGCTGGTACTGGGCGGTTACTCGCTGCTGGGATCGTGTCTGTTCACTAATTTGCATGCGACTCCTTCGTGATACGTGTTCTTTCATTGCAATCATCTCTCTAAATTAAAATGTAAGAGCCGCAACAAACGGAGTACAAATATCCATTATGCATTTCGCCAGTCGCTGTTCGGAGAAATGATTCTATATTAGGCACACGTAGTCCTCGTCTTCCAGTTAGTCGGGGCTCGGGTCGTTACTTGTTACCGAGGGAAATACCGATCTGTATGTAGATAATAGACTGCAGAACAACAAACTTCATAGCCGAGGAAATTAGTCCATTCATTACGGGACCATTCATTTTCTGCCAACCAACTTCTGAAACAATGTAATTTACATCAACCGCTTGTTGGTACGAGTATCTGCATACCGCTTTTAGGTGCTAACAAACGAATAAGAACTTATTCAAGAGACAACATAAAACACAAAACAATACGAGTTTATTATAATAGTTCCTAAACAACTAATTTAACTTGGATGTTTCTTTCATCCTAGAAGAAAATAATAACCGTTTGTAGGTAGGCACATATTGAGTAAATAATAAATAACAGAGATTTAATTAAATGAAGACGAAACCCAATCGTAAATCTGGAGACAGAAAAATCAGATAAAGAATGGATCCAGGACCCGAAGAAGATTTTCGATTGGGTTTCGCTAATATTGTCTTCATTTAATTAGATATTACAATTTGACGTTTTACTCATAAAGTTAAAAATAAAAATAAATAATTGTGATGCTATAACATAAAATATACTGTACTTCACTCGCAGTGCTCATTTTCAAACAATGTCTTCGTAGAGGTTTTTCCTACTCGATCAATGGCATGAGGTGATATTTTTGTGAATAAATGAAGACAATAACAGACATACATCGAACAAAAAATCAAATTTTTCAAAATTAATGATACAGAATACTACAAAGCCTACTACGAGAATGTTTGTAAAAAAATTAGGTCGATTATATTGTGAAATTTGGAAGCAACAATATAGTCCAAAACATTTTTGTGTATTTTTTTTCTTTTTTTTTTTATTTATTTAGGAGAAAATACAGATACAGATATTAATTGGCAAGAATATACAAAACATCAACTAGAGAATTCACCTGCATCCAAACTATTTCTCACGAATTGACTTAAACAGCAGTTAAAAACATATACAAATATTTTGTCTTATAAATAGGGGAAAAAATATATAAGTACATAAGAATATTATTTTACAAATAGAGATATGAAATAAATGCGCAATATCCTTATAAGAAATTACAAATTATTTTTGAAACAAAAAAATATAAATATAGATAAACAATGTTATACAGAAATTTAAAAAAAATATATATATATATAAACGAATGTATGTCTAAGTTGTTTACTTTGAACTTTGTAGGAAAACAGCCTTCATTTTTCTACTAAAAGTACTGCGTGTATCAAAAAATAAGTCAGAATCCTTGAGCTTTTGATTCTGATTAAGTGATTCGCACATTCTTCTGATTGGGTCCCTGACACCAGCATTTGTACGCGTCCGGCTAATGTGGAATAAGTCGTTAAGCCTTGTTACTCTGGGTGGTACTTTAAAGTTTATTAATTATCTAAGGATTGACAAAAGGAAAGAAAGTAAAATCAATATATTATAGCAGTGGCTTGTTTGATGTTGCTATTGCATAACAACTTCAAAGTTGTTTATCTCAAAGCTGAATTTTTTATGTTATAGAATTTTGCTGAGGGACGTGACTCGAAGAGCTAATCTTCGTCGTCTTCGTAGTCTAACTAACTAACTACATTTATTATGTTACGATTCAATATTCCTACCCCAATATTAATTAAATACCTGCCTGTAGACAACATTCGGTGTACTAGTCACACATACACATATGTACATTGTACAACTGTCGAAGTCGAAGGATAAGAATACTAATTGAAGAGAACATTGTCATGAAGGGTAAATACTTCGAAGCAGCTAGTGTGGGGTAATTTGCATTGGCTAACTTGCTAAACTAACCCCCCGCATGCCTGGTGAAATTATGCCACTGGGTCTGTGGGATCCGGCGATAATTAAATGAATATTTTTTATTTGTATTTAATGATTATTTTTTTTATTTATCTTTTCCATTTTAAATTTATGTTCAAATAAATAAATACAACATATTTCAGATATAACTCCTCGAACTAAAATCATACCCCCTAATTTTAGTCCAACAAAAATGTAATGCTTATTTTTATATCGGTACTAGACGTGGGCAAAATTGAATGACCGAATTAAATGAATAAATTCAATCTTGTGACACACTCAATCTAATTCTCAATTTCAAAAGGAATTGATTCTTCATTCCTTATCTTTGGCCTTGCATCCTACGATTTTTAACGACACCATGCATTTTTAATTTCCATTTATTTTACTGTTAAATTATTTCAATGAATAATGTGTTCTGTAAACGATTTAAATATTATATTGTTTCATAGGTATTTAAATATTATTACCGCGGCTTCGCGGTAAGTAAATAAGTTAAGTATTAATAAGGCCGCGCGCCGCGAAGTGATCGACGGACGGTATTGTTAACGACTCGCCTATTACGATTGTATTCTGCTACCTCCGCGCCGCCATTCTAAAAACACCCGAACATCATAAGTCCATGTCCCAAAATGGCCAAAACGTGGCCGCGATTCATCCGGGTTGTCCGAGCATCTCTTTCACGCAAGGAATTAATCATTTATCCTAAACAATAGTCCTGAGATTGTCCTAAGGTCCCCGCCGTCCCAGGTCCGTGTTCAATGTCCGCGTCCCAGGTACCTAGTCTGTCGAAATCGAGATTGTCCGATTCCGACAGACAGAGGAATTAAAACAAAAGTCTTTTTCACTTGTGACGTCATGGTCTTTTGTAATTCTTAGACCTAAAAATGACGTCAGGCGTCATCGTCACGTCAATGTCACGATATGTCCCAAACGCATCCCAGTCCTAGGTCCGCAGCTCGCGAGTAAATCAAGTCACTGCTAGGTAAGACACAAAACATTAATCAAAAGTTACTAATTCATTCCTCAATGCCAGCCCTTAATCCGTCCGCACGGTTCATTTATTCCCCCGCGCGCCAAGCCACCAATTTCATTACATAGTTAGTCGAAAACTTTCGACTTTGAATCTGAACATCAGCTAGAAAAGTGAGAAGCTAAAATGATGCTTATCGGTTTTTTGGTACGTACGAAAGATATTGTACCTACCTACTTTTAGACGTAGATCTTGGGTCGATATAATATGTAAATTTGCAGATATTATAAGGCCAATTAGCTGTGGTTAGGTGTCATTAAATACTCATCTTAATGTTAAAATGATGTTTATATTAGATCACGTGAAATGGAACGAAATTATAAGTTTAATAAATAAAATAAAATCAATAAAATTTTAAGGGTGAAACGAAAATTTGTATAATTTTAAGATTTAATTGCTAGCAATAAATACATTTTACATACGAAAAATTACGACACTAAAAAAAGACAAACAATATAGGATTTAGCATGCGAGATAATGAGATAGAATAATCGGTCTCCTCTTTGTGTGGTGTTTCGTAGCCTATTGGTCTCCTCTTTGTGCGGTGCTTCGTAGCCTCCCCACTCATTGTGATTTTGAAAACCGATGAAACGAAAAAGCGACACTAAAAAGAGTCGGTTTTAGCGTGCGAGATAATGAGATAGAATAATCGGTCTCCTCTTTGTGCGGTGTTCCGTAGCCTATTGGTCTCCTCTTTGTGCGGTGCTTCGTAGCCTCCCCACTCATTGTGATTTTAAAACCGATGAAACGAAAAAGCGACACTAAAAAGAGTCAAACACATTAATCTATAGGTTTTAGCCTGCGAGATAATGAGATAGAATAATCGGTCTCCTCTTTGTGCGATGCTTGGTAGCCTATCAGTCTCCTCTTTTGCGGTACTCCGGGTACTCCGTGGCCTCCCGGTCTCGTGTGCGGTGTTAGCCTCCCCATTCATTTAATTTTCAACTTAAATTTTTTATTTTTTTTTAAATTTATTTATTTATTTTTTTTTTTTTTTTAATTTAATTGAATTAAAGGAATGAATAAAAGGAATCAATTCAAAAGGCCATGGGAATCAGACTGAATCGATTCACTCCTGGGAATCATTCTGCCCACGTCTAATCGGTACACAGAAAACTTGAAATATAATAAAATCATAAACAAAATGACGCGTTTTGTGTTGCATGGAAGTGAAATTATCTCATCTTTCTCATCTCATCAGCGGAGGGTCTTTTTAGGGAAATGAAGGAGGGGATGTTCTGAGGAGGAAAATTTTTGTGTGGTGGGTAGGAATCTGAGGTCAATGTGTCCAGGAGTGACGGACGTTTGAATTCATTCCTCTGTGTGCAAGACGATGGGTCACTGTGGTGAAAGACGATGGGCCGAGAGAGTCCGGTTGGAGAGATCTAGGTTAGGTATCCCTCAACCAGTCTCTCCCGATGCGGTCCGCCAAGCATTAAGTAGGCAAACGTATTCACAGCCCAAACCTAGACGAGCCTCACCCCATGAACCCGGGCAGCCCTGCTAAGTCACCAAACGTAGCGAACCGCTTGGGGTGACCTATGGCAGGGGTGTTGTTTATCAAAAAAATGATTCCCGGGGTAGCGGTACCTACACCAGCATCCCAAATAGCAGTTTGAAGTTTAGCAATTTACAGCCGTTTTAAAATGCCCTTGGTCTCTTAGACCCTGCCAGGCTTACGGAAGGTTGAACGGGTGAGCGTTGGGATGGACTTATAAAATGTACCTTTACATCATATAAATTAAATCTAACTTGGTTGTTGACATCGAAACAACGTGATGGTATTTAAAAACATTACATGCTGAATGGAACAACATGAATTTTTATTGTCCCCATAATTTTATGCCTGACGCTTACTTGGTAGGAGCCTATTAGATTTAATTAATCGTTAAATTCTTGCTTTAAAATAGATGTGGAATAAATAGGAGTAGGCTCCGGATTTAATCTGGCACTATGTAGCACATTTTAATGGCAGACGAATGACCAAGATGTTTCTACTAATCACCGAATTACTAAAGCAAAGTACACAATTAGCAACTCAGGGATCTATAAACTTAAATGCAACAATGCTATGCGATTTACGTATTGATAAAACGGCCCCTAATGCCTAATGCGAAGGTTAGAGGAAGTACTTCAATGGTACCTACCAAAGCTCCGGAGTTTAGTAAACATAAAATTTAGAGGGGAATAATGATCAACGTTAGTAATAATTCACTGATTAGCTAGTTAAATCAACAAAATGACACGGGGATGATAGAAAATACACTTATCATGGCCGGTGCATTTGGTTACTCAGAAATAGGCAATCTGCCTACCTAGGAACTGAAACCGTCCTAACAACAATACTTATACACAGTGGCACTTGCACAAACTATATTCATGAATATTATCTTGTTCTTTTCTGTCTTGTGACTATTAGTGGCGGTCGGTGACTTTTTGTAGAAGGGATGCTGGAAAATTAATAAGTATGATACCTACTACATGTAGTCCACCAACAAGTTGCAATTGCTGACAAAAATACACTTTTAGACAGTGAACAATCTTGATAAATTTAATCTGTGCTTTTCCAACAAACCACTTACATGTCCAGTATGCATCCCTATTTATGAATAGCTATCCAGTGTACCGCTAACGCAGGAAACCACTTCAATGTGTTTACTGCTATTTTTGTTTTGAAAAGTTTTAATTTTTGATGTACATTTGTTACTTTAATTTATTTTTTTTTGCGACCGGTTTCGACACGTCCGACTTCCGACGTGTCGAAACCGGTCGCAAAAAAAAAAATTTTAATTAAAGTAACAAATGCACATCGAAAATTAAAACTTTTCAAAACAAAAATGTCTAGAAATTGTTACATAGTCAGTGCCCAAGAAATACAAAAATTTTTGTTTACTGCTACGCTCACCTGGGGTGTCACTAATTGCGCCATTAATCAGGAACCGTTTACACGTTCGTACTGCAACCACTCACTAGTATGGGAACAATTTATTTTCTATTTTTTTTTTTTTCCTTTTTATTTTAAGAGACCACTCTCATCCATGTACTGTATGCTTCCATATAATAAGTTATCACTGTAAAGGAATATTCTTGATTACTTCGCTCTTTTTGTTCTCTGATAATAGTATTTACTGAGAGCACCTACAGTAGCCACTTCTGTTTCCTTTCTTGCCGTTTCTATTATTATATTTTAATTAGTTTTCTTTTTTTGTGTACTTGATTTTTATTGGTTTTGTAATTGTTTATTGGGTACCCGGTTAACATTGCAGTGGAAAAATTCTTTAGAAACTCCCAGAGATGAAAGCTGAACCAGCGTTATGTCTCGTCCATATCCCCACTATTGGGGGTGGATTGTGACCCCGTCCCTGCATGCGGACACTGGTGAGAAACCGACCCGGAGCGCTGTATCATAGATCGCCCGTGCCTCCCCTGGGGAGAGGTGTGGGTCATAAGGGTGTCTCGCGCGAGTAAGGGGACCCTCCGCCCTGCCTCCGACAACCCTACGCTGTCCTTCCTAGAGTCTTTGGGCGTTCTGCCACCCACTTCCAAATTGTCGTGTCGTCAATGCATCACCGGGAAGTCGGCTTAGGGGCGCGGAAACCGACCCTCAAGCATGACTTTCCTGAAAACATGCACCTCTCAACAGGACTGCCGGGTGTATCTGTGACACACTCCCTCCCTACCAGCAACCACATGAAAATTGAGTCTTTTATGTACAATAAACTGGCAGGGTAGGCATCCCGCCTACACTTGAAAATTTTATTTATCCCCTCTGCTTTTCCCCAAAGAAAGAGGTAATGTATATATTTATTTAATTATTTAATACTAACCTGTACATATAATATGAGACAACATAAACCCAACAAATTTGTGTATAAACTGAAATTTGAATACATATTAGAAACGATTTATTTCTTGATCTTTATTTTCAAAATGAGAGTAGGTTTTTTCAGTATCCAGAATATATTTTTTCCGGAAAAATGGTCGTGATACAAACCTTTTTCGCATTAATGATACAATCACACAATTCGCTATTATCGTTTACAACGTTAAAACACGTTAGTGAAGTTTCCATATTTCTGTATTGATTTTTTTTATTAAAATTACGACTTAAATATATGCGTTAAAGTCCTTTTTGGTTCGATGGATGCTATCCTGGGATGCGTATTTCACACTCATATACCTACCGAGAGAGACAGAATGTGCGCGTGCGCGGAATTGGAATACTTTGTACCATTCTGGATGCTGGAGTTCCGTAGCATCCACGACTGCCGGACAGTGCGTATCGCGTCTTGTATTTGTGTTGAAGCAGCGAGTCTCTGAGAACACATGCTGGTATGTGTGTGTTTAGGCGCTGTGTTAGACGATTCATATAAATCGAGAATGCATATGTATTTCGACACGCTCGAGCGTCGTGTCCGATATGTTTGAGTCTCTGCTAGAAAATTGCAGTATCTGTTTACGGCTTGAAAAATTAATAAAAAGCCTCTTGTTGACTAGAACTCAGGGAATGGAGGGACCGCGCCTGGTGACTATGTAATAAAATGAATACCTAAGATAAATTATTTAAAAGAATCCGTGAAAATTAAGAAGAAAATATAGTTAATCTAATCATGTACTACAATTTGTGTAATTTGTGATAATTGACGATACGCTGTGCGGCATCATTAAACATGTTCATAATATTGCAATATCCGAACACGATTGATTCCACTTGATCTTCTCAAATTATTGCAATATTTGTATTGTATTGAAAAACGTTCAAACATTATTGCTTCGGTATTATTTCACGTTGCACAACAAAATTTTAATAAGGATTGCCTAACGGTCACGTGGAATTCCATGAAGCGAGCTACGGTACAAGGTGTGATGCAATATTTAATGATTTCAATTTGAACATACTACATTGACCCTTCACATCAATTACATGAACATGACGGCTGTTATTGATTGTATGACATCTCGTATGTGTGACAGAATTCTTTCCAAAATCTCCATTGGTGAAGGCATATCACACAGGCCCAGAGCATATCGACAGGTTGGAGTGGTCAGTGGCCTGATAATATTATATTATGCATATCATTCTCTCAATATTCGATGTACGATGATTGTGTTGCGTATTGGTCGGGCTTTGAGTCAAAGGTTGTGGGTTCGATTCGTGTCGCAGGTCATAAATAAATACATTGCCATTGATGTTGTAACAATTCCTATTATGTCTGCTGCCAGCAGGTGTTGGTTACGTAAGGTTTATTGTTAATTTTGATGGATCTTATTTTCTAGAGATCCAATTAAAATCCAAAATTTGTAGGGGTGAAAAAAATGTGGGTGAAGGTATTTGTATAGTTTAGTATTTTCTCCAGAGTCGTATCAATTTATTAATTTGACCCATTTCTGGCATACGAATGGAACTTCTCCACTAAATTCATTTACATTTAAAAAAAATCAACTATCAAAATTCGGATTTGTAATGATAAGATTTTTACAGCCAATGTAAAATCGTTCAAATTTTCATAACTTCTTATTTTTTTAAAATCTGATGTGTTTTGTAATCATTAATTTTAATCAGTAATTTTTCCGAAGACAATAATACTAAGATGCAACACGATAAAATGATCTTCATTATACTAATATCTACTCTACGAGTACTAATTTGAATGCTTCGATGAAGATTTCAAGGCTAGACGAATAATAAATATTGAAAAATTCGCAACCTTGAAGGCGATGCAAATTCATGTGTTTTTGGTTTGAAAATTTGATCGCCTAGATGTAGATACATAATGAAACTAAAAAAACATTAAATAAATACTGCGAGCAAAATGTGTGTAGGCATTTTTTGATAAAAAAATTTATATGCCTAGAAAAAAATAACTAATAAATAATAATAAAAAATGCTTTGAAGTGCAAAATCTCTTTCTAATGAAATCTCTTTCGTTGTAGTTTTATATAAAAATGTGGCAAATTAATCTCAGAACATATTAATAACAGAATACATTAATAGTTGTGCGTATAAAATAAAATGTGCACTTTGACGAAGTTTTTTTCTTCAAAATCAGAACGGGCGGCCAGTCGCGGTGTGCTGACATTTCACTGTCTGCGCTAGTAGTGCGTGATTTCGTTAGAATTTAACGAATCGAGTACCCTGGCCAATTGCCTCACTGCTGCATCTAGTAGTTGGGTGATTCCATTATCGCGGGTGCAACATTTAGACGCATATAAAGCTTCTTATAATAAAACAAAAAACATTTTTAATGAAATTATTGTTGGAAGAGCTAAATATTAACCTGTTTACTTTTTATTAGTTTATAAGAATTTTATTTAAATATTTAAATAGGCAGGAGGGAGGTTCAAAGTGCGATCGCGGGTGCAACCAATTTGGCCCACCCTTTCCAGATCAAGAGACAAAAACACAAAGTCTGTTAATTGTGATAAATTTATTATGTTATACCTTGATACTTCGTAAGGCGTTAAACTAATCAACTAAAAAAATAAGCAAATATATAGAAAACAGAAACAAGCAGTGAATTATTAGCTTTTCAAGCAATCGCGGGTGCAAGTCGTCGTAGTTTAGGTATATAAACATCAATAAACCATGATAGAGGAACGAAATAAGAAATCCAATAATGCTTAATACTAATCAGTACACTTCTTGGCCATTTATGTAAATTATTTCTTTTCGGTTACGTCAAAATTCACCGAAAATTCTACGAACATATTACATACATCAATCCTTTTAAAAAACAAAAAAATGTTTTTTTTTTCTTATTTTGCAGAATTCCTTTTGATATTTTGTAATTTGTAAGAGGTTCCAAATTGTTATCATCGCAATCATTTTCTGTTTCAGTGGTGGTTTTCGGAGATTTCAAAACCAATGTGCATTTGAGACGAGACAGTGAGGTTCGCGTCACGGACATGCTATCGCCGTCTTCAGATCGAAAGAAATGTTTTGATTTAATGCCTGATTTATTTTTCAGCCCTTCCCATTTATCATCCAACGTGACCATCTTTTTTAACTGCTTATTTTGAATATAAAGAAGTTGTTTTAGAGAGACTGCGTGCCAAATCATAGAATTTCTATAAAAAAGCTGAATATAATATAAACACACCTATTAAATATAAATAACTAGTAATACACAACATATATTTTATTATTGAAGGCATAAAAAACAATAAAATATATGATAAATCACACAATAAGGGTTGTAGTGGTCCAGGGGGGGGAAATCACCTACATTTTGCTCTCAGCTAGCTCAATGCTGTCGGCAGGCGGGAAAGCTCTCCTCGTCAGGGTTGTAGGTAGCTATGGGGGGGTAAAGGTTACATAGGTAATTGCCAAAACTTGCCCACATGATCCGTCAAATGAAAGAGGTAGCTAGGTGAAAACATATCTGACTGGTGTACACAATTACAACATCTAACAACAACATAATTAGTAATCACAAATCAACAACAGGGCCTAGCTAGGTGTTTCCTACGAAGGGATCTCTCAAATCTCTCTGGGGTGTGATCGTATCAACCGCGTAGGGCTAGGGGACACATTTAAAAAAGAGGGAATTCGAGGAATCAACTCACAGCTTGTTGTCTGCGGCAGGGAGCTGGGGGGAAGTAATCCAGGGTCCAGTCTAGGTGACGGTGATGGCGCGTGGAGCGGGCCATGGTCCACGGCCGTGTATACTTCTATGGGGATCGACTCGCGCGGAAATATTACTGAGCGCACAGCGAGAATCGCGGCCTATCGACTCGGCGGCCCGTTGGGTTTTGGCGGCGCGGCTTGCCTTCCGCGGGACCGTTGCGGGAAGGGGAGGTAATCCTTGCAAGGGAAAACGGGCAGGAATTTACTCGTAGAGTGGCTTGGGGCTGGCCTACCGCTGGACCGTGGCGGAAAGGCGAGGTAATCCTTGCAAGGGGAAACGACGTAATGCTTGTAGGGTGGATCGTAACAGGGTAGTTGTCAAAGAGTTGCACCCGCGATTCTAACAACTCAATCGCGGATGCAACCAATTTGAGTGAACGTTTATTTCAATTCAGCTAACATTATACTCTTAAAAACGTTTTATTCAAGTTTGCTTATGATTTCTTCTTACTTTTACAAAGTTTCAAAATGTTAGCACTTTATTTCTGTGAAAAACACAAACTTTTATATCTTTTGTCTCGCGGGTGCAACAAGCTAACAGTGACTTCTTAGCCAATGATACTTAAAAAATAACGTCTTCTGTAGCCAATGATGCTTAAAAAATAACGACAAGTACTACATCTTTCGGTACATAAGAATAAATTAATATTGTCACTACACGTTTAGCAGTAAAATATAACTTCAAACTATCGGTAACAGCTGTTTCGCGCCAGTATTGCACGGTGTGATTTTGCAGTTTATATATCGATTCTTCGAATGATAATGTTTCCAAGCGCGCCAAAAATTTTCATATGAAGGAAAATCCAAAACTTTATTTTGTTATTAAATATTGACCTTCGTCTATGCACTGATATCAAAAAAAGTAACAAATACTGCGATTTAAAAATTGCTGTCGAGAATCGTCTATAGCGGAATCGCCCAGTTAGTAGTTATAATCATCATATCTCTACGGGTCGCCTAAACTCATCTTAGTTCTTATACTTAGAAACACACCAATTCCTACCACATCGCCCAAGATCTAATGTTGTCATGTGATGTGATTAGATACCATTTTCCCTGCAGTTGTGTTGGTGTATCGAAGATTTGTGTGAATGTGGGTGGGCAACATAATTCCATATTCCCATTCACAGATTTGTCTCAGTCGTGATAAGTCTGTCCCCAAAGTTACGATCTCTTCCCTCGCTTAATCGAAGGATTACATAGAGGTAAGCAATGCATGCACATAAATATCAAAATACCCAAATAACGGAGCAATCATTAAATCCATACCGACACAATCAATGAAACATAAATAATGTGCTTACTGCTTACCTTTACTTTTAATGTATTTCTAATGAACTTCCTTGTGGAATAAATCCGCTGATTGATATTTTAGAGCATTTCGTAGGCAGAACAGTGTTTTAGTCGCCGCTGTCAGGTGGTTGTGTAACTTGGCCGAAATCAGGTTTGCAATCAATCATCACTCTTGTTAGTCGGTGGCTGCTGTATGATTTATGTGGTCTCCGGATTCTGTTTGTCGGGTTCACCCTTTGCAGGGGTAATTGACGTTAATTATCATGGACAAATTATTGACTTAAAATAACAAAAGAAACGATGATCGATATCTGTAGCTGATGATGTAACGACTGAAATGCAAATCACATTGTTATGATAATAAACAAAGGCGCGATCCTTGTGCAACCCTTGCCTTTTCCACACTCGTCAATTATTTTATTGTTTTTATTTTTTAAATTAATATAATTACATATTTTTAAAAATATTGCCCTAGGTATGTAACGCCTTTGATGAAATAGCAATTTACAATTTTCCACTGCGAAAACACTGTTTCTTACATATTCGATGATAAATTGATTCTAGAACCAAGACTACTACTACTATCCTACTGTATTGTATAGTATAATTATGTGAATGGAATTTGTGAATGTTAACTTTACTTAATACTACATACATATATGAATAATCATGTAGGTACCTACATACCCAATATATTTATTTATTTATTTATTTATTTTGGAAAATCGACAGTTTACATTTTTCCAGTTTGTACATGTTTGTATAGCCAAAATAAAACCAATTATGGATTTCCTCCATGTGAGTTTACCTCTGATTAACAGCATAATAAAAAAATTAAATAATAAATTTATAATAAAGCAGTATGAGATTAAAAATTTTATAAAACAAAAGATTAAGTATATAAAACTAAAATTTACATAAAACATAAAATATCAATACATTGGTAACCATAAGAAGCCAGATTGAACATATAAATCAAATCATAACAGAATTAAAGATAAACGATAGAAACATAGACACATAACATATTCATGAAACATCAGAGAAATACTCTTTTATGTACCCCTTATATTTGGTAGGTTCGGAATTGAAAATGTCCACCTTGGATAATATGCTATTGTAACTATATAAACTATAAAGGAAACCTGTCAATTTGACTGTCCTAGAATGGGAGACCTTCCTAGTTGGGCAGTCAAAGCTTCTTTATACTGTTCATGTATTTATTTATAACAAAATAAATTAATAAAACAATGTATTTTTTATTACACGTTTTTGCATCAATTTGTAATGTCACCGTCCATGTCTTCCATATATCACCGAAAGCGGTTTAATACGTTTGGTGACTCAGCAGGGGTGCCCGGATTCATGGAGTGAGGTTTGTCTGGATCTTTGCGGCGAATGCGTCTGTCCCTCAAACTGCGTGGCAGGCTGAAACGGGAGAGACTGGTTAACGGAGTTCTCTCTAGCAGGACCTTGCACCGCAAGAAGGATCGTAGATGTGCATGTTGTGTAAATATGCATTCCCAGTGGCGGTGTTCGGAAACCAGTGGCAAAAGCAGAAATTGATGATTCTACGTCAAACAGAATTTAAAAAAAAAACTTATTTTAGTCGAGAATTTAGATTTTTTTTACCTTTTCCTTTTTATTTCGCTAGGAAGCCGGGTCTACCGTCATAAGACGATTTAAAAAAAATTCTAAGTTCGTACTCGGTTTACTCGAAAATGAAAGCTCAATCCAAAAAAAAAGTTTTAATACAAAATCGACTCCAAATGTGATTTAGATTCACCATTCACCACTCATAAGTATACCACTTGAAGCACTAGTTTCCATACACCATGCTAAACATGCGTTTATGTAGAGACCTAAATATACATAGGTACTACTTTTTAACATTATTAGGTACGTGCTATGATTATTGTTATAAGTGAGATCATTTTTATTAGCCTTTTATTCTTTTTTAAAGCGTCAGATTTTTTTCAGTCACTCTTTCTTCGAAGTACGTGTCCAAGCCATCAAAACGTCTCCTTCTTAATCTTATTAATAACGCTTACATCTGAATTGTAATTATTTTGATATAAGTTCGGAAGGCTCACAGCTCGCAGCCCGCACCCTCCCAGCGGGACCCCATGTTAACAGATCGCCATTATCTCCCGGGATCATTCCGCTCGGGAACAACATGTCCGAACACCGAACACTGCGTGATAATAGAAATGAGGAGAAAACTCCGTGTTCTTGTAATTCAATTCTTTCCGAGTGCGAGGAGGAATGTATCCCTGTGTGGCGACACATCATTATAAACTTCGCCATCAAAAGAGGAATCGAGAAAAATCTCCTAATATCCGCGCGCATCGGCAAACCTACTTGCCTAGGTACCTTCGTACCTATACTGGCCGCGATGTACTTTCTCGCCTCCCGTGCCAGCCCGACGATAATAATATCGCCCCGCCTAGAAAGGTCTCGAGACAGCACCGTACAATATCTGTACGGTGCCGAATATTCTCGAAGTGGCTCGTATTACCTACCGCGAGGTAGTTACTCTACCGCGGCTATATAAGCAGCCGATCGCTCGCCCGCTGCAGTTCAGTCCAGTTCAGTCTCACACTTACAGTCGGCCAACATCTCAGCATGTAACGATCTCTGCATGGCATCGCTACGCTCCAGGGCAGCTTCCTCGAGGTCCATCACCACGTCTCAGCTACAAGGCCCATCGTGTCTTCAGCTCCTGAGATCAGCTCCATCCCGCGACTTATAAGGTTTGACGCACCTTCAGTCCGGGGATCAGCTCACCACTTCATGGCACCCCGAAGCCCACCGTGCTTCGCTGCCATGGAACGCGCTCCGCCTCGCCAGGACTACCTGCTGGTGGCTCAGCTCACCGAGCCACACACCGTTCATCTCCGCGATTTAAAGCGTCGAGCAACGGCCTGGAAGATAGGTCATCTCCACCGCCATGGTGTCGAGCAACTCGCTGACCTTCACCACACCATCTCCACCTCCGTAAGCCTGCAGCATCATCTATGGCACTTCGCATTACATCATGTTACCGACCACCGACCATCTGCTACGTAGCCCAATAAACGACTGACTCACCACTTCGACATGACGCCTTTCATTTCTGTCTCCCGCTCCCTCAACTGGTGACCCCGACGTGATATGGATACGCAGCATATAGCATCCTGACATGTGTGTTACCACAGCGCATCCGGTAACACCGCAAAACGAGGGAATCGGTAGAGACGCATCAGCACGGACGCACCGACCAGCATCTACCCGGCTTTCCTGCGACTCCTGGCATCATCTTTCAACCCTGTACTCCGTACACTGGGAAGGGGGTGTGTGGCGATACATCATTATAAACTTCGCCATCAAAAGAGGAATCGAGAAAAATCTCCTAATATCCGCGCGCATCGGCAAACCTACTTGCCTAGGTACCTTCGTACCTATACTGGCCGCGATGTACTTTCTCGCCTCCCGTGCCAGCCCGACGATAATAATATCGCCCCGCCTAGAAAGGTCTCGAGACAGCACCGTACAATATCTGTACGGCGCCGAATATTCTCGAAGTGGCTCGTATTACCTACCGCGAGGTAGTTACTCTACCGCGGCTATATAAGCAGCCGATCGCTCGCCCGCTGCAGTTCAGTCCAGTTCAGTCTCACACTTACAGTCGGCCAACATCTCAGCATGTAACGATCTCTGCATGGCATCGCTACGCTCCAGGGCAGCTTCCTCGAGGTCCATCACCACGTCTCAGCTACAAGGCCCATTGTGTCTTTAGCTCCTGAGATCAGCTCCATCCCGCGACTTATAAGGTTTGACGCACCTTCAGTCCGGGGATCAGCTCACCACTTCATGGCACCCCGAAGCCCACCGTGCTTCGCTGCCATGGAACGCGCTCCGCCTCGCCAGGACTACCTGCTGGTGGCTCAGCTCACCGAGCCACACACCGTTCATCTCCGCGATTTAAAGCGTCGAGCAACGGCCTGGAAGATAGGTCATCTCCACCGCCATGGTGTCGAGCAACTCGCTGACCTTCACCACACCATCTCCACCTCCGTAAGCCTGCAGCATCATCTATGGCACTTCGCATTACATCATGTTATAGCCCATTCACACCATTCATTTATCGTTCATTTCGTGATTTCATTCCGCCTCTTTCCCTCGAAATGAACCGTGTGAACACGAAAGTGAATAGAGACAGTTCCGAATGAAGCATTCCAACAATGTTGGAATGCTTCCTTCGGCACTGTTCCCTCGCAACCGGAATTTAACATCACGTGACGCGAATGATGTGTGTGAACACTCAAGTGAACAGTCTTTCACTCGCAAATTAGTCGGCCGAAATGTTCTGGCCTGAGGACGAATAGCCGGAGCGGCTTAAACGTCAAAATGCTCCGTTTAGTTCGCTTTTCGAAATAACTCCTACACGTCTCATAGAAATCGTTGTTTCTCCCTTATTATCATAGTAAAAAATATGATCTAAACGGTATTGGAAAGAAAAAATAATGCTCTATATATTCAATATAACGATTAACCACAAACGAATACGAATGTACACTTCTATGGAACCAAAGTTTCTAATCGAATTTGAATAAAAAATTATGAAACATTGTGAATTTTTTATGAATTATTTTTATATGAAACGATAAAAAAGTGAGGTGACAGAAACGTTTATAATTTATTTGTCTAACAAAATAAGTGTGTGTTTTAATATTTCTTTTGTTAACCAGTAATTTTAGTTAGAATAAAAAGCAAGGAGAGCCATTTTTTAAACTTTTAAAAGTTTATATTAAAAATTACTCTATTTAAAAAATTACGTGGTTATTTCTAATAATAAATTTTGGAAGCATATTTCATCACCTTTCCAAAACAGTTTTTAGTTTTTGGATACGTTAATAAATATTCCATTTATATGGATTTTATTGCAAGCCGAGGCCTATTTTGGAATAAAAATATTTTCATGGTGCAAAAATAGTGGTAGATATCAGTTTTCAGGTTATTATTTAACCATATGTTCATTTTATGGTGCTGAAATTTATTTACTGTTTACAAGAATCGCCAATTTCTCTTAATTTAGTTCGACGTTATCGGAAATGTCAATTGAAATCGTAAATATTCCCGAACATAGCCGTCAGCGCCGGACGAATTCCAATGCGGCCGCGACTACTCTCGACGACTTCGCAGCGAGAATATCGAGTGAACTCTTCCTTCGAAGGAACCGTGTGAACACTCGGTGAAACGAGAATGGAACATTTCATCGAGTAAACCTTCATCCGAGTGATCCTTGTGACTTCAGCTTTACCGACCACCGACCATCTGCTACGTAGCCCAATAAACGACTGACTCACCACTTCGACATGACGCCTTTCATTTCTTTCTCCCGCTCCCTCAACTGTATAGTAATATATGACCTGTAGAAGTGTAGACGTTGAGAAACTAAGCATTTCCAAAGTATGTTATTGGAATACATCGTAATAGTCTATGATCTAGTTCTAGTAGGCCTACTTTTCCATGGTAGTCTACCGGATCTTCGGGTCACATGGTCTCGTTGCCGAGTTTAGATTTACGAATATTTTAGGTTTCAGGAGTTGCGCAGAACTAGTCTTCAGCCTGGAAGGACGTTTGTTCTCAGAAGTATTATTAAAATTAAAAGACAAAAATAAAAACTCACTGCGTTATTAACCCTCAGGCCCCGGGCCTACTTTGTCGGAAGGTCAAACATTTCAAAACACACCCGTAAACTAAAAACTGTTTTACAAATGTGATGAAATACGCTTTCAAATTTTATAATTTCTTAGATGCAAACATAAAAAGTTTTAAAAATGGCTATTTTTTCTAACAAAAATCACCGCTAAGAACAACGACTAAAACCCACTCACACCCTTATTTTTCCAAACAAATGTAGGTATTAAAAACGTTATCGTCAACTCACTTTTTTGTCGTTTCATGAAACTACTTTTTATTTTTCAAATTGCGGTCGAAAACTTTGGTTTCATAAAGGGGTTCATTTAAATTATTTTATGGATAACTTTAAAATTTGAATGTAAAGCGAGGTGTTTTCTCTTTCTAACACCGTTAGATCATATTTCTCACAGTGATAGTAAGGGAGACACAGCGATTTCTATGAAACATAGGTATTTGAGTTGTTCCGAAAAGAGAACACATTACCTCAGAGGTTAAGAACCTAAATCTTTTAATCAAGCATCCTATAGTTTATAAGGATAATATATACTGGAAAATGTAGGCCTCAGCACCTACTTACCATAAGAAGATATTATTTGGAGAGAACATAAAAGATATTACAATTATCAATTTATTATTGCATTTTACGACCTCCGTAGTCCAGTGGCTAAGACTCTTGACTCACATTCCGGAGGTCGCGGGTTCGAACCCGGCTTGCGCAAATAAATTTTATTTGATTAATTTGTGTTATTTCACAATTAATTCATTTAAAATAATATATAGTATATTTGCGGCATGTTCCAGAGTGGAAGATACTATTAGTATCGCCCTGGTGTAAGACCACCATTCAGAATTGAAACGTTGCTTGAAAATGGCTTTAGCCGTGTTTAGTGACCAGATCTGAATAGCCAGGTACTTCCCAACCTTCCTCTTCCCCACCTCCTTCCCCTCCCCACTACCTTCAGCCTCACAACACACCCCAATTGGGGATGCCATAGTCTCACTGGATCCAGACGGTAGCAGTTGAGATTCTTGTGCGGTATTCATTGTAAAAAAAAAAAAATATTATAATAATGCACAGCTCATTGCGCCCCACTAACAATAATATTAGTTGTAAATCTGCGTTTGGCTACACGCAATATTAATAATTTAGAAAATTTTAAAAACAGAGAAGAAAAAACGTTATTTTTATATAGCTGTATATAGAATAAAGGAGTTTACCGATCTGCCAAAGTGCAGGTTGTCAATAATAGATACTTCAGTAGGGACCTATGTTCTCACTCACAGTAGGTTTTTCAGTCTCACACATTCCACGTGTCATCACGCCTTGTCTTAAGGCACTATAGGTTCCCAGTTCCCAGGCATCTCATGTGAATCACTGATCACGGAAATCACCAAATATGACTCATAAAATTCGCCATAAAAATACATGATAATATAACACATACCAAACAACTTTCGACATTATTTTGACCTTTATTAGTCAAATATAATCCGAGCACAAGCCTATACACTGTTTTACCTATAAATGCTCACTACTTCATCATAAATGTGCTCTTATTAAAGTTAGGAGAGTTATCATTTGGGAAGGTGGGAATGAATACCGCCGCCCCGAAAACCATTTATTGGATATCCGGCACCTCTGCCATAAGTCATCTCAAGTGGTTCACTACGTTTGGTGATTTAGCAGGGTTGCCCAGGTTTATGGGGTGAGGTTTGATTATAGATTTTGGCGGCGGATGACCTGGACACACTGAAACCCAGATTCCTACCCACCTCTCATACCTTTTCTTTCCCCAAACTGACCCTCCACACGGCATCCCCAAATATGACGAAGTTATTTTCTTCAGCTGTTTTCCTGTGGAGCTAATGTCAAAAAATGACCCTTACGTTTAATCGTGGTGCAAGCAAGGTGGAGTATATTGACTTCTTCCCACGGAAGTACGGAAGATATGGATAAAACGGTGTTAATCCGGGCTCAAGTCCGGCTTGGCTGCACCAACGCTGAACCGCCTTGTAAGAATGTAATAAGTGAAAGGGGTGATATATTATAGTAAGGAGTTACTGAGATATTACATAGGTAGCTTCTATACCAAAATTAACTGAACATATATTTTTATGTACCTAAATAATATATATTTCCATTTCAAATTCCAAGGGTCTTACGAGGGATTAACCAGAGAAAACCGGAAATATGTCATTTTTAAATCAAATTTTAGACGTATTGACTCTTTTCCAGAAAAAATTGTCTTTTAACTAGTAAAGGTATGTTTTAAATTTTAAGAAAAAATGTTTATTTTTTGTATAATAAGGTTATACCATGAACCAGGTCGTTGGCAGATTTGCTAAATTTTCAAACAAAATTTTGTATTATGCAACACACATTTCAAATCATATAATCATGCAGAAAAATAAATCAATAAATTATCTGGGAAAGCAATGTTTCAGAATTTTAATTTTAGTTTAAATAAAATCATCAAAAAAAGATCCGCGCACGTGTTTTGTGACGAAAATACTTCAGTACGGTCTTACAAACTAATATAATATTTAAAAAAAATTTTACATTCTTATTTTGCTTAGACATTATTGAAAAATTATAAATACTTATGATCAAAAAATAATTACAAAAGTACATAATTTTAATAGTTTTAACATCACGCCTTTCAGCATTTTTGGATGTAGGTATAAGTTAAAGCAAATTTGGAATGATGTAAAATCGATATTGAGTTTTAATAAAAAGCTGGTACCGAGAATAATTAATCTTTCTCATTGGAACCACCCTGTAGGGTCGTAAGAACTTCTTTCGACGAAATTTGGATTCTCGGCCGCTGGCTGGTTATAGGCCCTTACTGATAAATGTTTTTTTATCCTCAAAATTATAACTATCTTTCTTAACTTTACGGTTCAAAGCACACTTTTTAGGGTGAATTGCCTATTTCAAAAAAAAAATTTTTGCACAACTGATAAACGGAAAATTATTGTATACCAGTGGTGTAAAATTAGAAACAATAATGTGTAGCTACAGGTGTAGAAAGTTGATGGTGGGCGGTTTTAGCTGTGCACACTTTGTGAAGTGACTCACCAAATGTTAATAGTCACCGTTTGTTCATTCATTTCACGAAGCGGTGGCAATATTCCCAGAAATGGTAGTCAGTTTCAAGTAATGTACCTAATGACCTTAAATAGGTGACAAGACGCTAAATATTACACATTGAATCAGAATGTCACGAGCAAATTACAATATTCACCGGACTTCTCTTGACAATTTGCATAGTTGGATACACACTAATACACAGTAATTACACAAGCAGTAGCTTGATATTCTACAAACCTACCTTCCTCTGGGAACGTTTGCATCAGGTAAAATATGATCTAGGTGTAATAACCACTACCTAGCTTAGCTAGGTACATACCACGCCATTTCTCCGCAAAGATGGACAGATATAATGGGTGACCTCTAACGCAAAAGTGGTATATCCAACAAATTTCACAATGGAGATAAATGCTATTAAAATTTTGATTTTGTTTTCAGAAATAGTTTTATGATATTTTTTTACATTAGCTCCACGCAGGAGACCCTGAGGATAATTTTTTTTTTTTGTTTATTAGAGATAATATATTACAAAATTATTACATAAAATTTATAATACATTACTCCCAATGAGTTTAATAAAACTCATTTCGGGAAGGACAATATTATACATCTAAAGGAAAATTATTTTTACATAAGAACACGGAAATCAATGAACAATACATAGATTTTTAAATGGACTAGACACACTTGATACAGGTAATTGAAGAATATACAAGAGTTACATAGGAAGACAGATAACTTCGTCACTGGTTAATAAAGTTGCTGAGAAAATATCCTTTTAGAGCCTTTGCCAATATTTTTTTGTTTGATTCTGGTAGTTTTAGGACATTAGGTAATGCGTTGTATTGCGTATGTGCGATGTATTGTAAGGAGTTAATTCCAAATTTAGTTGTGTGTGTAGATGACGATAGGTGTATTTGATTTTGTGATCGTGTTTTGTGCTGGTGTATATCAGAATTAAAGGCTGGTTTAGTGTTGGTGTGTGACGAGTGTTGAATTATTTGTAGGATGGCAGTGGTGATGCTATATTTTGGCAGAATGGTAAAGGGAAGAATTTGGGTCAGTGAGTATATGTCTTTGACATGCGTATCCCATGGCAGATGGTATATATTTCTTATGGCTCTATTTTGGATTACTTGTATTTCAGATATTTGTTTCTTAGTAATGGTGCCCCAGATACTTACCAGATAACTTAGGTGAGAGTGGATCAGAGCATAATATGTGGCACGCAGTAAAGCTGTGGGGAGCACATCTTGAAGTCGATAGAGTACACCAGTTATCGGGGAAATTTTGGATTTAACATATTCAACATGGGAGTTCCACGATAGGTTAGAATCTATGAATAACCCTAAATATTTCATTACTTGTACATTTTGGAGCTTTTCATTTCCAAGAGTAATATTCATTGTCATGTAATCTTTTTTCCCGAAAGTGAGGTAGTGAGTTTTTTTGACATTGAGGCTTAATTTATTTATCCGCAACCATTTAGCTAGCTTTGCGAGATCTTTATTCATTAGAGATTCAAGTTCCCTCAGATTTTTACTACGATAATAGATCACAGTATCATCAGCGTAAAGTTGAAGTTTTCCCAAGATGCCGCATTTAGTTATATCATTGATGTATAGTAAGAAAAGTAGGGGTCCTAGAATCGAGCCCTGTGGCACTCCACATGTGTTTTTCCAAAACCGCTTAGATTCCCTTCGATGTCGACAAGGCAATATCTATCAGATAGGTAGCTTCGGAGGAGCTTTAAAGATTTTCCGACTGTACCCAAATGTTCCATTTTTTGTAGTGGAGTATTTCATGATCTACTGTATCAAAGGCTTTTTTTAGATCTATAAAAATAGCTGCTACATATTCGCCCTGGTCTATGTACTGCTGAATGTTCGAGATGAAATCGAAGGTGGCACATTGGGTACTGGAGTTTTTTCGAAAGCCATATTGCTGTGGTGTTAGGATATTGTTGTTAGAGATGTATTTTAGAAGTCTATCCTTGATAATAGTCTCGAACACCTTTGAAAATACTGATAAAACCGATATTGGGCGATAGTTAGAAATACATTTTTTGCAGCCTTCTTTATAAATTGGTATAATTTCTGCTAGCTTTAATTGATTTGGGAATACTCCCGAGCCTATAGAGGAATTGATAAGTTGCGCTAGGTGCTCAGCTAGTTCTTCTTTACAGGTTTTCAGGATGTACGGGGTTACTCCATCGATACCTGCCGCTGCATTCGACCTAAGTTTCGAGATGATCCTTAATACCTCAGCCTTATTTGTCCTAGCCATATATAAGGATTGACTTGCCTTTGGTTCTACATATATAGTATTTCAGTCATCCGGGAATGATGGAATGGCAGCTGCCAACTTTTCTCCAACTGATAAGAAAAATTCATTAAATGCTGAAGCTATTTTACTGGGTCCCCTAAGCTCACAATTATTTACGATGAGAGATTCAATGGTGTTGGAGGGTTTATGTGCACGGTTAGATAAAATTGAGTTAATGGTTTTCCAAGTTTTACTAGGGTTATTCAGGTTTTGTTGAAGGCTATTGGCATAATATTTGTTTTTCAAACTTCTCCTATAATTAGTTATTAAGTTTCTCAGTTTATTTTTATGGACTACAAGAGACATATTTCCTAGGTCTTGTTTCCACTGCTTGTGAAGCTGGTTTCTTTCTTTGATCAGCGAATTCAGTTTAGAATCGAACCACGGTGTATTTAAATGTTGTCGATTAGCTATTTTCACTTTAGGTGTCGTTTTACCTGCTTCTATTACATTTTTGACATAATCGTTAAAATCTTTATAACTGTCTTCTTGTTTGGTTGAGTTGATGGTAAATTTGTTAGCTGCAAGATAAGATTTTACTGCCATATTGTTGATGATAGGTTTTGTAAGGCGTGGCTTGTTCCTATTATTAGACCATTTTTTTAGGTTATTCTTGAAATCAATAATAAGAATGTTATGGTCACTAAGTGAGTCATCTATGTTCGATATGGTAATTGGAATGTTTAGTCTATTTGATATGATGTGATCTATGAGGGTGCTGCTTGTGTTAATGACTCTAGTGGGAAATGATTTGTTTTGTATTGAGAAATTGTATGTTTCTAAGGTGTTGAGGTAATTTAAAGAAGAGGATGTGTTTATGGTAGTGTCAATATTAAAGTCTCCGAGTATTAATGTATCTTGTCTGCTTTTGTCTAGTATTTTTTCCAAATGTGTCAGGAAATCGTGTATATTAGGGTTGGGTTTCCGATAGATGGCATAACTGTTAACCGGTTTCCTATCCTTGCTACCTACACTTATACCTAAAAATGAATTTTCGTTGGAAAATTTATCAATGATGGAGAACTAACTTCACAGAATCCAGTAGATATATGGCTACACCACCTCCTGCCTCCTTGGGGCGAGAGGCAAACGCACAATTGTAGCCTTTTAATCCAAAAAACTTTTCTTCTCCAACATCAAGCCATGTTTCAGTGATGACAAGGACATGAACAATATCGCGTAATCCTCTGAGTTTTTCTTCAATTTCATCAAGTTTGTTCCGGATGCTTCTCGCGTTCATGTAGATTATTCGAAGACAGCTATTCACAGGAGTATACTCATCGATAGTTAAGCACTTGCGTTCGTGTCTATTACACTCCATAGTCTATTGTAGCTAGGTCCTTTTTTAGTGCAGCTTTGTAGGCAGGGCAGTTGTCCCTGTCTCCAGTCGAATGCGCAGCGGGCTTTCCAAATCTAGTGCACGTAGCGCAGACTGGTTTGGCCGCAATATTAGGACAGGATTCAGTAGCATGGTTCTCTTCAGCACAGTGTCCACATCTAAGAGTGTCTCTGCAGTATTTGTAAGAGTGTGCAATCATTTGGCACTTAGTACATACGGTGAGTCCAGTGAAGTCTCTGACACGGCACACGGTCCAGTTGACGAATACCTTCTCCTGTTCCACCAGCAGTTTACGTAATGTAGCGGGCATCTCATATACGCGATGACAGGTGGTTCCGTTTCGAGCGCCGGCCAGGTGACTCAGCTTACAGGTTGTTATTGCTCCCTCGATGTCCTGTATATTGGGAACGCTCGTGAGGGCGATCCTCAAGAATTCAGCGTCGTTAAGGTCCCGCGGTACGTTAAAAAATATTAACCTTGGGAGTCTCTTTGTAGGAAGTCGAGCCTTAAGTGTGCTCGAGTTTAGTGCAAATCATGGTGCCTTTAATAACTTTTCTTGCTCACCTGTGGTTGCCGTGTTTAAGAGGACACCTTTGTTCCTAATTTTGCGAATCCCAGTTATCCGAACGCCTAGCTCGGATGGCCGAATTACATCTTGAATCATTTTTTTTGTTCCATCGCTATCCTTGGTGGCATCTGCATCTGTTGGGAAGATGCAGATGGCTGGCCTTGGCGCTCCGACGCGATGTCCAGATTGGGTAATCGGTGGGGGTTGGTGATCGACATTTGACACATTTTGTTTTCGCACAATATCCGCAAATGACAAGCTAGCCTCCGTTGCCACGGCTACTCTTCTCATCACGGGTCCTAGGTCAGACTCTAGCTGGATGATTTTTTGCTCCAGGTGCATTTTGTCCTCTTTTTCATGGCGTATTTTGATTTCCGCCATTTTTAATTGAGCAGTTACTGACGCCAAATCAGCACGCATCGTCTCGCGCTCCAACAACAATTGAGAAACGGCTCTGAAAACTTCAGAGACATTTCTGGATATCTTCAGTTGCTGATCCTTGGAGACCTTCGATTATTTCTCGGCCAAGACTTCTTGAAGGGCTGTCAGATGAGCTTGCGCTTCATTAAGCACGTCAACTCCAGAAACGCTTGGAAATTTTGTTTCTTTGCTGTCCGAGCAATGAGAAGACGTATCGTGGTCATCCTTTTCTAAGTCCTCAACAAGAACGCACCTTCCTCCATCTTCCATATTAGGAGACATCGTTATGTCCAGCGGGCGTTTTTTCTGGCGATGCATTACGTACGAATTTTTTTTTTTTTTTTAAATACATACACTTTTTTCCAATTATTATTTTAAAATGGGATGATTAATTTAAATATAATTAAAAAATTACTGCGACAAAAATATCTCAGCAACGAATTCGTTTTAATTTGCACACTTTTTCAATGTTATTATTTTTATGAATAATAATAATAATTCCCCTAAGGCCTTTGTCATCTTTGGGGGTGCTGAGTGAACGGTCCTTTGAGGAAAGGAAGGAGGTGAAGTTCTGGAAAGGAAAAAGATAAGAGGGATGGATAGAATTATGAAGGTCAGTGTCTCCAGGAGTGACGGACGTATGAATCCATCCTTCCCACGCTGTGCAAGGCGATGTTCCGAGAGAGTCCTGATGGAGAGATCAAAAGATCTGCATCAAACAGTCTCTCTCGATCCGGCCTGCCACGCAGTAGGTGCACGGCGATCGTTCGATTCCATTTGGAGAGTTCAAAAGATCTATTTTAACTAATCTCTACTGAACCTTGCAGTAAGTTGGCAAACGCACCCGCCGCCAAACAAGACAAACCTCACCCCATGAACCCGGGCACCCCTGCTAAGTCGCCAAACGTGGTGAACCACAGTATTACAGATGTTTTACAGCGTGTTAGAAAAAAACTGACTATTCAGCAATAGGTATAAAAAATAAATCAAAAAGTGATGTTTACAAAGTTATTGTTTTTTGTTTTTTGTATTATTTCATTCATTGAATCGTACCCAAGTTGTGTTTTTATAAGTTATTTAAAAAGGCTAACTATTTACTTTCTGTATAATTCATTCATATGGAAAACATGTTGCACGAAACAGAGTTTGAGGTAAATTATTTTATTTTATGCAAATTATTGATACATTCCAATCAGTTTATAACGCGACTTTACCAAAAGAAATGTTTAAAATAATGTTAAAAGAATAACGTTTACAGCGACTCTTAAATAGTCCTTTGAAATGTCATGTTTAGTATTCAATAGGAAATGGAGAACATCGTTGGAATTTAAAGTGGTATATAAATAAGCAATAATCAAAATTTACACACCATTCGTGATCACTCGAAATTGATTTGCATTCAATAAAAATTCCCCAAATCTCATACAAAAGCTTCTGAGCATCGCTTTTACGATCTCCTGCTGAATCCTTTGTTCTGTTTTTTATCAATATTTTATTAAATTAAGATTGTTCGCCAGTGGCGGACCACTAAATGGTATTAACATGCGATTTTTCTACTTGACACCAGAATTAGTTCTTCTTTATTTTGTGTGATGTTGAATTGATTAAATCAAGGTAGGTGCAGGTCTTTACGAACAACAAAAATATTTTTCCGCTTGAATATATACAATACATATTCCTTGACGGTCCCTTCTCTTTCATTCTGTATAATATACATAAATTTTAACGAACGTTGGATTTACACTTTTTTTTTACACGTATCTTCTTCTTTTCAAGGTTTTCCCAAAAAACTATATTTCAATTCTATGTAATTTTCTTAAAAACAACGCCTCAATAAAGGTTCTTCGGGTGAGGTGCTCGTGAAATATTATTGTAATATATTATTATATTATTTAACCTATTAAAGTAATCAATACATAACAATGCTACCTTAAAAAACACAACACCTCAGCACAGGTTATTATGTATTAGGGACCTTATATAATTCTAATGTCTATCGTTAATATTTTTTAACTTCCAATGGGGGAATTAGTAAGAATAAACTCACTATTATTTGAAGATTTTGATGATTTGAAGCCTGATGAACAAAACTTATTTGCAAAATAAATTAATATCTTGCTTTGCAACTCGAGCTTGTGATCAGTAGAAAATGATTAAATATTAATTTGATAAGAAGCTGGATGTAGGTACCTCACGCTGCTTCCTACCACTAGTACTAATAGCATTCAAGAAGTTATAATATATTCGTCCAGTCCAGATATCTTGCATAATTCGTTTGAAAGTGGATAAGTTCGGGTTTGAATTCCAATAAGCCCCGCCGGGCCTGCCACTGCCGGGGACGTGTTTATCCAGAGATGAAGCTAATTTAACTTTGACCCCGTGACGGTGTGACGGTGTGACGGCGTGATGTTGATGGCTGTGACTTGACATATTATCGAAACTTATTTTACATCTCCCATCTCTAGCAAGGCTCGGCCTCTGAGAGCAGATATAGTGGTGGGGGAGGGAAAGAAGAGCGGAGAAGGCCCACGCAATAACACCGGACTCACAATTTCCATCAGTGGCTGGGTTTTTCAATTGAAGTGTGCGGCTACCTGCTTTACTAATTTAATTTAAATAAATTAAATAATACCGCACCGGAGTCCCAATATTGTCCGTTGCCAGTTGGTCTATGGAATCTCCATATTGGGTAAGTTGCTAGGCTGAAGGGAGTGGAGAAGGGAAGGCAATGAGGAAGTAGAAGGATGGTAAGGAAGTAGCTATTCAGATCTATTCACCAAGAACCATTTCAAGCAACGTTTCGAATCTTTCACCAAAGTGATAGTGAAAGTGTTTACCACCTTTGGAACTTGCTGTATTATATAGATATAAGTATATTATTACATCAAATTATTTAATTTTTTTTTTATAACCGCAAGTATTTTATCCATTGCATCACAGATTTCTGTGCAATGAAACGATTAACGGCGAACGTAAGACGTTATTTTAAAATATCGCTAATTATAATACACAGATTGTGTTTGTTCAAATCGTCACATGGATACCCAAAGATATTGAAATATAAGGCAGATGTGCTTTCTGCAGTTTTTACTATGCGCTTCCGGGTGTCGCCGATATTGTTTACCAATTAACAAATAAACTAAATTAATGAATAATAATTAACGAATAAACCAAACGAACGTTAAACTAAATGAACGAATTCTTTCCGTTTTCAAAAAATATTGTTAACCAATACTAATGCACATCTTCAAAAAATGAGCGAAGTGAACAAATTATTTTTGTATGCCAACTACTCTAATTAGGGCGTAGTCCGCCGACAGTTGCGCGGACACCATAGCACATCTCTTTTGTATTTGAATATCTTTGATCCTACCCCATTTTCTGATATTGCAACAAGGATACCGATCGGCTGCAGATATCCCTAGACACTTTGACATACAAAAGGAAGAGCAGAATCTCGCAGCTCACTTCAGTTGGGATCAAGAAGGTTCAAGGATAGGATGTGTATCCATGGCTTCCAAGGTGGTCCGGCCATGATAAATCCTTCAATTTAATTTATTAGATACTTAATTATGGTTTCCCATTAACTTAATTATTACTTGATCGACTGCTGAAAGAGATGCGTGAACTCACTCTTAATGAATGGCAAAAACGTTGGGATAGATCGAATACGGGCAGATGGACTTTCTCCTTCTTCCCGTCAGTTAAAGCCAGAATGGAAGGGGCGTTCATCAAATTGGATCATCACTTAACACAAATACTTTCAGGTCATGGTGAATTCAGGGGAAAACTGCACAGCCTGACCCTGTCTCCCCATCCAAACTGTGCGTGTGGTGACACAAACCAAACAGCCGAGCACATTCTGTGGCACTGTGAGATTTTGACGGATGCAAGGGATGAAATATTGGAAGGTCTGAAAGTAACTACGAGACCAGCATGGAATGCGGATCTCGTGTCGAACAAGGAGAATCTCGAATGCCTGAGGAAATTTGCAAGGATTTGGGTTGAGAGATGGCCTGAACTTAGAGTCGATGATTAAATTTAACTTCATTATGTGTTTAGGATCCAGGTGTAATTGCTCCTGGCATCCACGGTCACCCTTTTACAATATTTATACTACTACTACTGCCCGGATATTACGCACTACATTTTGTTATTCACACTGAAACTGTTTACTCATGTATCATGTTTTCTATTAATATATATCATGTTTTCTTAGGTATCATCTTCAACAACCTCTTTAACATCTAAAATTTGTCTATTACTTGTTTTTCCCTTTTTGGTTAACTAGATATTATCAATAACCTTCGCGTATCCTAACTATACTTGCATTTTTCTAGCACTCTTTTTCTAAATCTAAGATATATATCAACAAGTTCTTCGTGTCTTGACTTGTATCATTCAAGGAGCTGGAACTGAACTACCATCTCATTTTTGTATTGTCCTACACCCCATCAAGGGGGTGGACTAGATCTATGTCCGTGCAACAACCGAGAAGATGACTCCCAAGGTAGCCGCTGCATAACCCGCCCGCGCCTCCCCCGTCGCCATGAGCGGGCCAGAAGACCAACCGTAGCGGACCGGTGCCCTTCCGCCCTGCCTCCGGTGACCTGATGCTCTCTTTTATCCCTAGTGTCTTCAGGTCTTTCTGCCCTTAATCCCAACACTTTCTTCGAGGGCCTACCGGGGAGCCAGCTTAGGGGCGCGGACACCGAGTCTTGCTTGCGACTGGACTGATGGCTCCGCTTATCCTCGGCGGGACTGCCGGGTGACTGTAGCTCAGCTGCTTTGTTAAACAATCTCATCAAATTATGTAATTTTTTTTTAAAAAAATTTCTGCATTTTAACAAACTTTTATTACAGCTACATCAGGTGGCGGAGATGAGACGTGATACTGTGAAATAAATAACTAACAACATGTACGCACTCGCATACTGCCTGCTAACAATGTATGCCCGGACATTGGGGGTCTAGAAAATAAAAAGTAGCTTCTTTATAAATAAAAAAATTAGAGTCCTGACGAGTACGGTGAAGGAGGAAACCATCTGTTTCCTTAGAACGCCGTGGGAAAGTGGTGGGCAACCTCCAATGTCGTTATAAATGTTTAAACGATCTGGCGCCCGTATTAGCTAAATTTATCTACATTAGAATCATTTAACAATGTGACATTTAATCTTAGCTCAAGATATCCTCTTCGAGTGTCTTGCACGCCTCGAGTTAGTAATTACAATTAGAATCTTTGTCAATCCATCAAATCAACATAAATGTATAACCTTTTTAAAATAATAAACATTACATTCTTTTAACATATTTTGATTTTCATTTCGTGTAATGGCTGACTTCTTTGTCTCATGCTTTATAATAATCTAAAAAAATATTTATAATAATAAAGTATATAACAATTTTTTTTTATTTCTACAAGATTAAAATATAACTAAGAAAGTAGATATAAAAAAAATATATTTTCAAGCAGGTTAAACGAATTTTTTTTTAATGAAATTAAAAAAAAAGGACATAGAAAAGAAAACATTAAAAATAAAGAATTTAAATATAATAATTTAGAGGAAGAAAATCCGTTAATGGATATAAAGTTGATTTCTGACAGATCCAAAATATTAAAATTCGCACAAGCCAAGATGCCTCCAATTTTTTTGTAAAATGTTTCAGAATACCGTGAGAATCGATCAAATTAATTATCTACTTTCTTTTGGGAAAATATTTTTAAAAAATACGTGCGTAACATTGAATACGGTCAAATGATAAATATGTCGCAGGCAAATCGTAAAATCAGGCCGATCATGATGCGCCTGAGACACTTCACGAGGTAGCTAGACGCATCACGATCTGCCTAATTTTACGATATATACGACATATATTTATAAACTGAATCAACTGTGAATCGATGAACATGATATTGAGTAAATCAACGAATCCACTTGTTAAATGGTTTAGGATACTTGCGTATTAATTATTAAGTCACTGTTTAATTTCGTTTTCCACACTAAAATAATGCAAATATGCCAACTGATTTAATTAAATGCGTGACTCCTTCAGGACATTTTTAAGATAAGGTAATATTAATTTGTAATTCGGACGTACTCAAATATTTGTATAAGATGCCGGAAATGATCAAAATAAAAATAAAACATTTTTTAAACCAACGTTAAAAAACCGTACAAAGTCAGATTAAAAGTGTTTCTGGTGTCAAAAGAAGGTTCTATTCTTGTGGTCCGTTACTTCCATTTGCCGGACGGAGCTGTTAAATAATTATTTATTGAACATTTTTATATTCGTGAACAGTGGGTATTTAGCAAAGCATAGGAATGGGTACTCGACTACAAATTGCTTCGAGATGATATCACGGAATAGGTACATTCGAGTGAACGTTTTGGGAGAAAAACAATGCTTTGATAGATTCTTGCTCACATTCATCCAACAACGCCACGGGAACACACACATTCAATGTACATTATTATTATTCCATAAAAACCAATAAAAACTTTGCAAGTCCATTCTGATGGGTTTCATGAGCCATTTAGCTGTTGCGGCTGTTGTAACGTTGTTCGTGGGACATTTAAATAAATTAATTCAACGAGCAACAAGTCTCTAAAAACATTCCTTGATTTACATGATATCTTTGACATGTAATATTATAGTTTCGACTGTTAAACATGCTGTCTACCAATTAAATTATTTATTGAGATATAAGTAATATTAATTATGTAAAAAATAACTTTTTAATATTTGAGGTTTTAGTATATTTATAGGTAACTAAAGATTATGTTATTTTTTAATTTGATTCTTTAGTTGATATTAGTCTATGGAGGATGAAGTAGGTACCTAGCTATAAATTCAGCTGAATATAAATCTTTTGGTTGGTAGGTGTTGGTTGGTAGAAATAGTCGCAGCGCTCTTATAATATGCATTCCTATTAGGTTAAATACCTAAATAAATTTTAAATTACCCACAGCATAATGTTATTGTGTGGGTATTTATCCTATACAGGCTTAAAGTAAAGTATCCTAACGTAAGGAGTAAAATACACTAACTAACACAGATAAGTAACTTTTTCATAAATTTATTAACTACTTTTTATTAAAAACCTTTTATTGAAATCTGATGGAATTAGCCAATATAACTTTCTGAATTCTTTTAACCTGATAATCGGAAGGCGTACATTCCATACTCCATAAAAATATTAATAATATTAAAGTTTCAAAATGCCGACCGCCCCTCTATGGGCCGGTATATCAGTCATTGCTAAGGAGCACATTCCTCGCTCAACTTAAACCGACCAAATCGGCCGCTTAAGCCGCAGAATAGTTCCTTTGCTAGACGCTGTGGCGCTATTGGCAATAACACATCTGTCAAATTTGACATTTGCCAATGTTTCGATTTCAATATACATCTGCTACGTACGTAAATTACATTATGAATAAATTAACCATCAGCATGGACAGCATGGAGTTTGAGCTTTCTTCAAGCGTTGAGGATTTAGATATCGCTCATTTCGTAGAACATTTAAACAGACCACGCAAAGTGCGAATATACATGTATAGAAACAGGGCTGACGACTTCCTGGCGTGGATGAAATTCAATTTTATTACAGGTTTTGTCTCTCCAAAAGGGTCATAAATTGCTTGTTAGATTTGATAAGGGATGACGTCAAATCTAAAATTAACTGGTAAGTGAAAATGCCTTTTAAAAGGTATAAAAAAGTAGCTAACAATATAGTACCCGTCTGCATAGTGTGCTTGTTTTCATTTCAGGAATAAAGCACTCTCTCCAAAACACCAGATACTTATGACAATCAGATGCCTAGTATCTGGCTCCATGCTGATTGCTGTGGGGGACTTAATTAATGTTCACAAAACTACCCCAAGCAAGCACATTTCGATAGTTTTACAATCAATTGTATGTTTTACAATCTACTGCTTTCATTACTTTGAAAAATGATCCTGAAAGTTTGGAAGAAAAAAAGAGGATTTTTTGCAATAGCATGCTTCCCTAAAGTGATTGGTGCTCTTGATTGCATATGCGGGTACAGTCCCCTGGTAAGTTAAACATCATTTTATCCAAGCGCTTGTCCCAATATCAACAAACATGTCCCCCTTTGCTTGCTTACCTTATTCGACTTATGAAAGTGCAGACTAATCATTAGTGAACCATTATTTTAGGTGGATGCAATGCAGAGATTCACCCGAACCGAAAAGGTTCCTTTTCTGTCAACGTGAAAGCTATTTGTGATGCCAATCTCAGATTCACCAATATCGTTTCAAGGTGGCAGGGGTTACATGTTTTATATTAGTGTAATTATTTATTTTTTGAGCTAACGTAGTTGTTAAGATTTCAGGTACTGAAATATTAATATTTGTGATTGTCACCCTAATGGTTGTGGCAACATTTTTTTTGTGTTGGCAATTGCCAGGGCGATTTCGTATTGCCACGGATTTTTTAATTCCTTCTTCTCTTGTTACCATCCGTCTTGGGCGGGTCGTTTTTGGGCAAAACGTCTGCTGCCAGGTTTTCACTTCATGTGGGTTATAAAACCGCGGAGAGAGATAGCATCATTGGGCTCACCGTACATGAGCTACCCTACGGGTCTTTTATTGTTTCAATAAAGACCAATTATTCAAGAGCTGGAGTTATTATTGAAGAGTTACTCCAGCCACACTTCCCTTTGGAATCTGGTATTACCACGCCGGATTGCTCTGTCAGGAGAGCGGAAGTTGAGATCCTGAACAGTAGTTGTAAATTTACCTCAGGCCTCTTCAGCATTCAATCATACTGAAAATTAATATTATAGGTACTTATCAAAATAATAAAAAAATGTCTAAGGAAGCATAACAAAGTGTTTATTTTTTAAATGTCTTTGTTCAGGTGTAATATTCAAAGGAATACAAACAAATTAGGTACACAAAAGAAGAATTCTTAACAGACTTGATACTTCAAAATGAAGATATTAAGAAAATGACGGATCAAAATCCGGATATATTTCAGGTGAAAGCTTTCACCGACAACATAGAAATAACCTACTTTATTTAATGGTTACTAAATTAAGCTGGTCTAAATCGTCATGCGTGACAATCGGTGTAGTTATAGTAGGAGTAATAATTTTTTATTTTATTTATTTCATTATTTTAATATTACATTTGATTACAGTATTGCTCATCTCACTAGGTGTGAAACACCTGTGTTGAGATGGCAATTTACAGAGTGGTTGTTATCCAGGTTTTTGTTTACATAATATGACAGTTATAAAAATAAAATAAAATCAGTATTTTTTTCTTACATTATACAATTCAAGTTTGAATGTAGAAGATTAAGACAAAATAATTTTGAAGCAATTAAATTTCAGTTTAACAAAAAGGCGTAATATTATGTATATATGTTTAAATTGTAATTGAAAATTAACATCCTGTTGACAAACTGCTTAATTGTGGTTTAACGGGATTGTAACTTGAAAAACAATAAAAAAGGAAAGTATTTTAAATTGAATTATTATTTTTGTGTATAAAAGTACAAATATTACTTAATATGGAAGTAGTATTTGTACTTTAGTTTTTCCTCCTCATCAGTTCCACCCCGAGGAGGTGCTCCTCGTGTTCTTCCTGGCGTTCGGCCTTGAGGTTTTCGGCCCTGAACAGGTGTTCTTTCTCGTTTTCCTGGAGTTTAGTCTTGATGCCCTCCACCTTGAGGAGGTGCTCCTCCTGCACATTTTGGAGATTTGAAGCAAAAATTTTCATTTTAAATTCTGTCAAAGAGGTCCACTCGGTGGTTGCGGTAGTAGATTTTCTTTTCTGCTGAAAAAGAAGAATATTATAAAAAGTTGTTAACTTGCTTCATTCCACACCCATGTATTTCACAATATAACTGGAAATAACTTATATTATTACATACATGTTTGCAAAATAAACCTTTTCGTCATGAAAATTCTATATTCTCTTCCTTAATGTCAACTGATCAATTTGAAAAGTTTTGATTTAGGAGTATCTAAGTTTTTGTGTGTTTGATAACTAACCACCACGGGGGGACATTTCCGGGCAGACAGGAGTAGGGGGGTAGGCAGTAGGCAGAGAGGATGGACCACCAAACAACTCAGTCTTATTCATTTAAAATAATGTATATTATATTAGCAGCACGTTCCAGAATGGAAGATTTGTAAGACTGGTATAAGACCACCATTCAGAATTGAAACTTTGCTTGAAATGGCGTTAGCCGTGTTTGGTGGCCAGATCTGAATAGCCAGGTACCCCCCATCTCTCCCTCTCCACTACCTTCAGCCTCACAACATACCCTTATTGGGGATGCCATAGTCTCACTGGTTCCAGACGGGAGCAGCTGGGACTCTTGTGGGGTACCTACTCATAAAAAAATACATTCCTTGCCTCATTCTCATTCATACATCGTCTCGTACGTACTCTTATATTATTCTGACTCTTGACATGGTCCGACTCACAATGTCTTGCAAACTTCTACCATTCACATTTGCAATATATATTCTCCTAACACTCCTTTCTTCGTTCATTCGCTCTACCCGCCCATGCGTCCCTTTCTGTATTTTTTTTAATTTTTTCTTTATTCATTGCTTTGAATGGTTACATCATTTGTGGATTTTTCGAGCACCATGCTATGCTCAAGCTCGTGTTATGGTGGTCGGGTGGATAATTATATTATAAATAATGCAGGTTATTTTGTTACACCATACTTTCAGGTAGGATATTATCAGTATCACCTTGGTGTTGGTGATACATACACTCAGAATCCAAATGCTATTTGAAATCAGTGGCTAGTAGTAAAACAATTCCCCTCAGGGCCTATATCATCTTTGGGGATGGTGTGGAGGGTTTTTTAAGAAAGGTAGGAGAGGAGAGTACGAGGAAGGAAAAGGGTTTAGGGGTGGGTAGGAATCTGGTAGGGTTCGGTGTGTCTTGGTCATCCACCTCCAAGACTTAGACAAACCTCACCCCATGAGCCATGAACCCGGGCACCCCTGCTAAGTCACCAAACGAAGCGACCTGCTTGGGGTGACTTATGGCAGAGATGTTGGTTATCCAATAAAGGTTCCCGTGGCGGCGATACCCACTCAGGCCTCCCAAATTGAGTATATATATATATATTTTCAGTTACAACATTATCAATAATGTCACATTTTTCACTCTTACCACTCTAGCTTACGAAAAGTCTAGAACTGTCCCTGCTTGAAATGCTTTAGCCTTCTTTGGTGATCATTTCTGAATAATCAGGTACTTCCATACCTTCCTCTGCCTTAACTCCTTCACATGTCCACCACGTTTACCCTCACAACATATCCCACAGAAGATGCATTCTCACTGACTTCGGTTAGCAGGGAGAGGTTGGGACCCTTGTGGGATATTCACATTAATTCACACGGCAGAAATGAAAGATATGAGTTCAAATCAATTTTAAGTTAAGTAAGTAACTAACCAACTGTCATAATATCAGGGAATGAATCGCCAAACGTGCAAACACCTTCTTTTACGTGCCCTACTGTGATTCTAACTCTTGGCGTGGTCCAACTAATGAAGCCAGTCTTCATCGGACGACCCCCGGGTTCTTCTACCATTCACATTCGTGACATATATTTTCCTTGCATCCTTTCTTCATTCATCCTCATATAGTCAATTGATATGTCAAACATAACAAGTTAGTATTTCATATTACAATTAATTGATATGCATACTTAATAATAGTTACCTTTGAGGACTGTTGATTCTACTCCGGTCGACTGGGTGAACAACGGTCCCATTATACTTAAGTCAGCTCATCCAATTCCAATTGACCGCATTGGACGCTTTATTCTCCAAAGTGAGCGAATACTTTCATGAGACCAGCTCCACCAGCAATTTCACCCCCTCTTCCGCGAAATTTAGTGTTCTAGTATTTTTGATTTCTGAAATGATTCACGTAAAGCAAGGTTAAGAAATAATTTCATACTCGTTATCCAACTAGTCAATTCTAATGATTAATCTAAATCGAAGTAAAAATAAAATAAAACTATAAAGAACAACAATAAATCGAGCTTTTAAATACACAATTGTGCGTAAAAAATGTGTAAAACTTACCAGAAAATAATAAAAAATATCGATGTTTGACATTTGACGTTTGGTTTTAACCATAGAGTCCCTAGATACGAACATAAATAGATTGGTTCTGCATAGAAATTATCATAGACTAAGCGTTTAAAATTGGTCAACTCTAGGATTACGACTGATATACGGATTACGTGCTAAGCCACGCTGAGCTCCACATTCCGCCAAAGCCGAGCTTAAGCTCAACTGGTATACTGGCCCTATAACATGTCAAAAGCGAGAACTCAGTATGCGAAATGACGTCGTAAGTCAAATATTGACTGTAAAAAAGCACATTTTTGCGTAAAGCGCATTCAAGTGAAGACTGTGTTGTGACGAAAAAGGCCGAACCTTTTGGTATAAATGGCAAATTTATTTATTGTTTTGGTACGTTTAGGTACAGAGTATTGATATGAAACAAGATTAACAATATATGATTAACAAAGAGCGTAAATGTTAGTAATCCACTTAAAAATATTCAGTTTAAGTAATGCACAGTTTATGACTTGTTTTTCTCTATTTAGAGATGTTAACAATAATTAAAAATAACAAAATATAAACAAAAATATAAAAAGAGATAAGGAAAAAAACATATAGAATAAAATATGATGTAAAAATAAATATAGCAATCGGGGCCATCTGTTTGTACCTCTACTAATAGATACAACTTTAATGGCGAATTATGTTGACTTTTTACATCCAATTGTGTGGTCGAATCAATTTTAATTTTTTACATAAATGTATAAAGTAAATGGCTTGTAATATGCTTGAATTAGAGCGATATATTTGTATGGGAATTTGATGTGGCAATCGGCTAAAGCCAGTTTCTTAGTCACTCTCAGCTAAAACTCACCACGCCAGTGATAAGTTTTTTTAATATCAATGACTTCACGGTTTTTCCTACTGCCTACATGTATTAAAATCGCAGTGCATGCCACTGATCATAACATATTTGTAAATTTTATGACCATACACAACCACAACGGTCACTGCATATAGATAACTACCTATTCAAGTCCTAGCTGGGAGTTGAATGACGACAACTACAGTTTATGCTTTGTAAGTTAGTGGTACTGTGTAATGTTCACTGATCGTGATCACATAATAATAGTAACTTGCGCACGAAGTAATTATAATGTAATTACGTAATTGTTTAATAGAAATACCTACATTTTTATTACTCCCATATATACCCCCTATTATACAATGCAATCGTGAAACGTTCCCAGCAACAGACAAGGAACAGTCAAGTAAGGATAACACCGCGCGACTCACTTGTTCACAGGACACGGGGTCAGGTGGTCGCAGTAACACAGAGAGCACGCAGACCTCCGTACGGTAACGGCTAGTTCATTCTACATTCATACAGGTAGGAAACAAAGATCTCTATAAGTCGTACCGAGAGTAGTCAACTTGGTATCCGAAGAACAGAAAATTTGTAGGTAGATAAGGGAGGAAGGCGCACTTGAGGAAAAATAACCCATGCATTGTTGAAACTGCAGGAGCTTTTCACATAAAAATTTAACTGGCCTTCAATCGCTATAATAATTTAGTATACCGAAATAAAAATACATTGTTCGCCAAAAAGTAAATTGACTGACGCGATGTTGAAAGAACATTTTTTAGCTGCAGCATAATTCAGGCTTTTACTGCCCGTCATCGATTTATCCAAAATAGTGCCATAAATTCTTGAATAAAAAATTGACAGCAACACCGCCCCGCTGAAAAGTCCGTCTTTATACCGGGGCATAAAAGTTTGCCGTAAATTTTCGTTAAAATGTTAGAGCCCACACCGGGGTAGGTACTAGGACTGTAGACTGTATACTGGAGGTACTGAAGAGGTAGGTCTGTAGAGGGGAACACTGATCGCCGTGTTTGGGGCTGTGTCGGATCGTGTCGGCCCCGTGTCGCATCTCCCACGCGAGCCAAACGCATCGCTATAAAAATCTGAATGCAGCGCATAAATATCAGTAATGTCATGTTACCAGAAAACGGATCGGTGCTTTCATTTTAACAGGGATAAGCGAGGTCGGCCTGGAAGGGTACCTAATGCCCGGACCCTGCACTTGACGCGGCCTGAAGACGAACATTTCCCAGTCTGCATAACGACAAGTGCATTCCACCATTATAGTATGTATACAAATACCGTTAATATTCACTTGTATCGCAGATAAATAAATGTCTTCTAAATCATCAGAAGACCTCACCTACGACTAAATTTGCTATTAAATTAACGCTAAGCGGAGCCAAACAAAGTTGGTATTAAAAATATTCAGAATGGTCGAAGATCAATGAACCATAAACAACTTTTATGAAAAAAATAGCACCGATATATTTTATTTACCGTCGATTAAATAGTCGGATTCCGCTTAATTGTTGCACTAAACGCGTTATAATGGAAATTGTAATAGATACTCCTCTACTTACTGAATTTCATTAAGGCTCTCGCTCAACGCGTTATGTAAATACGGTATTTAAAATCTATTACAAAAAGATGTTCTTAAAAACTATTGATTCCAGCGATAAATCGTATTTGTGGCTACACATAATCGGACACTTATCCGTAAAGTCTTAGAAATATATTGTGTTTTCCGTCCAAATCTCCGGAGATATTTATTACGAGCGTGGCCCGTGAGGGGTCACAGCTCACAGGTGGCAGCTTTTTATTTAATTGAAATTTACGACCCCGATTACTGACGTATTTCAAAAACAATTTATCGGAATCCCAAACAGCAATAAGAAAGCTATTCGGACGCCTTTTCTGGATGCTATCGGTGGTATAAAAACCTAATCTCGCACGATCGATAGCGCTTTATTATTTATTGTAGAATTTATCATAGGCGAAGAGGACAGCCATAATTCCGTGGGCGAGGGCAGCTCTAGTCCACAGATCTCCATACGGACTACGGAGTGCGTGTGATGTTGTGAGCTGCGTGGCTGTAAGGCTGAGAACAGGAATATGTGAGTGGGCCCAATGTACACACGAGGAATTAGTAAATACTAAACGGAATAACTTATGATATTCGGATGGTTTTATCGGATTTTTTAGATTTCAGCTGAGCAGCGAAATAGCTGACGTCCAGCCAATCTCATATTTGTAAATGATAAACGATTCTAATAATTTACTTCATTCATGCATCTTAAAACATCCAAATATTTTCGTCGTCTTCGAATGAATAACGATTTCAGAGATTTTTCTAAATAAAGAACAAAGTGGTTTGGCAGAATGATTAACTTGGCGTTTTGTCGTGTAGGCAGGAATCAGTTGGATCAATACAAAATGCTGTTTTGTAACTTTTATATTGATTATTTCCATAATCTCGTCGTGTTTCAGTAAACGCGCGTAGGTTTAAAGTCGTGATATCGAAGTACTAAATCAATCAAGGCTGCAAAGAAGAGACGAGAAAACATCTTTAACCTCTCGAAATTTTTTATTAAAAATTATTCACGATGATTTGTTGTATCCTTAAAATGAAAACAATAATATAATTTAAAATACTTGATGCATCCGGTGATGGTAAACTCGACATATTTCTTGAAATCTGCAATGTGTTTAGCATTAGACACTGGAGCAACTGCACTTTTTACAGATTAGTCATGTGGGGTAACCGTGCGTGGTGGGTAAAGTGTATGCGGCGATGATCGCGACAAATTCGTCCAAACTTCGCTGATCCATAATTTTGTAGCGATTTGTGTCGCCTTAAAGCAGGTCGTGCGTGTTTTGAGCCCTACGTAGGAAATAAATATTCACACAAACATAAAACAATATCAAACACTCACTTATCAACTCATATGAAGAAGTGGCTTAGGACCCAGCACTTCGATAACAATGAAAAATCTATGACAGATTGGCTGTGCTCCCAGGCGGTCGAGTTTTGTAAGGAAGGAATTTGGAAAACGGTGAAACGCCATGACATGTTGGTACTGGAATTTAAATGGCGACTGGGTGCCGAAAAATAGCGGAAATCTGTAGTTTTGAGAGACGCATAATTTAAAAAAAAACATTTTTCGTCATATTTAATTAGGTAGTAACAGAACATTATTGAATAACAATTTTTTCCGAATTTTAAGTAACCCCCGACGCAAAAAATTGCTGATGACCTTGAAACGCCTGAACAGATTTTCATGAATTGTAGCTAAGAACCATCTCGTCCACGTCAGCTTTCAAGCAACAAAAAAACCTCATCATAATCGGTCCGTTCGTTTAGAAGCAACAATGCCACGTACAGAGACACAGTCGGCGGTCAAACTTATAACATCCGTCCGAGTTAAAAATATTGACATTGGAGCCAACTTTAGGTTATATGTATAGGTTACCTCGAGAGTGTTTTCTCTTGGGGTAAAAATATTCTCGTTGAATTTAATGTTTCAAAGAACCAATCTTGTCTGATTACGTCTAAAAGGGATCGAAATGAAAATCAAGTCTCTTTCAACGAAAGCAATCTTCCGAACAGGCCCTCCATTGATATGCTTGGTATAACCCTAAGTGACCAGCTCAGGTATGGGGGCTCCATCGAAGCCAGAGTAAAGTTAGCCTCCCAGAAATTGGGCGTACTGTATAGGGCCCGCAGATTCTTTAATAGTGCACAACTGCTAACCCTGTACAAATCACAAGTGCGCCCCACGGTTGAATTTGGCAGCCACCTCTGGTCTGGAGCTCCAAAATACCTGAAAAATACCCTCGACTCTGTGCAGAAACGGGCGGTCCGTTTGATAGATTCTCCCATCTTAACAGACGGATTGCAATCTTTAGAGCACAGGCGTCGGGTGGGAATGCTATCCTTGTTCTACCGGTATTACAATGGAAGATGCTCCGAGGAACTAGCATCATTGATCCCTTCGGCACCATAGTCGGGAAACACGCCAAACGCGTGCCCAACATTTGTACACGGTTGACATTTGTCACATGAGAACGGGTCGTTTTTTCGACTCGTTCTTATGTTCAACAGCTCGGCTGTGGAATGATTTGCCGGCCTCTGTGTTTCCTCCTTCCTACAACATAGGTCTCTTCAAGACCAATGTTCATTCCTTCCTCTCCTCAAAAAGACCCTCCACAGAGCATCCCAGATGACAGGCCCTGAGGAAAATTATTTTCCTTAAGGCCTCCTGTGTGGAGTTAATATAAAAAAAAACATAGAATAAAGAAGTAAACTTGAAGTGCCTTCCAAACAAATTTGAATGGAAACACATTTTCCATTAACCCAGCGCTCTGTCTCACTTACGCTCGCCTGACATTGCAGTTCTCCATTCCATTTGTATTTCGTAAACCAAGTTACGTATTGGAAATTTAAGCCCCGATTAGGCATATTTTTTGGATTGCGAAACACGTCCACAAAGAATTTCTTGTATTCTTATTTTTCTATGGAGAAAACGAACTTCAATAAAATCACTGAAGCTTGAAAAATATTGCTAGAAGATATTTAAGACTTATAGAAATGAACACAGATGGCAATCAACATTCATTCATCGGACAGAAACTAACTCTGTAATTAAATGTAGATTTGAATGATGATGCAAAAAACAAAATAACAATCGAACAAACATTCCTGTTGATATTGTTCTGTAGTTACCTAGTTATGTTAACAAAGTGTAAAAAAAAACAGGCTCCATCCTTAATGTACCCACCCGCATACATAATCACAATACCCACTCTGAGCCCAGCTAAAGGTAACTGGGACTGGGGACTGGGGAGTTAGGTATTTACAACAACATTATTCAGAAACCACATCCAATTGAGGATGATCTTCTTAACCGCATGATTACGTTTTCAAGTTGTCTGATTTCGAGAGTACGTTGTGTTCTCTGAAAAAAGAGATAAGAATTGAAATAACAAGATTCGAAGAGCGATCTTGATTTAAGCCGGAGTCAACAAGGTCACTCAGCGATCAGCTGGTTCAATACTGGTACTGGCACCGGCCCTCCGCTTTCCTTGTTCTGGTAGAGACTTGTTCTCGGATCTCAGGTAACTTGTCGGAATCTTCTCAAATCAAAACCTTACGTTTTATGTTCTCCCGGTGCAATAAAATCAGAAATCGTCTTTGAAGTGGGGTACGGGACGAGTATTATTGATATTTGAGAAGCTACACGAACGTAAATAATATAATAAATAATAATAATATTCACGATTACTGAGACTCGAATCTCGTATCATAAAATATTTCTGTTAAGCATAATATAACGTAAAATAATATATTATATATTTTTTTATTCTCATACCATTAGGCATATCTGTATTATACCTTTTACAGACTTTTATAGCAATCCATTATTTTCGATTAGCACTTTAAATTTTAAAAGAGCTTAAATAATCCCGGATTCGAATCAATTGGAGTATTTGATACAACGATACAATGGCTAAAGGCAGGTATATATTGTTTCTTCTTATTGTGAACTTGGTGAAAAAAGTACATAATGTGAAAGTGCATGTGCATGTGAATTTGAATGTGCATAATGTGCATGTTGGTTTTAGGTATTGGTGAGTAACAATATTGATGGTACGCTACGATCATCTGTAAACTGGTAGGTACAAATTTTAATCCTATTTTATTAAATTTTACATTAAATTCAAAAATTTATTCCTGAATCTTTAAACCTCTTCATCAGAAGGGTTTTTACTTTGAAGGGTGAAACCGATACGAATTGATAAATAATGAAACGAAGTTATAAATAATAATCTTAAAAAAAACATTGTAGATGGAGTTCTATCTCGTATTAACGGCTTCAAAAATTACTTTTTTTTATGACGCTAATGAAATAATCCCAATTAAACCAATTTAGCAAAGCCCTCCTCCGGTTTGATTATTTGTGCCGCTGCTGTTTTGATGTTCTGCTTTTCTGCCGTGAGATAATCTCCGGCGATAGTAAATTGATTCTGATGGAATAATCTACAAGTAATGGGGCAGACCGCGCACCGCCACCGCCAACCGACAATTTCATGGGCGTGGTGTATTGGCTTTGGTAAATGCTGCGTACGCTACCTACAAGCACGTGAACACCAACTCTGAACACTACACATCAACTTAATGCAGGCTTGGCTTGGGAGGCTGCACTGGGCACCGGGCACATACACGACTATTATAATGTACATCCTCTGTACAGGCAGATACCACTAAACTTACAGCCATGGGGAGAGAAACACTTATCTGCAATCCGGTGGCTGTGAAGGCTTTCGTCCATCGCGTTTTTTGCTCGATCATCGATAGAATAACTGAAGTTATACCTTATTTTGTGAAATCGTGATGTTTTAAATCATTTTATTTATTCAGGAAAATCAACGGATTATTTTCATCTATTAGAATAAAATTAATGATACACATAAAATCTAATAATAATTTTTCACGTAACTTAAAATTATAATGAAAAATTAAGTGTCCTGTTCTGATTTAGTAGGTTTGGCATGTACCAATGGCATGTATTTACAAAAATACGACATTTTAAATATTAAATAAAGCACAAAGAAGACGTAAGAACACAAGTAAATGATAATTTAAATGTAACTGATATACGAATGACCTACTTAATAAATTTCAAAACATAATGTATTGAAACGTACACAACAGCAATAATAACAATGAATATGTACCTACACAACAATTATTGTTGTATCCCTCTTGTCAATTTGCTTCACTTTCTGGCACCAATAGGGTGTTGCCTATAATATTGCTAGCTCTTTCACTCATCCTGTTAATGTCTTTTATATATGTATGTCTGTAGATAATTAACTTTAGTTGTTATAATAGCCCTGATGAAGCTCGAGATCGAGCGAAACCTGGTTGGCTTTTAAATATCAATTATAATAAAAAGTGGTGTTTTACAAAGTGTGTTCTTTCATTTAATATAAAAATGAACACATTATAATACAGATGGCAAGTAACTGGAAAGGATTCACAGCAACAACAATTAAATTATTTTTTAAAGGTTCTTAAATTGCACGAAAATATGTAATTAAAATTCAATGTCATTAAAATTCTTATCAAATTCATTACATGCTCTAAGTATAAAAGCATTTTATCTGATATCGGTAGAACATTTACGAAGATGAAAAAGTGATTTTTCTCTAGTTCTAACGCTTTTAAATCCTTTTGTGTGTAATTTTTACGTAGTACGCATTTTTTCTATAATTTAATATTACATATATACCATTTATTTAGGAAATAGGTAGTTATAACAATATATGTATAATGTTGACCAAAAGGAAAAAGTTGGATCAAATTAATACGTAAGTAGTTGTGAAATGACAAAAAATCGTCACATTTTTGTTTTTGATTACAAAAGCTTTTTATTTTTACTAGGAAATAAAAAAAGGTTACACAATGATTCTTTTCAGTTTTCCAGTTAGCAACAATATAATATGTAGAAAACAATGTCGTCAAATTAACCATGTTTTTCAATGCGTAAAAGATAGTTTTTAAATTTTGAGCTAACTGAAGTGATTTCATTGATCACACTAAATGATCAAAATCCCCGAATACAGCAGTAAGCTATATCATATTTCATGAAAAATGCTAACAATGATAGCGTTTAAATAAACCCCCACAGACTGATTGCATTTACCTGAAGAGGTGAGTGAGGTGTATTTGTATACTTATAGAGATCCTTCATTAAACCTAGCACCTGGTGGGTGGCCCCACAGGGCGGGCAGGGCTGTGCTAGGGCCAAGAGCTTCCCCTCCAGCGGTGGCCCCTCGCTCCAACTCGGTGCACTGGACCTCTGACCAGCCGACATAATCATACATCACCCGGTCTGCAACATTCAATTGTTACATTATTTATTACGCTGATTATCGCCGATTTTCTCGAGAGGACCTGATAAAGAATCTCTTCCAATATATAAAATTATACCCTGGCTGACAACTGTGTATAAATAAGTATCTCATATTTTATAAAAGCAATAAAATAGAGCACGGGATTATTACGAACTGAAAAGAACTAATAACTATACGAGCTAAATTGAAAAATAGGTACTATCATAGGTGCACAAATCGTGAAATAGTTTTGTTGGTTTGATAAAAATGTCGTCTTTTACTTATTTTCTTTAGTACCTACTTTTATAAAATTAATGTTTTTTTGTGTGCATTCGATAATTTTTAAAATAAAAAGATAAAAACCAACAGCGTGTGACCACATCACATATGTTACAGTATAAAATTTTACATTTCAACAAAACAAATATTACTATTGACATAAGAGGACATTAAACGTTTTGAAATCACCTGACTTGGTTTTGTTGTCGTGGGACTATCCACACTTATAATAGTTTATTTGTGTGTCTTAGGTAATAAGACACTTTTGGGTACATTACGAGAAAATACATATATTACTTTCGGGGGATCTTGAAAAATTAAAACTTTGAAATTTAAACTATTAAAACAAACTCTAAAAAAAATGCAGTTATTTAAGTCAGAAAGTCATTATTCATTAAAAAAAATAAAAAGAATTGGACTGGAGTTCTCTATTATCTATTTATCGAAAACGATTTTTAGACGTACTAAGGTATATCGGGTTTACTCGTTTATCTGAGTAATACAATACGTCATTTGTTCAAAAATAAAAGGGAGTTAGTTCTTGAACTGTCTATAATTCGTTCTCTGATAAAACGTTAAAAGATATTATTAAAAATCGTGTCTCATTATTTAACTTCCGACGAAATGTGTAGGTACCTTATAAAAAATATTCCAAGAAATCATCTAGTTATCTAGACAAATAAACGATTGTGGCATGTGAAGTTATTACAGTGGGGAAATTAACGCTGGAATATAATTTGGCCTTCTTGCAAGTAGTTTCGAGTAGAAGCATTGGTCACCAACCAAATAAACAACTCGATAAATTCTCGGATAGTTTCTGCGAAGTTAAAAGTTCCCTCTGCATTCATTTGTTCAAGTATTATAATGGTAATGGAATTATCAATGAAATGCAGAAATGAAGGCACTAAAACTTTACAATAAAATGTGTTAATGTATGTTAGACCCAATGCAATAAATGAATACAATATTCAATACAGTTACATTGTTACAACATTCATTGTGTGCTCTTGCTAGTCCATGACTACTTTACAAATGATGGATTCCTATGTAAACAAGTACACTGAAAACAAGTGCAATTTATTTCTAGCCTGCTTATCTATACCTACTCTATCTAAGAGAAAATTTTAATTTCCACGTCCTAGATATAACACAGTTTGATGCATACTAATTTGGATGTTTATGATACTATTACAGATTTTTATCTAAACAAATGTTTAAATTTAGGTTAAGCGTTGTGCATACTATATTGGTGTATGACCACTTTATGGAAACCGTGAAAAACACATTTTACTCCCAATGAGACCTTCCTACTTTCCAGTTACTTACAACAATATTTTTGCGTCTCTTCTCAATCATTCCCCAAACCATCCATCAAAAGATTGTGAACCCCTTTCCGAGGGTACGGTGTATGGTTATTATGTTTTTTTTATTGAAGATAATTTCCCTGGTGTGGTCCAGCGCCCAGCTTCCAGATCAGACCAGAGTCGGATGATCAGAGCTCAGATTGCCTGCGCCCGGTTGGGCTACCGTGCCACGCGGTGGGCAATTAGGCCATTTATCAACCGGCCGCAGTAAGTAATTTAATGTTTCAAAGACCCAATCTTGTCTGATTACGTCTAAAAGGGATCGAAATGAAAATCTAGTCTCTTTCAACGGAAGCAATCTTCCGAACAGGCCCTCCATTGATATGCTTGGTGTAACCCTAAGTGACCAGCTCAGGTATGGGGGCTCCATCGAAGCCAGAGTAAAGTTAGCCTCCCAAAAACTGGGCGTACTGTACAGGGCCCGCAGATACTTTAATAGTACACAACTGCTAACCTTGTACAAATCACAAGTACGCCCCACGGTTGAATTTGGCAGCCATCTCTGGTCTGGAGCTCCAAAATACCTGAAAAATACCCTCGACTCTGTGCAGAAACGGGCGGTCCGTTTGATAGATTCTCCCATCTTAACAGACGGATTGCAATCTTTAGAGCACAGGCGTCGGGTGGGAATGCTATCCTTGTTCTACCGGTATTACAATGGAAGATGCTCTGAAGAACTAGCATCATTGATCCCTTCGGCACCGGTGCATAGTCGGGAAACACGCCAAACGCGTGCCCAACATTTGTACACGGTTGACATTTGTCACATGAGAACGGGTCGTTTCTTCGACTCGTTCTTGTGTTCAACAGCTCGGCTGTGGAATGATTTGCCGGCCTCTGTGTTTCCTCCTTCCTACAACATGGGTCTCTTCAAGACCAATGTTCATTCCTTCCTCTCCTCAAAAAGACTCTCCACACAGCATCCCAGATGACATAGGCCCTGAGGGAAATTATTTTCCTCAGGGCCTCCTGTGTGGAGTTAATGTAAAAAAAAAAAAAAAAAAAAAAAAAAAAAGTGACTTTTTATGCATCGCTGTTTGATTATGGCCCGAGACTTTATCGTCGATGTTTTTATGTGCCTACCAACATGACGGAACATAATGTACTTAATAACCGACTACACAACAACACAACATGCATTCAGAGACCAATAGACTTAGTAACATCGGTGTTTTCCTCATGTTATTCTTCCAGAAACTTTAAAATATGTACCTCAGTAGCAAACGATATTTTTAAGTGTTCAGTTCAGAGTTAGTTATATGGTGAATAGCAACTAATCGTAATTTATTGTTTCATATTCCCCAAGTAGTTGAATAAATTTTTTTAAGGTTTTGTAAAATTTGTTTAAAAATCGGGTCAAAGAACAACGTTGATTGTCTACAGAAAGAACATATTGAATGTCGTGCGGTTAAATTTCGTACTGGGACAACATATATATTTGCAGTCTGAACACCGTGGAGACATCATTCATTTTAAGATTGCCTAACCGTTCCAAAAGATGACCTAAGTCTATACATTCCTATAGATTCTGTGGACTTAAAAACGAAAAAATGCCTCGAATGCGTTACGTACACTACACAATCTACACATTAGGTTGTATCGAATGAAACCTTTTTTTGGCAATTCACAATTTCAAGTTGATAATAAGTCGTCTCTATGGACCCACATATTCATACTACATATAAAAATGGCCCGATTCACAAACATTTAGGTCTCCCAAAAGAGGCCCAAAGAATATAATTTTCTTCATAAAATTTAATTTTTCAATTTTTTGTCATAAAACCAAAAGTCATATTATTTTAGTATTTTTTTATTCCAGTAGACTTGTCGTTTTAGGCACCGTTGACACTAATTTGTGTAAATAAATGTCTTAAAATTACTGTATTTTAGGCCAAGTGAAGGAGACCTAAACCTTGTATTAGAGTGGTTTTACATACTTTTATTTTACACACCTTCGTTTAAATTTTAAACTTTGGGCTAAATTTAATTATTCTAAGAAATATAATAATTAGGCCTCTTGCTAGAGATCTAAATGTTTTTCCATTAGAACAGTTTTTTGTGGTGTAGTGTATAGTATGTAATATTTCCATAGAGACAATTTTAATCAACTCGAAAATTTGAATTTCCTACAAATGTTTTTACGCTACAACCTACATCGCATTTTCGTACAAATTGAAAATTTTTCTTCTGTGGTACAGAGAAAACAATTGTAGTTAATTACGAGTACATAGAAACGATAAAATGTACCTACCTGTTAATAAAAACTTATATCTTTTCCGAAGTAAAAGCTTGTTAGGCAGTTACCCACAAACTTCGGTACCTTCTGTTTTGTCAACATCAATATTTTCTTTAATTCTCAGCTAAATTTACCCTTACGAATGTTTTCATTTTGTATTCCTCTGGTACCATTGCAACGCTCGCGTATTCATTATTAAAGAATATTCCTGCTAATATGTGGTTTAAAACGAGGGAGATGCGACAGGTAATGATATCCCTTCAGTACAATCAGGTGAGTCGGAAACACCTCGTACCGTATGGGAATTCCCCAGATACCAATATAAAGTGGGATGCGGCAAGGTCCACCGTTTGGTACCATCCTAATGGCAAACATCGTGCGGGGGTTGGGGGTGTGTTTACAGGCTTCCGATTTACTCTACCTCCACTCTACATGACCTGACCACTGGTCAGAGAGGATCTCACAATTCACTTGTAGGGAAATACATATCATTATATAAGGGGTTATATTTTATTTCTTTAATCCCCGTGTGAATCATACCCATTTAATAAAATGTACTCGTGGAGTTTTATTCATTAATTTCGTAATACAAGTAAAATAGAAATCATGAAAGATGTATTATTATGCTCCAATGAAATGAAATGAACTAATCCCGGGAAAGGCAACATGATTAAAGAACTACACAAACAAATACACGGTGTACGGAAACTCGTAGTACCTAGATGCGTTATTTTCACTATTTTCCTTTTCTTTCGGCAACCAAAGGGTTTAAAAAATACATTAAGCATCTGACAATAAAGCCCTATCAACCGGTTTTTTTGAAATTTGACTTTAAAATTTCCATCTTCCTACTCGATTTACTCGAGAACGAAAGCTAACATCCAATAAAGTTGTACTTACCAATGAATTCAAATTAACGTGACGTAGATTAACCAGTTTCCCGCTTGTACAAACATGGCTCCTGACACCGTGTATACGAGTATGTCGCAGGCCAATCGTAAAATCAGGCAGATCACGATGTGCCCCAGGCCAGGCACTTCACGATCTCCCGCCAGGCACTTCAGTATGTGGCTAGGCACATCATGATCTGCCTGATTTTACGATCGGCCTACGATATATAATAAATTACTTGTCTACGCGAGTATTATGAAAAAGGAAAAGAAAAATTGTTTTTGCGTGATGTATAAAAAAAGACATATTAATACGGATCTAAAATATTAGATGGAGATAACTATATTTTTTGGAACTTTTCTGGTATTTTTTATTAGATTAATTTTTATAAGAAAAATATTTTTCAGTTTGTTCAAGCATTTTAACGACAAATTCAAATATATATATTTTTTTTAAAGCCGCGCAGTCGTTCCTCTTGTATCGCAATAAACAACATTATAAAATCGAAGACGAGACCGTTTATCTCCCCTCGATGTTCGTAAGAATTGAGAATGTGGTATTCAGAATTTAACTAGGTAATTCGCACTCGAAAACTGTGTATCAATGTATTTATTTGAAAGGTTTCAATGTTTACAAATTCCTAATCGTACGAAAGAAATCATGTGGTACTGAATCTTAATATTGTCCGTCGGCCGATTGGATGATGATGATGGCTATCAGTGTCACCTTGGTACGTGCTATCCCTTCATTGTATACTTTTGCTGAAGGAGACTGTAGATGTGGGTAGTTGCAGTTCTTGGCGCTTTGTTCTTTGTATGTCGCTAACGAGTGTGCTCAGTCCTACCTCTGCTCCATATTACCCTGTTCTGTTATTCTGATTAGCTCCCTGTTCACACGTGTTTTCTCTTAATCCAGTAAGTTGTCCTCGCAACACAACGCTACTCGTATCCCACCTGTGGGTCGTTCCCGCTGCTCTCCGGTGTTTACACGACTTCAGTTCCAGGTTTAATTACAAGTAATTAGGAAGCGCTAATCACGTGGCGCCGGACACACGCTCTCGACCAATTTGTATCATTGGACACGGTCACAATATTGTTATGCAAAACATCGCTTTAAAACATTAAAAGGCTATTGTCCGTTTCAGATAATGCCTCTCTTACGCTGTCTCGGGCGGCGTTAATTATTTAGTCGGTGTTGTCATTAGGGAAACAATGCACGACTTGAGAAAACACTATGTCTCAAGCGGCACATAAACCATCACTGCAAACTGGTCAGTTGAAGAAGGAATGCATCATTCACGAACTTATTGCATCTGTTTGAGTAGCAGTCAAACTTTGCGCACAGCGTGATCTGAATTGTTTGATCGATCGAACTTATATAAACATTGAAAGAGAAAACCTATAAAAAGGGTTAAGAGGAAACCAGGCAGCGTTTTGTCCATACTCACGTATTCCCCAATATCCTCCTTAGATTTTGACACTACTGCAAACATCATTTAATATAATATAAATATCGACCGCTAGCGTATCGGCATGTTTTGGTTTTTTTTAAAGTTATTTTTTATAGGACCCTCCAAAAACCGTTAAAATTGCCTGGTATGAACGCCATCAACAGACGTTCAGTATACAAACTAGACTACGTATTTAAAAAACAAAACAAATATAGTATTTTCTTCTAATGCAGTTAGTAAAAAAAAATTTAAGATTAGTCCAGTTTTTTAAGACAAAAATTAGGAATACGAAACCTCGACATTGATGATTTTATTTAGGTATTATCAGCCTGAGGTGCAGTTGTTTCTTTCGCTAAGTATTCGGGGGAGTAGAGCGACAGTGACAGTAACAGTTTGGTAAAATACATATTGTTTAAATTTCTCCGCGACAGGTTTTCCTCTCAAGGATTCTGTTCAGTGAAGAAAAAAATAATAAATTCATAAAATTAGTTAGTAGATTATTCCTCTACATTATTACGTGTTGCTCGGCTTAGGCAGTTCACAGTTCACACATCATTCTACACTTTACCTCTTGCGCAGCTCGTTAACAAAGAACAGCTCTAGGTACTAGGTAGGTACTTTAGTAGAGTAGCTTTAGTTCTGTCTCGGCCTTGAACCGCGGCGTGTGATGTATAGATATGCAAAAATAATTAAAAAGCAGGAATTCTGTTAATTGACTTATAATTACTCTTCTGAAGGCGGCAGCCGCGGTGGGATTTCAACAAAACAGAACAAATTAATGTTCGCTGTCATTTCTCATCCAACCTATCCGTTCGCGGAGCAAATAATTTAATGTTAAGGTTGCGCCAGGCCACTGGCCACTGGCCACTAGCCACTAGCCACTAGCCATTGGCTCTAAACATGTAGAGCATAAAATCCTAGACGATAAAGCAGTACGCTTTGTAAGAAAACACAATATATATGTTTTTTTCTTTAAAAAAAGGAATATTTCAAAACCTCCTACAACGGAAAATTAAGCGGAAAATATGTCTTGGGTCGTGATGGAGGACTTAACCAGCCAAGGTATTGAACTCACAACACACCGTGTTTTGTTTCATACAGGCTGGACGGTAATAATCCGAATACATCAATCAAGTACTTTTAACCCAAATTTGGGGTAAAGCTAACTTAAGAAGAAGAAAATTTGTGATAAAACAATAAAAAAAGATTAATGTATTATTTTGTTCTGTTTTTAATTTTTTAAGATACATATTAATATAAATTGCCATTTGGCACCATTTAAAATACCTCCGCTTGCTTTGCTGCCAGTTTTAGTCAAATTTTCCCTAGATGCATTTATTGGTTTTTTTTCAATTTTTCCATATTAAAATTCGGAGGTATGATTTTTTTAATATCGGCAAAAAATATTCAAAAAATCACGAGCAATCGGAGAAAAAAGTTGAAAATCGCGCTGTCGCTCGAGTGGTTATGCTCAATTTTTAAACATCTATCTGCAGTATTCACAAGATATCGAAAATATATATTTTTAAGAGTAAAGTAAGCCAATCTCTACTATTCATCTGTTTTTAATCACTTATATTGAGCTATTCAAGTTCAAATATACTTAAAATATTAGTATACATTTCCTGAAGCCCTTCTGAAAATCTCGTATGTGATGCCTGTAAAAAATAAAAATAAAAGATGAATGCAGGTTTGTGCCGGAAAATATTGAAACAGATTTGAATAAAAAATTGTTTCTCTGATTTAATTTTTATTTTATATAATTTTCATTAATCATTTATTGTATAATTATATACCTATGCATTTTATTTTAGAGGCACTTCTGAAAACAAGCTGTATTCCGGAAGAAATCCTGAGCAGTCACGCATTTGTCAATAAAATCAATAAAATAAAAATTAAAAACACAAATGTAAATTTGTAAAAATCTATTGATAAATAAACGTTTGATTATTATTATTTTTTTAAAATAACTGTGCTATTATTTATTTATTTATTCGAAATAAATTCTCAATAAGTCAGAAACATAAAATTTTTAGACCATATAAAAATACACAATATATTATGAAAAATGGTTAACATTACAATGTTTAAAATAAAAAAATCTACCACACACAGAAAGTAAGCTCCATTTTTTTCAGAGCCGAAAGAAATCACCTTAAACTAAATAAACAATCTAACGGAAAAATTGCCTGGAAATTTCGCATGTCGTGCCAGTAAAATAACAAAATAAGTTTAATTCAGTTTCGAGCTGGAAAATACAGAAACTGATTTCAATAAATTATTTTATTTTAAATGCATCCGAACATTTCACATTTTTCTGACTCTGGTATTAGTCAACCTCTGGAACTAATAACCCCAATTAGGAATGCATTGGTCTCACAGTCTCTCTGGTAATAACCCCACGATGTCATTGTTCAAAAATTCCAAAGTGATTTGTATACCTTCTACCCTGTATGGGGCGATATACAGTGCGACGCTTGAGCGGAAACCCGACGGGACGCCAATTCAACTACTGACCGGTAATGTTTAGATGTTTCTAAAAAAATTCAGTTCGGTCACTTCTTGATCATCGAAAGTTAATACCAAGTTCCTGAACCTAAATATGTTTTCCTTTTGTATAAAAGTAAGTACTTATGTACTTGTAAGTGTACGTGATTAATATGTTGACTTTCCATAGCCCGCACCATATCACACGAAAAAGCTTTTTTGCCGGTGATAAGTTAAACAAGTTCTATCAATTATCAGTCATTAAAAAAACCCTGCTTTTCGAAGGTTTTCGTACCCTGTTTTGATAGATTCCTAGAGGGTACCTAACTATTGACTTGACTTAATTAATACAAGGGATGTTTCACAGAATTTAGACAACTCATAAAATTTCAAATTAATTTTCAAATTCTGTAAAGGTTCTTTTCAAATTCTGTTATTTATTGGCCAACTGTTTTACAAAACTGAAAGAATAACAGATCTTGAATAGAATTTGAAACGTTAAAATGAGTTTTTGAATTTTGATAATTTGGAATTTTGAATTTTGATAATTTGTTCAAATTCTATGAAACAACCCATTTGTAAGTTTAAGTACCTTCATAAGGGAAGCTATCGGATTTGAAGGTATGGTAGAAGCTCGTTACCAACAAACATTTCTAATTTTAGAATTTACATACGAGTACCAATGTAAAAGACATGGAGAGCGATTTTCTATTGTTGGCCAAATTGTGATTGTTCTATCGGCATTAGAAAGTTTTACTTTATTGAGGTTCTGGAATTTGCGTTTATCTAGAAGCGGTAGCAGAATGAGAAGCAGCAAATGGCACATAGCGTGGGCGTACCTCATTTGTAAGAAACTCGATGCTAATTCTAACCGTTGCGTTACGTCGAGCCATCGCGATCGGCCGAATAATCTACATTCCTGCGAGTTCTCATAAGTATTAATCTACGCAAAAACATCATAGTTTTCAATATTGTTATTAATCACTTTTATAAATATTACAAAATGTGCAACTTACGGAACACGTGAAAAGTCACAATTAATAGTGTCAGGTAACCTTTCCAAAATGTATCAAAGTAATGCATCTTCGTACTCCTTTCCTATTTTATACCCCAAAAGTAATTCAATAAAAAATTATTATTAAGTACATTTAACCCTTAACCGGAATCGCGGGTCCCTTTGGACCTACCAACATGAACCCAGTATTACATAAATTTTGCGTTTTGTTAAAATTAATCTATTTTGTTTAAAAATATATCTAAATGACCATGATAATGCTATTTTGTTCGAAAATTAGTGGAATAACGAGCTTACAGGTGTTGGAATTTTGAAAATTTTAACCGCCAAATATTTTGTTTTATGAAGGTTTCAAAATATAAAAAAAAGTATGAATAGAACAACTTCATCAATTTTGCTAGATTAGACCAAACCTTTCTTAGAAGAGAGAAGGTTAGAATATTCATGATTTCATTGGATAGCTGGTTCCCAGCAAGCGTTGCAATGCCATATTCAAAGAAAAATGCTGTTTCTCCCTGCATGTCCTTTCCCGTGCGTCCCCGTTCCCCACCCGCATCCCCTATCCACACGCGTTCCCCTTCCACCTTCCCCGCCACCCTCTCTCCTCTCCCGCTCCCCCGTCTCGCAAATCCCCTCCCGCGTTCTATATATTCAGTCCCAGTAATTCAGTTTTGAAACAGCTCGCATGCCACCTATTGCAATTTTTTTATTCAAATTTTCATTTTTCGTATTTTCATTTTTGTGTATTGTAAGAATAATCAATGAAATTTGGTACCTAACATAGGTACCTATTTAAAATATCTGTATTTTAAAAAATCCATAGACAATTCAATTTCAACAAACGCGCGAACTGTCAAAAGTGCGAAGTTAAAATAGTCGTTAAGTTTTCTGAAATTATTCAATGTTCTGCGCAATTTTCTTAATTTTTCTTTCCGTAAGAACCTTCTACAAAGTATTATAAAACTTTTAAAAAAAGATGAATGAAATAGGTAAAGTCGTTCTGAAGTTTTGACGTTATCAAGGGAAACAGAGATTCATGTTTATGTATATACAGGGTGTCCGAGGGTAAAGTGTATTAACATCGGGAGGTGATTCTACATGAGAGTATAAGTAAAAAAGATAAATAACTTTTTTCGAAATTCCAACTTTTAGGGGTAATTTTGTGGTAAAAAGATATAATTTGACCGGCGTGTGCGGGCAGCATTATTATTACATTATTACCAAGCAACGTTGACAATCGCGTCCGGCAAGCTAACAGCAATTTTACCGAGTACCTAAGTTTTAGTGGGTAAAGTTTACTTTTTTTTTACATTTTTTCACTGGGGATTTTTAGTAGGTATGTCTTTTTGTATGGGAAAAAAAGTTGGAATTTCAGAAAAAGTTATTAATCTTTTTTACTCCCACCATTATGTAGAATCACCTCCCGAAGTTAATGCACTTTACCCCCGGACACATTCTGTAGGTATAGGTACTCGTATAGATTAAAAAAAAAAGTGTCCTAGTCTAATTTTTTTTCTTTAGACTGTTATTTTTTATTCCATTGTTGATCTAAAAAGATGTCTATATTTTTGTATAGTTACCTAAACTATGTCACATTTTTTTTAACAAAATATTGATTCTGAAAGATGAAGTTAAAATAGGAAAATATAATCATATCTTAAAATAGGTAGTTCATTATGCATGTTGACATATAAGAGTTGATTTAACCTTTAAAAGAACCTTGTTTTATTACATTTAAAACAAAAACACTAACAACATTTATTAAGAAATTAGAAGGTATTTTGCTGTTAGGTTCATTTGGACACGATTCTAGTTAAGGGTTAACATTTGATAATTGCCCATGAAAACATCAATTTTCCTCAATATTAAATTGAAAATGATTTATTTTTCTCTGGTGCAATCTTCACTTATGTACGGAATAATAGGATGGGGTGGGGCGCTTGTAGTATTTTCGACAGATGCATTATACAAAGAATCAAACTATTCAATCTCCGTAAACTATTTATACTGCAAACTATGAAATGTATCTTTAAAAACAAAAACAAATTTGAAAAAAAAGAAAACAGAATCAACATTAAAAATAATAATGTATTTTATACCCCACCAACGAATACCAAATAAATGCAAACACAGCAGTTTCATTGAACCTCGTACTTTTAATCTTTACCTAAAAATAGTCAAGTGACAACTAAACTTCCTCAATATTTTAAATAGTTAAATATTATGGCTTAACAATACGTTGAAACATTATATACTAAATTTTTATCACTTTATGTTTCTCACAAACTTTACGCTTATTATTACACTATACGCTTATTATTACACTCTACACCATTGTATACACTTTTTGTACAAACGTTTAGACAAATGTTGATCATGTTTTTGCTTTATATGTCCACTGTTTGTTTCTTTCTAGGTCCAAAAATAAAATATATTTGACTATATTACCCACGCGCAGGCTGCGCCTTAATGAGTTTCCATTATTCTTATGATTTTCATAATATTATATACCTACACCAAATGTAAAAATTGGGAAAAAATAAATTTATGAACCAAGTCCTTAAAATGAAGCATTTAAGAAGGTATACAAACATTAACAGGACTTTTCATATTAAACCTAAATCAGAAAGGTAATTTGGGTTCTGTGAGATCACTATTTAGTTTAGTTAGTCTGTGCGTTTAACGCTAATAATTCCTAGATCAAAAAAGGCAATTATAAATTTAAGTTGACTCAACCGCTCCAACACGTCACATCCACAATAGCTATACGAGGTAGGTAGATAGGTAGGTAGGATGACCGAATCAACATAGTTTGGTGGCGATTATCGAGACCGAGACAAATTGCGGATTAAAATTCTTGGCCGATTAAAAACAAATCCTCGTTATAAATCACTATCAACTTTAGAATATAATGTCTACCACGGCAAGCTAGATTCTGTCTTCAGTGTGAAATAAATAAATAGTTTAATCCGATCTTTCAATTGATTATCTAATTAAATAGTTAGTACGCACCCGCAGATACACCACGCATATCAGATCCAGTTCTAGAGGCGTGGCGTGGCATTCCTTATAATCGCTAATCTCCGTCAAATTAACTCCATTTCTGGAGATAACAGCTTCGGTCGTACACTTTGGGCGGGGCCTGCTTATTCAAATTAATCGTTTAAATCTCCCTAAAATGAGTAGGTAAATAAGTATATCGGAAACAAATAAAGCTCTTATAAAGAGCGATAACTTTAAATTGACAATGAAAAATTGATGTGCATAAGAAGTAACGCACATTTCTTACATGGAAAAGTTTTTACATATTCTTACAGTTTTTAAATATTGTTTTATAAATTTCAATTAAATTATGAAAGATATCGATGTGGTTAAAATAGAGGTACGTACTGGCAAATCATTTTAAAGGGGACACACCAGAATATTTTAACTTTTGCAAAAAAAATTATCGAACTGGTTTGGATCATCGGCCCGCAGTCCTCTCTTACCTCACAATTTCCCAAAGGTATTTGGTGTGTAGCGACGTTTAATTTATTTATTTTTTTATTCTTAGTAGGTACATTTACATTACAAAGGTATAATATATTGTCCTCCACACTAGGAGTTCACCTGTGTTGTAGAGGACATTTTTCAGTTTAAAGTTATAAATTATAAATTGTGAATAGTAAAACAAAAGAGTGTTAATAGCTAATATACAAAGAGAAACAATAAAAATCAAAATATAAAATCGACTACAATTCGACAAAAATTATAAATTAAAAGCTAAAAAGATTGTAGCCAGTTTCTTATGTTTTTTTTGTATTCAATAATATTAGTTGTTTTATATTGTGTAGGAAGAGAATTGTATAGTTTTATAGCCTGGTATCTGTATTGTTTTTTTCCAAAGGATGTGTTTGTTTTTGGTATTTGTAGTTGGTGAGAATGTCTTGTTCTAGTATTGCGAGAATTTTGTGGTGTTAAATGTGGATAAGTTCTTGTAAAGGAAAGTAAGTATTTGTTTTGAATATAATTTTTGAATTTTCAGCACTGGGAATTTTTCGAATATGATTGAAGTGGGTGTTAGTATTCGTAACTTAAGTATTACTTTTATTAGGGTTTTCTGAGCTTTAAACAGTGTATTAATGTATTTATCAATTCTGTAGATACTTTTATTTATTTACTTAGCGATAATATACAAAATTATAAAAATAATATTTACAATACGTTATTACCAATGAGTTCAATAAAACTCACGCGGGGGAGGACAACATGATAAAAATTATTTTTACACAAAAACATGAATTTAATGGGGAGTTCAACGAAAAGTACCTACATAGATTTTAAAATAGACTAGACACAAATGACACAGTTAATTAAAGAATATTTCATAAATACTGTTAGAAATATATACACGAGTTAGAGAGTTCCAAAGAAAGAATGCTAAATATGTCACTGGAAAATAAAGCCTAAAACACTAGCAATACAATTCAACATTCTTTTCTTTTTTTGTTTTATCTTATTCTTCGGTTTCCTAAATTATTATAAAATTAAATCATTATAAATGTACCTATCTATAAAATGATTTGCCTGTACAATCTGTACATACCTGAGTCGTTATTTAAATGATAGCTGTTAATTCTCTCTACCATTTGAGACGTGTAAGGTAAGTGATAAGTTTAACTAACAAAGATGCAACTATTCCTGCAAGCTACCAGAGTATGTCTCATCGAGCAGCGGAGATAATCGCCACGCAAAACAAGCAGGTTTCAGTTTCCTGGGAGTCTGCAGTCTGCAACATGATGTAACATAATAAAAACATCACCGTCTCTCCACTAGTCCTCCCTGACAGGCCGCGTTCCTTCTTGCTGCTTGTTCTTGCTTCTTGCACGCCCCTGATTTACATGTTTTATGCGAAGAAATAAAAGGATATCTGATAGAGCGGGAGGGGGAAGGGGCAGGATGAAATCCTCAGGAAGGCTAAAATGTGGGGCGTGGCGTGACAGAAATAATTACACGTATTTAATCAACATAAACGTATACTCATCAAACGGTAGTTATACGAACAAGTTGAATAATTATGAATAGGTTTTCAGCCCTTACAGCATTGAGTAAGCTATTCAACTCTACAAATTGTTTAAAGAATGTAGACTGTAGCCATACTATAGCATACCTTTTAAATAGGTAGATTACATTGGTTTAAATCTTACTAATATATATTTAGTTGATCATTATTTAAGTTCAGTCAAGGAAAAAGCAGAAGAAAATCAGCTTGCACGTTCTTCGTATTTAATAACAATCGTGAGGCATTGAGAAATGCGTACATTGATTATGTAGGTACAACACATGTAACTAAATGAAATTCAGCTTCACTTCGATTCAATCAACACAAATATTTGTATACGTGTGTTTGTTGCGTTGAACGATAAATATATTCACTAAAGACAGGTTAATTATTTTCTTTGGTAATTGGAGCGTGTTCATTTAGTGCCGTCGGATATGTTAATCACGTGGCTAAAAGCAAACTTCGCGGACCGTTCAAAAATAATAACGCTTTGTTTTGAGACTGGCGATGGCGGGTGCGCACTGCGCAGCTCGCGGCTCTCAACCAACTCAAACTCAACCAACTCGCATTGACCAATCCGCGGAACATTATTTTCCAGCTCCTAATTGTTATCTCAGGCACTGAATTATTATTTTTCTGGGCACAACCAGTTGGGTTCAAGGTTATGCGTTATACCTACAAGTAATCATAATGCTTTTCAAGGATTGAAGGGCTCCAAAGGCTCTCATGTAAAAATCAAATTTAGCAGGTGTTTTCATAAGATATAATGTAATGAAGTTGTCCATGTTCAAAAGTGTCAGATTTTGAGTCAGACGCTACATCCCTCTAATGACTTCCGCAGCCTTTAGGCAAAATTAATTTTCTGCGAAAATACGCAAATACAAAAAGGTAATATTGATACAGGTAATATCCCATTGTTCCTAGCTACTTATTGGAAATATCGGGGTCACCATCCGATGATGAACACATTAATAATACGCCTCAAAATGCTAAACCGTCTTTCCGCAGGCGTCTCACGATGAAAATTGGGCGATGTATGTATATTATACTGCAAACATATGTCAATCACTGTCATACATCGCTTCTTGCTACGGAGTAACCAAACAATGAATAAAACATTAGGCCCTGTCAAACTTTCATCCAGCCGCCTCCGCAGCGGCTGATTGCACCGCGAATACCTAATTATTAGAATTATTATAGAAACCACCGATCATATTAGAGCCATTCACATGCGTTATCTTGAATATTAATGAAAATGCAAAACCCGAAAGAATCATCGATACCTTCAAAGGTATTACGCCTTCTATACGTTGGCTTCGCAACTCTAGACTCTATTCATGATACATTTCAGGTAATTGTGATTCACAGACGAACTAACGTGTTTAGAGTTTTAATATGCGTACACACAAAATTTCCCACGAACGTACGTTGAAATATATTAGTAAGTATAACGTAATAGAGTTTACATGCAACGAGTCTCTACACGTCTTGAATAATGAATTAAGATAGATTTTGGTAGACAGTTCTCTGAAATGATAATAAAAAACATTTGTTTTTTAGCGCGACAGCTGACCTTCAAAAGGCATAAAGCACTGTGTGCAGGTCTGGGTCTGAGATAAGATCCATCTCAAGTCCTCCTCGACATTCAACCTCTACATCTTCCATCTTCGAATAACTTCTTCTGTTCTTTCTGTTTTCAATTAAGCACTAAGCTAATTCCAGGAACTGTGAAGCACCTGAGACACCTGACACACCTGACAGGGGTCATAAGAAATATTCGTAAGCGAAGTTCCTAGTCCATCGAGTTTGCATTGTTTTGTTTTGAGATTGAAACATTAGCAGGTTTGTTAAAACTGGTTTATTTAAGGTTTAGTCATATAATACCTAAACGAGTATTTGTTTTGAGATTGAAACATTAGCAGGTTTGTTAAAACTGGTTTATTTAAGGTTTAGTCATATAATACCTAAACGAGTATTTGTTTTGAGATTGAAACATTAGCAGGTTTGTTAAAACTGGTTTATTTAAGGTTTAGTCATATAATACCTAAACGAGTATTTAAAAAACGATCTACTCGTATGAATTTGTTGGTGGTTAATTTAATGCTTGATAATAATTTGCAATACCAACGATTATAAAAAGGTAACTAAAATGTTGTTAAATTGCTTGAAATGCTTAAAAGTTAAAACTGGTTTACGTAAGGTTTAGTCTCATGATTTATTTGTTTATTTGTTAACGCCCTTTTTAGGGGCCTATATATTTTTTTACGCTCCACACAGGAGGCCCTTGGGAAAATAATTTCCCTTAGAGCCTATGTAATCTTGGGCGATGCTGTGCGGAGGATTTTTTAAAGGAAAGGATTGAGAGGAAGCTCTGCGAAGGAAATAGGTATGAGGGGTGGGTAGGAATCTGGCGGTCAGTGTGTCGAGGAGTGACGGACGTATGAATCCATCCCTCCAACTGCGGTGCAAGGCGATGGATCGAGAGATTTTGGCTGGAGAGTTCAAAAGACCTCCTCAACCATTCTCTCTCCATCCGGCCCGCTACGCAGCAGCATCGACCGCCAAGATCTGGATAAACCTCACACCATGAACCCGGGCACCCCTGTTAAGTAACCGAACGTAGCGGAACCACTTGGGGTGACCTACGGCAGAGGTGTTGGTTATCCAATAAATGGTTCCCGGGGCGGCGGTACCCATACCCGCCTCCAAAATAAAGCTATGGATACGTATTGTACGTAACTGAACTGCTTCGGTAAGGTTTGTATTCGTTTAGGAACTAATTGAAGATGTTCACTGAATTGTATAATTACTTCCCTCTGTTTAAAACCACATACATACATTTTTTTAAACATCTACTGTAGCTAGTAAAGTAGTTGACAATATGCAATATCAAATATTATAATGACTTAAAACTAACGCTAAATGACTTAAAATGCTCTACCCAGCTAGTTGTTTGGACAGAAAAAAGCACATTAATAAAGTGTTATTTTCCCATACCACCTGCGCACTGTTTGTCTTTAAATAATTTCCCTTATCAAAAAATCCCACAACTAAACATCACGATCTGCACCTCCGCGCTCCGGTTTGATTAAGGTAGGATTCTTGTTTTTTGTTGGACGGACTCGGAGTGCGCATTCCGCCCACCATTCCTTAAATGTTTCCACTTAAATATCGCGGGTGGTCAAACCCAACAATGTGTGGAACCCTTTACCCTTCGTGCCCTTCCTCTTGCCTTCCTCACCCCTCTCCCATCCCTCGGATCTGCAGTCACACGTTCTACAACAACAAATAATGAAGGTACATTCCGAATTCAATGAGCGTCCATTGGATGATTGAAGAAAAACGGGAAGAATTTCATAATTGACTTTGAAATTCGATTCGAAGGACCACGCGCAAGTGCGTCCGCTGTCCGCTTCCCCTCTTATTGACGGGGTTAGATTTAGATGGCTTTTGTTGCCTTTATTAATGGCTTGAAATTCTTATTTTTCGATGCATACCTACATGAAATTTTTGTAATTTTTTCAACAACAAAAGTAAATAATCTAAAGCACGTGTTATGGTGAATTACGACAACCTTCAAATAATAAAAAAATAATCTATTTTCGGTTTTCAATTAATTGTTTTATGCCACTTAATGAAGAAATTGTTTCTTCCTGCGTGTCCTTTCACATTCGCCCCGTTCCCCTTCCACCTCCCCTTCCTCTCCAGCTTCCCTTCCACTCACGCGTTCCCACTTCCCACTCCGCCTTCACCGCCTTCCCGTATATATTCAGTCCCGGTACATTCAGTTTTTTAGGGATGGTCCGACGCTCTGTGGGGAACCCGCTTGCACAGCGCGGGTATAAACTGTGCGACCAAAAGTTTAAGTTTAGACTTACGGATTTCAATACTTCGTATATTCAGTTTTCATGCAGCTCACGTACCACCTATTGCATTTCTTTAATGCAAATTTCGTAATGCCAGAGCTCACCAGTATATATAGAAACCATCGCGGGCACGCGCACATTAAATTCCCAAAGTTTCATCGCACTCGGATGAATGGTTTAGCAACGCATAGATTTCCCATACACACACTCATATTAAACATAAGCATATTTTGATATTGATACTTATATATAGATAAATATCTACCTATTAACGTATTACGTTTTTATCTATGCTGGCATTAGATAATGTCTACCTCGAGACACCAGAGCAAATATTGGGGTTTGCGGGAAGTTTTATCCATCGCAACACTAATGAATAATAATTTGTTTTAGTGCTCTCGGCTAAAGCGCTCTGGTGGTAATCTTGACCAATCAGCGGCCGAGCTGAACCCACCTTGTAAACACAAGAGAAGAAAACAAATTACTCACGACCTCCGCTAGGCGTACCCGCTTTTAACGACAACCGCGATGTTTCATAAACAACATGACAGCGCGCTGCACACTGCACAACTGTATACCATTACCTACAGATGTTGCGGAGGCACAACCCCATCACGACACTTGGCTTAGGGGTTAGCCGCAAATCAGGCTCTCATGTCATGATCAATCCAATCCAATCGTATCTTAACTATGAAGGCACACCTTTAAAAGCTTGGTGCACGATAACTATTTTAGTCATATTCATATTGTAATTCAATTCAATGTACCTACTTCAAGAGGTTAATGCTAGAATATGTCCCATACTGCCTGTGTCAATGTCAATGTGTGGCCTGTCAGATTGAATGTAAAAATAGTGTAGCACCATTTTTTATCCCAAAACAATCGCCTTTCATTAACAATTTTACATATTGGCTCTTCATTGTCTTCATCTTCTTGTCTCTTATTGGCAGTTCTAGCTTCTTCTTGGCTCTTCTCACCTTTTCTTGTCTCTTCTTGCCTCTTTTGGGCTTTTCTTTCTTCTTCTTGTCTCATATTATCTCTTCTTGGCTTTTCTTGCATTTCTCCCAGAATTATAATAATAATTATAATAAGTTAATAATAAGTTATTTATTTCAGCCGAACAGAGCGGTGGGTGCAATACTCTGTCTGCCATAAAAAAGTATTCATTACATAAAATCAATTTACATACTATAAAAAGAAAAAATTAAATAATATAAAAAGATTTAAAAAGAAACATATATACACATATTTAGTACTTGTATATCTACTACGGGGGCTTCAGATGAATTCTCCATGTTTGGTGAAGAGGCCCGCCCTGCCACTGGACCACGGCCTGGACGAGAGTGTTCTCCGATCTTTGGTAGCGCTGTCTAACCCCGGCTATTCTGTGGCGCATCAAAGCGGCGAACCCATGTACCCTTCCTTCTGCGAATATCTACGAGGCACTGCATCGCCAAGGTAGGCCGAATAGCGCCCTATATGCGTTATTGTATTGTATTCGAAGTGTGTTCATGACGCCTTGTGAGTATCTTGTTCATAGTTCGCCGGTGTAAAAGCTCATGCAGTAGCTCTGGAATATTTGCTTCTTCACCGGAGAACTGCACCTGTTGAATCTCCTGGCGAGCATGTTGGCTCGCACGCTTAGTACTCTTCTTTGGCGTTCTATGTCATTTTTATCATTTAGGTCATCAGTGACGACATGCCCCAAATATTTTATTTCACTGCAGATTTTGACATTGTCTCCGCCGAGGAGAATGGGTGGAAAGACAGTTGGACCAGTATTTGCATTATGTAGGACCATTACGTTATTTTATTTTTTTAATATTTTCTAGGTTTAGACCTTCTAGTAATTTATATCAACTGTAATTCTCAGAGACACTATGTAACAGCGTTTTATTACACAAATAAGGAATAATTGCAATATTAAAAGAATTTCGTTATATCCGTGGTACACTGTACTTGTCGATAAACACCGAATGATTCAATCAGCGAGATTTCATCGTCCGTCAACCCCGCACCCCTCCCCCACACCCGCAGCTCTCGCGACCATCCATCATGGTGTGTGTAATTTATACCTGTAATCTATCACACGCACACCGCGCTCGGCGTATACACACACGCACTGTCATAACCTGCTCGCGTGTGAGTACGACTGCTTGATTTAAGTGAGAACGTCTATGACCGCTTTATTGAAACGGGAACTGAAATATTAATATACGAGAAGACAATGGACAATTCCTCATGTGCTGGAAACCGCTAATTTGATTACAACCGCGGTTCGTTATAATTATGTGCCGTGATTAAATTTATTTTATTAAGTCATCTTACAGTGATGCACCCTGTGTTTTAAGACGGTATCGCGTTACAATTTATCGCATTTTAGAGATTTATTAATGATCTATTACAGTCTAATTATATACTACGCAATTATGTTACGGAAAGTCAGCTTTATTGATATAATCCATCTTTCATTTGCATCTGAACCAGGTCAGGAAAAATGGCTTCATTTAAATTTTGATATTTTTCCTCGTGCCTACATAATAAAAGAGATATCAAAAACTGAAATTATAAAAATGTTTGTTATTTTATAAGATTCCGAAAAACCAATGCATTATAGCTAAATGCGTAGGAAATGCACACATTTATTTACATATCCAGTTTTACGACTTTTACGACTTTTATCTGATTTACCAGACAATCCTTCTTTTTTTATGTCATTGGATCTCGACCTATGGAGGTCAGAGATAAAAATAAGCTAACCAAATCTAGCTAAAGTACGCATGTCATCAATAAAGTTTATTAAATCTAGCTAAAGTACGCATGTCATCAATAAAGTTTATTAAATCTAGCTAAAGTACGCATGTCATCAATAAAGTTTATTAAATCTAGCTAAAGTACGCATGTCATCAATAAAGTTTATTAAATCTAGCTAAAGTACGCATGTCATCAATAAAGTTTATTAAATTCATTTTATTTATTCTTTGTTAGGAACATTTAACAGGGTGATGTCAAAATAAATAAACATTATATTGATATTCATTTGAGTGAGTTCAATGTAAAACCAGTACAAATAAATAGAGGAAAAATAAAAGTAAGGCTAATATTTTAATAAATTTATTTCTTGTCATGCGTAAAGTATTGATACAAATAGAAATAATTATATAATACTAGCTGACCCGACAAACGTTGTTCTGCCACATAAATTATTTCTAATGAATATTATTGTTAAATAAAAAATAACGAATGTGTTGAGTGTGTGGGAATGGGATCTATGACAGAAAGAGGAATGGAGCGCTGTAAGACTGCCGATAAAAATAAAATAAAAACACCAACTAGAGCAGGAAAATGAAATAAAGAAAATCAATATGAATTTCGAAGAGCAATTGAATGTACGATGTTTTTTGTCAGTCCGTCTATAGCCAACACAAATAAGCTCGATGGTTTTCCCACGCCCGAACATGATGCCGAATGAAATATGAAAATGTGGATGAAAGTTCAAAAGGCGGTCGTAGCGCCATCTGTCATTCAACAACATAAATAATTTCGTTCTGTTTGAAATACGAAAGACGGTTAAATTTGTTCGTACAAATATACTAAATTCGCGATTAAAAAATGGGAGGGCGGAGGTAGGAAGGTTAAAATTTGGGGTTATAGGTATTTTTTGATTCCAAATAAAAAAAATACTTACAAAAAACAAGAATAGTAAAAAAAATAGGTTTTTTCTGGATAGGGACACCATAATCACCTAGCGGTATGAAATATGCTAAACCTATTCTCATACCTACCAAATATACATAAAAAAAATCATAAAAATCGGTCAAGCCGTTTCGGAGGAGTGTGACAGAGATTTTTTATATATAAGATAATCAATTTAATCGAATATTTCATTAAATTTATTTACATTTATTGACCAGATCCGAATAGTCATGCATTTCCCTAACTTTTTCTTCTCGTTCTTCCCTTTCCCTCTTCTACCTCACTGTACATGATGTCCGGAAATTTACAGGACAAGTGGGAAACTGGGAATGTACATCACATTTGCAGTCGATATTGTGGAATCACCTGTTTTATTTGAGATTTCGTTTTCGAGTAAATCGAATCGAAGTTTGAATCATTTTATAAGAAATTTGAAAAAAAGGTCAAGGCTAGTTCACTATGGGTTAATTTTAGCGGTTTAATGTTTTTTTAGCCCTGTGGTTGCCAAACAACATGGAAAAAAGTTTAAAACAAACAATGATTTCACAGTCATCAGATGCCAATTTTGAAATATCAGGCCACAATTCACTAATATCTAATATATATGTACCTCTGTTTTTTTCTTAATTACCTACATTAAAAGTTGTAATTGAAACTAACCGCATTTTAGGGGTAACAACTAAAGGTCTATTGATTGAATATCAGATAAGGTTCGACAAGAACATCATATTAAATTATCAATGGGGTTATTATAGGATGACTCTGCAGGCGATATTCTGCCCCCGCGCATTTCAACCGAGTCCTTGAATGATTTGTTCGGGCCTAAGCAAACAACTCGGGACAGCCAACTAACATTGATCATTCATTATTTGAAATTAAATCTGTATTTCGTCGTTTCCAGATCACACAGTACAAATTACACATTTTGAAATGTGGTGGTCTTGCAACTTGCAACCCTTACGGATGAATTTTCTTATCTGACACGATTATTCGTGTTACCAGCTGTCGAAATAGATAAGCTGTGTAGAAATATTAGCAGAAATGAGATTCTTCATGAATGAAAATGTGAAAGGACGCAATGATTGGAAAGATATGAATATGTTTAAGAAGGAAACGGTTAGATTTTAGAGGCAATATATTGAATGAAAGCAGGAAAAACTTTTGAGATAAATAAAATTGAAGACATCACAGAGACGTTGTACCAAGCGAAACTTAATCCAGTAGGAGTCAGGTCGTCGAGGGTAAAATAAGAATATACGTAAAACAATATGGGTGAAGTTTTATGCAGACGTGGAGTGTCATCCAATTGTAGGCCCAATTTGTGCCTGTAATTCCATACTTTCGAAATTCATTTTTTTGCATTAGCTACACAGGAGGCTCTGAGGAAAATAATTTATTTCAGGGCCTATGTCATGTTAGGTGCTGCGTGGAGGGTCTTTTTAAGGAAGGTAAGGATGGGAAGTTCTGGGAAGGAAAAAGGTATGAGGGATGGGTAGGAATCTGGGGGTTAGTGTACATATGACATCATGACTTAGAATATGATATTTACTGCTTCCCTGAGACATGGTTGACCCCAGATATTAAAAATGGTGAGTTAGGATTTCACTCCCATAACACCTATCGAATGGACCGTGATACTAATACTAGCAACAAAAGTAGGGGAGGTGGTTGTCTAATTTCAATTAATACTAAATTACCCTCAAGAAAACTTAAATGTGTAAACATCAACGTGGAACAACTGTTTGTTTTAGTGACAAATAAAAGTGAAAAAATTATAGTTGGTTGTGCATACATTCCAACCTCATCTAATATCCAGCTATATACTAGTTACTGTCAAGAAGTAGAAATATTGCGAAGAAACTATCCGGACGCTAAATTTATCCTTACAGGTGGCTTTAATCAACCAACTGTTCATTGGGATATTACCAACAATAATACTCGTACAAATTCCACGTCCAGTAATGGTTCTTGTGAACTTATAGAAATGTCATGTTTCCTAAATCTTAGACAAGTGAACTTTATATATAACTGCAATAATAATCTATTGGACTTAATTTTTAGCAATTCCAACAATATAAGTGTACAACATGCAAATGACAATGTTTCAACAATTGATAACTACCACCCACCACTTTTTGTTAAGCATACATCTATACGAAATTTAAATTTAGAGTCTTTTAAAGAAAAAATCAATTTTTATAAAGCTGATTATCCTAAGATTAACGAGTTTCTCGCCAAATCAGACTGGAACTTCATTAGTAATCGTAATAACGTTAATGATATAATAGAATCTTTTTACTGCATAATTAACAAATCAATTGAACTTTACGTCCCTATTACAAAACATAGAATATCTAATTACCCCAAATGCTTTAGCAAAGAGCTAATTTGTACTATCCAGTCAAAAAAACTTGCACATAAAACATTCAAATTATCTCGAGCTCCGAATGACTATCTATTTTTTTCTAAATTACGCAAAAAGGTTAAAAACATATCGATCTCCTGTTACAAAGAATACTTGGAAAATATAGAGAAATCGTTACAAAAGAAACCTCAAAATTTATTCAAATTTGCAAAAAATCTTAATAGTAACGAATCTGGTATTCCGTCTATCATATACCACAATGGTAAAATTGCGGATACACCTCAAGGAATTACTGACTTATTTGCTGAATGCTTTGGCGAAGTATATGATGTAAACTCATCCAATAACCAAATACCTCAATTTAAATCAAATATTTCTATTGATTTCAACGACCTTGTTATTGATGAAATCGATGTTCAGCATAAAATTACACTATTAGATACTCAGAAATCCGCTGGCCCGGACACCATACCTGCAATTTATTTAAAAAACTGTGTATCTAACTTAAAAGGCCACCTAACCAATATATTTAACCTATCATTAGCATCAGGCCTTTTCCCACAAAAATGGAAGACCAGTTTCCTTAGTCCCATTTATAAAAAAGGTGATAAAACGGATGCTTCTAACTATAGACCTATTTGTATACAATCAGCAATACCTAAATTGTTTGAATCCGTATTTTTATCAAAATTTATGTTACAGGCTTGCAAAATCATTTCCCCTTACCAACATGGATTCATATCCGGTAGATCCACACTTACAAATTTAATTATATATGAAAAATATATAACAGATAATCTAAATTCAAAATTGCAAACGGATGCAGTTTACACAGATTTTAGCAAAGCATTCGAAAAAGTCTCTCAAAAAATCTTACTAAACAAACTGAAAGTATATGGGATAAAAGGAAATCTACTAAAATGGTTTGAGACCTATTTAACATCTAGAAAACTATATGTTAAACTATCTAATCACATATCTCACGAAATTGAAGCTTTAAGTGGGGTGCCTCAAGGTTCTCATCTAGGTCCGATTCTTTTTTTGCTAATTATCAATGACATAACTTCAATATTTGAAGGTATCCATTTCCTTTTATTTGCTGATGACTTGAAAATTTACACTATTATAAGAAATTTAATGGACTGTCTTATATTGCAAAATAACTTGGATTCGTTACATAATTGGTGTAACATAAATGATTTATTTTTAAACATTAACAAATGTCAATCTATAAGTTTTTCTCGAAATAAAAATCCAATACTCTTTCAATATCATATTAACAATGTAAATCTTTCTACAGTAACATTAATAAAAGATTTGGGTGTCGTTTTTGATAACAAGATGACATTCGTCCCCCACATTGATGCAACCACGAATAAAGCACTTAAATGTCTCGGTTTTGTGTTAAGATCGTCCAAAGATCTAATGTATACAAATACACTCAAAATGCTATACGTAACACTAGTCCGAAGCATTCTTGAGTATAATTCCTCTCTCTGGTCGCCTTTATATAATGTACATTCACACAAAATTGAAAGAGTACAACATAGATTTCTAAGGCACGTAAATTATAAACTGCACATTCCAATACAAAATTTAAATTATAATTATTTGATGCAATTGCTTAAACTACCTGAATTATCACAGCGAAGAAAAATCTGTGATGTTTTATTATTATTTAAAATCATCAACGGGTATTTGGATAGCCCTGAACTAGTGAATATGATAAATTATCAAGTCCCCAACAATCATAATACTAGACTCCATGCTCCTTTTAACATAGTTGCTTCTCGCACTAATTTTATGTATAACTCTTGTCTTCAGAGATTGCATCGTGTGGGGAATGAAACTTGTTCTGTGGACATATTTTTTTATAAAAACATCGCTTCTTTTAAAAAACGTATATGTATGCAGATGCAAGAATCCTCAAATGTTCCTGATTGTTAACAGTAACAAATTTAATACCGACTACTCTGTAACTACTTTCATAGTATATACCTACTTATTTATTTATATATGTAATTGCTGTGTACCTTTTATTTTTTTATCTTATTTTTTCATAATAATAACAAACTTACATAAAAAAATTTTAAATGTTTCAAATTGTTAACAGCAAAAAATTTTATACACACTGCTCTGTAACTACTTTCATAGTACCTAATTCCTTCTTTGTATATGTAATTGCTGTGTACCTTTTATTTTTCACAATAATAACTTTTAATAACAAACTTACGTACTTTTATAATAGCAAATAAAAAAAAATAATAATAATTACAAGAAATTTACTGATTTTTATATTAACCGCAAAAAAAAATGTTTTACACCTCTGCCGACCGGTTTGCTTCGAGTATGTTTGTAATAATGTTTTGGGTAATATTGTGACAATAATTTCTGAAACTACTCTAGCCTAAGACCAATACGAATATACTGGTTTTACTCCTTGTGTTATGCCAACATATGTCTGTCATGCTGTTTATTATTTTATATACTATATACCTACTTGTTATGCTTCTACATACTTGTTATAATGCTCCTGTACAATTTACCTTACATGTAAAAGCCATCAAGGCGTAAACAAATAAATAAATAAATGACTTATTTAAAGTACCGAACGGTAAAGCAGACGTCTTGGCAAAGCATAGCATGACGAGGGGAGTGGTGCTGTTAACTGAAATTGCAACCATATACGTTCTTTATACGCCTTAAAAATATTATTGAAGAGTCACTTGTCTAACTGCTGATAGGGTAACTAAATTGTACTCTAATTGGAATTATTCTGTTGTACAATAATAAAAAAATAAATTAAAAAATAAAAATAAATAAAAAAATAAAAAAAATATAGGAGTGACGGACATATGAATCCATCCCTCCAACTGCGGTGCTAGGCGTTGGGTCGAGAGAGTCCGGCTGGTAAGGTCAAAAGGCCTCCTCCAAAGGTAAAAAATCTCTCTCGATCCGGCCCCCCACGCAGCAGGTGAGCAGACGCATCCGCTGCCAAAACCTGAACAAACCTCACCCCATGAACCCGGGCACCCCTACTTTGACCTTTGGCAGAGGTGTTGGTTATCCAATAAATGGTTCCCGAGACGGCGGTACCCATACCCGCCTCCCAATTGAATTGGATATATACGATTTCAGGTGAGCGTGAGGCAAAACGCTGGGGGGTTGGGCTAAGCGGGACATTTGTTTGCTTTTAAAATTGTATGGAAGGCACTTCTAGTGTTATATTCTTTATTACATGAATTTAAAATATATAATACATACCCAATCTAAATATTTCTGTTGGGTCTGTCCTGCGTATCTCAGGAACTCGGATTTGTGTAGAAATTTAAAAAATTGGACCTGATAGTATGAAAATTTCAGACAAGCAATAATAAAGTTTTATGTAAGATTAGGCAAGAGAAATTTATTTTAACTGTCATTTTGAAAACGGAAATTAAAATAACCCCTGAGTTTTCACGGGTCCGCGCCAGCGTAAAATATTTGTGAAATTGTGTTGATACTTTAGTATATTATCAGGTTACAAAAGGGAAAGAGTTATATAATAATTAACAACCCGCTCTACCGTCAGAGGTACCTACCTACTTGCGGAGTTAACGGAAAAGATAAATAATACAACGTAAAAAATAAAAATCAATAACATAACATGAAACTTGGTGGTCTTGTTAATAATTACTTCGAACTCCAAGGAATCACCCGAAGAAACTTGTAAAAAGATATTTTCACACTAGATGACACAATCTTGGATACAAAGTCTTTTTTACTCGCGATCCTGTTTTGAAGACCAACAATACAATTTGTTTTCCATTTGCAGTCGGTATAAGAGATCCAGTTTATGGTCGTAAGAGAGTGGGACGGAAACTGGTAATTATGTATTGGATATTGGGAGAAGGACAGAGAAGCAACAGTCGGTAGCAGGTAGCGAGAAGAAATATGGCAGACTGGTCAATTAGTTATTTGGAATGTTAATTCGATTGTTATTAAATATAATAATAATAATTAGCGGTCCCGGTGCGAGTGACGGCGCGCCCTGCAGAGTGATGGGCCATCTCACATCTCACGGGACCACAAAGTACCCAACACATTATTTGGTCGCTAACGGCCTTATCATCACACAGCTTTGATTTGGAAGATGTCAACGATAGTGACTGCTTTCAATGGAGTGGTACAGGCAAGAATGCTTTCATAAACAAGTAGGTAGTTATAGAAGAATACTCAAGACATGGTTTCTGGTAGAAGTCATTACACAGAAAAGTTATTATTTTTCTATCAAGCTTCATGTGACAGAACATACTGCGATATTAGGTAATATCAGAGAACCAATATCATCAAAATGACTTTCTATGATGTTTCTTTGATGTGGTTGGACAGGAGCACAAACTTGCGAATTGAGAATGACAACAAGATAAAGACCAAAAAGTAAATTTTACAAGATAGACTAAAAATTAGATTTTTTTTTTCATTCATTTTGGAAATCATCATCTTGAATATTTTGACTGGTGTTGCTTCTGATTTTAAATTATCATAATATTTTTGTTAAACTGGTGGTAGGTAAATATTTGTTTGGCAAATTTTTCTTTTATTTTTGTATATACATTAGGGTGTGTCAATTATTTCTACTTTTGAATTCAGAAACGCCCGGGGTCTCAAAAGTTGCGTGTTACAAAGAAAATGAGAATTGCATTTAATTTTTTTTTAAAATGGTTATTAGCCCGCTAAAATGCATTGAAAATCAGAAAACAAACCTAAAACCATTTTTTTTTAAATTTTAATAAAAAAAACATTCTGTAATTTAACATTTTAACGTTTGTTTATTGTTAAAAAATGAGTATAATTGACAAAAATAAAAAATTTTTTTGGGTTCTTTGTACTGCAGTTATGGAATGAAAAATAAGTTTGGTACAAAATATAAAATATGAACCCTTCGTTTTATTTTTTTTCCAAATCACGAAATCTATTTTTTTTTTTCAAAACTTCCGGCCATTTTAGCGGGCTAATAATGAACAATAATTTCATATATTTTTACGTTTCGAATAGCTACAGATCATACGAAACTTTTCAGACCCCGGGCGTTTAAATATAAGGCCATTTTTTTCTCTCTATGGAGAGCGACACACGCTAATATACATATACGTTAATGTAGCTGAAATGACTTTTATGAGTTCATCGTACAGGAAAATTTCCACCTGTAATTTCTGCATTACATCCAGGGTATTACTGATACTACTGACCTTATCTACTGTAAATGTAAAGAATTTGTTTTTCGGTATAGCAAAAAGTTCCTACCCTCTCTTATAGTTTTTTTTAAATGCGGTATAAAATGCTGCCTGTAATTTTTTTTTACCTTGTCTGGATTTACGTCAATCATCAGTTGTCTTTATTGACAAAAACGTTTGTCAAAACTATGAACTGATGGGAATGAAACCAATATATGTGTGGCGACACATCATTATTATCATCGCCATCAAAAGAACATACGAGAAACATCTAATATTCGCGCCCATCGGCAAACCTACTTGCCTAGGTTCCTTCGTACCTATACTGGCCGCGATGTACTTTCTCGCCTCCCGTGCCAGCCCGACGATAATAATATCGCCCCGCCTAGAAAGGTCTCGAGACAGCACCGTACAATATCTGTACGGCGCTGAATATTCTCGTCAACTGCCGAGGTGGCTCGTATTACCTACCGCGAGGTAGTTACTCTACCGCGGCTATATAAGCAGCCGATCGCTCGCCCGCTGCAGTTCAGTCCAGTTCAGTCTCACATTAATCATCGGTCAACATCTCAACATGTAACAAGTGCTCCTGCATGGCACACGCTCCAGGGCAGCTTCCTCGAGGTCCATCACCACGTCTCAGCCACAAGGCCCATCGTGCCTTCAGCCCCGCAGAACAGCAACATCCCGCGACTCACAAGGCTTGCGTCACCTTCAGTCCGGGGATCAGCTCACCACTTCATGGCACCCCGAAGCCCACCGTGCTTCGCTGCCATGGAACGCGCTCCGCCTCGCCAGGACTACCTGCTGGTGGCTCAGCTCACCGAGCCACACACCGTTTACCTCCGCGACTTAAAGCGTCGAGCAACGGCCTGGAAGATAGGTCATCTCCACCGCCATGGTGTCGAGCAACTCGCTGACCTTCACCGCACCATCTCCATCACAGGCACGCCTGCAGCATCTCATCCGGCACCTCGCATTACATCATGTTACCGCTTTACCGACCTCCGCTACGTAGCCAATAAACGACTGACTCACCACTTCGACATGACGCCTTTCATTTCTGTCTCCCGCTCCCTCATATAAATGAATTATATCTCGTCCCGGTTGTCAGTGAACAGTGAACATTGGTTAGTTGACTTTGATATCATTAATGTCCTCTTGTGATGAAAGTAGAAATGCAATACTACTAATAGAGGATTTTTTAAATGTGAAATCACCCAAGAAACGTTTTTTATACTTTTTGGTCTTTATCTTGTTCTTATCCTCAGGTCTTCAATTATTAATATAATATACAATTTCGGTATCAAGTGGGTCACCAACGAGTCAAAATATATATTATCAAGTGAAGAAAATCAAAGATTGTTGAATTATATAGCACATTTTAATAGAAAGATTGGTATCTAAGTAAGTAATGCTATGAACATGAACTTGATGTAATATTACGGTCCGCAGCTAATGGCTTACCAGAAACCAATCCGAGCACGTAATCACAGGGTGACCTGGAATACCAACGTTTGTTGTTTTAAGCTTCGCTTGTCCGTACCTACATTTAAATTAAGCTAATTTAACTGTTTTTTTGGTCCCAAAGCCACACAAAAGGGAAATGAGATTATTTCTCAATTCATTTCATAAAAATTCGTAATGATTCTTGGCTCAACAACTCGACCGTGAATAAGCTTAAGTCCGAGGTACGTATAGGAGTAGGAAGCGGTAAAACATTTGTATTAACAAAAACATTTCAAAGTGGATATTCTCGTTCTCGCCGTGTCTTATGTATTCAAATCCAATTACCAAAACATAAATAAGAATGGCTTTTCACTGATCTGAACATTCATTAAGAATACCAGAGATTATGGAATTAAACATGTTCAAAGCAAAACTGCCGCAGACTCGCAGAATAATCTCAAGTCTTAGAATTTTTTTAATTCAATTTATTGTTTATCCAAGATTATATTTTTACATAATAAAGGCATCTTTGATAATATTAGCCGGCTAATCTAATAAATAGCTAATGGATATAAATAACTTTTTTAGGATTCTACATGAAACTAATACCTAACATCCAACCGTATTCTTGTGCTAATCCAGATATTATGTCAAAATTAAAACGACGTCTGCCTTTCAACAATACTCATCAAATCACTTACAAGCAACTTGCCTGAATCCAAATATTAACCCGTTTAATCATAGGACATCAAATTTGTGCCAGCTAACATACGTCTCATGTAAATCGCTATAATTCCCTTAATATTATAATGAGAAGTATGTTCTAAACATTGTTAGAAAGGCAAAACATCACGCTTTATATTAAAATCTAAGAAATAACCGTCAAAAGAGTAATATGCACAGTTTTATGAAACCAAATTTTTTTAATCGCAATTTGAAAAAGAAATTTGAAACTTTGGGAATGTTTCATTAATTATTTTTTACATTTAACGACAAAAAAATGAGGTGACAATAACGTTCTTAATACATTGTCTAATAAAATTTGTAGGTTTTTAAAAAAAAAATTTCGTTATCAGTAATTTAGTTAAAAAACAACGAAAGGTGAGTAATTTTTTTAATTTTTTTATGTTTGCGTGCAACATTTTTATATCTCAAAAATTATACGTTTATTTCAAATTATAAAATGTAAAAGCGTATTTCATCACCTTTCATAAACAGTTTTTAGTTTTCGGATATGTTCAGAAATCTTAAATTTAATTGCATTAAGAGCGTTTAACCAGCCAGCGGACGAAAATCCACATTTCGTCGAAAGTTGTTCTTCCGATCGTGCAGGGCGGTTACAATGAGAAAGATTGATTATTCTCCGTACCAGATTTTTTAAATTATAACTCAATATCGAATTTATTTCAATCCAAATTAGCTTTAATTTATACCTTCATCCAAAAATGCTGAAAGGCGTGATGATAAAACTATTAAAATAGTGTACTTTTTGTAGTTATTTTTTGATTATAAGTATTTATCATTTTTCAATAATGTCTAAATTTAATAAGAATGTTAAAAAAATCTGAAATATATTAGTTTGTAAGTGCGCAAATAAATACACAAATGGACCAATTTTCGTCAAGAAACACATGTACGTACATATTTTTTAATGATTTTATTGAAACTAAAATTAAAATTCTAATACATAACTTTGCTAGATAATGTATTGATTTATTTTACTGCATGATTACATTATTTGAAATGGGTGTGGTATAATACAAAAACTTTTTTGAAAATTTAACAAATCTGCCAACGACCTATGGAATAACCTTATTATACTAAAAATTATAAAAAATTCTAAAAATTTATTACATAACTATGCTAGATAAAAGAACAATCTTTCGAAATTCATTTATAATTTTTTGTGGAAAAGAGTCAATACGTCTAAAAACTTTTTTGAAAATGACGTATTTCCGGCTTTCTCTGGTAATGCCCTCTTAAATATTAGGACCATCTGAAAAATACGCCCAATTTCTGAAGGGTTTTAAGTTTTAACGCCTAATTTTAAACATTCGTGAAATGGGAATTATCGTAATCAAATAACTTTAAAAAATGCATGGCAATGAACGCGTGTTGCACATTCGTACCTCCCAGATGACTTCATTAAAGCAGCATCAAGTATGGCTTCAGCGCACTGCGCAGAGCAAAGAAACTTAATACTGAATGGCTGCATAATGGAGGTATACCGTTACCTGTTGCAAGATGCAAGCGTATCTGTTATGAAAAATGCGTTTTGTTTTTTTTTCTTCCTTCCATGAGCCTCGAAGATTGCGAGGAAGGCCGCAGATGACGAGACTTGAGTTGCAGATTAATTTTGCTGGTGGCTTATCACGCAGTACAAACACACTGCGCAAACATCTCCACTGATTAATGTTACCTTACAAGGTTACATTGAGCGAAGCGAGGGATGGAGCATATGCGAATTTAATTAAAATGTGATGACTTCTTGATACCTTTCTTTGTTGTACGGCTACGGGCACGCAGCGAGATCCGTATGAACATTGGACGAACACGCCAATGAAATATTTATTATTTTATACTGCTGGAGAATTGAGAAAACTCTGTACTCATTTTTTGTACTTACATTTTTTATTGCATTAGTTCCACAAAGGAGGCCTTTGTCATCTTTGGGGATGCAGTGTGGGGGGTTTTTTAGGTAAAGGAAGGATAGGGAAGTTCTGGGAAGTAAAAGAATCAGAGTGTGCAGTTCACACGCGGTAGAAGTGAAACTTTCGGAAAACCAAACTTTGAGAGAATAAGACGAATGCAAAGAATCAGGAGTAGGATAATTGTAGGGTTTATTTATTATAACGATGTTACCAAGTTTAAAAATTATTTTTAATTTTATTTTACGAAGCACCGCACAACGGGGAGGCCGATTCGCTATGAAGCATGTACGAATAGGACACCGATTAGTCTATCTCATTCTCTCGCAGGCAAAATCCTATAGATGTGTGCGGCAGGGCTGGGCAGTATTTGAAATACTTGTAATTGAAATACGTATTTGAAATAAAAATACGTATTTTGTAATTGTATTTCAATTACTTCTTAAGAATGTATTTTGTAATTGGTATTTCAATTACCTGCCGCTGAGGTATTTTGTAATTTGTATTTCAAATACTTATGGCTTCAAAATACATTTTCAAATACATTTAGCGATCTTAATAATGATAATGAAAAATGAACAAACATAGATAATATATAGACTTAAAACGGTAGAAGCCTATTGTCCTTTGCTATAGCACTCTTACTAATGATTATTTGTAGTTGATTTATATCATTGCTTTATAATGTACTGCACATTTTTCTAACGTCATGCTAGTTATTATTATTGTCCTGTGCTATAATAGCACTGTTATTTACATTTTGTATCATATTATATTATACTTGTCATTGCTTTGTATTGTACATTTTTGTATAATAATATTAGATCAAGCACTATAGGAATAATTTGACTGATTACTAGATTATTTTTAAGTTAATTACTGTAGTGTAGAGCGCACTTAAAGTGAAATAACAGAAAACTGCGCTTTTCAAATGTCATCCATTTATATATAAAAATTAATCCTCGTTTCCCTTGGTCACGCCAATAACAATAATCACACCATAACTTCAGAATGACTTCAACGATTTCATTCATTTTTAAGTTTTCTAATACTTTAGAATTTTATGATATTGAATTTAGCAGGCAGCTGTTTTTTTTGTAACAAAAGAATTGTCTGGATTTTTTAAATTATAGATATTTTAAATAGGTACCTGATTTGATTGATTGTTCTTATAATATAGAAAAATGAATATTTGTAATATGTCAAAAATGAAAATTTTTATAAAAAAATTGTAATAGCTGGCACGCGAGTTGTTTGAAAACTTAATCTACTGGGACTAAATATATGGAACGCGGGAGAGGGGTTGGCGGGATGGGGGAGCGGGAGTGGGTAGACAGGGAAGGTGGAAGGGGAATGCATGAGGGGAAGGGGATGCTGGAGGGGAACGGGGAAGCACGGGAAAGGAAATGCAGGGAGAAACAATTTATTTCTTTGAATATGGAATTGCAATGCATGCCGGGAACCAGCTAGTTTAATTATAATAATAATTATTATAATCGAACAACTAAGGGAATGTACCCATACATTGTACCTACGTGACCAACTTTTTGCAATTTTTAACCCCCCCCCCCGGTGACTAAAAACCAAGCCCCCCGCCGCTCATTTGTACCCAGCATGGTATTTTGAAGACCCCTCCCCCCTAAACAGGTCACGTAGTATGGGTACGTTCCCTAAGTCCTAAACCACAAAACTTTATAAGTGGAGCGGATACGAGATATGTTTCCTGAGCAATATGATTAGTCAATTTTAGCATATCTCTGTTTCACTATGCTCAGCTTTGCTTCCATGGAAACCCACCCTTAGATAAGGGCACTTACGACAATTTATTGCAACCAAAGGTTCTACCAAAACCAAATGTATTTTGTATTTTGTATTTGAAATTAAAAAATGGTTAAAATACTGTATTTTGTATTTCAAATACACGACTTAGTATTTTGTATTTCGTATTTTAAATACATGCGAAAACGTATTTTGTAATTTGTATTTTAATTACAGCAAAGCATGTATTTTGCCCAGCCCTGGTGTGCCGTAATTTCTTTTTTGTGTCGCTCGTTTCCATTTCATCGAGTTTCAAATCATATCGGTGCTAAAGACATTTTCACTTCAAAAGTTATGAGGGGAAGGTGGTAATCGGAGGGTCAATGTGTCCAGGATTGAGGGACGTGTGAATCCATCCCTCCAATTACTGTATAAGTCAATGGGTCGAGAGAGTTCGGCTGGGGGGGTACAATGTTTCCATCCACGCAGTTGGGCAAACGTGTGTGCCGCCAAGACCTAGACAAACCTCACCCCATGAACTCGGGCACTCCCTGCCTTAGTGAATTACCTGATGGGGTAACCTATGGCAGGAATGTTGGTTATCCAATAAATGGTTCCCGGGGTGACCCATACCCTCGGAATAATAAGTAACTGAAGAATAAATTTATATTGTGATTATTCCTGTAAATTGTGGTGGCGCTGCTTTCTAGGTAGTCAGTTTGTATGCTCGCATCTTCCCCGTCAAGGTTTGCAAAGGAATACATTTTTTCTTGAAATTACTTCTCGTCTGAGGAGATGATTTTTTCCCCGTTGGTATTTGTTATTTGATGGCGAGATGCCAGGTCTGGTGCCAGGTGCCAGGTATTGTATCAGCCTGTCCAATGCATATTTTGCGCAACGTGCTGAGATTAGAGTAAAAAGAAGGGATATAGAATTACACAACACAACGTGAATACATGTACATTGTACCTTGTAGGTACCAGGGTCGATCAGAAAGTTACGAGAATATAGGCTTGACAGAATTGATTCGACTTTACTTAATTTTGAAAGAATTCCTAAACTCTTTTCATTTATCCGATATTTTTTAAAATTAGTTGAGAAAACTAAAAGTGAAATAATTATATTTTATTGATGAAAATTCATTTATTTACGGTAGAAATACCTTTAAATACAAAATAAAAAAAATTCTTTCACATAAAAATGGATTACCAATCAATTGTACAGTGTAAATATACTAATGTGATTTAAATTTGCTAAAATTTACAATCAGGCAATTGGAAACTAAAAGTAAATTAATAACTTTTTTTTAAAATGTGTGATATGCTTTTTTATAAGTTCTTTCAGTGGTAATAAAAATATCTGTACTTCTACACATTGATTACCTTAGTTGTATACGCTTGATGTAAGAGAGTTCAATAAAGAATAATATTGGTGTTGACATTATTGCTGTGGTGAATAATATTTTTAGTTCTTATGACTCTATTAGGAACATGAAATGAAATCAATTGTAATAATGCAGGGCTGTCAATAAGGAAATCAATCTTCTGTCGGACAGTTTTATTAATTTGGGATTTTCGTTAGGCAGTTGTAGTCAAATTTGAAGAAAAATTTGAAAAAGATTGGAGGGCTTTGAAAGAAGTACGTCGCAAGTAGGTATATAAGTCTTCTCGTCTATATTTATCGTTATTCCCAATGTTGAAGTATCTTTATTTATTGAACGCCTGTAGGGGCGTACATCTTGTTCATAACTTTACGGATGATTTATATTCTACAACTCATCGTATTATAATGCATTTTCACAATAATTCTTACCTGAAAGTAGATACCTACTTTGATTAACTTGAACGTTCCATGTCTTCCTGCTCTATATTTTTTCTTCCTTTCACACAAATATTAGACAATATAACATTCTAAAATTTAAAAAATATATAATTCTTTTGTTTTTAAGTACCCACATACCAGTAATTTAAGAATGAATGCCACCGCTCTAACCTTATTTGGGGTAATGGTCAGCTTTATTGCCTTCCGAACAGTTGTTTTTATATAATTATATTTTTATTTTTAATTTTCATACCTTACTTCTATTTATTAAAACACTTTTTTTAAATATTATAGTCTGTGAGTTTTCACGGGTCTGCGCTAGGTATATCATAATGAAATGTGTGAAAGCCCTTTTCTGGATATAAAAAATAAATAGATACATTTAAAAAAAGCCACATGTTAGTATTCTTATTCTACTAATTTTTTCATCCTCTCTATGACACTCTAGGTGTTAAAGGGTGACCGGCCAACTAAGAAAGAATCCAACACGGATGCACCTCAGAAAGGTCATGAAGAGTGAAAAAATATTTAAAAAATTGTGTGAATAGGTTAAGTTAGGTTAGGGTTACCGGCTATTTTAAAGTTATTTTTTCATAGCTTTTAATGACTTTTCTGAGGTGTTTCTGAGTTGGTTTCATTCTCAGTTGGCATGGAACCGTGTTAAAGTATCCATTTAGTTTGCTCATTCTTCTCACCCTTGCGGCTGGCCTTGAATTGGTTAAGATTTTTCCCATCCGGTCATATATTAACTAATAATTTCACTTCTACTCAATCTTCCTCTACCAGTTTCAGAGTATCCAGTATCAGAGTTGTTAAGAGAGCTAATTTTTTTAACTGGTCAACAAACTTCTTTCGAAAACTGCTTTACAAGCGGTAATTGAACACTCCTAAAATACAAGAAAAGAGCATCTCTATTTTTTGCCGGAGATAATAGCAAATACGAAAAATGACATAAAATATATTCCACCTCAAGTATTTTCATTTTATTCTACCAACTTACTAGTGGCCCCTCTTGCTCGTAGGTGCATTATCATACTGTATACGTGTCAGTGGGTACAGGGTGTTCAATTTGTAGTACACCTGTCGTGCATCAAGTACAGTTCGGGAGGTCGCCAGTCGCCTCGCTTTCAGGTGTCGATCGCTTTTGTTCTCGATCAATCCGACAGACAAGTGGGAAAGAAATAATATTCAATTTAAAAAAAAAAAACATCAAACATGACATGAGTACCTAACTTCTCGAGGATTTTACGCAATATTTACGCAAGTGATTGTATTGCTTAAATAGAAAGTGAAACATTGATTCTTTTATAAACACACTCGAAAAAAATGACGTCTTACGGATACGAAATAATTTGCTATTTATGTTTGAACGTGTTACTATATTGAGTAATGTTTTTTTAAACTCTTATTGAAAAATAAGCTAACCTTTGCTCTCTTAACAATATTGTTCTTATTTAAAATATATGTACATATTTTTAAAATATATAACACGACAGCAATTTAATTCCACACAACAGTTATAAAATTGTTTATAAACTTTATTCAGTCGATACGTGTTGTTTTTATTGTTGAATCGTGTTATTTTTTTTTTGTTTCGAATAAAAATTTATATAGTTTATGGTCACCATTAAGATGAGATCGCTCCAATAAGAGATAATACAGATGTGTAAAGATCTGATCTGTGGACGTGGAAGCTGCTTAGATAATGCGGCAATAAATAACGACAAATAATTGAAATTATTCAAATCACTATCGATTAAACCAGTCAAACGGCAGCTGGCTTGTCGATCATAATCTTTGTAATCACCTGTGCCTTGAGTAAGCCATAAACAGAACCCCGGTGGTCCCCTGTCCACTGGCCACTGTCCACTTCAAGGCTGCGGCATCTGGCGTGGTCATCTGGAGAGTGGCACTGGGCATTGGACACAGGGCTGGGCACGCTGCACAGATTTATCACATGTCACCATAATGCTTATCATAATATCCCTAATAGGGCTTCTGCTAAGCGTTGGAAGTAAGTACCTTGCTAGAACTATTAAAGCGACAGACAGCGTATAGGTATTTTTTGGCGCATTCGGATTTTGGTTTACTTCATTGACCCCGAGGGGCAGCTGCCCGCGTGCATTCGTGATCTCTTGCTCTCGTGTTCTTGTACCCAATCTACAGAATATGTCGAAAAATGTAGCATTGTAATTTCTTTGTGTTTCACTTTTGTTGGGCAGGAGGTTATGAAGATGCTGTTTTCGGGTATGCTTTTTAACATTAGCTCCACGTAGGAGGCCCTGAGATTAATAATGAACCTCAGGGCATGTGTCATCTTTGGGGATGCTGCGTGAGGAATATTTTTTCAAAAGGAAAGATAGAAAGTTCTGGTAATAAAAAAATTGTGAGCGTTGGATAGGAATCTGGAGAAATCCATCTCTCCAACTGCCCTGCAAGGCTGGGTAGAGAGAGACCTACTGGAGAGGTCAAAAGGACTCCCTCAACCAGACTCTCCCGCTCCGGCCTGCCACACATTTAGTTGGCAGGCACATTCACAAGTCCCAGAAAAAAACTCACCTCATGAACCCGGGCTCCCTTGCGAAGTCACCAAACTTCACTTAGGATGACCTGTGGCAGAGGTGTTGGTTATCCAATAAACGATTTCCGGGGCGCGATACCCATGCCCGCCTCACAAATTATTATTATATACTGTCTAGTGGATGCCGAGAAGAGGGAGCGGAACGTGTTGAAGATACCTGTTTGTAGGAGGAAGGTAACCAAAACTTTCAATGAAGAAATTATTATGAAAATACAAATGTTGGACACTGTGCACTGTCCACGGATATGAAACTATATTTTCGGAGCACATTTAATTGAGAAATATTAGTACAACAAACTCAGCATTCTCACCACTATCGGTTTTAATGACCATTATTTTAAATTATTGGTTTGATATGCTCATATGAATACACGATTAAAGTATACATTAGTGTACTTATTCTAATTATGTATTTTAATTTCAAATAAAATAGAATGAAAACATTTTTATTATTGCTTCGATCAATGTATTATTGCCTAAATATTCAGTAATATGGCGGGCAGGCAGGGGGACCAACCATATACCTACAACTATGTTTTCGGCAGACAAAAAAAACTCTTATTATTTTAGTTTATTGGTTGTGAAGATTGTAATCCTTTCGACATATAAAACCGATTTTAAAAGAGTTGAGAAAAAATTTTCGTACATTTAGAACCAGATGTGTCTACCAAATAAATGTTGATCATTATATCAAAATTATAACAAATAATACAAATAACACCAGCCTTACACGCTGCACGTATAAACGTACCGCACTATAATTTTATGAAAGAGTTCACCACTCATGAAGTGCATTTATTTATTTGGGCGTGAAATTCGACTATAGGTACTCTTAGTCGAAGGGGATTGCACTATAGTGTGCCAATCTATTAAGCCCAGTAGACCTTATCCACATAGTTTTTTTCTTAAATTGTATGTAATCGAAATGTAGGTGACTAATTAAGAGGTTAATTATTATTTTCTTTTCATCTGCTACGTTCGCAGATTGTGTTTTCGAAGTTTCAGGGGCTAAAACTTGAAGTAAAAACGCAACGAAACAATGACAAATAAAAATTGGTACGGTTTTTATAGTGAAATTTTAATTATTTCTAAACATATTTCTATCAGAAAAAGTTTGTCCCACAAATCTCAATCCTTCATAGCCCCCGATATCTGTAAATAAGTTATACCAGAGCAGAATTGTCTTTAACCTTAAAATTACCGACTTTTCGTTAACTGCGATTCCAATTCTCTCAGATGCCAAGTCATTAATTTTAAGGTTACGAACACAGATCATGGAATACAAACTCTACGATCTGTGTTAACGAATAATTATCTATTCTTAAATAGATACCGAATCGCCCATAAGATCTAGTTAGCAAGTAAATTTCTTGATTTGAAAAGCGTCAAATAGTCGAGTACCCTTAGTCCAATAAGACTGGTATTACAACAATACCAAGTTCTTTTTATGTAAATATCCCACGAGAGTCCCTACTGCTCCCGTCTGGAGCTAGTGAGACTAAAGCATTCTCTATCGGGGTACGTTTCGAGGCTGAAGGCAGTGGGGAGGAGAAGGAGGTGAAGAAGAAGTTGTGGGAGTACCTGGCTATTTAGATCTGGTCACCAGACACGGCTTAAACAATTTCAAGCGATGTTTCAATTCTGAATGATAGTCTTACACCAGGGGGATACTGAAAGTATCTTCCACTCTGAACATGGAACGGTCATCAAATATTCCTACTATATTTGATTTAAATTAATAAATTGTGAATAACACAATTCTATCAAATAAAATTTACATGCCACGCCGGGATTTAAACCCGCGACATTCGGATTGCTAGTCGAGAGTCTTACCCCTCGATCACGGAGGACGTCATCTCCCCGTCGATCTCCTGCCAGAAAATTAATGGAAATCTCCGCCTCCAACAAGTGGGTACTTTCTACTCAAAAGTTGGAAAAAAATACTGATAAAAAACTTTATTTCAGGATTTTTTTGAAAAAGAGCAGAAGTAACCATAAGTTAAGATGTGGGTGTCCATGGCTTAGCATAAATAAGAAAACACTGGACGGTGATAATAATGTGGTACTCATAATATTTGGACGACTTTTTTGCGGAAAACAACAAGTGTGCTGGGATGAAGTGGTCCTCGCTTTTGCCAAAACTGAGCAGGCTTCTGGCTGCACTCATCTTCCCCTCAGTGCCCCCTCCCCCCCCCCCAACTCCTCACCTACCCTTCTGCAGGCTGTATACACTGCCACAGCCAGTATCCTCGCAAAGACCGCACATCCACCAGGTCAGTGCTCATTACATTAACCTCATTCCCACTGTGTTAAACAAAGTTATGAAATTTTTTTAATGAGTAGGTAAAATTTTCTTTTTTATTTCTGTTCTTATCGCTTATTCGTAGGTAACTCTTGAGAGATAATAATATTTTCACCTTTAGAGATAAACAATAAACGTCACGTTTTGTTTTCAAATAATTGACTGAGAGTAGTCCTGTTTTAACTCAACCGTTTGGCATTTCATTTGTCCGTAAATATGTTTGTTGAGTCTGCCTGAGTGATAAGAATGATTATGGATTCTATAACGGGCTTTTAAATGGTAATAATCAATATTATTGTAAGTACATAACGGCCTGAAGAAAGTTTAAAAAAAGAATTATCATTGATCTGGTGACATTTTTTTGAACAAATTGCATAAGTGATTCATTACATGAAATTTAAAAAAATGTTTCGTAAAATATTTGTGGTGTATAATTAAGCAGGTTGGTATTTAAGTTTGTACTTTCAAGTCTTGCGATTTTAGAGGAAATTTTTATTTTTATTTATCAAATGAGAGGAAATCACATCCTCTTTTGGATGCTAGGTCCACTGAGTGTTCTCAGAATGAAAAGCTTATGATATGATAAAAACAGCCCTAAAATTGACTAATAAAAATCTTTTGAAATATTTGAGTTATTAAGGTTTTTTATTATTAACGTACAAACGGTATTCCTTGGAAACAGAAAAATTCTAGATTTTACAAAAGTTAGTAACAAGTATTGCCTAATGCTAACCTATTCCACTCTATTGAAAGTATTGAACGAAATGTGATGAAAACTGTTAAAGAGAATTAAAGTTTTGAACCGTCCAAGCGACGTTGATGGTTTACCCGTTTGGTTCTCGATTTTTATTCTTTATTCAGTCAGTAAATGAAATCTCCTTCCGGCGTCACATGTTATTTTCACAGATCAGGACAGAGCTGATCGGTGAAGCGAAAAATCCCAAAGGCGCCGGATCTGGCTTACAACTTCACAGCTTCAGATCTGCACCGATCTGCTATGGCTTTATACTGCGTTTAGTCCTAAGCCATAGGTACTCTACTTTACTACACCTACACACTAGCCATTTTATTCTACGTAAGCCAGCAACCTAAAAATGGCATTTTTAAGCGTCAGATTCATTTAAAAAATATATCGTTACTAATTGGATACAAAATGTATTTCTTCCGTAAGATATGAATATATTTCAAGTTTAAAACATTAATAAATTATTTGGTAGATTGGGTTGGTAGAAAATGCTGACAGGCAGGGACGATAAGCTCTCATACAATAATATATTCGTATTCATATTCAAGTATATTTCTATGTAAAATATTTAAAGATGTGAGTTTTGCAACATAAAGTCACGAGTATTTGCCAAACAAATATTTCAAAATTTAAAATATGACGCGAATTGTCTTTAAAACAAATTGTGTACTTAAATAAACTTAATAAATATCAACACAAACATAATAACTCTACAAGAAGAAAAAAAATAAGCTTAGATCCCTTTCGAAAGAAGTCAAAATCACAGAACTCATTACTGTACAGAGCTGTGAAGATCTGCCAACAAATACCGACAAATATAAAAGAACAGGAAAATGTTTTGAAAATAAAGAAATAAGTGACTAATTAAAGTTTAATTTGAAATCATAAATACTGTACAATCTGTAATTTAATTGATATAGATATTTTTTATTAAAACATTTTCAACCACTGTAAATATGTGTATTTGCTATAAGTTATATACTCGTAGGTAAATAAATAAATACAATAAACAGACATTCGTAATAAGCCAAAACTACAAAATATAAAATTATAACGCAGATTAAGTATGATGCTACTTATCTTCCAAAGCAAGATAATTAGCAGGTTACTTATCTAGAAGAGCAGGTACATTTTCATAATCACATCGTCACATTTGAATTGAGTGAGTTTAAGAAAATTAACAAAAGATAGAATAATAGAGAATGATAATTTTTAACATTGTTAGGAACTCGTGTAAACTTTAAAAAAGCTCGTCCCTTTCAAATATCCAATGTTGAACGCGAGTAGTAAAAAAAGATAAAGCGTTTTTGGGAACCACGCATCTCAAGTTTAATGAAATTCATTTAAAATAGTCAATGAGGAAAAAAGTGAAAAGAGATTATTCAGAAATTGCAAATGATATTTTTAGTCATAGCGTGATTTAATTAATCACGAAATACTAGAGTGTTATCTAACCGACAACTAACTACTAGTCTAGTATTAGAATAGTAACGATCCTGGCGTAACATAAATAATAACATTAATATGATTGAAATCCAAACATTTCCCTTCGGATAAACAACACTGCTCCTAATATCTGATGAAATGGCTTTTCCTGAAACCAACAGCAGCAGTAATACAATTCTACACTTAACAACCCGACAACAAACATAGAATCAACATTCATTGCGTTATTACGGGATAACGGCCAACTTGCATTTACCTGATATTATTCTCTTTAGACAAACTTATCTAATTCCAAGTGTTGCTAAAGTAAGGGAGGACTGGCTTCTAGCTCCAACTTCTAGGTGGCTTCCACAAGAACAAATTAATATTCTAGCTTGAAATGTCATCCCTCTTACTATTAGGCGAATCAGGTCGAACAACGTAATACCTTCTGTCCAAATAATACAAACTTGGTTCAGGATAATAAATATCATCCTCCAAAGTCGATGCAGTGAACATGACACGGTGTACATGTAAGTACATAGATCACAAGGCCGGCATACCTCTTACAGTTAGGCGAATCAGGTCGAACAACGTAATACCTTCTGTCCAAATAATACAAACTTGGTTCAGGATAATAATTATCATCCTCCAAAGTCGATGCAGTGAACATGACACGGTATACATGCAAAAGTACGTAGATCACAAGGCCGGCATACCTCTTACAGTTAGGCGAATCAGGTCGAACAACGTAATACCTTCTGTCCAAATAATACAAACTTGGTTCAGGATAATAATTATCATCCTCCAAAGTCGATGCAGTGAACATGACACGGTATACATGCAAAAGTACGTAGATCACAAGGCCGGCATACCTCTTACAGTTAGGCGAATCAGGTCGAACAACGTAATACCTTCTGTCCAAATAATACAAACTTGGTTCAGGATAATAATTATCATCCTCCAAAGTCGATGCAGTGAACATGACACGGTATACATGCAAAAGTACATAGATCACAAGGCCGGCATACCTCTTACAGTTAGGCGAATCAGGTCGAACAACGTAATACCTTCTGTCCAAATAATACAAACTTGGTTCAGGATAATAATTATCATCCTCCAAAGTCGATGCAGTGAACATGACACGGTGTACATGCAAAAGTACATAAATCATAAGGCCGCGGCCGCAACACTGAATAAAATCAGCCTCTATTAGATGCACTAAGAATTTTCGTTAACCAAATTCGTTTTAATTTTTTTTAAATTTAATTAAAATTAAATTTGATGATGTTATTATCGAGTTCTGCAAGTATTTTAGTATGTATTTTTATTACAGCTGTTTCGATTTATCAGACCATTTTAAAACTGATACAGTCTTGTAAACCGAAACAGCTGTAACAAAAATACATACTAAAATACTTACAGAACTCGTTAATGATACTATCAAATTTAATTTTAATTAAATTAAAATAAAATAAAATGGAGTTCTAAGAGTTAAAACAAAAACTATTAATATATTAACTTCATTTTTATTTATCATTGAAGAAGATAACACTAATAATCTAAACGAAAATATGAACGAGAAAAAGACACAGAAAAATAAAAAGATAACGGTCGCATTTTGTCCCAGTTTCAACCGTTATCTTTTATTTTTCTGTGATATTTTTCTCTTACATAATTTCTTTTAGATATTAGTGTTATCTTCTGCTTCAATGATATATTATATCGATGGGAATAACCTTCAAAATTTATAAAAAGAGAGAGTTTTTATCCCTTAAAATTTTTAGTTAATTTAAAAAATAAATACAAATATTTTTTTGGAGATTCAGTGGCCCGTTTTTGTGATTTATATTTTGGTAAAATTGTAAATTCTTTTGGGAAAGGGGATGATTTTCTTTATTTCTCAACTAATGCAATACAAAACATAAAGGGGATTTTGCCAGGTGACAAAACATGCAATGTGCATTTCCGACAAATGTATATATTTTCATCACCAATATCTTACACTTTTACTATGCAGCAATTTAACACGGTGATAGCTATAGCTACATATCCTGCAGATACAAAAGCTGCAATTATTCGAACTGCCAAAAAAATGACACATCGCTGACGTCTCCGGCCAATATTATCCTTGCCATTCACATTCCCTGGAATTTAATTATTATAAATCCTTTCAGCATTAGCACGATGGTCGGGCGGCGTCCTTTACGAAAGGCGTGACAAAGGACTCATAATATACCACCATGACTGGCCTTTTAACACCTCGGACAAGTTGTCATACCAATCTAGAGCTTGCCCCACTCCCCGACAGGCGATAATCCTTCGCGATCGCACTTACTTGGGACTTTTCAATTACCGGCCCTGTTTGACCTACCAGACACCTGACGACCTGACATCAATATATTCTTCACCAGGAATATTCAAATTTTTAATTTTAATCCCTAGGATTATCTGTAAGTAATGGTAAATAGTTTAAGAGTTAGGTTCAATAATTGAAATTTATATCTTTGTTGACCACGTGGTCAACGAATGCCCGCTCCATTCATTCCCCGGCGGGATTTATGAGGTCCACAGGGCAACGCCTGAGGCCCTAGACTGGCTCGCAGACCTAGATGTCCCCCTCTGACCCCCCACCATACGGAAGAAGAAGAATATCTTTGTTATGTTTTTTGTGACCCGTTCACACAAAGGCAAATAACTAAATCTATCACGTATGTAAATTCCTACAGAAATTATTATTAAAAGAAGACTATTATACAGGAAGATCGTTTATTTGTAGGTATTTATTGAAATGGAAATGGTCTCGCATATTGGTTTAGTATTTTTTATACACTAATATCCACGCTTCTTCAAATGCAACAGTATTCAAAATACGATAATATATTAAAAAAAATTATAAGCTTAGGTTTTCAAACAATCGCCTCCGGAACAAATTTGATTTAAAAACGGGCTAAAACCCTTTATTAACCCCATATCATAAATTTGTCTATGTTTGTTTATTGGGATTCGTAGATGGTTATAGACATTGCCTTTTTACACTACACGAACAATAAAGATGCAGAATTAAGGGAAAAAGGAGTGGAGTATTCCGATGAATATTTAAATATTTCACCTCAATATGCAAAGAGAATGAATAGATCATTGTCCCAGACTATCAGAGAGTTTTGAAGGGTACAAAGTGTTTACATATCATTATTATTTTACCGATTAAAATAATACACGCTACAACTCAAATTCGTCTGTTGAAAAACCCTGAAACATTCCGTCCGATCCAAGAAGCACCGGCTCTGTGCTCATTGTATAGTCGGGAGGGCCTCGCTAATGGAATTAAAATTTGGTTAAATGGATTTTAGAATGCTTTCTTATTGTTGTTGAGAAGGCAGTTGCGTTTACAACAAATGTTTTGTCGGGCTGTAGTCGACCAAAAATTGTGTTGTGGGATTGAAGTCAACCGTCAACCCTTCCACAAAGGCAGTGCGAAGGTTCGCGCCTTGTCGTATTGTGGAACCACATCTGCCATTCACGGGTCCAGGGCATGAGGCTGTGAGCAGAGAGCGGAGAGCTGTGGACTGACATGTGTATATTTGCATGCTTGATAATATATGGTGTTGTTATGGGGGTACCGCATATTGTGTGTGGCGGGTAGTGTTGCCTTTCACCACCTCTGTTTACCCTTCACGCCTTGCTGATATTTTGATGCTGAACAGAACGAGATAAATATTAACAAAGAATGCAACCGCGGAAAAATAAGTTCGTTTTGTTTCATTTCTCTGAAGGGAGTGCCTTTTACATTCTGACTCGAAGCTTATAACGTGACTACCTGTGTATCCTTCGGGAATATCATTTATTCATACGCTTCTGTTTCCATAAATTAATTCTAACTTTAATTAAGGGTAAACGCTAATAGAGATATCTGTACAGCTAAGTATTACAAATGAAGGTATCTGAAATTAATGATTCTTATTTTCTAGGTAAAAATCAGTTAACCATCTCATTAGGATAACGTTCTGTTCTACCGTCCCACGGTAAAAAAGTGCAAACTCTAGGAAATGGTAGGTAATTAAAATATATAATAAGTATACAGTGTATAAAAAGCCTACGTATTAAAATGCAGCTTTATAGAATGCCGCTGAGGCTATCGCATAATAAATTGATTGAGTAAATTAATGGGCACTGAAAATCATTGTGATATTATTTGTTAATACCCGGCATAGAACAATGAGGATTTAGAAATGTAGACAAAGGTTAAAGACGTAACAATAATAATTAAGAGCTCCTATAAGGTCACACCGGGTGATTCAGTCATCAGTTAACCATTACATCATTCTCCAAACAGGCTCCATACAGCATACAGCATACAGCATGCAGCACGTGGGACGGAAACTAAAAGCTTTAGCTTCGCTAGGATGATATACACATACCTACATATACAGGCACTTTACCTACTCCCCACACATCATCACGCTCTGAACATTACTTCCACAGCCTTATTGTAACTGCACGGACCACAGGATTTGATCATAGCCATCGGTAGATATCTACTTGTTTTTATCGTGATCATTATTACAATACCTTGATTGGAAATAATATTGATTATGATATTCTTATTAAAATATATTCTACCCACGAATCCCTAGGATCATTTCCCAATATTGCATGGTTATTATTAGTATTATGTTACACTAACGCCACTAATGTCAAAATGCCTATGTCATTTTTGGGGATGCCCTGTGTAGAAGGTATCTTTTCGAGGAAAAGAAGGAGAAGAGGTTCTGAGAAGAAAAATGTACTTGGGATGAGTGGGAATCTGGAAGCCAGTGTATCTATGAGTGACGGAAGTTTAAATCCACCTCTTTCACTGCACTGCAGAGGTCAAAAGGTCCCCCTCAACCAGTTTCTCCTGAACCTACCCGCCATGCAATTTTGGTGGGCAGATGCATTCGCCGCCAACACATGGACAAATCACCCACCCCATAAACCTGAGCACCCCTGCCAAATCTCCAAACGTAACTAACCACTTGGGGTGACCCATGGTGGAGGAATAGGTTATAAAATCTTATAATGTAAAAATCTCGTGTCACGATGTTTGTGGTCGCACTCCTCCGAAACGGCTTGACTGATTTTTATAATTTTTTTTATGCGTATTTGGCAAGTATGAGAATAGGTTTTAAAGTATATTTCATACCGCTAGGGGATTAGGGTGTCCCTATCCAGAAAAAAAATCTTTTTTTTTTGACAAAATTTTTATTTTGTATTTTTTTTATTTGGCATCAAAAAATACTTATAACCCTAATTTTTTACCCTCTCACATCCACCATCCTATTTTTTAATTTTAGTATTTAATTTTAGATTTCAGTATTTTTGTATGAACAAATTTGACCGTCTTTCGTATTTCAAAGAGAACGAAATTATTTATGTTGTTGAATGAAAGATGGCGCAACGTCCGCCTCATTGAACTTTCATCCATACATGCGCAAGACATTCACGAGAAGCATCGCGTCATTTTGATATTTCATTCGGCATAATGTTCTCGCGTGGGCAAACCATCGAGCTTATTTGTGTTGGCTAAAGACGGACTGACAAAAAATATCGTTCACTCAATTGCTCTTCGAAATTCATATTGATTTTCTTTATTTCATTTTCCTACTTTAGTTGGTGTTTTTTTTATTTTTATCGGCGGTCATCATCTACAGCTTTCTCTTTCTGTCATAGATCATTCCTCTTTCTTTCAAAGATCCCATCCCCACACGCTTACAATACATTCGTTATTTTTTTTTTACCAACCATAATATTCACCAGAAATAATTTATACAATAATTTATAGTATAATATAATTTTTTTATGGTTTTTTGAATTGTAATTTTGAAAAACATTCCAAATTAAATTTAAACAAATCTGTGTTAAGAATTTTCAATGGAAATAATAATGTAGGTATCCGCGTGAATGAGCCCCCTCAGAGAGAACTGCAGCCGGTAATTGATACATCCAGAAACATGTGGGTTTCTTTCATCAGCGTCACAATGAATATCTTATTAAAATTTTTAAAAGAAATGTCAATCACTTTCAGTCCACACACATGTCTTCCCTGTTGACAGCCCACGAGATAATCCTGTCAAGAGATGCAAAAACTACATAAACCTCCGCCGTTACTGAAGGCTGGAGAGTGTGAATTCATCTCGCTTTGTTCGCGAGAAGGCAAAGAAAGAAAGGGGGGTTTATGTATTCATCTGACCCAAACGGATCAGCGAAATATTCAAAATGAAACGCGTAGAAGTGGTTCCTTTTTGACTTCAGGATCTTGTGTCCACTACAAAGGAGGCATCAAACACTTCTTCCACTAAAATAATATTTGTGATTAATCTGTCTCGGCTTTGCGGTGTGTGAATGGGATTCTTTGAAACTATTTTTACTATCGACGACACATGACTTCATAACGCAAGCTGCGAAAACAGTTCCAAAATACACAGAAAATATAATCTACGAAAAATAAACTGAAACATCACTCAACCAATATCCATTATTTGGAGAAAAATCATACATAGATACCTAGTATTTTTTCGACTAAATAATTTTCTGATTTTTCGGATTATGAACACATCGACCATAGTGTGGAACAGAACGCCAAAGTATACTTTCGTATCATTTTGTGACTAGCCTGGGAAGGCTGACCGCCCGAATGTCATCCTTCGATTTATTTGACCGTGTTATTATCCCATCTTTATCTGTTCCCATTTTGCCCCCCATCTGTGGCAATCATAATAACACAGGATATAGGAACATAACCATTATTTCTTCATTTCATTTCACATGACCACACCCGTAATAAAACAGTTTGTATCCCACCCATATTATTCTATTAATATCAATAGAATGTTTGTTTTATAAGTGCAAGCCATTGCTAATCGGTTGGAAATTACTGAGATCCTAGTTTGAAGACCAACATGGTATTTTATCGCTTTCCGTCTGTTGGGTCTATTTTTGGGTAAAGCCCGGGACAACCATTCAAATTGTCTCATTGTTAATGAAATGACCATTACCTTCTCAAGAATAAAGACATCCGCTCTGATAGAATATTTACCTGAACGAAATACATTATCTTATTAAAAATGCATTAAAAGCTTCAACATTCTGGCGTGGGTTTAAAAATAATTTCTTAAAATATTAAACACAAAGGAAATTATACACTATATATACCTACCTGTAGAATCAAGGATGTTTTCAAATTTCGACATAATATTTAAACAAAATAACAATGCTTGGGTTTTTGCGCTTTTGTTTAACGTTTTTACACAAAAACACAGAAGTGAGAATTTTTTAAACAAAGCATTATCTTGTTCTGCACAAAACTAAACCAATTCTTTCATAAATCTTCTTCAGCTGCGGGGGAAATTTGGTGAAATCGTGAAAGTACCCGTGAAGCTAGAGAAACAATGCGGAATACTTCAACAACTAAAGCATTTTCTGAAACCTTTATTACCCAGTAGTCATGAGCAATGGGAATAATAATAGGCCACCGAGACCTCGCTCTTAGGCTACTGCAGTTATTGATATATTATATGTAATAAACATTATGTATATTCACACCGATAATAATAATTCTTAAGGTTTCTTGCAACCATAAAACATAAAATCCGGCGAGCAAAATACACCGGGAAATTTATGTCCTTTGGAAGCACACTTTTCAAATCGGATGAATCGTAAAGAGAGTGCGGGTAATAAAACAACATTCATAGAAATTATTGTTGATCATAAATAACATCACACTAGAGAGACTAGAGCATTTTGTTATTATAAAAGTGTCCATTCACTTTGCTCAAATCGGTACCGTAATTTCAGCCTTTTTTATTTAGATCACATCTTAGTGCGGTTACAAAGCCTTTCTTCTTAGAGGGAAATGATCAAAAGTGAAAAATATTCACGACGTCATCCATTTACGAGTGATAGCGGGACTAAATACGGATAAATACAGTGCACAATGCAGTTCTGCTACCAACCCTGATGCATGGCAATGGGGCATGGTGCAGGTAGAGAAAGAATGAAAGTAGACTTACTGCTGTAGAAATGAGATGCGAATGTGTGGTAATGTGTTAACCGTGCGAAAAACGTGGATATCCGCTGAGAATTCAAGGCTGATTTAAGAACAGTTAAGATTAAGAAAGGGTTACTTAGGAGGCATATAGAGTGGATAAAAGAAGAAAACAGTGTATGGATAATATATTACGACGCTAATGAGAATGACAGAAGTCAGGGACGCCCGACGAAGACATAGAACGATCAAGTGAACTATATACTTGAATCGGGTCATGCCAAGAGTCGACGATTTTCCATACATTATAGACGGTGTATAAATATGACTGAAACAAGGAGTGTACCTACGCCTAGACCGAGTTATTTGGCGGTTTGTCGTACACCTGTAGTAAAACGGCAAGATGGTCAGTTAGTCATCCTAAATTTCAAACATAAATAATAAATAAATAAGTAATAAATTTATGCCTCAAATTCACCACATTTGTAATTTCAAACATCGTCTATATCCGCTCACAAAATGAGTCTAATAATGCTACAATCACAGGCCACAATTCGTATGATGAAAGTAATGATACACGGGGCATTTTTTGATATTTCTCAGAGAACCCTTTTGACTCTGCGGTCAATTATCATTAGGAAAACTGAACCCCTTGAGCCCAGTAAAATTTATGGATGCACCAGTAGTGACAAGTGCACTAAACACGTTTAACATTTGTTTAACTACCATATATCACCGCGTTAGTGCTGGCCGCTGGTCGCTGGTTGGTGGCGTGTTGGTATTAGTGTGACGGGACAACGTGAAAGCCTCAAACACCGAGATCCTTTCCAGGCCAAAGAAAGATTCCCAATCCTCGGAGTAAAGAAACACCTTTTACACAATTGGAAATAACTGCGTTGGAACTATTACCTTAATCCCGAACCCTTAATCCCCATTAACCTAAACTTGTTAAGTTGTAAATCGTAAAAAAATAAATCACACATTCCTTCAATCCCTTAAGTGCCCTAATAGCTGAATTTCATCAAACAAATGTTTACACCACAAAAATAAACCATTTTAAAAACAACATCAAAATATGAAGTTGAGGAAATTATAAACATAATGAAGATAGCCCAACAGAACAACCTACAGTCCGCCACGGAACAGAAATTCTTACTTCTTCAAACTTCGCAAATTTATTTTGTGGCATCATTTTCATATAATGAATAACTTATTACTTTGTATAAAACCACTATATTTAAAACAATATCAACATGTTTCGACAACAATGTTGTCTTCATCATCTTCATAGTAACATATCCTGATGAAGACAACATTGTTGTCGAAACATGTTGATATTGTTTTAAATATAGTGGTTTTATACAAAGTAATAAGAAATTCTTACACTTACTTAATAATGTAACGTATTATAAATGGTGACCGGACAACTCAGAATGAAATGAAAAAATATATAGATTACGTTAGGGGGCGTTCAAGTATTACGCAACGAAATTTTTGAAGATTTTTGACCCCACCCCCCTCCCCGTGTGTAACGCACCGTAACGTTTTTAATAATAATAATAATAATAATTGGATAATTTATAAAGCGCCGTTTTTGTGAAAAATCACCTCAAGGGCGCTGTACAATTTATTAGGAATGCTTAATTTCTAACTGATTTTACTATTTACAAATGGATACAGAAATATACTTACCTGGCAGGTCACTTCCGGTAAACACACTTTAATTATAAGTTTATGCTTGGAGAAGATACGGCCTTGCACGCGGAGGACATTACAGTTAACACACTGGACATTGCGTGATTTTACATTATTTGCTACCCTCATCGCTGTTAGTACCTATTACATTTGTGAATAGAAAAGTAGAGGTATTTATTTTAAAATACTGGAGAATTTAGGACTATTGGAGATTAGTGGCAAAAGTATAGTTGGTATTTATTTTAAAATACTGAGGAATTTCGGAATCTTTAGGGCTGGAGAATGTTCATGAAATGACCTTCACAAACGCTTACATATTTTATTTTTTTTATTTTTTATTTTTTTTTTTTTCCATGTTTTTATAGGTTAGTTATTTACGGTGTCGCGGGCATTGAAAGTGAAGGTGAAAGATTTCCGTACCACGACAGTAACGTTTCACAAGACCCTAAAGAATATAATAAAGAAAAACATGTTACGTAACGCGTTGTTCGGACCCCCCTCGTGACGGACAGTAACTTTTCACAAGACCCCCCCCCCCCCCCCCAAGTGCGTTACGTAATACTTGAACGGCCCCTTAGGTTAGGTTAAGGCTATTTTTCAATTTTTAATTCTTAGCTTTTAATGACTTTTTGTATATTATTATTACATTATTGGATATTCAAAACAAGCGTATTTTAATGGAAACTAAACATTGGCAAAAGGGGCGTGGCCTTGCACATTTTTATATACGTCTGCAATAAGGCCATGCCCCCATTGCCAATTTATAGTAATGTTCAAGCAAATGTGTGAGCAAATGTTCATGTTCACGGTCGGAGGAGACCCCACTTTAGACCACAAACTTGTGGCAACTGTACGATTGAACATACAAAAAAGTTTACATAAGTATTGTTTTACGGAATTCAATACTTCATTTGTTTGGATGTACTATGAAACAATGCATGATTGTTATTTAAATGGCGTAAGTCAGAGATGGAAAAAGCATAGGTACTACCAACACGACGCGCGACGCGACTCTCTAATAGCAGAAGTGCAGAAGGCCCCGAGTTCACATCCCGTATGCGGGAGTGTGTGCCGATAGCGATACCCCAATACCCGTCCATTTCTTTCTAATCGACTAATTACCTGCTTATTAATGTTGTTTATTATTATCGTTTGTTGTTGTTTTTTATTAGATTAAATAGGTCATTTAAACAGCCCTTGCCATTATGTAATTATTAAAATTGAAAAGGACAGAGTGCAGTGACCAGATGTGAATTGCTAGAAACTTCCCAACTTATACCTACCTCACTTCTCCCACGTTATTCAGCTACACAGCATTCTCTAAACAAGAATGCAATAAAATTATATTTTTAGCAGTAAAATAAAGTCCCGTCTAAAATCACGGGATATTATAATTGTAGAATTTGTGAAGCTCAACCTAATTAGAATAAATATTGCCAATTTCTTTTAGGTATAATATAATCTTTTTGTTGACAAATTAGAAGACATATCAAAGAATTATTAATTAAATAAAAATCATACGATTTTCTCACTACAGTTTCTAACCTAACCTGCATACTTTATCGCTTGTCTGAAATCACCCAATTATCAGTCAAAGTTTTGAAAATTACAAAATTTATTTATTTATTAATATTAACGGTATAAATATATCATAAACACAGATTACATTTCACCAAATCATAGTTATACATAAGAAATAATAAAAAAGAGTATATCAGTTAATTGTGGCATTTGGTTGAAAAATGACACAAAGAGCTACAATTACATACAATACTGATAAAATTAATATTGATTGAAAATATTTGACAGAATAGCCTTCTTGTATCTAGCTTCCGTGCAATTAAATAGATCCGCCACATCTACGAAACTATTACTAACTTCATGCAACCTAGGTACAAGCGAGTGTTTCGTATACTCAGTCCTGTTGTTGTTGCATTGAAACAGGATTTTGGAGCGAGTCGCTCTAGTGGGTATATGAAAGTCGACGAACCTAGTTAAATCAGGATTGTCTATTCTACCATTTACAATATTGAACATAAATATTACTCTTAAGTCGGATATAATTCTTCGATCTGAGAGTTTTAATAAATTTAATTATTTCTTCAAGTGATGGGTGATTCCAGTATCGCGGGTGCAACATTTAGACGCATATATAGCTTCCTAATAATAAAACAAAAAACATTTTTAATTAATTTATTATTGGAAGAGCTACATTTTAACATGTTTACTTTTTATTAGTTTATAAGAATTTAATTGAAATATTAAAACAGTCAGGAGGGAGGTTCAAAGTGCGATCGCGGGTGCAACAAATTTGGCCCACCCTTTCCAGATCATAAGACAAAAACACAAAAGTCTGTTAATTGTGATACATCTATTATGTTATGCCTTGATATTTCGTAAGGCGTTAAACTAATCTACTAAAAAAATAAACAAATATATAGAAAACAAAAACAAGCAATGAATTATTAGCTTTTTAAACAATCGCGGGTGCAACATCAAATTATCGCGGGTGCAACTCGTCTTGTTTAAGTGTATATAAACATCAATAAACCCTGATAGAGGACCAAAATAACAAATCCAACAATGCGTATTACTAATCAGTACACTTCTTTGTCATTTATGTTAATTATTTCTTTTCGGTTACGTCCAAATTTGCCGAAAATTCTATGAACATATTACATCCATCAATCCTTTTCAAAAACAAAAATTTGTTTTTTTCTTATTTTATAGAATTTCTTTTTATATATTGTAATTTGTAAGAGGTTCCAGATTGTTATCATCCCAATCACTTTCTGTTTCAGTTGTGGTTTTCGGAGATTTCAAAACCAATGTGCATTGGAGACGAGACATTGAGGTTTGCGCCACGGAAATGCTATCGCCGTCTTCAGATTAAAAGAAATGTTTTGATTGAATGCCTGATTTATTTTTCAGCCCTTCCTATTTATCACCATCTTTTTTTTAACTGCTTTTTTTTTAATATAAAGAAGATTTTTCAGAGAGACTGCGTGCCAAATCATAGAAATTCTATAAAAAAGCTGAAAATAATATAAACACACCTATTAAATACAAATCACTAGTAATACACAGCATATATTATTATTGAAGGCATAAAAAACAATAAAATATATGATAAATCACACAATAAGGGTAGTTGTCAAAGAGTTGCACCCGCGATTCTAACAACCAACACAATCACGGGTGCAACCGATTTGAGTCAACGTTTATTTAAATTCAGCTAACATTATACTCTTAAAAACGATTTATTCAAGTTTGCCTTTAATTTCTTCTTACTTTTACAAAGTTTCAAAACGTTAGCACTTTATTTCTGTGAAAAACACAAACTTTTACATCTTTTGTATCGCGGGTGCAACAAGCTAACAGTGACTTCTTGTAGTCAATGATGCTTAAAAAATAACAACGGGTACTTACATCTTTCGGCATATAAGAATAAATTAATATTGTCACTACACGTTTAGCAGTAAAGTATAACTTCAAACCATCGGTAACAGCTATTTCGCGCCAGTGTTGCACGGTGTGATTTTACAGTTTATATACCGATTCTTCGAATGATAATGTTTCCAAGCGCGCCAAAAATTTCAATATGAAGTAAAATAAAATATTTTTTTTTATTATTAAATATTGACCTTCTTCTTTGCACTGATATCAAAAAAAGTAACAAATACTGCGATTTAAAAATTACTGTCGAGAATCGTCTATAGCGGAATCGCCCTGATTATAGTTTATGTTTTCAATGAGCATACTTTGTTTAAAATTTGTATCTTAGGAATTTGTGTTAAATTTTTTTGATTGAATCTGAATGTATTTTAAAATGGGGGGACCAGATCGAGGAGTTATATTCGACTTGACTACGTACTAAGGATGTTATACAAGATGTTTAAAGTTGAAATATTTTAAAACCTCTGGAATTTCGAAGAATGAAGCCAAGCATTTTCATTCGTTTATTACCGATTGTGTTTATATGGGATATAAAGTTTAATTTTGAGTCAAAAATTATGCCTAGGTCATTAATTTCTTCGACAAAGGTAAGGGTAGAGTTATTAAGTACATACGGATGAATAATTGGTTGACTTATTCTGTAAAATCTTATTGAATGACACTTATTTATGTTTAGAAAAAGTTTGTTAAGATAACAATTAATTAACTTGTTTAAATTATTTTGTGGACAGATCCAATCTTCGGCGGTTTTAATTCTTTTAAATATTTTCAAATTTGGCAAAAAGTAACATATTTACATCTTTATCAAATATATCAACAATATCGTTTTTATAACTGTTTATACAGTAAAAACAAAATTGGACATAAATTTGAGTTCATTACGCAGCAGGAACATGTCACACAACAGACAACCGAAATTTTTATGTTTAATTAAGCGTAGGTTAGGTATTACAGTCAATAAAATAATCAAGAAACCGCTCTCACATAGTTTAACAACCGCTTTAAAAACCATGACTTTACAAAAATTTTGTATTAAAATATCGAACAACGGTTCCCGTCATAAATTATTATCATTTAAAAAGTTGAAGTCCGTTAAATACTTTAAATGCGGGCGGCAAAGCTCCTTTACAACTTTCCTTCTGATCAGCGATCGGAGATCAGTAGGTCCGTCTCGCACAACAAAAGCGCTCAGTGCACTCACAAGGATCTAGGTAGGTACTACCTACTTTACCAAGAACAAAAAGGTCGCCGGTTTATTTGAGAAATTTGTGGTTTTTGGTACAGATTAAGAAAAGAATAGGCTTATTATCATTGTTTATCGGTGGTTCAGCGCTCGTTTTAAGTCATTACCTACTGAGCAAAATTTAGATAATTTATTACTACTGTTAATAACAGGAGTTAAAAAAAAATAATGTGTCAAAGACTATGGAAACTTCATGACGCCAGAGATCAACTTTCTCGTATTTTCTGCATTATAATTAATAGGTTTAATTTTGTATCAATTTGGGAGGCGTTTATGGGTACCGCTATCCCGGGAACCATTTATTGGATAACCAACATCTCTGCCGTAGGTCGCTAAGTTTGGCAACGTAGCAGGGGTGCCCGGGTTCATGGGGTGAGACCTGTCTAGGTCATGGCGGAAAATGCGTTTTTCCACCTACTGCGTGGTGGACCGAATCGGGAGAGACTGGTTGAGGGAGACCGTTTGACCTATCATACCTTTTTCCTTCCCAAAACTTCCTCTCCTTCCTTTTTCCCATAAAAAGACATTCCATCCACAACATCCCCAAAGATGACATAGGCCCTGACGGATTTTTTTTCCTCGAGGTCTTCTGTGTGGAGCTAACATAAAAAGTAGGTACCTACTTAAGAGGGCATTACCAGAGAAAACCGGAAATACGTCATTTTCAAAAAAGTTTTTAGACGTATTGACTCTTTTCCACAAAAAATTATAAATGGATTTCGAAAGATTGTTCATTTATCTAGCATTCGTATGTAATAAATTTTGAGATTTTTTTTTTAATTTTTAGTATAATAAGGTTATTCCATAGGTCGTTGGCAGATTCGTTCAATTTTCAAAAAAGTTTTTGTATTATACCACACCCATTTCAAATAATATAATCATGCAGTAAAATAAATCAATATATTATCTAGCACACGCATGTTTTAGAATTTTAATTTTAGTTTCAATAAAATTATAAAAAAATATGTACGTACATGTGTTTCTTGACGAAAATTGGTCCATTTGTGTATTTATTTGCGCACTTACAAACTAATATAATTCAGATTTTTTTAACATTCTTATTAAATTTAGACATTATTGAAAAATGATAAATACTTATAATCAAAAAATAACTACAAAAAGTACATTATTTTAATAGTTTTATCATCACGCCTTTCAGCATTTTTGGATGAAGGTATAAATTAAAGCTAATTTGAATTGAAATAAATTCGATATTGAGTTATTATTTAAAAAAGCTGGTACGGAGAATAATTAATCTTTCTCATTGTAACCGCCCTGCACCATCGTATGAACAACTTTCGACGAAATGTGGATTTTCGTCCGCTGGCTGGTTAAACGCTCTTAAGAAACATAGTTTATACAAAATGTTCAGGCAGCTATACAACAGTATCAAAAATAAATGGATAATATCTTTTCTTGACAAGGCACACTACTTTAAAAAAACGATTGTAGTTATACAAAGATGTTTGTAATATAAATACATTTGTTAAATAAGTCCAAGACAAAAAAAATATTTAAAATATAACGACAAGAATACGAGTCACAAACGTTGCTAGTTATCGGTTATACATATGGTTATTTGGTTATAAAGGTTATCGGCGATAATTTAATATCTCCCTAATAGGGTATTTGGATTTTTTTTTATCGTTGATATAATTACGGTAATGAAGGTTTTTTTATTTATATTTTTTGTTAATATATTAAAACATTTTTAGTACAATGATCAGAAAAGGGAAATTAAACATTAAAGCTTCCCCACATTTTTAACGGTTTTTATAGTTTGAGAAATTTCCCCGTTATGTTGCCCAAAAATCGATTACAATCCTTAAAAATTCTCGTCAACCCTAATTCTAAATTGTCAATATAAATTGGATAGATAATCCGTGGCTGTGATTCGCGATGCTTTTCAAATTTCTTAGGACCCACACATCGGACAATTAGTGACGGGGCGGACGAATGCCGTTCCACAGCACCAACTAGTACTTACCCATAACTTTCCAGTGACTACCCGGTACCTAACCAGTACCTACCTATTCGCGCAGACAATGAGCCCAATAAATCCTCTGCCACAGAAGGAAGCCGCTGCCGCTAGCAGTATAATACCCACACACTAAACTCATTATATTATTATATTGAGGTCATAAAACTATGTTTCTTATTTTTCTTGTAATTCTGCGCTGAAATCGACTGAAAACAAATATTTCCACGGTAAGCTTTACAACCGCAAGAATGCTTTACGATATTCGTTGGAGATTTTGCAAAGGCTGTAAAAGTCATAAATTATGAGGCGGGGCTGCCGTTTGGAAGAAACTGACGTTTATTTGGCCAATAACAACCGAGTTGAATAAACAATAAGCGGACCGACAATCACTATTATGACCACATGAAAAGCTTCTTACCCTTAAAAATACCCACAGAAGCTAAATTACACTCAGAAGCTAAAATCCCGTAGCTTCTTTGTTTATATTTGTGGAAATTGGTTTAACCGTTCTGTATAAGTTCTGGTTCCTTTACTTTTAGAAATCATTTATGGAACCAATTTTTCAAGAATAATTTGCAATACTTCGATATTTCGTCGAAGAAGCAATATCATTAAGTAACCGTTATATATTATTATACCTACTTATATTTATTTATTAAGTGCAAACAAATATTTTATAAAATATTAAAAACGTTGACTATCCAACTAGGAAATTCTCATTCAAAATTTTATTCAATATTACATTTTTATTTATTTATTTATTTATTGTTTCTTTACACTGTAGGTAAAAATGTTTACAATACAATTTGTTACCTCACTAGGACAAGCCTGTGTTGAGGTTAACAATAATTATACAAGTTAACAAAATAACACAAAATTATACAGATTTTGAAAGAACAATATTGTTGTATTTCTTACAGATTGAGATTATGGGTACCCAGTACCCACTAAACTGATGGCGCTAGGTAGTACATTAATGTAGACTTTTAGGGTGACCATAGTTTTGAGATCTGATTCAAAATAAAATAAAGTATTTTTAAATAAACATTATTAAAGATACATTATACAGGCTCACTGGAATCTCTTAGAACAGAGTGGACAAAGATCAATCTACACTACATTTGGAGTCAATTTCGTGATACGATTTTTTTTATTTATGTGAGCTTTCGTTTACGAGTCATTTAGGCAAAATTTAAAAACAACTGTCACCAGTGGGTTATTTCCAGCTTTTTAGTATGTTTTAAAATGTAAAAGTGTTTTTAATCCTTGCAGAAAAAATGGAAAAAGATTAAAAAAATCGAAATGTTCAAATCGAAAAAAAATGTTTTCTTGGGTTCTATACGACCTACGTGATGTAGATTAACCAGTTTCTCGCACGCACTACGAATTTCCGCACACCGTGTGTAAGTGAAATTAAACTATGAGTGCTATTTATCATATTAAATGTACTGCACCTCCTGTGAAGTAATTTGGGTGAGGTTTGTTTTAAATGTCTGTAGCAAAAATTCGGTTCCATGCCACCTCAGAAACAAGTCAACTTAATACCTCTTCTAGAAATCATTAAAACTATATATTTTTTTAATATACCTTGAACCAACCTAACGTAAATTACCTTAATTGTCCTTAAATTACCCAGTATTTTATTTGATTTAACATAGATTTCTAATAAATATTGTATGGATTGACGATATACTCTTCTAATGCGTTTTATGTAGACACTAATGTTGTACTCGTAATATTTATGTTAATTTAAAAAGAAAAACTTAAAATAATTTAAATTTAAATAAATGAAGAGTAAAGCTTACTTGGGGTTGAAATAAACAAAATTTCAAATATATTATTAGTATTTATTATTTTTATTAAGGAATCTGTTTTGAACGAATTCATATGAATCATTTGATTGTGGTTTATTTTATCGTCAATTTATCCCAAAAGACTATCGAATTCAAAAATCAAATGTGTATTAAATTTTAATAAATGCACCAATAAATTCTAATAAAATCCCTGCACGTTTCAGTCCGAATCAATACTTGGAAATTCAGAAGGCGCGTGACTGTGAACTATCAATTTATAAGCCCTTAAATATAAATTGCGGCAATATTTAAAATCAATACTGTTAGAAGTTTAATACGCACATTACATTTACTGTCCATAAATTCTCGACGGACTAAATTACTTAATGGTAACGGGGCTCACCATCACCTTTCTCACAGTGCACTCTGCAGCCTGCAGCCTGCAGCCCCGCTAGTCCTAGTGGACATATGAACACTGGACATATCTGTAGGCAAAGATTACCAACTGAACGTTAAAAATTGCAATTCATTTCCCAACCAAACAGATTTCAGAGTTACCTAGTTGTGGTAATAAGTAATAACCCCACAACGTAATATCTATAATCTGTATAATTTACCGCAGCACTATGTTAATTGTGTAATGCGTTGCACATAATAGTTTTTTTTTAAATGATTTATCAATGAATCGTAGAATGCAGTCTGTTAACCACATTAGTTTTTCTAATAGATTGTCTATACCTACCTATGACTGAATTGATATAGTGTAGATTTGATATAGTTGATAATGAGAGACGTTGTTGGAAAAAAATATTTGTGTCAATCCATATATTTTTTATCAATATCACATACATATTATGTGTGAATAATAAGAAAATTTAAAACATAAATAAATATGCTCAAGCAATGAAGAATATAAGGGGGGGATGGTTTAGAGGTTTCACCCCTCCCCCCCACCCCATCGACCTAAAGATGCGTAGAAAAAAATGGAGAATAGCACTTAGATACATTCCCGGAAAATACAACAATATTATTTGCATGCATTTTTTATCTACGATTTATAAATAGGATCTTGTGATAAGTGGAGGTCCCAAAAAACTTAAATTTATATTTTTTAACACCCCCTCCCCCACCTCCTCTCGCCCCTTAAGTACAAGAGTTTTTAAATTGGTATAAGTTAGACCATATCATTCAATAATCCCATTAGTCAATAGTCCACTGCTCGCAGTCAACCAATATAGGAGAGGAAAGGGCCGAATTACTCTATGCAAGCTTTATTGGCGCATCAAATCGCCATTCATCTGATTTAGAATGCACGGGAATAGCCGCGGTGGAGTCACCATTACCAGTCCCAGTCACCCGTATCAATCTTCATTTGATGCCTAATAAAATTTAAAACATTAAAATACCCTACGGACTGTGGACATGAACATTAAACTTAAGCGAACATCGTTGGATGCAGTTCGAGGGAGTGAAAAATGTTGGAAGGTACCCGAATAGTTTCTGATAGAAAAGTTACGAGCAAAATCTATTTTAGTTAAATACTTCAAAAGAAATCAAGTGATACATTTTTGATTTTTACGTTCGTATATCTATGTTTTTAACAATTTTCACCAACTTAGAGCCAATCTACAATACAATGAAGACGTACCATAGAAGATGGAAAGAAAACAGCAGACTTTAAAAAGTAGACAAAACAAAAACACGGAATTGTTAACTCTATAAAGGAATCCCATTGTACCTATAGTTCCTTGTGAAATTAAAAATGTACCCGTGTTTAATAAAATTAAAAGAAAAGTGTAAAAGTAATGTTGTGTAATAAGTATTAGAAGTGCAAGATAAATTGTAAAAATTATACATTTGTTGAAATTAACAGATTTTTTGCAACCGAGCGATTTGCATTTCGTCTTTCCGTGTTATAAAAAAGGTAGCCGTATTGGATAATGCCTTTTTACTCCGCCAGAGTTTGTACGAGCGTTACGAGCTGTCAAATCGGAATAATCAACATTACGCGAGGTTTGCTGTTCACAGAACCACTAGTATAAGCTCAATCCCTTCAAACTATCGACATTGTTTAAAATTGCGTTTTGTGTTGCGCACATATGGATATATGGATACAAATTAAATAAAAAGGTCTGGCTTTTTGGGTTGGCGTCATCATGCAGTGATAAGAGAAGAGTTTCCATGAATGTGAATGAAGCAAGGAGTGAGTGTCAAGGGAGTTTTGTGTGAAGTTTCATTCCCTCTGTCTACCCTTAGATGAAATTACGTGATTGTTAGTAAGTTAGGTTGCATTCTTGTTAATCTACATACCTACAGTGTTTCGATAATCAATCTTTCACCAGGGCGATACTGATAGTATCTTCCACTTTGAAATGTACACATATATACATATATATATATATATATAAAATGGCACAAATCAAACAAATACAATTAATTTTTGATTAGAAGAACTCTCTTTTAATAACTTTTGAAGGTTATTCCGATCCGTATAATATACGAGTATGATTGAATAATCTAAACGAAAACAAAACACTGAAAAATAAAATGATAACGGTGGCAACTGGGACTCGAACCCAGAACCTCTCGTCTTAATAAAATTTACTTCGAGCCCGCGACCTTCGGATTGCAAGTCGAGAGCCTCACGCCTCGACCACAAAATCGATGGAAGCCCAAATATTATCACCTTATCGGCAATTGACAGAAAATCAACATTTGAAACTAAGAATCAGATTTTGTATCTTGCGTTGCGCAGTTCCTTTTTTTTATTGGCAGTAGCCATATCAATACTCGATCAGTATGTTGGTGGGTAGGAATTAAAAGGACATAACATTATTAACGACACTCGACTGGTTCCTATAATGAGATGTGAGTGGACTGTGCTACAATATTGAGATTGTTATCTACAAGTAAGGTGCAAATTAATGCTGAATATAAAATAACCGGAAAGTTTTTAGTGCGTAATTTTTGTAATAAATATCCTTAATATACTATTGAAAACGTTTGTTTAATGTCCTGTCTGGATTTTGAGCAGCAAAATTAATACGTAAAATGGTCTTGCAGCTGATTTATAATATATTAATAATATGTTGGTAAAAATCAAAATTATCACATTTGGATAACCCGTACAACAATTTGGAAAATTGCCAATTGCCAATTGATAGAAAACTGTAAGATATCTGGGCAAGCAGAGATACATTTCTATTTAATTGATAGAAAACTGTAAGATATCTGGGCAAGCAGAGATACATTTCTATTTAATTGATAGAAAACTGTAAGATATCTGGGCAAGCAGAGATACATTTCTATTTAATTGATAGAAAACTGTAAGATATCTGGGCAAGCAGAGATACATTTCTATTTAATTGATAGAAAACTGTAAGATATCTGGGCAAGCAGAGATACATTTCTATTTAATTGATAGAAAACTGTAAGATATCTGGGCAAGCAGAGATACATTTCTATTTAATTTTTCCTATAATATCATTTTTCAAATTTGAATAGATTGAAGACACACCTCGGTAGTGGGTGCTATCTAACTTTTTTCACATTAGCTCCACACAGAAGGCCTCGTCATATTTGGGGATGCTGTGTGGAGGGTATTTTTAGGGAAAAGAAGGAGATGACGTTCTGAGAAGGAAAGAGTTATGATAGGTGGATGGGAATGTGGGGGAGTGACGGAAGTATGAATCCATCCATCCCGTTGCGGCGCAAGGCGATGGGTCGAGAGAGTTCGGCCGGAGAGGTCTAGGTTAGATCTCCCTCAACCAATCTCTCCCGATTCGGCCCGCCACGCAGTAAGTGACCAAACGCATTGGCCGCCAAGACCTAGACAAATCTCCCCATGAACCCGGGCACCCCCGCTAAGTTACCAAACGTAGCGAATCGGTTTGTAGATTCGTTCATCAATAAAACAATAAACCTATTCGTGGTATGTTTTTAAGCCGTTGATAGGTCGGCACCGAGCCTGGATAACAGGCAATGGGACCTTCCAGTCTATTAATATGTAGGGATTCCAGGAAAGATTGTTCATTTCGTTCCTTGGGTAAACAACAGGTAGAATAATCAGGCTCCGCAAAACTCCAGAGGGTGTCTTATCGAATTCGACAGAACCCATTGTTGTTTGAGAACGGTTTCGCCTTATCGCGCTGTTAACAGCTGATACTGTTTACTGTGAACAACATGTGTACCCGAGTGTTGGTAGAATCGCTTTCCCGAACAGACGTTCAAACAGCAGAAGCTTTGACCGACGGTTGTAAACCCATACTTAATCATATATTACAATATACCTAATGTGAAATGTAAAGTCCCCCAGTAAGATATACGGCACAGGTAGCCTGACAGAGCGGTACCTAACTTCGAAAGGTGTGCGATATTATTTATGACCGCAAGTTATACGTTATTCCCTAACAAGGGATCATTACAAATAATTATAAAAACAATGCAAAAAAATAAAACTCAATAAAATGGACGAAGCTGTCAGAAATATTGTAAAATAATCATAAATCAAATATTTGCAAACTGAACGAAGCATGAAGAATACCAAATAAACGAATAAATACCAATTAATCAAGTTTATTTTATAACACCTCGTAAAATCTTAAATATACGCCAGTAGCTAAGTATTTTTAGGGTTATTTACATTGACATTTAAGTTATTCTTTATCTTTGAAACGCATTCTAGAGGTGACATTCCACGGAAATGGTGCTATCAAAATTAGCCAAGTATTTCTATTATTTAAACCTAATTTGAATAAATTCATTTCTTTTATACACCTACCACACATTCTGATCTTCAACAGAAATAACAACAGTTTACCTCAACGTCCGTGGTTTACCTACTATTTGCTTCAGCATCTGCAGCTATCGAAGCGTGATGAGCTCGCGTCGCGAAGTTGCAACGTAATTTTTTTCCGCTTTAGTGTTAAGTTCTGATTTTAATTGCCGGTCTGATAGTTTGATGTTATTATAAATCATCTATTTGCTCAACAAAACTTAAAAATCAAATCTATTTTTATTAGGTAGGTACTAGAACTTTCGCGAAGTCACAGCAACATTTCCAACTAAGGGAACGTACCCATACTACGTGACACGTTTAGGGGGGGGGTCTTCAAAATACTACGCTTGGTACAAATGAGCGGCGGGGGGCTTAGGTTTTTGGTCACGGGGGGGGGGGGGGGGTTAAAAATTGCAAAAAGTTGGTCACATAGTATGGGTACGTTCCCTAAACACATAGATCTTTATTCCACGGTGTTTCTTTTTTTATATGACACCTCACAAGAGCGCCCCTGAATGAACAGTGTAAAAACAGGGGGGCTATGTAGCCACCCGGTTGGGCTGCGTCATGAGGCGATTTTACTAATGCTTTCATAATAATAAATGTATTATTATCCTTCTCAGAAATGTTTAAGTTATCGGGAATAGGACTTTTATATTAGGTCCTTACATATGAAATTGGCGTTTTGTATGGGAGGAACATAAAGTCGATTTTTTTTAAATATAATATATTTATATACTTAATCAAAGTATGTACCATTGCTGTCTATGCACTTTTGCCATCTCATAGTTAGTTGATCGATCCCTTTACTAAAAAAACCATTCGGACGGGAATCAATAAAATCTTTGAAGGCGGTTTGGACTGCCCCATCGGAGTTGAATTTTTTTCCCTTTGCAAGAAGTTATCTAAATCACGAAAAAAATGGTTATCTGTTCGGGCAAGGTTCGGAGAGTACGGTGGATGTCTTAGACATTCCAATTGAAGCTCCTCTAATTTGGTAGCCATCTGTTGTGCAGTGTGTGGTCTAGCGTTCTAACGCGCGTTTGTTGATTTGCTTCACTCAATTCGTGAGGTACCCACCTTTCAAGCTTTTTCACCTTTCCAATTTGATTCAAGTGGATTAAAACAGTTTTATCACTAACACCGCAGCCTGCAGCTAACTCGGACGTGGATTCGCTTCCACATAGCCTTCAATTCTTCATTATCAACTTTGGTCTCCGGCTGTCCACAGGGCTTGTTCTGCAGGTCGAAATTTCCAGAACGAAAACGCTGGAACCAAAAACGCACTGTGTTTTCTTTTGCAGCACCGTCGCCATACACATCATTAATCCTTCGAGCCGTTTCTGCAGCACTGGTGCCACGGTGGAACTCGTAGTCGTAAATAACGTGATATTTCAAGTTTTCCATTTTGCAAACTAAGTGACGCAAAGAAAAAAAAACAATTAAGGAAAAACAAATTAATTATAATTTTCGAAACACAAATACATGAGTAAATAGCTGTATAAATTTGAATTTGGAATTCCTAACCAAAGAGAAGATATTTGAGATCAAAGTTGCCAGTACGGCAAAACGCCAATTTCATATGTAAGGACCTAATAATATTATGCAGTTGTTGTGAATTATTTAAATAATCTTTTTACGAAAACAGCAAAAAAATATTTTAAGTAGGAACTTACGTCTACACAAATTATTATATCTACAGCTTTACTTTACAAATTATTATTTTGTCAATAGCCAATGGGTTAACAGTTAGTAAATATATACTAAAAATTTGGCCAATGGGTTAACAATTAGTAAATACATACTAAAAATTTGTGCGTTCGTGTCCCACCCAGGCGTTGTGAGTTCAATTCCTCATCTGGCTAAATCTTCCATTACGACACAAAAAACATTTTCCGCGTAGGTACTGTGGCGGTGGTAGGAGTTTTTCAAACGGGTTATTCGTAACCCAAAAATGTTTGTCTTTTTTTTAAAATATGTGTTCATATAATAATTTTTTTTTGTGTGAATTTTTCATAAGAGTCTTAACTACTCCCAACCAACCAAGGAGCAAGTGAGTGCTATGGCATCCCCAATTGAAGTAATGGGGAGGGAAGGGTATGGGAAAGAGGAAGGTGCGGAAGTACCTGGCTATTCAGATCTGATCACTAAACACAGGTAAAGACATTTCAAGCAACGTTTCAATTCTGAATGGTGGTCTTACACCAGGGCGATATTGAGAATATTTTTTTTGGAACCAGCCGCAAACATACGACATATTCATTTTAAGTAAATAATTTGTGAAACAACACAAATTAATCAAATAAAATTCGCTTGAGCACGCCGCCCGGCTTGAAAATACATATATATGTTATAGTCAATCCTCGAAGCTCCGGCACTCCTAGGTTTAACTAGTCAATCCTCAGGTCTGACTTGAATAAGTTAGCCCGAAGGCTTTGGTCAAACCTAGGATAAACCAGTCATTCCGCTAAGAGACTGCATATCGACCTTTGACTATGACATATACACTGATTGTCAGAGTTTCACAAAAATAATCACTATGAATGATACTACGTACGCCCTATATCAGTGTGTTTTTGATCCCTGAATAATAATGTTCTTCGAGGTTATGTTCCCTGGCAGCAGGTAGTGTTGCTCAGCACCTGAGCACTGTAATATAGCGGGGTCCGGGGTCCCACAGCACCTGTCTGCTGTTCGGGTCCGCAGATCTGCCCGGATAGCAGATAGCAGCCCTCGTTTGTTCCCTTCCCGAATTTGTCGGCAATTATTTAAGTATACAAACATTATGTGATTAAACATCATTCTTGTGTGTTTAAGATGGCAATTTGTAGACCCGTCCGTCCGCGGGCAGAGTCGTGGGTCGCGGCCGAGAGAACCCGGACCCGCTACTCGCCCAATTTGTTACCGACATACTTACACAGGTGCCTATTTATGAGGGAACGCTTCTTGGCGGATTTTGGAAATTACTTTGTAATTATTTTATCTGATCGTACTGCGAGACAGCCACTTAGAAACGATGTCGGTAATTGATTCCAAATAATATCCTGTAAGGATCTCACGGCTTAAAATGTGCAACTTGGCGTCCGATAGTTCCTCTATCTCAACGAAAGGATTGCAATCTTTGGAATACAGACAGCATGGAAATGGTGAACCTGTTCTATCATTATTTCAATAATTAGGGACTAGCAGTTAAAAACCCGCTCTGCAGGATTTTGCTGCTATGCCCTGCGGGCGGCTTTTGGTTCGGCTTCGCCAAGTTTGAGTGTTGGTGACCATTTTATATATCCGATAGGAACTGGTTCCAAAAATAGCTGGTTCCTCGGATCCAATATGATCCAGTGACAGCTAGTCACCGGGACAAAGTAACCGCGACAGGCAACGACGTCGTATGTAATGTATAGCCGCGTGGTACTATTATTCACAACTGCCAGTCACAATAATAATCGTATTAACGTCAATCTCTCCATATCCGCATAAACACTCAAAATTATAAAACCGTAGTAGATATTTATACCATCGGCAGGTCCACGTAACGTAGTTGTGCCTTCCTTTAGCATTATTGGCTACTTGCTTGAATTCGGTTCTATTACAAAAGTAGCTTTTCAACAAACTTTAAATACGAACATGGTTTTGCGTACGGCACGGCATCAGAATTGCATCCTTCGCCGGATTCTGAAATTTCAACCTTAGAGTCAATGGTCTATTATAACTGTTCGAAGCTCCAGAAAATCAGGTGTAAAACCTGTTAATGCATTAAAAACTTTGCTAATACATTAAAAACATTACACATAACTTTTAAAATGTGTGACTTTCGATTTTTCTTAAGTATTTAAATAATTTTATTTGCTAACATAGAGTATTTGCATAATTAAAAGGAGGAATTTCCATTATACTCGTACCCATCCAGTGCAACCAAATATTGGTTTTGAGTGCGCTTGTCGCGATTGAGGAGCTCGCATCAAATAAAAACATTATAGAAATTGAACAAAAAGCTCCGGCAAAGTGAATGAGTGAATAGATTACTTTCTTTTATTAATTTCTCTTATACGTGCGCTTTGCTTTGGTTAGTCAAATCTCTTAAGCGCTGTTTGAAGAGGTCTCGCTTGTTCTGCCTTTGTGGCGGGCATCCTGTTTACTGGCCAAATTAGCCCTTCTACAATGAGGATAATCAAGGATCCACGAGTATCCAATAGAATGACGTATCCGCCCTTGCGAGTAACTCTGTCCTCTACCCTCCTCTCTCCTGCCCTCCTCGTCCTTGCCTGAAGCCCTTGGCTGCCATAGGAATTTCTTTAAGATTCCAATAAACCAGTTTTGATTTTCGAACGAATATCGCTTATAGAGATTACCCATGTCAATAAATATTTAAATTTTAATCCTCTGTGGTAAACCTCAAAATACATCCAGGTAAACCTATCTAAGAACCTAGTTAGAAGCAGTAGAGTATGTGACATGGGTAAGCCAATAATGTGCACAAAATACCCAAATACAGCCGCGTTTAGTAAATAACGAAAAGCAAAATATATTCTTACTTACAACCGTCTTCATCAAACTACATTCCTCACCGATAAAAAAATTAAATTATTGCTATTATTTAAATAATATTATTCTTATACAATTAGGGCATTAGATTAGGTAGGGGTAGTAGGTAAACGAACCGAGGTTTTATCGGGAACATGTTGATTTGTTTTCGTTATTGGTTTTTGGGGTGTTACGCTGTGTTGCGCTACCTTCTTCTTTAGCCAACGTTTCGGACAGTGTTACAGTGTCCATCATCAGGGCATATGTGTCCATCATCAGGGCATATGTGATGATGGACACTGTAACGCTGTCCGAAACGTTGGCTAAAGAAGGAGGTAGCGCAACACGGCGTAACACCCCAAAAAATAACGAAAATACTTTTGGTCGTGAAAATCTGAAAACGTATGTTGATTTGTGTTTAATATTATAGTTAATAAATTATTCTGTTCCTCCACAAAGCGACAATTATTTTCTAAACGTAAATGATTAGTATTTGTCAATTCGTATTCCAATAGAGAGAGATGAGTATTTACCAATGTTTAATAACTAACGGCTGGATTAGAGTCTTGTAAGATTATACACGATAATTATGTTTATTGTGTTTAATTTTTTTTTCTTGCCAGGGATCAAGAAATGATTAATTAATATACTTGCATTACCTGTAAAACGTCAGATGTTCAAAATTGTTGCTTAAATTGACTAGACTCAAGTATTTGCAATAGTCGATTATACCCGTAATAATAAATTTGGACAACTTATATAGCGCTGTTTTTGCGAAAAATCGCCTCAAGAGCGCTGTAACTTCACGAATACTTAAAAGTAATCCCACTGAATTTCTTTCTTTTAACTATTTTTGAACAATAATTTATTGTCTTACAGGATGTCTGTATTATTTTTGTCCCATTCACACGGTACATTGAAGACACACAAGCAAGTTTATAAATATTTTCATTGTTTTTATGTCTCCAGCCTCCACTGACGTTGTTTTTTTAAACCAGACCACTAATCTGCTACCCTAATCTTAAATGCATCCTTCTTCCCGCTTTAAGATCAATGTTTTTATTATTTTTAAACCCCATTATGGATGGACTACTCAATCATTATTGGTCAGGGAACCAATCAGAATATTACGTTAAAAAAAGGAAAATAAATAAGGAATCTGGCTTCCCTCTATTATTGTAGAGTTAGTCTTACTAATGCAGATAACTGATCTCATAAAACAATACTTACTATATACTTCGTATATTGTAAAAATATAAAGTAGGTAAATTAAATATCAGTTGGATAAATTTGAAAAACTTTATTATGTTAAGTTTTTTTTTTTTAATTTTTGAGCCTTCTTTCTGAGTGATTTTTTAAATGTCAGTTTCAGGTATAACTGAAAGCAAATGTGATGCTTTTATTTGTTCATCTAATGTCTCATCTGTCCAATAATTTACTTCGCTGAATCATGAAACGTAATTTATTTCGGCAAATAAATATTTTTTTCTACTTTAATTGGATATCCCGGAGTTCATAATTAGGGTTGCTTTGGGAAGATCAAATAAACGAAACCAGAAAAAGGTACTAAATTCACATTATTTAAAAAAGGACCCTTAAAACGTCCCGATATTTTGTACAAAATGACTTTAATAATATAAGACCGCTTCTAAATAAATTTAATAATTTGTATACGCATGGAAATTGTTAGCCATAAAATACGTCTGCTCAAAGAAAGCGGTCAAAGGAATTTAGAATATACTACTAGATCCTTCCTCCTACACAAGTTATGCAGATGAATCTTTATTTGTGTACACAACATTCGAATGTTCCCTTTGTCGAAAACTAGGTTTACTGTTAAATTATAGGTAGGTCAACAAACGCAAGCCTATTTATTGTTAAGATAAATTTCACAAAAAAAATAACAATGAGAAGCCATTCCATGAATCCCGCCAATGGAAATATTGCCATGTTCTCGATACTAAATGACAAATGTGGTTTTAATCATTCAAACTTTTCATGCGTTATTTATATGGTGGGCAAGTTTGTCGTGTAAAGTCATTTTAGATGTAAATCTTCAGTGTAATATCACTTAAACTCCAACTATTTTATTTATTGATTTATTTTAAACTACGTTAGTAAACTAAAATGCACAAGGTAACATTTTATATAAAATTATATTTTTACAGTAATCTCTTTTTAAATAAATACATTAATTTTTCGGTCATTCTTCAGACTTTCAGGCATTTCATCATACATCCTTAGTCCTCTATACATTAGGCAGTTCTGTGACTCTGATTTTCTCGTATGCGGCAATCTAACACCATTTATATTTCTGGTCTCGTAATTATGTATATCTCTATTAGAAACAATCTCATTCTTATAGTATTTTGCATTTGGTTTTTCATAACTTTACGCATAAAAACGTTGACAAATAAAACTATAATTATATTTAATTAGTTGTAACGATTCCTAGGAATGTATGTAAATATCGAAGGATCTGTGAATAAGAGTTATATCCACAAAATCTAGTGACTAGGTTTCAAAAATAAGGATCATCACAACCTCCACCTTTAGCTCTTACAGAACTCACAACAATTCCTAAATAGGATGCCATAGATTGGTTCACTGAGGAGTTTGTGTTCTCGATGTCTCATTTTAAAAAGTTCATTATTGACTCTGCTTTTGAAATAAAAGCTTAGAAGTGGTTCGTTGAATACAATTTATAATTATTTTAAACAATAGGTTTTTTTAATAAACTACCGCCGGTGAAAATATTACTGGTGAAAATTTCAAATCATGGAAGACGGTTGTATAAACCAACAACAGAATATAAATTAAAAATAAAACATGGCTAATATTTATAATCCCCTCGCATTTGCGGTCAAGCGCTTTCTATTAAAGTGGTTGTGCTTTTATTGGGGAGGGTTCCTAACAAGATCAAAAGTGGTTCAGTTTTTTGTCGGAGATCATAATTTTACCTGCTCTTAAAGCTATTATATTGGGGTAAGCATATCAAAACATTTTAAGAACCCATTGTATAAGAGCCATTCTATACCACGGAATTAAAAAAATATCCATTCACTGAAGACCGGTTCCATTCGCACGATATTATTGGAAGAATTTCTACAACTCACCGAAAGCTCAAGTCCACATGTGTCAGGTGATGGAAAGGGGTTCCCACTGAATAACAACATTCGGAAGAATTGTTTATTACACCACTGAAATAAATCACTTTTATTGGTAAAATAAACTGGTAGATATCTAAACGAAATTAGTTATGACAGATTAGACAGGTAAGTTTCTACAAAAGGTCGTAGGTAAATAAGAGTACATAGTACAACTAATCTTTTGATAAATTATTATAATGTGTCACAGAGGAGCGAGTAAAAAATAAAAGGAAAGAATTTACACGATCATAAAAAACAAAAAACACATACATTTTT